>OY997262.1:189772996-190372996 GCA_963921465.1 Triticum timopheevii
AATGTGAAATATGTTTCACCTAGACCCCCTTTAACAGTACCGTTTTTCCAATGACTCAAATAAGAAGAAAAGAAAGTACGAAAACAAAAGTCTTCACATCAATTTCTTCAAAGGCCGTACCAATTTCATCATCAAGTTCTTCACTTGAAGAAATTGATTTTTAGGGGTTGACTTCCATGTGTTAAATCAAATCTTCAGGGACTATATTACCTATGTATACTCACAAACACATTAGTTCATCAACCTATTTGTCTACAATACTCCAAAACCACTAAGGGGGCAATTGATGCACTTACAAGGGTGCTCTTCCTTGATGGAGGATTCCGTTAAGGCTACCTCCATCTCTTCGGTCCATCCCACAGCAGCCCGCCATGGGACGGGAGGCAGGTGTGGTAGAACCTCCTAATCCAGCACCGAAGTGCTGGGTATGAAGTCCACCGGCGGTGGCGTTGGTGTCGGAGTCGGCCTCGGCTGGGCCGATGTTTGGCCAAGCCCTTCCATGACGACCTCAGGGACCTTGATGACCCACAAGTATATGGGATCAATTGTAGCCTTTTCGATAAGTAACAGTGTCGAACCCAACGAGGAGCAGAAGAAAATGACAAGTGGTTTTCAACAAGGTATTGTCTGCAAGTGCTAAAATTGTAAGTAGCTGAGTAGTTTGATAGCAAGATAATTTGTAACGATCAAGTAAAGATAATAGTAACAAAAGTGCAGCAAGGTAGCCCAATCCTTTTGAGGCAAAGGACATGCCAAAATGGTCTCTTATGATAAGCAAAGAGTTCTTGAGGTTACACGGGAATTTCATCTAGTCACTTTCATCATGCTGGCTTAATTCGTGTTCGGTACTTTGATAATTTGATATGTGGGTGAACCGGTGCTTAGGTGCTGTTCTTACTTGAACAAACCTCCTACTTATGATTAACCCTCTCGCAAGCATCCGCAACTACGAGAAAAGTATTAAGAATAAATTCTAACCATAGCATTAAACTTTTGGATCCAATCGGTCCCTTACGGAATAGTGCATAAACTGGGGTTTAAGCTTCTGTCACTCTCGCAACCCACCATGTAATAACTACTCCACAATGCATTCCCTTAGGCCCAAATATGGTGAAGTGTCATGTAATCGACGTTCACATGACACCACTAATAGAATGACAACATACATATCATCAAAATATCAAACACATATCAAGTTCACATGATTTCTCCCGTGACCTCAAGAACGAAAGTAACAACTCACAAATGATAAACATGCTCAAGATCAGAGGGGTAATAAATAGTAGAATGGATCTGAACATATAATCTTCCACCAAATAAACCATATAGTAATCAACTACAAGATGTAATCAACACTACTAGTCACCCACAAGCACCAATTTGTAGTTTTGATACAAATATTGAACACAAGAGATGAACTAGGGTTTGAGAGGAGTTGGTGCCGTGATGATGTTGATGACAATAGCCCTCCCCAAGATGGGACAGTCGTTGGTGATGATGATGATGATGATTTCCCCCTCCGGGAGGGAAGTTCCCTGGCGGAATCGCTCCATTGGAGGGCAAAAGTGTTCCTCCCCAAGTTCCGCCTTCATGCTGCGGCGCTTCGTCCTGAATGTCCTCCTCTAATTTTTTCTAGGTCAAAATGACTTATATACCAGAAGATGGGCACCGGAGGTGGGCCGAGGAGGGCAGCACCCACCAGGGCGCGCCTGGGCCTCCTGGCGCACCCAGGTGGGTTCTGGGTGTGCCCACCTGGTGGCCCCCCTGTGGTACTTATTTGCTCCAATAATTCTTAAATATTCTATAAAAAATCCTCGGGAAGTTTTAGCTCATTTGGAGTTGTGCAGAATAGGTAGCTTGACGTAGCTTTTTCAGGTCCAGATTTCCAGCTGCCGGAATTCTCCCCCTTGGTGCATACCTTGCATATTATGAGAGAAAAGGCATTAAAATTACTCCAAAAAGCATTATTATACAATAAAACAACATAAATAACAGTAGGAAAACATGATGCAAAATGGACGTATCAACTCCCCCAAGCTTAGACCTCGCTTGTCCTAAAACAAAAACCGAAATCAAAAAACATGTCCACATGCTTAGAGGGAGAGAGGTGTCGATAAAAACAAAAATACAGACATAGCAGCATCATGTGACTTATTATAACAGCAAAAAACTTTAACATAAATCTTTTATCATAGACCTCTCATGAACAAGTGACAAATCATCACAACATTGAAGTATAAGGCATAAACTCTATTGGAAACCGACAAACTATGTTCTCAGTCAACTTTGCAACTACAATTCATCATCTTTTCAGGAAGGGTCACGTATCTAGCCTTTAGGCAAGTCCACATACTCAACCATCAGTTAGTCTTCTATGATTTCTAACACTCAGCGCATACACATGAGCAAAACATTTCAACCGGACACACAGGAAGATTGGGGCTTATAGTTTTGCCTCCCAACGCATTCACCTCAAGGGTGATGTCAACAATAATAACTCATGCTACCCATTTTCGACTGGACATATGTGCCTAGATCTTTCCTCACCACATGATGCTTGCCAAAAGAGAAAAATAAAAGGAATAGAGGGAAAAACTTTGACGCTTGCATAAAAGTAAATACATGAAAGTAAAAGATAGGCCCGTCGCAGAGGGAAGCAGAGGTTGCCATGCGCCTTTTGTTTGTATGCTAAACCCCTTAGTGCAAGAGAACGTCACGTTATATTGCCCCTTGTGATGGCAACCTTTATTATGCAATCTGTCGCTTTTATTCTTCACCATCACAAGTTCGTATAACGCTAAATTTTCCCTTACACTAAATGATCTCACACTTTCAGAAGCAATTTTTATTGCCCTTTTTGCACCGATGACAACTTACTTGAAGGATCTTACTCAATCCATAGGTAGGTATGGTGGACTCTCAAACAAGATAGGGTTTAATTGTTTTGTATAAACAAGTAGTATCTCTACTTAGTGCGGAGTTTTTGGCTAGCAAAGATAGGAGCAAGCACCACATGTTGAAGGATCTATGATAATATAACTTCTATGTGAATATGAACAAACATAAATCACTAATTTGTCTTCCTTGTCCAACATCAACAATTTTGGCATATAATATTTTGATGGGTGCTCACAATCAGAAAAGATTTCCATGATAGTATATATTTTATGTGAATCTTCTCTTCCCTTATTACTTCTTTCATGATTTGCATCATGGACCAATGCTATGTTTGTCAATCTACAATAAATTTTTCTACTTATACTTTTCCTTGTGTAATGTCATCACTTACCATAAGATTAGCATATCATCTTTTTCTTTTATTTCCTTTCTTTTTATTGAAACAAGAAAAGTAAAGAAGGCAAAACTCAAACTAAACTTTATTATATATCTCGCACACGATTACAAGGATTGATCACTAAGCAAACTCACAAAAAGAAAGGATCAAACTAAACTTTTATTCATCTCATAGCAAAAGATAACCATGGATCAAACTAAGAAAGTAAAGGCAAAAGATAGTGGAGATGGTACGATACCGGGGCACCTCCCCTAACCTTGGTGAAAGCCAAGAGGAGTGCCCATACCCAATACTCAGTTTTCTTTTGGTGGTGTAGAAGAAGGTGGTGGTGATGGTGATGAAGTAGTGGGTTCACGAACCTCCCACTCAAGCTCCAACACCTTTTTGCATAAATCTTGCTCATTTTCCTACAAGAGATGAAAAGGGATAAACCGGATCTTAGGCCTCTTTGCTTTGTTGGGGAGACTTGACTTCTTAAATTCAACATGCATGTCCCCAGGTTGGGGCAATGTAACTTCATCCTCTTTCGAGCTCGTCTCCTCCTTCTTCTCAGGATCATGGTCTTCTTATTCCTCCGATGTCCAGCCATAGTGCTCCACATCCCCATAGACCTTGGGGTTTGAGATAAAGTCTGCAACATAACTCTCACCCTCCGAGTCTTGGGACGACATAATTTCAGATCTGACAGGAAAATAGAGAGAAAAGAAAACAGGAGATTTCTCCGTGATACGGAGGTCAACAGGTTCGAGAGGTATATATAGATTTTTTATCTTGGGGAACAAGCGAAACGGAAGAAAAACGGAGTCCGGAAAGTACCCGAGGTGGGCACAACCCACCTGGACACGCCAAGCATGCCTGGCGCGCCCTGGTGTATCGTGCCCACCAGGGTCACTTTCCTGGAAATTTCTTATTTTCCTAAATTTCTAAATGTTCCAAAACTGACAAAAATATTTTTGCGGATTTTTCGGAGTCTGTTTACTTACCGTATCACGTACCTCCTTTTTTTCATTATTCTGGAGTGTTCCAGAAGGTTTCCTTTATGTGCTCTTCTGGTGTCAAAGTTTGGATAATATTGCTTTCAACATTAATGGGCGTACTTGAGATATAGTGTTTCATTCGTTGCCCATTGACAACCTTCAGGTTAGTCCCTTTAGCATTATTTATTTTGATGGCTCCGGATCGATAGACCTCCTTGATGATATATGGTCCTTCCCATTTGGAGAGGAGTTTTCCTGCAAAGAATCTGAAATGAGAGTTGTACAAAAGAACATATTCTCCGAGTTTGAACTCACGCTTTGATAACCCACAAGGATAGGGGATCGCAACAGTTTCCGAGGGTAGAGTATTCAACCCAAATTTATAGATTCGACACAAGGGGAGCCAAAGAATATTTAAAGGTATTAGCAGCTGAGTTGTCAATTCAACCACACCTGGAGATTAATTATCTGTAGCAAAGTGATTAGTAGCACAGTAGTATGATAGTTTTGATGATAGCAGAAGTAGTAACACTAACAGTAATAGTGGTAGAAGTGATATTGTAGCAGTAACGATAGCAGTAGCAATAGTAGTAACTTAGTAAGAGCAATATAAGATAAATTCGTAGGCATTTGATCGGTGGCTTGTTGGATGATATTCATCATGTGACAGTTATAACCAAGGGCGATATGGCACTAGCTCCAGTTCATCGATATAATGTAGGCATGTATTCCGTAAATAGCCATACGTGCTTTATTAAAAGAACTTGCATGACGTCTTTTGTCCTACCCTCCCATGGCAGAGGGGTCCATATTGGAACTAAGGGATATTAAGGCCTCCTTTTAATAGAGAACCAGAACAAAGCATTAACACATAGTGAATACATGAACTCCTCAAACTACGGTCATCACCGAAAGTGAGCCCAGTTGTTGTCACTCCAGGGTTGTCGGATCATAACCGTAGTAGGTGACTATAACTTGCAAGATCGGATCTAAAACATGGATATAATGATGAATTCATAAACGGTTCAAATATGAGTTCATGGCACCCAGGCCCAAAGTGACAAGCATTAAGCATAACAAAGTCATAGCAACATCAATCTAAGAACATTGTGGATACTAGGGACCAGGCCCTAACAAAACTAACTCGATTACATGATGAATCTCATCCAACTCCTCACCGACCAGCGAGCCTTCGAAGGAATTACTCACTCCTGATGGTGAGCATCATGGAATTGGCGATGGAGATGTGTTGGTGATGACAAATATCGAAGATCCCCCTCTCCGGAGCCCAAAACGGACTCCAGATCTGCCCTCCCGAGGAAGAACAGGGTTTGGCGGCGGCTCTGTATCGTGGATCGCGATAATTCTTTCTTCTTGATTTTTTCTGGAAATATGTGATTTTTTAGTATCAGGGGGTCGTCTGTAGGGCCACCAGGTGGGCACAACCCACATGGGCACGCCAGGAGAGGGGGGCGCGCCCTGGTGGGTTGTCCCCACCCAGTTGCCCTCTCCAGCAGGTCTTGGCTCCAGAAATTCCTATTATTGATATAAAAAATCCTCGCAAAGTTTCGTTCCATTCCGAGAACTTTTATTTGTGCACAAAAACAACACCATGGTAGTTTCAGTTCGGGGTTAGTTTCATTCAAATCATGCAAATTAGAGTCCAAAACAAGAGGAAAATCGTGAGAAAAAGTAGATACGTTGGAGACGTATCAACTCCCCCAAGCTTAAACCTTTGCTTGTCCTCAAGCAATTCAGTTGATAAACTCAAAGTGAGAAAGAAAAACTTTTACAAACTCTTTTGCTCTTGTTTGCATAAATAAGCTTAAACAACACCCAGGTTTTCAGCCAACATTATAACTAACCATGTCAACAATAACATTTAAAGATTATAATGACTCATATCAGTGACGTAATTAGCTAGCGAGCAATAATAAAATATCTCAAACAGCAACACGTTGTCAAAACAACCATGATATAATATGAGAATAGTGGTATCTCGCTAGCCCTTTCTGAGACCACAAAACATAAATGCAGAGCACCTCCAAAGTTCAAGCAGTGACTAAACATTGTAACTCATGGTAGAAAAGATCCAGTCATGATGCACCCAACATTAGCTACGCATAATGCATAAATCATGACAACTGTGCTCTACTCAGTTTCTGGCGCTTGTTTTAGAAGGTGGTGACACAACATAAAAGTAAATAGATAGTCCCTTCGCAGAGGGAAGCAGTGATTTGCAGAGGTGTCGGAGCTCAATTTTAAAACAAAGAAAAATGATATTTTGAGACACGCACCCTTCTTATTCAGTTCACAACCATCAGTTATCAATATCTTCCATGCTAAGCATGCTAGTGGCGGTTCCCAAGCGATAAAAGTAAAGGTTTTGACTCCATTGGGAGTTTTTGTTTGATTACTTCAGAGATGAGCTCTTTTTCCTGTTTGCAATTTGGGACTGGGCATCCCTATTACCGCCCATTTTCTCGTGCGATGGCGAATGAATAAACACTCGACCTGAGAATAACCCACTTAGCATGGAAGATACCGACCACCTCCTGTCGTTCCATGAACGATCCAGGCACACAAAAAGGATAATTTTTTTAGAAGTTTTTAGAGGTGGCACATGCAGATTTACTTAGGACGGCAGGGTAGTACCGCATATAGGTAGGTATGGTGCACTCATCTGGAATAACTTTGGGTTCAAGGTTTCTGATGTACAAGCAGAGTTCCCACTTAGTATAGGCGAAGGCTAGCAATTTAGATTGAAGCGGCCAGCTAGAGAGTACCAACGATCATAACCATGCATTATGCATATGTAATATTGGACACTAGCTGAGTAGGATATGAACACCATGAACATAAATATCATAGAGGCTATGTTGGTTTTGATTCAACTACATGCATGAACATGTGCCAAGTCAAGCCACTCGAACATTTAAAGGAGGATACCATATCATCATACTACATCACGATCATTTTAACGCTATGTTGATATCCAAGATAAATCATTATCAACTCCCAGCTACTTATGCGTGGCATGAGAAACTATAATCTCTAATTCTCATTACAAACATGTTTAATCATAATGGGCTGAATCATGGATACTAGGTTAAACATATTTACACAAACAGAACAAGTCGAGTTCATACCAGTTTTTCCCTGCCACGGTCAGTTCATCGGATGTCGTCATTATTGCCTTTCACTTGCACGACCGAACGATATGAAAATAATAATAGTGCAAGAATGTCGTGGACTAAGCTGGAATCTGCAAACATTTTATTCAATGGGGGAAGACAAGGTAAAATGTGCTCTTATTAGTTCAACAATTATTCATATGAGAGCCACTCAACATTTTCATCATGGCCTTCTCCCTGGTAAGACTCGAATAAAAAGAAAAGAAGTTCAAAGAAACACACTGGAATATTTTTGGAGTTTTTGGTTTTCTAGAACGGGCAAATAAAAGGGAAAAGCAAAAACAATAAAAACTATTTACACGGGAAAGCTCCCAACAAGCAAAAGAAGAACAAGGAAATCATTTTGGATTTTCTTTTTAATACCACTACTAAGCATGCATAGAAAGTAAATTACTACAACTAATTTTTTTTGTTTTTTTAAAGTTCTTCAAACACACAAGAAGAAAGCAAGAAAATAAATGTAAGCATGGATGATACAATGAAAAAGTGTGAACACCGACTAATGAAATATGTGGAAATGAATGTAAGGTAGGTGGAAACACGTACTCCCCCAAGCTTAGGCTTTTGGCCTAAGTTGGTAATCGATCAGTAGCCTGGAGGGTAGTAGTCTGCGTGGTAGCTCACAGAGGCTCTTGGTGCGGATGCCTCGGCACGTCGTGCTGACACCACTACTGCGTTATGAGCTCGGCCGTCGCTCTCAAGAACAAAATATATCCCCTTGCTATGATAATCAAACAGAGGAGACACAGGCAAATATGTGTGCACCACAGAAGTTTGGTTAAACAACAAATTATACGTGAAATCATGAATTTTTCTTTTGAGGATCTTATGGCTTTTAAAGCCTCAAAATCTAAATACTGCGTGGGTAGGATAGGATCAAAGGGCAAAGGTGAAACACCCAGCTTTCATGCCAAACGTGTGGCATAAATTCCCCCATAGAACCAGCCATTGTTAGCATTATTCTGAAGTCTACGTGCAACAATTGCTCCAAGGTTATAATTTCATTCACCAGTGAGAGCGGTGTGAATGAGGCTCAAGTCTGGCGCACAAAGTATGCTACAGTCTTGCTTGCCTACTATGCATTTCCCGTTAAATAATGCAAGATACTAAATTGCGGGAAAGTGAATGCTCTTTATTCTTCCTTGTCTTACTCCCCTATTTTCATCGTAACAAAGGCTAGTCAAGAAGGACTCATACTCAGCTTTCGATGGTTCATCAAGCGAACCCCAAAATGGCAGTTTGCAATGGTAAGCAAAATTCTCCAGTGAGATGGTAAATGGATTATCATAAAGCTTAAAAGACACTCTAGACTCACGAGTGAAAAATGTAAATCCTTTGACAAATGACTAAGTGAGAAGTTGGTGTTGTTCACACTTATCTGAAAGGTAGGGACCGAGGCCAGCATTATGGACATATTGATCAAATTCCTCCTTAATGCCCACACGCACCATATATTCATCACAAGGCCATAAGCATGTTTTGGTGGCGGCATCACGCGTGGAACTTTCACTTGGTTCAACGTAAGACCGGCGAGCAGAACTGTCACTAGAAGATGCCCCCGAGGATCGTCTCCTCGAAGAACTCCTTCCAAATAGGTTCATCCTGTCCCCGTACAATTTTCTAACAATAAACATTTTGGGGTGACAAAAATGAGTCAACAAAACTTTATAAAATTGATAGCAGCTACTCATAGGGACATAGAGGCCATAGCAAGCATTCAAACTACTTAGAACACTAAGAATTCAACATGCAAGCTCATCTACATCAGCACCAAGAGTAGCTAATTATTCAAAGTATAAACCACTAAAACAAAAACTAATTGGACAAATGGTGGAGTCACATACCAAGCAACAAATCCCCGAAACAGTTTCAGAAACGGAGCTTCGAGCAAAGAGATCGAAATCCACGGGTTTGAGCTCAAGAACACGGGAGAGAGAGCAATGGAGAATTTTTTCTGGAGGTAAGTGATGATGTGGGCTAAAGATATAAGTGAGGGGGCCCACGTGGGGACCACAACCCACCAGGGTGCGCTTGGGGTCCTGGCGCGCCCAGGTGGGTTGTGCCCACCTTGTGCACCTCCCTCTGGTATTATTTGCACCAGAAATTCAGAAATATTCAGAAAAAAATCGCGTAAAATTTTTAGAGCATTCTGAGAACTTTTATTTTTTGGCTCATTTTTTATAGCACAGGAAATTCAGAAAACAGAAAAAACATGGCATTTTATTTTATTTAACTAGTAAAAACAGGAAACCAAAGGTAGGGACACAAGGTAATGCTTACTAAATTCATCAACTTCATACCACTCAAAAATGATCCATTAATAAGGTTGATCAAGTCTTATTAACAACCACTTTCGATTAGCATGAAACCGAGGAATTTTCGTAAATCACTAAGTTACCTCAATGGGGATATGAATGTCCCCCGCAATAAGCATTTCATATTTCTTTTTGGAGGTAGGTAGAGGTATTTGAAAACTTCTGATAGTGATTGTTGGAGATTTTTCAATAACATTAATACCATTCACTAGGAATTGTTTCTTCGGAAAGTGCACAATATGCTCATTACCATTAATATGAAAAGTGACCTTGCTTTTATTGTAATCAATAACAACCCCTGCAATATTCAAGAAGGTTCTACCAAGGATAATCGACATGTTGTCGTCCTCGGGCATCTCAAGTATAACAAAGTCAGTCAAAATAGTAACATTAGCAACAATAACGGGCACATCCTCACAGATATCGATAGGTATGGCAGTTGATTTGTCAACCATTTGCAAAGATATTTCAGTAGGTGTGAATTTATTCAAATCAAGTCTTTTATATAAAGAGAAAGACATAACACTAACACCAGCTCCTAAATCACACAAAGCAGTTTTTACATAATTCCTTTTGATAGAGCAAGGTATAGTTGGTATACCCGGATCTCCAAGTTTTTTAGGTACTCCATCTTTAAAAGTATAGTTAGCAACCATAGTGGAGATTTCAGCTTCCGGTATTTTTCTCTTATTTGTGATGATGTCTTTCATATACTTTGCATAAGAATTCATTTTTAAGACGCCAGTCAAGCAAGTACGCAAAAGACTAGCCTCAATATTTCAGCAAAGCGTTCAAATTCTCCATCATCATTCTTTTTAGTTGACTTGGGTGGAAAAGGCACAGATTTTTGAACCCATGGTTCTCTTTCTTTACCGTGTTTTCTAGCAACAAAGTCTCTTTTATCATATCTTTTATTCTTAGGTTGTGGGTTATCAAGATCAACAGATGGTTCTATCTCAACATCATTATCTGGTTCCTTATCATTATTTGTTTGAGTGTCTTCATGAACCTCATCATTGTCTTTTTCATTATCACTAGGTGGATGTTCATTACCAGATTGAGTTTTAGCATCAGAGATAGAAGTTTCATTTTCATTATCAGGAGGTTTGTCTATTTCAGGTTCACTAGAAGCATGCAAAGTCCTATCATTTTCCTTTTTCTTTTTCTTTTTAGAAGGACTAGGTGCACTAGTGTTATTTCTTTGTGAATCTTGTTCAATTCTTTTTGGGTGTCCCTCAGGATAAAGTGGTTCCTGAGTCATTTTACCTCCTCTAGTTGCAACTCTAACAACAAAGTCGTGTATATTATGATTCATTTCATCAAGTAATTCTCTTTGTGATTTAGCAACTTGTTCTAACTGGGTTTGAACCATAGAAGCATGTTTTCCAACACCTCTAACATCATTTGAGATTCTAAATAACAAGTCACTCAAGTGAGCAATCATATCAGAATTACATTTCAATTGTTTCGTAACATTTGCATTGAAGTGGTCTTGTTTTCTAATGTAGTTTTCAAACTCATAAAGGCATTGATTAGGATGCATATTGTGAGGATTATCATTTTCACTGAACTTCATAAGAGAATTTACCTCTACCACCTTAGGCAGTGGTGGTGTATCAAGCCCATGTATTTCTTCAATATGAGGTATTTTTTTTAACATCATCAGCTTTAATACCTTTTTCCTTCATAGATTTTTTCACCTCTTGCATATCTTAAGGACTGAGATATAATATACCCCTCTTCTTTGGAGTGGGTTTAGGCAGTGGATCAGGAATAGTCCAATCATCATAATCTTTCAATATGTTATTCAATAATTATTCAGCTTGAGCAATAGTTTGTTCCCTGAAAACACAACCAGCACAACTATCTAGGAAGTCCCTAGAAGCATCGGTTAGTCCATTATAGAAGATATCAAGTATTTCAGGCAAAGCATTAAGTAACTGGTAAAGCCTCCCCAAGCTTGTGGGAGAGTCTCTTCTTTAGTTTGAATAAAGTTAAATATTTCCTGTAAGGCAGCTTGTTTCTTATGGGCAGGAAAATATTTTCGAGAGAAGTAGTAAATCATATCCCGGGGACTACGCACACAACCAAGACCAAGAGTATTGTACCAAGCTTTAGCATCACCCTTTAATGAGAAAGGAAATAATTTGAGAATAAAGTAGTATCGAGTTTTCTCATCATGAGTAAAAAGGGTGGCTATATCATTCAACTTAGTAAGATGTGCCACAACAGTTTCAGTTTCATAACCATGGAAAGGATCAGATTCGACCAAAGTAATTAACTCTAGGTCGACAGAGAATTCATAATCCTTATCATCAATAAATATAGGCGAAGTAGCAATCTTGGGATCACATGTCATTCTAGCATTCAGAGATTTTTCTTTATACTTGTGTAATAATTTCTCTAGATCATCTCTATCCTTACAAGCAAGAATATCTCTAGTTGCCTCTTCACTCATAACATAGCCTTCCGGTACCTTAGGCAATTCATATCTAGGAGGGCTAGCTCTAGAAAGTGTTTCAGGAGTTTTATTTTCAAGCTTATCATCAGATTCAACAACATCATGTTGTATTCCTCTAGCAATTTGTTCATCAAGAAATTCACCAAGTGGCACATCATCATTATCAAGCATAGTACTAGCATCATCATAAGCATCATTCAAGTAGCATCATCAATAACTTGCAACATATTAGAATTAATAGCATGTGGTGGTGTTGCAAGTTTACTCATAATAGAAGGTGAATCTAAAGCAGAACTGGATGGCAGTTCCTTACCTCCCCTCATCTTTGAGGGAAATATCTTAGTCTTAGCATCCTTCAGATTCTTCATACTGATAAATTGATAATAATCCCAAGTGACTCAACAAATATAGCTATGATCCCCGGAAACAGCGCCAGAAAAAGGTCTCGATAACCCACAAGAATAGCGGATCGCAACAGTTTTCGAGGGTAGAGTATTCAACCCAAATTTGTAGATTCGACACAAGGAGAGCCAAAGAATATTTGAAGGGATTAGCAAAGTTGTCAATTCAACCACACATGGAGATTAATTATCTGCAGCAAAGTGATTAGTAGCACAGTAGTATGATAGTTTTGATGAGAGCAGTGGTAGTAACGGTAATAGTAATAGTGGTAGCAGTGATATTATAGCAGTAATGATAGCAGTAGCAATAGTAGTAACTTAGCAAGAACAATATAAGATAAATTCATAGGCATTGGATCGGTGACTTATTGGATGATATTCATCAGGTGACAGTTATAACCTAGTGCGATACGGCACTAGCTCCAGTTCATCGATATAATGTAGGCATGTATTCCATAAATAGTCATACGTGCTTTATTAAAAGAACTTGCATGACATCTTTTGTCCTACCCTTCCGTGGCAGCGGGGTCCATATTGGAAACTAAGGGATATTAAGGCCTCCTTTTGTAACATCCCAATTTTCAAATTGGATGTTATACATAGATCATCATATGCATATCATATTTATTTTGGCATTTTGGTTGAGATCCTAGAAATCTTAAGCAACTCAAGGACCCAAGGAGAGAGTTGGAGGTTTCACAAAAATCATATTTCAATTTCATTCAAATTTAAAGAAAGGATAATTTGATTTTATTATTTTTATCTCCAATTATTTCTAATAAAAAAATAAATGAGAGAAGATAATATGACTTCTTCAAATTAAGAGAAATATTGGAGAAAGAAATTTAAAATCAAATTATGAATTTTCTGGTATCTTTATTTGCTATTTTATTTGAATTATCAAAATGTGCATTTTTAGAAATTGCATTGTAGGCCAGAAAAATGTTCACTTTGTTCTAAATATTCTATATAGACGATGAAAATTGTTTTTGGCATTTTTAGGATTTTTTAAATATTTTATTAGGATTTCCTCTTCGGGCGAAGTTATTTAAAAAAAACTCTCCGGGCCGAACTGGGCCGAGGCCCAGCCGGCTTGTTCGTGCCAATCGCCCGCGCCATGCCGCCGGCGGACTCCACCTGGAGTCCGGCTCGGACACCGCCGCCGCCTGCCCCTCCCGCAAGCAAGTCCCCCCCAAGCCCCAAGCTGCCGTCGTCGCCGCCTTCCGCCACCACAACGCCGCCACCGCCCTTAGCAGCCGCCGCCACCGCTCGCCGCGCCGCCGCTGCTGCCCCACACCAACGCCGCCGCCTCGCCTCGCCGTTCGCCACCGACGCCGCCACTTGCCGCCGGCCGGTCCTTTCGGTTAATCGGTAAAAGCCGATACCCCACCCGTTTTTTTGGTTTTTGTGGTTTTTGTTTTCGAACGGTTTTTCTCCAGTTTAGTTTATTTAGCAGACGTTTTAACGAACGATATTCGCCAGTTAGATTCAGATAGCGAACGTTCGTTCGTTAGTCTTTCCTTTCGGCCAAGCACTTATCCGTGATTATTTTTATCGCAATTTAGCCCCCGATCTTTAAACTAGTATAACTTTTTACTCGTTTATCCAAATTAGATGAAACCAGCGCCAAAATCTTCGTCTCGAAGCCCTCTTTCCAGTTAACCAACTTGAGCATGATTTTTGTACTGTAAAATTTGACTTTAGTCCAGATTAGTAAACGATCTTGTTTCATTCGTATTTTGAGTTTTGTTGCTCTGTTTGAGTTGAATCTTTTTGCGAATCGTAGCTAATCACATGTACCTACTGTTAAGATCTAATTCACATGTTAATAATGCTGTTAGGGTTTGACTCTTGTTAGTTTAAGCCATTTTCTTGTTTCGCGTTCAATTTGGATCTTTTCTCGGTTTTTTCTCGTGTTTGGATTGAGTGATTGCTTATGTATGC
Organism: Triticum timopheevii; assembly: GCA_963921465.1. Taxonomy (NCBI): domain Eukaryota; kingdom Viridiplantae; phylum Streptophyta; class Magnoliopsida; order Poales; family Poaceae; genus Triticum; species Triticum timopheevii. Next base: position 189,787,584 of record OY997262.1, read on the forward strand.
TATTGTTTGTCTATGCTAGATTACCCGGAGTGCGAAGCTTGTTAATACGAATTTCTAGAGTTTGCAGATCGTCAGCAAGGCAAGTTACACTTTGATCATACTCTTTTATACCCATTGCTATGCATTAGTTTTGCCCCACAAATATTTGCATTGGTAGGATTGGGAACATGTGGTTTTGGTTGTAGTGCTTGAGGTAGCAACCTAATACCTTTTGATCACCCCGGGAATATATGTTATGCTTATTATTGCTTAGCCATGCTCGTAGACGGGGATTGGATCATGATTCACACATGGAAGTTTGAGAGTTATTTTAATCATGGATAACATTAAGGTGTCAACTTAAATACACATCTGGGTGGATTGGTTGAGGCACCTGGAGTACCCAGTGTTGTCTTTTTTTGGAAATCCCGGAGTACCCGTGTGATTATCCTATGGAATGACACCCAGGCTCAAAGGGATCATAAGATTATTCATGTTAGAAACTTACGTGTGCAGCCACAGGCCATTATGGGCTCTGGCATAGTTGAGTAAGTTGCGTGAGCTCTTGAAGAGGTAGACTAGCAGATTTAGAGGGATGTAGGTGGTACTATCTACCTGGAGTAGAGAGTTAATGCTTCAGAAAGGCTATGTCTCGATCATCCGATCATGGATGCGGTCGAGTCTTGTGGGGAAAAGTGCGCAAACCATTGCAGAGTGTATAAACTAATCATGGTTAGCCGTGTCCCTGGTTATGGACTTCTTGAGTATCTAGTACTTGAATCTATTGATGTGATCTCATCACGTTACTCTAATTAATTATGATGTTGGGTTAATGATGATACTTTTAATTGGGATTTGAGTTGGGGTTACCTTCTCAAATAAGGCAACATGGGAGTAGTTAAATAAATTTATTCCTTTGTTGTAGGGAAAAACTAGCTTTATGCAAAACCATGAAACTTACAGCTTCCACCAGCCAAATTTTGCATGTAGATATAGTTCTTGCATTATCATTGCTTTACAGTGTAACTATGCCAGCATATTCCATGTGCTGACCTGTTTCGGGCTGCAACGCCTTATGTTGTAGACTACTCAGACGATGAATAAGGTGCGATAGGTTGTTGTTTTGCACTCAACTATGCCATTGGAGTTGATGGACTCATTTACCTTCGAAGCTTCTGCAGTTATCTAGTTTAGATGGCCTTCAACCATGATTTATTTATGTAATTATACTCTTTATGAGGACTTGATGTAATAAGTGTGTGATTGAAACTCTGTTATAATTCCTCGAGTACTGTGCATGTCAGCATTACCGATCCAGGGATGACACTCATGCACAGAGACTTGACCATTTGAGGCATGGTCGCTACAGGATGGTATCAGAGCACACGCTGACTGTAGCACACGACCACTAGAATGAGCCACATGATTTCTCTCTTCTACTCATTTTTAATTCTCCTCTCTTTCTACTCTATAGATGGCGGATCCCAGGAACAAGTTCACTCAGCCAGATGACGACACCCCTTTTGGAAAGCACTTGAAGGAAGTCACTAAGTAGCTTCATGGGGACTTTCTCTACATATGTACCGGAAGAGGAGCGCTGGAAGATCAAAGTCTAGATACCTGGGAGGACCTTTGCGCCAACAACAGAGCCTATTGATTTCTACCTGGATGCACCAAGCTAGAGTATTGGAAAGAGCATGGCCGCACATATCACCTTTGGACGCATATGTGAGGTGTATCACAGGGAGCTGGAGAATACCATCTACCAGATATGTGGCCACCGAGATGACAAATGGGAGATGATTCGCACTAGGAGGGATGGATCAATTATAGCTTACATCCAAGAGATGGGAGATCATATTCGTCGATAGGAGAATCAACAAATTATCCACATGAAGAAGATCAAGAAACTGGTGAGGAGAAACAACGAGCTGGAAGAGGAGATCAAGTCTACACGCGATGGATACGAGGAAGAGATTGCTATACTACTAGAGAAGAATGAAGACCTGACGAAGAAACTAGGAGTATTCATGGGAGACCCCGCGACAAAGAAGGACAACCAACCAGGAGACTACCTCGCCCTCGACGACACCGACTCCAACCGTGATAGCGATGATGACTACGTTGATGAAGCTGGAGCAGATATCATGGAGTCTTCTTCTGATGAAAATTTCTAGACGACCACCATTGTAAATAGTAGTATTTCCCTCCAAGTAGTTACAACGATCGAGTTGGTAGTTATAGGATAGACCGTTTTGTGTGATCTTGTGTGCTAATTGATTGAAGTGAAATTGATTGTGTTTGTCTCATGAGCATTATGGGTAGTGAATCTCTCTTAGACCCCCAACTCTATTCTGTTTTCTCACCCCTTCTAAACCCATCAGATGCCTCCGAGACATGACAATGGATTTGCCTTTCCACCAAAGCTCACTCAGTTGATCCAGCAGCAGAATACCTTGATGCAGCTTTTAGTACAGAATCAGAACCAAGGCAAACAACAACAACCCACCACCGCCACCCCCTGTTGATCACCTAGCCCATTTCCTAAGGTTGAATCCGCTGGTGTTCTCTAGTAGTACCGAGCTGATTCTTGCAGATGATTGGCTCCACAAGATTGGAAGAGAGCTGACCACTGGAGGATGCACAGATGCGGAGAGAGTGTGTTTTGCCACACATCAGCTTGATGGACCCGCGTCATCATGGTGGGAAAATTTCACAGCCACTTACCCCATTGACATTGTTACATGGGATCAGTTTCAGCAGGCTTTCCGCACTGCCCATGTTTCAGCAAGAGCTATGAGAATGAAGAAGCGTGAGTTTCACAACTTGCGCCAAGGAGGACGTACAGTGGGTCAGTATGTGGATGAGTTTAGAAAGTTAGCACGCTATGCCCCTGATGATGTAGCTACAGATGCTGCAAAGCAGGAGAAGTTTCTGGAAGGACTGAATGATGAGCTGAGCATGCAGTTGATGGTGGCAACATTCAACAACTACCAGGAGTTGGTAGACAGGGCTCTTATGATTGAAGGCAAGAAGCATTAGATTGATAATCGCAAGAGGAAGTATGGACAGGGGAGGTACACTTCTGGAGCCCAACAGAATACCCGCTATTCCTCGTACTCGGGAGGACATACCCACAACCATGGAGGCCATAACCATGGAGGACACACGCATAATGGATCAAGTTCGCACAACCATAGTGGCACCAGGAATGGCAATGGGAATGGAAGCAGCAGCCAGAATCGTTCCAACCCTTCAACGCCAGCCAAGAGGGATCTGAGCCACATTACCTGTTTCAAGTGCCAAAAGACCGGACATTACTCTACAGAATGTCCTGAAGAGAACAATGGAAATGGCAATGGAGGTTCTGCCAAGAAGCCCAACCCCTTCACCAAAGGTCAGGTGAACCACATCAGCATGAAGGAGATTGAGGATCAACCCGACGCAGTTGTCGATAAGTTTTTTATTAATGCAATTCCTGCACTTGTTCTTTTTGATACTGGTGCATCGCATTCATACATATCAAGGGTATTTGTGGATAAGTATAAATTGCGAACCCAAGCCCTTAGGTCACCCATGTTAGTAAGCTCGCCAGGAGTAGAGTATATGGCCAGCCGATGGTGTGACCGGTTACCCCTAAGCATTGGTAGCCATGTGTTTCCCTCTGACCTAATAATTTTGGAGTCACAAGGATTGGATATAATATTAGGCATGGATTGGTTATGGAAGTATGGAGGAAACATTGATTGTGCTAGTAAGTCGATATTCCTCACCACCCAGAAGGAATCAAGTATGTATCCCGACATGTGCCGAAGAGGACTCAAGTGAATTCCTTAGCAGGAGTTGTACAGGAGGAAGTACCAGTGGTGAAGGATTACCCCGACTTATTTCTGGAGGAGTTACTAGGCATGCCACCGGATGGAGACATTGAGTTTTTGATTGAGTTATTGCCAGGCACCGGGCCAATATCAAAGAGACCTTATCGGATGCCCGCACAGGATCTGGAGGAAATTAAGAAGCAGATTAAGGAGTTACTGGATAAAGGTTACATTCGACCAAGTTCATCACCTTGGGGAGCCCCGGTGCTTCTAGTGGAGAAGAAGGATGGATCTTTAAGGATGGTTGTTGATTATCATGCATTGAATGAGGTCACGATCAAAAACAAATACCCTTTGCCGATGATCAATGATTTGTTTGACCAGTTGCAAGGAGCTAAAGTATTCTCTAAAATTGATCTTTGATCGGGTTATCACCAGTTGAAGATTCGAGAGCAGGATATACCAAAGACAGCTTTTACAACAAGGTACGGGCTATATGAATATACTGTTATGTCATTTGGTCTGACTAACGTGCCTGCCTATTTCATGAACATGATGAACAAAGTGTTTATGGAGTTTTTGGATAAGTTCGTCGTGGTATTCATTGATGATATATTGGTCTACTCGAAGAACGAATAGGAGCATAAGGAGCATTTGCGTTTGGTTCTTGAGAAGCTCAGAGAACATCAGTTGTATGCCAAATTCAGCAAATGTGAGTTTTGGATAAAGGAAGTTGGTTTTCTCGGACATGTTATATCCGCAGAAGGAATAGCAGTAGACCCTACCAAGGTTGCTTCTGTGACTAAATGGGTGGCACCCACATAAGTTGGAGAGATCAGGAGTTTTCTTGGACTCGCGGGATATTATAGGAGGTTTATTGAGAATTTCTCCAGGATTGCAAAGCCCATGACGGAGTTATTGAAGAAGGACATCAAGTTTAAATGGACTGAGGTGTGTGAAGCCAGTTTTCAGGAGTTGAAGAAATGTTTGGTTACAGCCCAGTGCTGATTCTCCGAGATCAACGCAAGGATTATCAAGTATATTGCGATGCTTCACGTCGAGGACTTGGAGCAGTGCTTATGCAGGAAGGAAGAGTTGTTTCATATGCCTCATGACAACTTAAACCTCATGAGTTGAATTATGCTACGCATGATTTGGAGTTAGCAGCCATAGTGCATGCGCTGAAGACATGGAGACATTTTCTCATCGGAAACCATTGTGAGGTATACACGGATCATAAGAGTTTGAAATATATCTTCACGCAAAAGGAGTTGAATCTCAGGCAAAGGAGATAGTTGGAGCTCATCAAGGATTATGATATGAAATTGCACTATCTTCCCAGAAAGGCCAATGTAGTAGCAGATGCGTTGAGCCGCAAGAGTTATGTTAATACGCTCATGACCGAGGATTCCCCAAGGAGTTGGCAGATGATCTCCAAGAGTTATGTTTGGAGATAGTCCCGAGAGGTTATGTAGCAGCATTGGAAATTCAGTCCACTTTGATGGGTAAGACCAGAGAAGCCCAGAAGACTGACAAGGAGATTGCTGAGATAAAGGAAAGGATGAGCAAAGTAAAGGCTAAAGGATTTCGTGAGGATCAGCACGACACTTTATGGTTTGAGGATCATGTTTATGTGCCTAATGACCCCGAGATCAGGAAGTTGATTCTGTAGGAGGCCCATGATTCGCCGTATTCAATTCATCCAGGAAACACTAAGATGTATCTGGATTTGAAGGAAAGTTTCTGGGGGACAGGAATGAAGAAGGATATTGCGGAGTATGTAGCAGTATGTGATGTATGTCAGAGAGTTAAGGCAGAGCATCAGAAACCAACTAGATTGCTACAGCCATTGCCGATACCTGAATGGAAGTGGGATAAGCTTGGCATGGATTTTATCACGGGATTACCCAGGACTCGTTCAGGCTATGACTCTATCTGGGTTGTAGTCGACCGTTTGACGAAAGTAGCTCATTTCATTCCGGTGAAGACGACCTATACGAGTGCTAAGTTGGCGAAGATATACATGACCAGGATCGTATGTCTGCATGGTGTTCTGAGGACCATTGTGTCAGATAGAGGAACCCAGTTTACTTCAAAGTTTTGGAATCAGTTGCATGAGACTTTGGGTACTAGGCTAGAGTTCAGTACAACCTTTCATCCACAGACAGATGGACAGACCGAGAGAGTCAATCAGATTCTGGAGAACAAGTTGAGAGCTTGTGCGCTAGATTATGGATCTAGTTGGGACGACAATTTTCCATATGCAGAGTTCTCTTATAACAACAGTTATCAAGCTAGTTTGAAGATGGCCTCTTTTGAAGCTTTGTACGGAAGGAGGTGCAGGACACCGTTATCATGGGATGAAGTTGGAGATCGACAGTTGTTTGGACCAGATTTAATCAAAGACTCTGAAGAGAAAGTTAAGTTGATCCGCTACACACTCAAGGTAGCCCAGTCCAGGAAGAAAGTTATGCGGATTCTAAACGCAAGGAGACAGTTTACGAAGTCGAAGACAGAGTATATTGTCGGTGTCAAAACTGGCGGATCTCGGGTAGGGGGTCCCGATCTGTGCGTCAAGGCTGATGGTAACAAGAAGTAAGGGACACAGATTTTTATCCAGGTTCGGGCCCTCTCGATGGAGGTAAAACCCTACTTCCTGGTTGATTAATATTGATGATATGTGTAGTACAAGAATAGATCTACCACGAGATCATAGAGGCTAAACCCTAGGAGCTAGCCTATGATGGTATTGTGATCGGCCTTCTAAGGACCAACCTCTCCGGTTTATATAGACACCGGAGAGGGCTAAGGTTTACATGGAGTCGGCTACAAAGAAGGAAATATAATATCCGGATCGCCAAGCTTGCTTTCCACGCCAAGGAAAGTCCCATCCGGACACGGGCCAAAGTCTTGAGTCTTGTATCTTCACGCTTCAATAGTCCGGATGTTGTACACAGTCCGGCTGTCCGGATACCCCCTAATCCAGGACTCCCTCAGTAGCCCCTGAACCAGGCTTCAATGACGATGAGTCCGACACGCAGTATTGTCTTTGGCATTGGAAGGCGGGTTCCTCCACCGAATACTCCAAAGTAATCACTGAACACTCAAATCATGTCCGGATCTGAAAAATGATCTTCGCATACCACCGTAGAGAGGAGGATATTCCACAAATGCAATCTGCTGACAACTTTTCCTGATGATGTGACACGTTATCATGATCGGATCCATTATTCGAACCGTGTCCACACAACCAGCTACAACGCATATCACGAGGCGGTTTCTGTGACACGTCTTGTCAAAGCAGAGATCGTGTCCCCTTATTACGGGATTCTCATCAATACGGGCATGGGTAATCTAACCGTGCCGCTAATCGCGGCGAGTAGGAGGCGGACAGGTTCCACCAGGCAAGTGGGGAAGCACAAAAATCCTTTATCGCCTTTATAAGGAGGTCAGGGTTCCTTTCTCTTTTACCCACGCCTCCTTCTCCTGCTAGTTCATTCCCCTTTGTGCGAGCCCTAACGCCCAAGCACTCTTCTCCCCTACTAAAGGGAAGTTTTCTGAAGATGTCCGGAGCAGGAGGCAAATGGATGGCCTCAACTGTCCAGGAGAAGGACATCAAGAAGCTCCGGGGAGCCGGGTATCTGGCCCAGAAGATCGGCCACCGTCTTCCCCCGGCGGGACAGGTCGTCCCTACTCTGGAATCTCATGAGAGAGTCGTGTTCCTTCCCCATTTCATCCGTGGGCTCGGGTTTCCCCTTCACCCGTTCGTTCGGGGAGTTATGTATCACTACGAGATCGATTTTCATGATCTTTCCCCCAAATCCTTCCTCAATATCTCGACGTTCATCGTCGTGTGCGAGGCCTTTCTCTGGATCCCACCTCACTTCGGCCTATGGCTGAAGATTTTTAATGTGAAGCCCAAGGTGGTGAGTGGCGAACACGCCGAGTGCGGCGACGCTATGGTAAGCAAGATGCCCAAGGCTGTCTAGGCGAAAGGCGCTTCCAACGACTCCGTCAAGGAGTGGCAGGATCAATGGTTCTATATCACCAAACCACGCGGCAAGAAGTGGGCGGCAGCTCCAGAGTTCAGATCCGGAGCTCCACTACGGCTCACGTCCTGGCCCAAAAAGGGCCCGAACTGTGCTCGTCTGACGAGCTATTACTGCTCCAGACACGTCTCCAGGGCGTGATCGATAGAGACGTCAAACTCGTCGACGTAGTCCAAGTGATGCTAGTTCGCCTGGTTCTCCCTTGTCAGCGACGAGCTTGTGCCCTGTGGGAGTTCGATCCAGCCGAGCACCAAACCCTTCAGGAGCTTTATGACTCCACCCATAAGGATATCTAGAAGGTGCTCTTTAAGTCCGGCAAATCATGGTTGGGCCCCGCCGAGGACCGTGGGTATCAATCATCCCATTCTCCCAGCTTGGTAAGTCACATCCACACTCTGTCTATTCATGCTTTAATTGGCACATTATGCGGGAGACACCCTAATCGTATTTCATTGCCACCTCAGGGATGGGTAAAGAAGGTGGAGCGGCTACATTGTCCAGCCCCCCTGCCGGAGGAACCGGCCGGACCTCTTCTGACGAAGATGTTGGTCCCCGCGCCTTACAAGGCGCCAAAGAAGGAGGCCTCCAAGAAGGTCAAGAAGACCTGGGGTGGCCTTCGCCGTCGCGAGGTTTCGGACGCCAGGTCCGAAGACTCCAGCGACGATCCTTCGTCCGAGGACGAAAGGGAGGAAGCAGAGGCGGATGAGCCTCACTCTGATGGTGGGAGGAAGAGGACGGCCTCCGCATCTCTGGAGGCCGAATTGCCCAAGAGGGGGAAACATTCCCTCCCAGGGGCGTCCCCCACGGCTGTCGATAGCAGCCCGGAGTGGGATCCCAGGGCCCAGCCCCTGGAGAAGTCGTAAGTATCCGAACACGCATACGCGTCCGAGATCGTTTTTGGGTATAGTGGTTTTGACTGCTACCTACATATTGCACAGTCCGGTGAGGTCCCGCGCCGGCCAGTCCTCGTCGGAGGATTCACTGGACTCGGACGCTTTGGCGAGCGAGACGCCTCCGCAGGCCCCTTCCCCCAAGTTTAGGCACGACACCAAGGTGTCGTCTCGACAAGACCCGGACCAGGGAGGACATATCCCTGGTGCCGAACACGCAGGGATGGATACGGCCCCCGGAACCTCCAGGGCTCTGGGATTGAGCAAGCAGCCCCCCTGATGGCGGGGGGCCAGCATACGCCGCCGGCGTCCTCTGTTCAAGCAGAGCTGACTAGCGGTCTATTGACAGCGTTGAAGAGCGCGTCCATTGTCGACGAGCATCGGGCCCTTGTGGGCGAGGTGGTTGAAAGGATTCAATCTGCCGAGAGCGGGCTGAACGCATCCTGCCTTAGTCTTATAAAGGCTTTTGAGGTATGTTTCCTAGGAAACCCTTAAGGAATTGTCATAATATAAGTAGTAGCCCCTGATACACTGTCTGGCGAAGGAGACAGAGCCGGGCAGGGGATCAAACCCCCTGCCTCCACAGGAGCCTGTGTAAATGACGTATGCCCTTTGGTGTGAAAACAGACATCCGCAGAGAGGACTTCCGCTTTCAAGGCGGAAGTTTCCGAACTGAAGCAGAACCTTGCACGGTCCGATGAAGAACTCAGCCGTGTGAGGAAGCAACTGGAAGACAAGCAAGGTATGTTGAAAACATTTGTCTTGGAGTTGGCACGAACGAATGGTTGTGCAGAATATTTTTTTTAGTATTTTGTGCTCTAGGAGCGTGTGCCGAATACAAGGCACTAAAGAAAGCTTTGGCTAATGCCAACAAGAAGGCTGAGGCTGAACAGGCGCTTCGTGAAAAACACGAGGCCAGGGTTATCACCGCTGAGCGGGAGCTCCAGGAAGCTGTGGAGAAAAGCGAGATCTTGGAGCAGAGTCTAAAATGGAAAGAATCCGAGCTCGCCCAAGCTCTCGAGGTGCTGCGCGGGACATTCAGGAGGCCCTAAAAGTGGCGGTTGGTAAGGCCTTCTATATTCTTAGCTTCGTGTATGTTAGAATGTGAAGAATCCAAGCGGCAGGCTGAATTCTTAGTTTTCCAGGGGCTTTTGCGGATCTTCCTCGCAACATATCAGATGCTGCTCAATTCTATCGCACCGAGGAGAAGAAGACTGCGGAGAGGGATTTCTGGTCACAGTATCTGGCGCCGAACTATCCTGTGCCATTTATCGATCAGATGAAACAGCTGATCGAACTGCACCAGGCGGCCGAACTAGCCATGAAGGACCTAGTTGTCCGGCTGTGGCCTGCGGATCCGATTCCCAGCAGCTACTTCGCACTCGTCAAGCGGATCGTGGGCGCCTGTCCTCGGCTAGATGCTATCAAGCGATCAGTCTTCATAGAAGGCGCGCGTATGGCGTTTGCCCATGCGAAAGTGCATTGGGGGAGGCTTGACGCGGAAAAGCTGATCACTGAGGGGCCGCCGGAGGATAAGGAGCACCGCAAGCCCGAGCAATATTTTGAAGGTGTGATGAAAGGGGCCCGCCTTGTGGCGGACAGGTGTACTAAAGACATCATATTTCCGTGAGGGCATCTATGCCACTTGTTGTAATATGGGATAATGGCATGTTTGTTACATATTGCCTGTTCTATTTGAACATATGTTCTTCCTGTGCGGCTGTTTATTGTATGAAAATTTGGGAGTTAGGCATTCGTTGGCTTCTGCCCCCTCGTAAAAAGGATACGGGGGTGTTTGGGATATATCTGAATGCTCTTTATCCCATAGTTGGGTCCTTTTAAGGAGGTGTTTCTTTCTGCGAACCAGGCAATCGGACTATAGGGCTTTATTACTCTCACTTAGCCATAGGAATTTGAGTATGGTCGGCGCAGCCCCTAGTGTTCGGAACGCCGAACTAGGGGCTCTATTGGCGCCTGATCGGAAGACCGATCCATCGCACTTAGCATTTATGATGGCGTTATGCGGAATAAATCTTTAAGGATTTTATGACCTCTCGAACAGCGGACTGGCTCTCGCTTCATCATGACAGTCTGTTTTCAGCTTTCTCTACTGAGGTGCTCGTCCGGCTGAACCGGGACACAATCGTAGTAGTTCTCCCAGCGCTACCTTCGCCGATAGAATGGAACGTAAGGTACCAAAACATGGGAGCCGGGCAAACCCAACCAATGACCCAAGACATGATTCGGAGCATATGGATATAGTGCTATAAGTTCGGGGTGCCGAACGACCGAAAAGGTGGTCGGACTTGCTTGCCGTACTGTGGAGCCCCTAGTGCAACCAGGCGAACACGGAGCGTGGCTTTCATTTTTGGCAAAGAGGCGTCGGCGATAAACGTCAATCGGTAATTGCTATTTTACGCATTGTAGTAGAATTTTATGTCTATGCATATTAGTATGATGTATGGAAAGAGGTGTTGTTTGACGGAACCTGTTATGGCCGGACTGGAGGGGGCTATGAGCAGGTCGAGAATGAATCCGAACTGCCTTCTACCTGCATGTTCCTTCCTTTGTGTGTCCGGGATAATTCCATGCCGCTAGTTCTGTTCTGCGTCAATCGTTAGTTTGCAAATGCGAAATGCTTGAAGACAGCTAGGTGTCCTCTTGTTGTTGCTCCCAGGGTCTCTAATCGGGCCCTGGTGTGCCCAGTCGTTAGACCGTGAGGTAGAACGAACTCCGCAGTGGATGTCCGTATGGTTGGCCTGGGTACTTTACCACGTAGAATCTAGTTGACGTGGTTTTTCCCGTTAGCATACGGTAAGCTATCGTATGGGAAGGTGCCGATGATTTATTCTTTGGCATAGCATTTTTGGATGATCCGAAGGCAACCGTTTAGAGTAGTGGGCCAATAGAACTTGGCCTTTGCGCCTTACATCTTTTAGGAGATGTTTTCCGTGGTGTCATACCCTTGTGAGCTTTGTATGTTATAGAGCCCCCGGATTACTAGGTCTAGAGGCACTACAATTAACTTGTCGTGGTTTAGGTGGTCCTGGGTGGTCGGCCGTACTGTTACACTCTGGGGGGAGGGTCTTGATGAGACATCTCCCCTTTATTGCTTCCGGCGTGCGACCAGCCGCTTTGTTTTGCTGTTTGTTGGACTGAGCGTTGCCAAACTTGGCACCAGCTTCCTTGTCTTGATGTTTATGACCTTTATGCCGAGGTCTGACAGTGCCTCTTCGTATCTGCTACTTGCCGCTTTGGACCGTAGTGATGCGTGGGCGTCTGCGTGCGTGCCCGTGGTTTTCCTGCCCGAGTTGAGATAGCCAGTTGTGCTGTATGTGCCCTTTATTAGGGCTCTCGAGTTCGTATTTTTCGGCGGCCAGTATCTTGGTCCACCTGTCCTCTAGCGCATCTTGGTCAACTGTGAGCTGCTCTTGTTTCCTTTGCAGGCTCCTTGCTATAGCCATGAGCCGTCGCTTGAAGCAAACTTGTTCCGCTGGGTCCTCAGGTATGCCGAATTCGTCGTTGCCGACACTTGCCTCGTCGACGGAGGGGTGTGTGTGATTGTCCCTCTCCCAGTATTCCGTCGTCATTGGTCCGTCATGCTTAAGTGTGGGCTGACCCGGGTTGTATTCCTTTTTGGCACCGTCCGGACTGCTCTCGTTTCGGGGGCCGTTTTTGGTGTGGCAGGGTTTGGAGTGGTACTGATAATGCACATGTTGTGCCTTTCTTCCTGAGGGGTTGTCCTCCGTTGTCTCATCGCCGTTAGTTTCCTTCGGAGTGTCCACCATATATACATATCATATGTGGAGGTGGCCGTCCACCGCGGGGTGAGCGGTGGCTCCTGTGATTCTCCTACATCGCCGTCCATACCGTCGATGTCTTCGGAGTCGAAGTCAAGCACGTCGGTTAGATCATCGATCGTGGCAATGAAGTGGGTGGTGGGTGGGCGATGAATTCCGTCGTTGTCTGCTTCCCACTCGAGCCGGACATAGTTCGGCCCGGAGTCTCCTGACAAAGAAAGAGACTTCAATAAGTCCAGCATGTTGCCAGAGGGCGGGTGCTAAAAAACGTCCGCCTCGGTGAACTCCATCACCGGAGCCCAACCAGGATCGGCGGGCTCGGGGGCACGCGGACTGGAACCTGCGTCCGGATATGAATCCGGGGGTCCGGAGTCACAGGTTCCCTCAGAGGTGAAACCTTTGTTCCGCTCCATCGCCGATGAAGGTATGGCCCTCCGTCTTTAGGCGAAGCAACCTGTCCCGGATTTATATCCGAGGCTTCTGCCGGGACGATATCCCGAGCGGCGTCTGACAGCAGGCCTAAGCCATGCTCATCGCGACTGTTCGGCGCTTCTGGCGCTGGCCCGAATCCATCAAAGATCAAGTATCCGTGGATATCCGCCGTGTAGTTCAGGTTTCCGAACCTTATTTGATGGCCGGGGGCATAGCTATCGATCTGCTCCAAGTGGCCAAGCGAATTGGCCCGCAGCGCGAAGCCGCCGAACACAAAGATCTGTCTGGGGAGGAAAGCCTCACCCTGGACAGCGTCGTTAATGACGATTGAAGGAGCCATCGAGCCTGACGGTGACGTCACAGAGGAACTCTCAATGAAAGCACCAATGTCAGTGTCAAAACCGGTGGATCTCGGGTAGGGGGTCCTGATCTATGCGTCAAGGCTGATGGTAACAAGAAGTAAGGGACACAGATGTTTACCCAGGTTTGGGCCCTCTCGACGGAGGTAAAATCCTACTTCCTGCTTGATTAATATTGATGATATGGGTGGTGCAAGAGTAGATCTACCACAAGATCGTAGAGGCTAAACCCTAGGAGCTAGCCTATGATCGTATGAATGTAATTGTGATCGGCCTTCTAGGACCAACATCTCTGATTTATATAAAAACCAGAGAGGGCTAGGGTTTACATGGAGTCGGTTACAAAGAAGGAAATATAATATCCGGATCGCCAAGCTTGCTTTCCACGCCAAGGAAAGTCCCATCCGGACACGGGCCGAAGTCTTGAGTCTTGTATCTTCACGCTTCAGTAGTCCGGACGTTGTACACAGTCCGGCTGTCCAGATACCCCCTAATCCAGGATTCCCTCATATATCTTCGGGTGTCCCGGCTTTGAGGAGTTAAACGTTTTGGAGTTAAGGGAAAGCTAGCACCACGTTTTCTGGGACCATACAGAGTTTTGGAACATATGGGAGAAGTTGCATACAAGCTGGAATTGCCTGAAGGATTGTCAGGAGTTCACGATGTGTTTCACGTTTCCCAGTTGAAGAAGTGCCACGTAGAGATGACCGATATTCCTCTAAGAGATACCGTGCCACTGGAAGCGATTCAATTAGATAGTGATTTGACCTATGATGAGAAGCCAGTCAAGATTTTTGAGTTTTCTAGCCGAGTTACTTGATACATCTCCAACGTATCTATAATTTTTGATTGCTCCATGCTATATTATCTACTGTTTTAGGCAATATTGGGCTTTATTATCCACTTTTATATTACTTTTGGGAGTAACCTATTAATCGGAGGCCCAACCCAGATTTGCTATTTTATGCCTATTTCAGTATTTCGAGAAAAGGAATATCAAACGGAGTCAAAACGGAACGAAATCAACTGGAGAAGTTATTTTTGGTAGGAAAGCCACCCGATGGACTTCGAGTGCACGTCAGGAAAGAAGGGAGGTTCTCACGAGGGTAGGGGGCGCGCCCCCTGCCTCGTGGCCCCCCCTTCGGTCCACCGACGTACTTCTTTCACTCATATATACCTACGTACCCTAAAACTTCCAGAACAGAAGATAGATCGGGAGTTTCGCCGCCGCAAGCCTCTGTAGACACCAAAAACCTCTCGGGAGCCCGTTCCGGCGCCCTGCCGGAGGGGGATCCCATCACCGGTGGCCATCTTCATCATCCCGGCGCTATCCATGACGAGGAGGGAGTAGTTCACCCTCGGGGCTGAGGGTATGTACCAGTAGCTATGTGTTTGATCTCTCTCTCTCTCATGTTCTCTCTCGTGTTCCATCTATGGCAGGATCTTGATGTATCCCGAGCTTTGCTATTGTAGTTGGATCTTATGATGTTTCTCCCCCTCTACTCTCTTGTGATGAATTGAGTTTCCCCTTTGAAGTTATCTTATCGGATTGAGTCTTTTATGAGAACACTTGATGTATGTCTTGCCGTACTTATCCATGGTGACAATCGGATATCATGTGCCACTTTATGTATGGTTTGGTGACCAACTTGCGGGTTCCTCCCATGAACCTATGCATAGGGGTTGGCACACGTTCTTGATTCTCCGGTAGAAACTTTGGGGCACTCTTTGAAGTATTTTGTGTTGGTTGGATGAATCTGAGATTGTGTGATGCATATCGTATAATCATGCCCACGGATACCTGAGGTGACAATGGAGTATCTAGGTTACATTAGGGTTTTGGTTGATTTGTGTCTTAAGGTGTTATTCTAGTACGAACTCTTTTATAGATTGATCTGAAAGAATAACTTTGAGGTGGTTTCATACCCTACCATAATCTCTACGTTTGTTCTCCGTTATTAGTGGCTTTGGAGTGACTCTTTGTTGCATGTTGAGGGCTTGTTATATTATCTATCTATGTTATTATTGTTGAGAAAACTTGCACTAGTGAAAGTATGAACCCTAGGCCTTGTTTCCTATCATTGCAATACCGTTTACGCTCACTTTTATCATTAGTTACCTTGCTGTTTTTATTATTTCAGATTACAAAAACCTATATCTACTATCTATTTTGCACTTGTATCACCATCTCTTCGCCGAACTAGTGCACCTATACAATTTACCATTGTATTGGGTGTGTTGGGGACACAAGAGACTCTTTGTTATTTAGTTGCAGGGTTGTTTGAGAGAGACCATCTTCATCCTACACCTCCTACGGATTGATAAACCTTAGGTTATCCACTTGAGGGAAATTTGCTACTGTCCTACAAACCTGTGCACTTGCAGGCCCAACAACGTCTACAAGAAGAAGGTGGTGTAGTAGACATCAAGCTCTTTTCTGGCGTTGTTGCCGGGGAGGTTAGCGCCTGAAGGTATATCTTTAGATCTTGCAATCGAATCTTTTTGTTTCTTGTTTTATCACTAGTTTAGTTTATAAAATAAAACTACAAAAAAAATGGAATTAAGGATGCCTCATATGCTTCATCTTTTTAATGTCTTTCGCGAAAATGATGGGAAGGAAAATTGTGCTAAACTACTAGAAGAAGAATTACATAGAATTCTTGGCATAAAATATGTGAATGATGAGCATGATTGCAATGTTGTTAGTATGAATTCCTTGAATATCCATGATGCTAATGATATGCAAAGCCACAAGCTTGGGGAAGCTATGTTTGATGAAGATGATATTTTTTGTTCCCCAAGCTTTGATGAGAAAATTTACTATGATGAAAGCATGCCTCCTATCTATGATGATTATTGTGATGACACGTATGCTTTAAAGAATAATGATAACCATGAAACTTGTCATCTTGATCCTAATTTTAAATCATATGATAGTTATTTTGTTGATTTTGCTCCCACTACTATTCATGAGAAGAATTTTGCTTATGATGAGAGTAGTAAATTTCCTATGCTAGTAGATCATCAAAAGAATGCTTTAGGTGCTGGTTACATTGTTGAATTCATTCATGATGCTACTGAAAATTATTATGAGGGAGGAACATATGCTTGTAGGAATTGCAATAATATCAAGTTTCCTCTCTATGTGCTTCAAGTTTTGAAGCTATGCTTGTTTTACCTTCCTATGCTAGTTGATTATCGTTACCATATGTTGTTTGCTCACAAAATCCCTATGCATAGGAAGTGGGTTAGACTTAAAAGTGCTAGTCATATGCTTCATGATGCTCCCGTTATGTTTCAATTCTTTTCTTTTATGTGAGCATCATTGTCATCATCAGGCCTAGCTAGAAAGGCATTAAAGAAAAGCGCTAGTTGGGAGACAACCCAATACTTATCCTTGCTGTTTTTGTGTGTTCACATGATTATGCTATTGTAGTAATCATGTTTTATATCTTTTGTTTCAATAAAGTGCTAAGTAAGACCTTTAGGATGGCTTACGGTGATAGTTGTGTTGATCCTGCTGAAAATCAGAAACTTTTGCACCAAGTAAATTAGTTTTCTTAATTTATAGAAACGTGCTTCTGATCTGATTATTTTTGTTCTGGATTGGTACACAAATTTGTTAGGACTTCCTAATTTTGTAGGATTTTTGGAGTTCCAGAAGTATACGTTTGATACAGATTACTAAAGACTGTTCTGTTTTTGACAGATTCTGTTTTCTATGTGTTGTTTGCTTATTTTGATGAATCTATGAGTAGTATCGGAGGGTATGAACCATAGATAAGCTGGAGTACAGTATATATTACACCAATATGAATTTAGAATGAGTTAATTACAGTACCAATGTGGTGGTTTTGTTTTCTTTCACTAATGGAGCTTATAAGATTTTCTGTTGAGTTTTGTGTTGTGAAGTTTTCAAGTTTTGGGTAAAGATTCGATGAACTATGGAATAAGGAGTGGCAAGAGCCTAAGCTTGGGGATGCCCAAGGCACCCCAAGGTAATATTCAAGGACAACCAAGAGCCTAAGCTTGGGGATGCTCCGGAAGGCATCCCCTTTTTCGTCTTCGTTCATTGGTAACTTTACTTGGAGCTATATTTTTATTCACCACATGATATGTGTTTTACTTGGAGTGTCATTTTATTTTGTTAGTATTAGCTTGCTGTTATTTAGAATATTGTTTTGCATCTTTAGTTTCAATAAAGAAGTCAAGGATAGCCTTTGCCATGCTTATTTTGCTAGTATACATGTTGCTGTTTGAAAAACAGAAAGTTTACCGCTGTTGTAAAAATTCCCTAGAAAATTCAGAGAGTGGTATAATGTTGAATATTTTTGCATATTAAGATCTGATAAATTTATTACAGTAGGAATTTTTGTTCACAATTTTTGGAGTCAGGGAAGTATTGATTCTCTTGCATTCTTTACAGACTGTACTGTTTTGGCAGATTGCTGTTATGGTTGCATTGTTTGCATATGTTTGCTTGATTAATGATTCTATTTGAGAATAGGAGTATTGAATATGCAGAAGCATTTAGTATGCAATGTTGAATAATAATGTTAGTGATTCGTTACAGTAGAAAATGATAAGGTTTTGCATTGGTTTATACTAACCTATCTCACGAGTTCTTGTTGAGTTTGTTGTGAATGAAGCTTGTGATAAAAAGAGAAACCATGATATGAGAGGAATTAAGGAGACACAAAAGCTCAAGCTTGGGGATGCCCAAGGCACCCCAAGATAATATTTCAAGAAGTCTCAAGCATCTAAGCTTGGGGATGCCCCGGTAGGCATCCCACCTTTCTTCTTCAACAACTATCGGTTAGTATCGATTGAGCCTAAGTTTTTGCTTCTTCACATGAGTTATGCTATCCTTGCAATGTAGTTTTATTTAGCTTTGCTTTCTGTTTGAATAAAGTATCAAGATCTGAAATAATTAAATGAGAGAGAGTCTTTGCATAGTTGCATAATTATTTAGCTACTCATTGACCTTCACTTATATCTTTCGGAGTAGTTTGTCATTTGCTCTAGTGCATCACTTATACCTTTTAGAGCACGGTGGTAGTTTTATTTTGAAGAAATAGATGAACTATAATACTTCACTTAGATTATTTTGAGATTCGTTAATAGCATGGTAATTTGCTTAATATTATTATACTTGGTATTCAAGATATGTGAAACTTTCTTATGAGTGTGTTGAATACTAAGAAAAGTTTGATACTTGATAATTGTTTTGAGATATGGAGGTAGTGATATTAAAGTCATGCTAGTTGGGTGATTATGAATTCAAAGAATGCTTGTGTTGAAGTTAGCAATTCCCGTAGCATGCACGTATGGTTAAAGTTGTGTAACAAATTTGAAACATGGAGTGTACCTGGCTTGTGCATCCTTATGAGTGGCGGTCGGGGACGAGCGATGGTCTTTTCCTACCAATCTATCCCCCTAGGAGCATGCGTGTAGTACTTGGTTTTTGATGACTTATAAATTTTTGCAATAAGTATATGAGTTCTTTTGACTAATGTTGAGTTCATGGATTATACGCACCTTTTCCTTTCCGCCATTGCTAGCCTCTTCGGTACCGTGCATTGCCCTTTCTCACCTTGAGAGTTGGTGCAAACTTCGCCAGTGCATCCAAACCCCGTGATACGATACGCTCTATCACACATAAACCTCCTTATATCTTCCTCAAAACAGCCACCATACCTACCTATCATGGCATTTCCATAGCCATTCCGAGATATATTGCCATGCAACTTCCATCATCATATTCATGACATACAATACTTTTGTCATATTGCCATTGCATGATCATGTAGTTGACATCGTATTTGTGGCAAAGCCACCATGCATTAATTTTCATACATGTCACTCTTGATTCATTGCACCATCCCGGTACACCGTGAAGGCATTCATATAGAGTCATATCTTGTTCTAGTTTCGAGTTGTAATCCTTATGTTGTAATCAATAGAAGTGTGATGACCATCATTATTAGAGCATTGTCCCAAAAAAAAGAAAGGCCAAAAAAAAGGAAGGCCAAAGAAAAAAAAAGAAAAAAGGGGCAATGCTACTATCTCTTTTTCCACACTTGTGCTTCAAAGTAGCACCTTGTTCTTCATGTAGTGAGCCTCATATATTGTGCTTCAAAGTAGCACCTTGTTCTTCATGTAGTGAGTCTCATAAGTTGTCCATTTATACTAGTGGGAATTTTTCATTATAGAACTTGGCTTGTATATTCCTAGATGGGCTTACTCAAATGCCCTAGGTCTTCATGAGCAAGCGAGTTAGATGCACACCCACTAGTTTTCTTTTGTTGAGCATACATAGCTCTAGTGCATCCGTTGCATGGCAATCCCTACTCCTCATGTTGACATCAATTGATGGGCATCTCCATAGCCCATTGATTATCCTCGTCAAAGTGAGACTTTCTCCTTTTTGCCTTCTCCACACAATCCCCATCATCATATTCTATTCCACCCATAGTGCTATATCCATGGCTCACGCTCATGTATTGCATGAAGGTTGAAAAAGTTTGAGATTATTTAAGTATGAAACAATTGCTTGGCTTGTCATCGGGGGTATAGAAGTTGGGAACATCTTTGTGTGACGAAAATGAAGCATAGCCTAACTATATGATTTTGTAGGGATGAACTTTCTTTTGCCATGCTATTTTGAGAAGACATGATTACTTTGAATAGTAAGCTTGAAGTATTATTATTTTTATGTCAATATGAACTTATATTTTGAATTCATTCGGATCTGAATATTCATACCACAATTAAGAAGAATTACTTTGAAATTATGCCAAGTATCACTCCGCATAAAAAATTCTTTTTTTATCATTTACCTACTCGAGGACGAGCGGGAATTAAGCTTGGGGATGCTAGATACGTCTCCAACGTATCTATAATTTTTGATTGCTCCAAGCTATATTATCTACTATTTTAGGCAATATTGGGCTTTATTATCCACTTTTATATTACTTTTGGGACTAACCAATTAACCGGAGGCCCAGCCCAGATTTGTTGTTTTATGCCTATTTCAGTATTTCGAGGAAAAGGAATATCAAACGGAGTCAAAACGGAACGAAATCAACTGGAGAAGTTATTTTTGGAAGGAAAGCCACCCGATGGACTTGGAGTGCACATCAGGAAAGAAGGGAGGTTCTCACGAGGGTAGGGGCGCCCACCCCCCTGGGGCGCGCCCCCTGCCTCATGGCCCCCCCTTCGGTCCACCGACGTACTTCTTTCACCCATATATACCTACGTACCCTAAAACTTCCAGAACAGAAGATAGATCAGGACTTCCGCCGCCGCAAGCTTCTGTAGCCACCAAAAACCTTTCGGGAGCCCATTCCAATGCCCTGCCGGAGGGGGATCCCATCACCGGTGGCCATCTTCTTCATCCCGGCGCTATCCATGACGAGGAGGGAGTAGTTCACCCTCGGGGCTGAGGGTATGTACCAGTAGCTATGTGTTTGATCTATCTCTCTCTCTCTCGTGTTCTCTCTCGTGTTCCATCTATGGCACAATCTTGATGTATCCCGAGCTATGCTATTGTAGTTGGATCTTATGATGTTTCTCCCCCTCTACTCTCTTGTGATGAATTGAGCTTCCCCTTTGAAGTTATCTTATCGGATTAAGTCTTTTATGAGAACACTTGATGTATGTCTTGTCGTGCTTATCCGTGGTGACAATGGGATATCATGTGCCACTTGATGTATGTTTTGGTGACCAACTTGTGGGTTCCGCCCATGAACCTATGCATAGGGGTTGGCACACGTTCTTGATTCTCCGGTAGAAACTTTGGGGCACTCTTTGAAGTACTTTGTGTTGGTTGGATGAATCTGAGATTGTGTGATGCATATCGTATAATCATGCCCACGGATACTTGAGGTGACAATGGAGTATCTAGGTGACATTAGGGTTTTGGTTGATTTGTGTCTTATGGTGTTATTCTAGTACGAACTCTTTTATAGATTGATCCGAAAGAATAACTTTGAGGTGGTTTCGTACCCTACCATAATCTCTACGTTTGTTCTCCGCTATTAGTGGCTTTGGAGTGACTCTTTGTTGCATGTTGAGGGCTTGTTATATTATCTATCAATGTTATTATTGTTGAGAGAACTTGCACTAGTGAAAGTATGAACCCTAGGCCTTGTTTCCTATCATTGCAATACCGTTTACGCTCACTTTTATCATTAGTTACCTTGCTGTTTTTATTATTTCAGATTACAAAAACCTATATCTACTATCCATTTTGCACTTGTATCACCATCTCTTCGCCGAACTAGTGCAGCTATACAATTTACCATTGTATTGGGTGTGTTGGGGACACAAGAGACTCTTTGTTATTTGGTTGCAGGGTTGTTTGAGAGAGACCATCTTCATCCTACGCCTCCTACGGATTGATAAATCTTAGGTCATCCACTTGAGGGGAATTTGCTACTGTCCTACAAACCTGTGCACTTGCAGGCCGAACAATGTCTACAAGAAGAAGGTTGTGTAGTAGACATCATTACTCGCAGCAAGATTATCAAGTTTTGCAAAGTTCAGTGGAGCCACCATACCGAGGAGGAAGCTACCTGGGAGCGAGAAGAAAATCTTCGTAGAGACCACCCAAACCTTTTTGCTGACCAACCTGAATCTCGAGGGCGAGATTCATCTTAAGGGGTGGTAGGTTTGTAACGTCCCAATTTTCAAATTGATGTTATACATAGATCATCATATGCATATTATATTTATTCTTGCATTTTGGTTGAGATCCTAGAAATCTTAAGCAACTCAAGGACACAAGGAGAGAGTTGGAGGTTTCACAAAAATCATATTTGAATATAATTCAAATTTGAAGAAAGGATCAATTTGATTTTATTATTTTTATCTCCAATTATTTCCAATAAAAAAATAAACGAGAGAAGATAATATGACTTCTTCAAATTAAGAGAAATATTGGAGAAAGAACTTTAAAATCAAATTATGAATTTTCTGGTATTTTTATTTGCTATTTTATTTGAATTAGAAAAATGTGCATTTTTGAAAATTGCATTGTAGCCCAGAAAAATGTTCTATTTAGATGGTGAAAATTGTTTTTGGCATTTTTAGGATTTTTTAATATTTTATTAGGATTTTCTCTTCGGGCAAAATTATTAATAAAAACTCTCCGTACCGAACTAGGTCGCGCTGCCGTGCCGCCGGCGGCCTCCGCCTGGAGTCCGGCTCGGACTCCGCCGCCACCTGCCCCTCCCGCAAGCAAGCCCCCCCCCCCCCCGAGGCTTTTATAAGCCGCTGATACGTCTGCAATGTATCTACTTTTCCAAACACATTTGCCCTTGTTTTGGACTCTAACTTGCATGATTTGAATTAAACTAACCCGGACTAACGCTGTTTTCAGCAGAACTGCCATGATGTTGTTTTATGTGTAGAAAACGGAAGTTCTCGGAATGACCTGAAAATCCACGGACACAAGTTTTGGAAAATATAAAAAATATTGGCGAAAGAATCAAGACCAAGGGGCCCACACCCTGTCCACGAGGGTGGGGGCGCACCCTCCCCCTGGGCGCGCCCCCCTATCTCATGGGCCCCCTAGAGCTCCACCGACCTCAATTCCAACTCCATATATTCTGTTCCGCAGAGAAAAAATCAGAGAGAAAGTTTCATCGCATTTTACGATACGGAGCCACCGCCAAGCCCTAATCTCTCTCGGGAGGGCTGATCTGGAGTCCGTTCGGGGCTCCGGCGAGGGGGATTCGTCGCTGTCGTCATCATCAACCATCCTCCATCACCAATTTCATGATGCTCACCGCCGTGCGTGAGTAATTCCATCGTAGGCTTGCTGGACGGTGATGGGTTGGATGAGATTTACCATGTAATCAAGTTAGTTTTGTTAGGGTTTGATCCCTAGTATCCACTATGTTCTGAGATTAATGTTGCTATGACTTTGCTATGCTTAATGCTTGTCACAAGGGCCCGAGTGCCATGATTTCAGATCTGAACCTATTATGTTTTCATGAATATATGTGTGTTCTTGATCCTATCTTGCAAGTCTATAGTCACCTATTATGTGTTATGATCCGACAACCCCAAAGTGACAATAATCGGGATACCTCTCAGTGATGACCGTAGTTTGAGGAGTTTATGTATTCACTATGTGCTAATGCTTTGTTTCGGTTCTCTATTAAAAGGAGGCCTTAATATCCTTAGTTTCCACTAGGACCCCGCTGCCACGGGAGGGTAGGACAAAAGATGTCATGCAAGTTCTTTTCCATAAGGACGTATGACTATATTCGGAATACATGCCTACATTACATTGATGAACTGGAGCTAGTTCTTTGTCACCCTATGTTATAACTATTACATGAGGAATCGCATCCGACATAATTATCCATCACTGATCCAATGCCTACGAGCTTTTCACATATTGTGCTTTGCTTATTTACTTTTCCATTGCTACCATTACAATTACTACAAAACTATTTTCTTTACTTTTGCCACTGTTACCATTACTATCATACTACTTTGCTACTAAATACTTTGCTGCAGATACTAAGTTATCCAGGTGTCGTTGAATTGACAACTCAACTGCTAATACTCAATAATATTCTTTGGCTCCCCTTGTGTCAAATCAATAAATTTGGGTTGAATACTATACCCTCGAAAGCTGTTGCGATCCCCTACACTTGTGGGTTATCAAGACTAATTTCTGGCGCCGTTGCCAGGGAGCATAGCTCTATTCTTTGAGTCACTTGGGATTTATATCTGTTGATCACTATGAGGAACTTGAAAGACGAAAGAACTAAAATTTTGCCCTCAACTACGAGGGGAGGTAAGGAACTGCCATCTAGCTCTGCACTAGATTCTCCTTCTGTTATTAGTAAGCTTGCGACACCTAAACCTGCTGCTGCTATGAATTCTGATATGTCGCATGTTATTGATGATGCCACTTCTGCTATGCATGATACTTATGATGAAACTACTTTTGTGCGTGATACTACTTTGCCATCAGGTGAATTTGTTGATGAACAACTTGCTAGGGTTAGAGAGAATGAAATTATTGAAGATGCTACTATTGATGATAGTGATGATGAAAGTTCTCCCCCTGATTATGAATTACCTTTTGTTCCTGAGGGTTATGTTATGGAGGAGGAAGCTGCTAGAGCTATTTTTGCTTGCAAAGATAGATATGATCTTAAAAATTTATTAGCTAAATGGAAGCAGCAATCTCTTAATGCTAGAATGAAACCTGACCCTGCTTTTGCTACATCACCTATCTGTGTTACTGATAAGGATTATGAATTCTCTGTTGATCCTGAAATTATTACTTTGGTTGAATCTGATCATTTTTATGGCCTTGAATCTGAAACTGTTGTGGCACATCTTACCAAGTTAAATGATATAGCCACCCTGTTTACTAATGATGAGAAGTCTCGCTATTATTATATCCTTAAGATATTTCCGTTCTCATTAAAGGGTGATGCTAAGACTTGGTTTAATTCACTTGATCCTGGTTGTGTGCATAGTTCCCAGGATATGATTTATTACTTCTCTGCTAAATATTTCCCTGCTCATAAGAAACAAGCTACCTTGCGGGAAATATATAATTTTGTGCAAATCAAAGAAGAGAGTCTCCCACAAGCTTGGGGGAGGCTTCTCCGATGACTTAATGCTTTGCCTGATCATCCTCTTAAGAAAAATGAAATACTTGATATCTTTTATAATGGACTAACCGATGCTTCCAAGGACTACTTGGATAGTTGTGCTGGTTGTGTTTTCAGGGAAAGAACAATCGATGAAGCTGAATTACTATTGAATAATATGTTGACTAATGAAAATAATTGGACTCTTCCTGGGCCAATTCCTGAGGCAATTCCTGAACCAATTGAGCCAACTCCTGAGCCTATTCCTAAACCCACTCCGAAGAAGAGAGGTGTTTTATTTCTCAGTCCTGAAGATATGCAAGAGGCAAAGAAATCAATGAAAGAAAAAGGTATTAAAGCTGAAGATGTTAAGAATTTTCCACCTATTGAAGAAATACATGGTCTTAATATACCGCGTGTTGAAGAACCACATTGTCTTGATAACCCGACACAGGTAGTAAAGGTAAATTCTCTCTATAGATATGATAAAGTTTAAATCCCCTCTACTAAATTTCATAGCCCATGCTTAGATGAATTTGATGATTTTATGGCTAGGCAAGAAAGTTTCAATGCTTATGTTGGTAGAGAATTAAAGAATAATGCTTTCGAGATAGGATGCTTGAGTGATTATATGGCTAGAGTTAAAGGTGAACTTAAACTCATTAGCAAATATGCTTCTACGGTTGCTACTCAAGCTGAGCAAGTACTTAAAGCTCAAAATGATTTGCTTGATGAATTAAATAATAAACATGACTTTGTTGTTAGAGTGGCTACTAGAACTGGTAGAATGACTCAGGAACCTTTGTATCCTGAAGGCCACCCTAGGAGAATCGAGCAAGATTCTCAGAGAAATAATTTAGAGGCACCTAGTTCTTCTAAAAAGAAGAAAAAGAAAAACGATAGGACTTTGCATGCTTCTAGTGAACCTATTGTAGACACACCTGAGAATCCCAATGATATTTCTGTTTCTGATACGGAAACTCAATCACGTGATGAACATGAAACTAGTGATAATGTTAATAATAATGTTCATGTTGATGCTCAACCTAGAAAAAACAATGATGTAGAGATTGAACCAGTTGTTGATCTTGATAACCCACAATCAAAGAATCAACATTATGATAAGAGAGATTTTGTTGCTAGGAAGCACGGTAAAGAAAGAGAACCATGGGTTCAGAAACCCATGCCCTTTCCTACTAAACCATCCAAGACAAAGGATGATGAGGATTTTGAGCGCTTTGCTGAAATGATTAGACCTATCTTCTTATGTATGCGCTCAACTGATATGCTCAAAGTAAATCCTTATGCTAAATATATGAAGGATATCATTACAAACAAAAGAAGAATACGGGAAGCTGAATTTTCCACCATGCTTGCTAATTACACTTTTAAGGGTGGAATACCAAAGAAACTTAGAGATCCAGGGGTACCAACTATACCATCCTCCATTAAAAGAAATTATGTTAAAACTGCTTTATGTGATCTTGGAGCCAATGTTAGTGTTATGCCTCTCTCTTTATATCGTAGACTTGAATTGAGTAAGTTGACACCTACTGAAATATCTTTGCAAATGGCTGATAAATCAACTGCTATACCTGTCGGCATTTGTGAGGATGTGCCTATTGTGGTTGCAAATGTCACTATCTTAACAGACTTTGTTATTCTTGATATTCCCGAGGACGATAGTATGTCTATTATCCTTGGTAGACCCTTTTTGAATACTGCAGGGGCTGTTATTGATTGCAACAAAGGCAATGTCACTTTTCATGTTAATGGTAATCTGCACACGGTATACTTTCCGAGGAAACAATCTCAAGTTCATAGCATCAATTCTATTGGAAAAATTCCAACTATCATTATTGGAGGTTTTGAATTTCCTCTTCCTACTGTCAAGAAAAAGTATGATATTCTTATTGTTGGGGATGTTCATATCCCCGTTGAGGTAACTTAGTGCTATTCAAAATTTCTCCGGTTCCGTGTTATTCGAAATGAGTTTGTTAACAAGACTTGATCAACCTTGTTAGTGGATTCATTTTGATGATCATGAGATGGATGAAACTAGAAGGCACAACCTTCTGTACCCTCTTTTTACTTTCTGTTATTTAGAATAAATAAAGCAAAAATAATATTACCTGTCTGTTTTCTGAATTATCCATGCAATAAAAAATATCCCGCAAATAAAAGTGCTCCAAATGCCCTGCAAATTTAGTATGATTTTTTATGGAATATTTGAGGATTTTAGGCACTGAAAACACTACAGGAGGGGAAAGCACCTGTCCACGAGGGTGGAGGGCGCGCCCACACCCCCTGGGCGCGCCCCCTATCTCGTGGGCCCACGGTGGCCCCCCTCCACTTATTCCTGCACCCACACACTCCATCTTCTTCCCAAAAAAAATCCCCATCCAGCTCAAGCATGAGTTCTAGCTCATTTTGCTGCGATTTTCGATCTCCTTGCTCAAAGCTCCATTCACAAAACTGCTTTGGGAGATTGTTGCTTGGTATGAGACTCCTCCATTGGTCCAATTAGTTTTTGTTCTAGTGCTTTATTCATTGCAAATTTTTGCTGCATAGTTGACCATGTTCTTGAGCTTGCATGTTAAATTTATGAGGTCCCAAGTAATTCTAATGCATGATATAGGCTCTAGGCACTTGTAGGAGTAGTTGCTATCAATCTTGCTTAGTTTTATTCACTTTTATTTTGAAGTTACTAAAATTTCAGAAATTTTTCCAGAAAAAGAAATATGTCTAGGAGAATGTACCAAGGTGGTTCCTCAGTAAAGAAAGGACCCAGGATTGCTATGCGTGAGCAAGACGATGAACTACCGAGGGACACAGAAGTATGAGCTTGTGAGTGGCCATCTGACGATTTTATGGTCACAGCAGGCTTTAAGGAGGAATTTGACGCATATGTGCATAATGTCGATCTGGAGGACTTCTTACAAGATAAGTGTCCTCAGTACTACCAATTGACTGATTCATTTGTGCGAAGGTTTAAATGTAAATGTTCACGTAATTCTCCGAGTGTCCTGTTTGATATCTATGATACATCTTATACCATGGACTTAGAGGATTTTACAACTGCTTGCAAACTTCCACAGTGGGGCAATATTAATGATCCCCACAAATCTGAATTTAGAGACTTTCTTGCTAGTATTACTGTGGGAGAATCTAGGGATATAGCACAAGCTACCATAGGGAGCATTCACTTTCCTGCTATACATTATTTTGCTCTCTTCATTGGTAGATGCATTAACGGTAAAGATGAAGCATGTCATATGTGTGTCCTGATCTCTGTCTCCTCAAGAGTGCTATGTTAGGTTATAAAGATTATAACTTGGGGGTAATAGTTGCACATAGGTTGCATAATAATGGTAGGGCTGGAGATTTATTTGGAGGAATTTATGTGACCCGTGTGGCAAATTATCTTGGTATAGCCCCGAGAGAGGGGGATATGATGTTGCATCCTGCTTATTTAGATTATCATGCTATGGTCAAACATCATTTTCTTAGGAGGAATGAACAATTCCTCCAGTATCGACTAATCTTCGACAGACATAGCTCTGTCCATGTTACTCTTCCTACTCCTTTCCTTTTTAATTACCAGGCAAAAGGAAGATATGTTGTTACTAGGGAGGAAGCAGCTGAACACGAGGGGAGAGCGGAAGCGGCTCGCCAACATGCCGCAGCTCAGGAGGCATTTGCTGCTGCATCTCAGTACGACCCCAGTTACAACTACGGATATCAGCCAGGCTACCCTTGGCCATAAACCAACTTAGGCCAAAAGCCTAAGCTTGGGGGAGTACGTATTTCTCACCGACTTTACATTAATGTTCACACACAATTCTAGTTGTCGGTGCCCATACTCTTTCAGTGTATTATCCATGCTAGTTTAATTTTCTTTTTCTAGTCTTCTTCTTGTGTGTTTGATAAACCTTAAGAAAGAAACAAAAAAATTAGTTAGTTTAATTTCCATGCTTGTAGTAGAAATTAAAATGAAAACCCAAAAAGATTTCTCATTCTTCTTCTTACTTGTTGGGAGCTTTCCCGTGTAAATAGTTTTATTTTCTTTTCTTTTCTTTTGGGGTCGAGAGTAGAAGACCATATTGAAAATGTTTAGTGGCTCTCATATGCATGATTGTTTATTTAACTTAGAGCCTATATTACTCTGTCTTCTCTCTTGAGTTGAATACTTGCAGATTCCAGCTTAGTCCAATGCACGTGCACTATTATTATTATACACATTGTTCGGTCGTGCAAGTGAAAGACAATAATGACGATATATGATGGACTGATTGAGATGAGAGAAACTGGTATGAATTCGACCTCTTTTGTTTTTGTAAATATGATGAGTTCATCGTTCCTGGTTCAGCTTATTATGAAGTAAACATATTTGCAATGACATTTAGAGATTATAGTTGCTTGTGCCATGCGTGATTAGCTATGAGTTATAATGGTTTACCTTGCATGCCAACATGCTATTAAAATGATTATGATGTGGTATGATGGGATGGTATCCTCCTTTGAATGAATTGAGTGACTCAACTTGGCACATGTTCACGCATGTAGTTGAAACAAATCAACATAGCCTACATAATATTTATGTTCATGGTAGATTATATCCTACTCATGCTTGTACTCGGTGTGAATTAATTTTAATGCATGTTTATGACTGTTGTCGCTCTCTCAGTTGGTCGCTTCCCAGTCTTTTGCTAGCCTTCACCTGTACTAAGCGGGAATACTGCTTGTGCATCCAAACTCCTTAAACCCCAAA
The DNA here is from genome assembly GCA_963921465.1 of Triticum timopheevii. Classification (NCBI taxonomy): domain Eukaryota; kingdom Viridiplantae; phylum Streptophyta; class Magnoliopsida; order Poales; family Poaceae; genus Triticum; species Triticum timopheevii. The sequence goes on from OY997262.1 coordinate 189,817,306, forward strand.
GTTATTCCATATGAGTCCATCATACCTACCTATATGCGGTATTTACCTGTTGTTCCAAGTAAATTTGTACGTGCCAAACTCCAAAGCTTCAAATGAAATTCTGTTTCGTATGCTCGAGCAGCTCATGTTTCAACTAGGGCTGCCTTTATCTTCCATGCTAGGTGGATTATTCTCAAGAGGAGTGGACTCCGCTCCTCATTCACGAGAAAGGGCCGGTAACCGGGATGCCCAGTCCCATGATCCAAAAAGATCAAAGCAAATCAAAATAATTAAACAAAACTCCCCTATGGTTGTTGTTAGTTGGAGGCACTCGTTGTTTCGAGCAAGCCATGGATTGATGCTTGTTGGTAGTGGGGGAGTATAAACTTTTACCATTCTGTTTGGGAACTGCCTATAATGCATGTAGTATGGAAGATACAACCATCTCATAGTTGTTGCATTGACAGTGAAAGTATGCCGCTCAAAATGTTATTCAATCTCTATTTTAAAATCGATCTCTGGCACCTCTACAAATCCCTGCTTCCCTCTGCGAAGGGCCTATCTATTTACTTTTATGTTGAGTCATCACCTTCTTAATTAAAAGCACCCGCTGGAGAGCATAATGTCATTTGCATTAATTACTATTGGTTTATATTGGGTATGACTTGACTGGATCTCTTTTACCATGAATTACAATGTTTAGTCAATCCTTGATCTTTAAAGGTGCTCTGCATTTATGTTTTGCGGTCTCAGAAAGGGCTAGCGAGATACCATTTTGTTATATCATATTATGATTGTTTTGAGAAAGTGTTGTCATCCGAGTTTTATTATTATGGCTCGCTAGCTGATAATGCCATTGATATGAGTAATTGTGAGACCTAAATGTTATTGTGAGTATGGTTAGTTCATGATATTTGTTGAAACTTGAATGCTAGCTTTACATGTTTACAACAACAAGAACAAACAGAGTTTGTAAAAGTTTTTCTTTATCACTTTCAGTTTATCAACTGAATTGCTTGAGGACAAGCAAAGATTTAAGCTTGGGGGAGTTGATACCTCTCCAACGTATCTACTTTTCCAAACACTTTTGCCCTTGTTTTGGACTCTAACTTGCATGATTTGAATGAAACTAACCCGGACTGACGTTGTTTTCAGCAGAACTGCCATGATGTTGTTTTATGTGTAGAAAACAAAAGTTCTCGGAATGACCTGAAAATCCACGAAGACAAGTTTTGGAAAATATAAAAAATACTGGCGAAAGAATCAAGACCAGGGGGCCCACACCCTATCCACGAGGGTGGGGGCGCGCCCTCCCCCCTGGGCACGCCCCCTGTCTCGTGGCCCCCCGGAGCTCCACCGACCTCAACTCCAACTCCATATATTCCGTTTCACGGAGAAAAAAAATCATAGAGAAAGTTTCATTGTGTTTTATGATACGGAGCCGCCGCCAAGCCCTAATCTCTCTCGGGAGGGCTGATCTGGAGTCCGTTCAGGGCTCCGAAGAGGGGGATTCGTCGCCGTCGTCATCATCAACCATCCTCCATCACCAATTTCATGATGCTCACCGCCGTGCGTGAGTAATTCCATCGTAGGCTTGTTGGACGGTGATGGGTTGGATGAGATTTACCATGTAATCAACTTAGTTTTGTTAGGGTTTGATCCCTAGTATCCACTATGTTTTGAGATTAATGTTGCTATGACTTTGTATGCTTAATGCTTGTCACTAGGGCCCGAGTGACATGATTTCAGATATGAACCTATTATGTTTTCATGAATATATGTGTGTTCTTGATCCTACCTTGCAAGTCTATAGTCACCTATTATGTGTTATGATCCGACAACCCCGAAGTGACAATAATCGGGATACTTCTCGGTGATGACCGTAGTTTGAGGAGTTCATGTATTCACTATGTGCTAATGCTTTGTTCCAGTTCTCTATTAAAAGGAGGCCTTAATATCCCTTAGTTTCCACTAGGACCATGCAAGTTCTTCTCCATAAGCACGTATGACTATATTCGGAATACATGCCTACATTACATTGATGAACTGGAGCTAGTTCTGTGTCACCCTATGTTATAACTATTACATGAGGAATCGCATCCGACATAATTATCCATCACTGATCCAATGCCTACGAGCTTTTCACATATTGTGCTTTGCTTATTTACTTTTCCATTGCTACTGTTACAACTACTACAAAACTATTATCTTTACTTTTGCCACTGTTACCATTACTATCATACTACTTTGCTACTAAATACTTTGCTGCGGATACTAAGTTATCCAGGTGTGGTTGAATTGACAACTCAACTGCTAATACTCAATAATATTCTTTGGCTCCTGTCGGTGTCAAAACCGGCGGATCTTGGGTAGGGGGTCTCGAACTGTGCGTCTAGGCGGATGGTAACAGGAGACAGGGGACATGATGTTTTTACCCAGGTTCGGGCCCTCTCGATGGAGGTAAAACCCTACTCCTGCTTGATTGATATTGATGATATGGGTAGTACAAGAGTAGATCTACCACGAGATCACAGAGGCTAAACCCTATAAGCTAGCCTATGGTATGATTGTTGTTCGTTCTACAGACTAAAACCCTCCGGTTTATATAGGCACCGAAGAGGGTTGGGGTTACACAGAGTCGGTTACAATGGTAGGAGATCTACATATCCGTATCGCCAAGCTTGCCTTCCACGCCAAGGAAAGTCCCATCTGGACACGGGACGAAGTCTTCAATCTTGTATCTTCATAGTCCAGGAGTCCGGCCGAAGATGATAGTTCGGCTATTCAGACACCCCCTAGTCCGGGACTCCCTCAGTAGCCCCCGAACCAGGCTTCAATGGCGATGAGTCCGGCGCGTAGATTGTCTTCGGCATTGCAAGGCGGGTTCTTCTCCAAATCCTGTGTACCTGTTGAATAGCGTCCAGCTTCTTGTAAATATTGTGCTCCTCGGCTTCCACGCCCAATAATGGCCATCTTCCACGTGTCGAACGAATGCGAAAAGCCAGGGTAGTTTTACATTTATCCCCCTAGCTGCGCAGATGAGCTGCCTATAAAAGAGACGAGGATCTAGATCCGAATCACACCATCCTCCCTTCGCGAGCATTCATCAGAGCACATCTGACAAAAATCCATTCCATCATGGACAGTCGACGCGGCTCCTCCATTTTGCATATCGCGGGCTTCGTGGCCCTTTGCGAGCAGTTTTTGGGCATCGAGCCTCATGTTGTGATGTGGAAGAAGCTGTTCTGCCTTGTGCCCCATTCTCAAGAGGTGTTGATATATCAAGTGGGCAGAGCTGAACTATGGCGCATCACCGGGACTGGATATCTATCTAGAACCCCGAAGAAGGTGTCCGAAGACTGGCCTTCGGCATGGTTTTATATAGAAGATGTCCCCCTGCCGGACCCTGTTCGGGTCGGCCTCCCTGAGTTTAATAACGCTCCTTTGAAGAAATGCCTAAGCTGGCGTCCACGGAGCCCTCAGAGGGAAAATGACAGGGACGTCATTTACCTGATGAGCCGGATAAGGTTGTTAGCTCATTCCGGACTGACCATGATTGGGGTCATGGCCATATGCATTATGCGGGGGGTGCAGCCGCTCCAGTATAGAGGCCACCCCATGTGGGCTTTCAACGGGGAGGATGATGCCACCCGCTGTGACCGTAAGGGGCCGGGATCGGTCGCCGATCTGATGAAGATCTTGTCCGCATTGTACAAGGGAGAAGAGGAGGAATTCCTCCGCATCAATTCGCAGGACGGATTTTCTATGAACAATCCTCCAAGCGGACATTCATTTTTGCCTATCCGATCCGTACTCCCATAGTCAAGTATCTCATTTTGTGATTTTGGCGCAGGAACTGCGCCGGGCCGTAAAGGATATAAACAGCCCGCCTCCACAACCCAAGAGGATCCGGACATATCGGTGGAGCTGATCGACGGGGTTTTCCATCAACTGAGCATCGATAATGCCTTGGTCGCCATTACGGCCGATTACCCCGGAATACTTCCCGCCTCGCAGGTAACTGAGACCGAAGTCCCGATACTTTGAAAATGACCCATCCATGCGTGTTTTTGATCACCGTATACCGATGGTGTTTCGCAGGGGGCGCCCTTGAGGCGGAAGGCTGAGCCCGCGGCGGCTGGCCAACAAGGGGCAGCACGGCCCAGCAGGCTAGAAAGAAGTGCGGTCTGGATCGAAACTCCGGCGCAACGGTATGGCGCGTCACCTTACTCCCCGGCTTTATTCTCGGGAGGCATACTAACGCTCGGGCCTTTTCAGGAAGAAGAGCGCTCGCCGGACTATATCCGGAGAGGTTGCCAATCAGTCCTCCGCTCGCTAGGCTCCAAAGCCAGGTCCAGAAGCAGAGGCGAACACGGGGCGTGCGTCGGATGTTCCTCTGACAGAGGATGCCGACAGGTTATCTGCCACCAATTCCGAGGTGGAGAGTGCCATGAATCACAGGTGCCGCTGGACAGCTCTTCGTGACGCGTGTTTCTCCCCAGAGGCATTGGATGCCTTTAATTCGGGAGATGCGCACCTCCATGCCGCTCAAAATGGTCTAGCCAGAGCCACGGAGCAGTATGTAAAAGACATACGGGTGAGAAGATTTGACAGTTATATATGCCAGTAGCCCCCGAGACTTGAAATAGTTAGAATAACTTATTTAAGGATCATTTGTTGTGCAGGATCTTACCGAAAAGAATACCCAACTGTCCCAGGAGCTGGAGGAGTGCAAAGCCCAACTTGAGGCCGCACTAGCCGTAGCGGGGGAAGCCAAAGAGACCCCCTCTGGTAATATATGCTTCAAAAGATAAGTAATTTGTGAAGTGCGGCGTGTGTATAATTCTGACAATAATATTGCAGATGGCGCCAGGATAGATCCGGACAAGCAACAGCTCATGCGCCGGTTAAAGTCCGGCGAGAATGTGCTTACAAGGGTGAGGCAGGAGAAAAATAATCTCCAAGATGCCAACACCCAGCTGGGTGAGGAACTAAAGGATGTTCGTGCCCAGCTATCTGACTCCCTTAAGGAGAATCAGCGGCTTTGATGCGGCATTTTTAGTAAGTGCTTGAACGAACTTTGAAAAAGAGTTCAGCGAGGAAGTCGTCTAACAGAGTTATGTCTGTAGGTATGCTCATAGGCCATCCTGCAGTGGAGATGCCCGGTTCTACGGGTGACCTTCTTCCCGAGCTCTTGCAACTGCACGGACGAGTTCGGCAGGTGATGAAAGGCGTTGCCCAGGCCTTGTGGCCATCTGTCTCCCTGCCCGAAGGCCTTGGAGAGCTTGCAGAGAGGCTTCAGGGAGCGCGGCAGCGCTTCCGCTTATGGAAGATATCGGCCTTCCATCAACGCGCCAGGGAGGCCTGGGCCATGGTGAAGACGCGGTACACGAAGGCTGACCCAAACCACATGGCCGAGGTCGGACCTGCGGGGCCCGATGGGAAGGAGATCCCTGTGAGCTTAGTGTACGGCCAAGTAGAATTGGCCGCAAAGTATTCCTAGCAGGACTGTAAACTAGACAGCCCGCTGGATGGCATTGAAGAGGAATATGCCCAGTCAAGTTGACTATGTAATTTAAGATTACATGTAAAATGCCTTCTAGCCGGATTGTAGATCATTTGTCATAGCGGACCTTTTCGCTTCAACCTCGGGACCCAATAGTCCGGAGTGTGTCCGAATACCCTCGCGGTTATATAAGAACCGGGGCATGCATGGAGACCAGGCGTAGGGGTCATTAGTGCTTTATCAGACAAGTGCCCAACTAGTTATGTTATATTACATGGTTAGTAAGAAACATCTTCCAGGGAGAATAGTTCCGTTAGGGGTTCCTTTCCCTGGGAGGCATGCCCTAAAGTGCATGTCCGGACTGCGAAAAAAGCAAAATAAACATCTGGGGGCAGATGAATAAATAGGTAAGAAATCGTCTTTTAGTTCACCGACCGAATATTCCCTTAAGAACGCTAGCTTTTGGCTTCACCCAGTCTGAGGTACACATCCGGCTGACCTGGCACTAACAATCGCAGAGGTGCTCCCTTTACCACCTAGCCCGAACAATCGGGAACATAGGGGTAAGCACAGGAGCCAGGCAACCCAGCTTGGCCAAAACTTAAGTCATATCAATGCATATAATGGTGAATAAAAGGTACATGCGGAAGTGTGACACATGTGTTGGGCATGAAGCCCGTATAAATAAGCTTCTGTTAAAGAAGCCCCCAGGTATAATGAGCACGGATAGTGCGTCAAGTGTGTGCGAACAATGCGCGAACAAGCTTTCAAAGGCTGTAATAGGAAAGGGGGAAGAAGGAGAGAAACAAAAGATAGCTAATATGTAAAATATAGACGGAGGAAGGAGACGAACTCAGAATTCGGTGCTAGGCGTAGAATCTTCAGAGACGGGCTGCGTTCCATGGGTTCGGCTCGAGTCAGTTATCCGATGCATCTCGCAAACGGTACGCTCCACCGGTCAAGACTTGGTCGATGATAAAGGGACCTTCCCATTTGGGCTTGAGTTTGTCCTTTTTCTTGTTCGACAAGCGTAGAACTAACTCGCCAACGTTGTAAGTTTTGGCCCGTACTTCTCTGCTTTGATATCTTCGAGCTTGCTATTGATAGAATGTGGAACGGGCTTTGGCCACATCACGCTCCTCCTCCAATGCGTCCAAACTGTCCTGCCGATCGAGCTCGGCTTCTCTTTCTTCGTACATGCGCACGCGAGGTGAGTCATGAATTATGTCACAGGGCAGAACTGCCTCTGCGCCGTATACCATAAAGAATGGTGTAAATCCGGTGGTGCGATTTGGAGTGGTCCGTAGCCCCCAGAGTACGGAGTCGAGCTCCTCTACCTAGTGCGTGTTAGATTCCTTAAGGGACCGCACTAATCGGGGTTTGATGCCGCTCATGATTAGACCATTTGCTCGCTCGACTTGACCGTTAGTTTGAGGGTGATAGACTGAAGCATAGTCGAGTTTGATGCCCATGTTTTTGCACCGGAGTTTAACCTCGTCGGTCGTAAAGTTCATGGTGTTGTCAGTGATGATGCTATGGGGTACGCCGTAACAGTGTACGACCCCTGATATGAAGTCTATCACTGGTCCGGATTTGGCCGTCTTAATAGGCTTGGCCTCTATCCATTTGGTGAACTTATCCACCATGACCAGTAGGTATCTTTGCTTGTGGGTTCCTCCTTTAAGGGGTCCAACCATGTGTAGCCCCCAGACCGCGAAGGGATAGGTTATGGGTATAGTTTTGAGGGCGGTGGGTGGCATGTGGCTTTGATTAGCAAAGAGCTTGCAACCGACGCATCGTTGGACTAACTCCTGAGCATCTGCCCGGGCCGTCGGCCAATAAAATCCTGTATGGAAGGCCTTGCCTACAAGGGCCCGGGCTGCGGCGTGGTGTCCGCCGAGTCCGGCATGAATTCCAGCCAGAAGGTTCCGCCCTTCCTCTTTGGAGATACACCTTTGAAGGACTCCGGTTGTGCTTTTCTTGTAAAGCTCTCCCTCATGGACCTTATAGGCTTTAGATCGCCGCACTATGCCGCGGGCCTCGTTTTGGTCCTCGGGAAGTTCCTGCCTGGTTAGGTAGGCTAGGAATGGTTCCGTCCACGGGGCAATGACTGCCATTATTACGTGGGCTGAGGATGTTACTTCGTTGGCAGAACCGCCGATTGTGTCAGAATGTTCGGTGTTAGGCAGTGCGGTTGGGTCCGGGTTATTATTTCCGGATTCCCCCTCCCATAGTACGGATGGCTTGAACAACCTCTCTAGGAAGATGTTGGGAGGGATGGCATCGCGCTTTGCGCCAATGCGTGCCAATACGTTTGTTGCCAAGTTGTTATCCCGGGCTATATGGTGAAATTCGAGCCCCTTAAACCGAGCTGACATTTTTAGGACGGCGTTGCGATAAGCTGCCATTTTCAGATCCTTGGCATCGAAGTCTCCATTTATTTGGGATATCGTGAGGTTCGAATCCCCGTGCACCTCTAGGCATTGAATGCCCATGGAGACTGCCATCCGAAGGCCATGTAGAAGGGCCTCGTATTCGGCTGCGTTGTTGGAGTCCTATACATTATCTGGAGTACGTATTGAACCGTATCTCCGGTTGGGGACGTCAGGACGATGCCAGCCCCCAGACCAGCCAACATTTTGGAGTCGTCAAAGTGCATGATCCAGTTGGAATATGCGTCGTACTCTTTAGGGAGTTCGGCTTCAGTCCATTCGGCGATGAAGTCGGACAAAACTTGCGACTTAATAGCTCGCCGTGGCTTATAGGTTATGTCGAACGGGAGGAGCTCAATGGCCCATTTGGCAATCCGCCCCGTCGCGTCGCGGTTGTTTATAATGTCATTAAGAGGTACTTCAGAGGCTACTATTATCAAACACTCTTGAAAGTAGTGTCGCAGCTTCCAGGATTGCATGAACACCGCGTACGCTATCTTCTGATAATGCGGGTATCGTGACTTGCATGGAGTCAGGACAGTGGACACGTAGTAAACTGGTTTTTGAAGGGGGAACTTGTGTCCGTCCGTTTCTCGTTCGACAATGAGCACCGCGCTCACCACTTGATGAGTTGTCATGATATATAATAGTATTGGTTCGCCTATGTTGGGCGAGGCCAGGACCGGGTTTGTTGCCAATATGGCTTTTATTTCTTCGAGTCCGGCTGTGGCGGCATCCGTCCACTCGAAGTGTTCGGTGCGTCGGAGGAGGCAATAAAGGGGTAATGCCTTTTCTCCTAAACGGGAGATAAAGCGGCTTAAAGCCGCCACGCATCCCGTCAATTTTTGTATTTGTTTGAGGTCCTTTGGGATATCCAATTGTGACAGAGCTCGGATCTTGGCTGGGTTTGCTTCAATTCCTCTACCGGATACAATGAAGCCCAAGAGCTTTCCGGCTGGTACGCCGAAAACACATTTTTCCGGGTTAAGCTTAATGTCATATGTTCGGAGATTATCGAACGTGAGCCTCAAGTCATCTACTAGAGTTTCGACGTGCTTGGTTTTGACGACCACATCGTCTACGTATGCCTCCACTGTTTTGCCAATCTGGTTTGCCAAACATGTCTGAATCATGCGTTGATATGTTGCACCGGCGTTTTTGAGCCCAAAGGGCATTGTGTTGAAGCAGAATGGGCCGTATGGGGTGATGAATGCCGTTGCGGCCTGGTCGGGCTCTGCCATCTTAATTTGATGGTAGCCGGAGTATGCGTCGGGGAAACACAATGAATCGTGTCCTGTGGTAGCGTCGATAATTTGATCGATGCGGGGGAGGGGGAAGGGATCCTTTGGGCAAGCCTTGTTGAGGTCTTTAAAATCAACGCATAGGCGCCAGGATTTGTCCTTCTTTGGTACCATCACCAGGTTTGCTAGCCAGTCCGGATGTTTTATATCTCTGATGAATCCGGTCTCCAATAATTTGGCTAGTTCCTCTCCCATGGCTTGTCTCTTGGGTTCGGAGAAACGCCGAAGAGCCTGTTTGACTGGCTTGAATCCTTTTATGATGTTTAGGCTGTGCTCGGCCAGCCGGCGTGGGATTCCTGGCATGTCTGAAGGGTGCCAGGCAAAGATGTCCCAATTTTCGCGTAGGAATTCTCGTAGTGCGGCATCTACATCAGGGTTTAATTGTGCCCCAATGGAGGCCGTTTTTGTAGGGTCCGTTGGATGGACTTGGAATTTGACTATTTCGTCCGCTGGTTTAAAGGAGGTGGACTTGGATCTCTTATCGAGTATCACATCGTCCCTATTCACCGTGGAGCTCAGCGTAGTGAGTTCCTCGGCCGCTAGGGCTTCGGATAGTGCCTCCAGGGCCAGTGCGGTTGTCTTATTTTCGGCGCGGAGTGCTATGTCCGGGTCACTGTCAAGAGTGATGATTCCGTTGGGCCCGGGCATTTTGAGCTTCATGTACCCGTAAAGGGGTATAGATTGAAAAATTGTGAATGCCTCTCGCCCTAATAGAGCGTGATATCCGCTGCTGAACGGGGCCACTTGGAACGTGATCTCCTCGGACCTGTAATTATGCGACGTGCCGAACACCACATTCAGTGTGATTTTTCCTGTACAACATGCTTCCCGACTGGGGATTATTCCTCTAAAGGTTGTGCTGCTACGCTCAATGCGGCTCCAGTCTATTTCCATTTTTCAGAGGGTTTCCTTGTAAATGAGGTTCAGTCCGCTGCCACCGTCCATGAGTACCTTGGTAAGGCGAAAGCCGTCCACTATTGGACTGAGGACCAATGCGGCTGGTGCTCGGGCTGTTCGGAATTTAGGTTCGTCACTGGCATTAAAGGTAATAGCCGTGTCACTCCATGGGTTTATTGTTGCTACTTGGTAGACTTCGGTAAGGCTACGGAGTGTTCGTTTCCGCATATTATTTGATGCGAAAGTCTCGAAGACTATTAATACCGTACTGGTATCCTTGGACTGGTATTCTGGAGTTAGAAGCTCTTCATCTCTTTTGGCCACCTGTCGTAGTATCCAACATGCTCTAAGGCTATGAGTTGGAGTGGCACCCTCTGTACTATGAATTTTGCAGGGTCCATTGAGCCATCTTTCCAGTGCGGTTCCATGCCCTATAGAGGGTTTTTGCTTTTTGGTGTTTAACCCAGGTGCCTGGCGATAATGCACCCTTTCATTTCGGACTGGGGTTGTATTCAGGGCCGGATTGTCCCAAAAATTGATTTCAGTTTTCCAGGCGCTTTCCATCGCGTAGTACTTTTGTACTATGGACGCTAAGTCAGCTAAGCGTGTGATTTCGCGACGACTTACGGCGTTGAGGATTCCCTTGTCCGTGCAATTATTGCAGAAGAATGAAATTGCGTCCTCCTCATGGCAATCCTTTATCCTGTTTATGACCAGGAGGAATCTGGCCCAGTAATGGTGTACTGTTTCTGCGGGCTCTTGCCGCATTTGGGATAGATCGCTTGTGTTTGGGTGGGCAGGTGGAATTAAATTCGGAACCCCGTCCAATCTAAAATTCAGGGGCCAAGAAGTTTCCGAACTTGGAAGCTTGGGTTCTTGGATGCTGTCCAATGAATCTAGCCCGCTGCCTGACTTTAGGTTCAGGACTTGAGTGACGTCCTCCCCTTCGTGGGAATCTGGCATGGAGGGATCAGGAATCCGGACATAGCTAGTCCTTAAGATAGAAGAAGGGTCGCCGCATTGTTCCTCTACCACAGCAACGTGGTGGGTAACCTGGGGGGAGTTAATCTCTCTCAAATCGGGTTTAAGCCCAATCTGATCGTAGTCTGTAGCGACTCCGAGGGCGGCGATGCGATCCAAGAGCTCGTTTAAGGAAGAGAGCTCCATCGGATCTAACTGCTCGGCGAGTTCCAAGTTAACGTAAAGATTGCTTTCGATGACCCGAGAAGTCATCGTCGGCGCGGCGGCCGAACAGGTGGTCATAAGGAAACCGCCTATCCGGAGAGTTTGGCCGATATCCAAAGCTCCTTTAGCCACAGTGCCATCTTTAAAGACGGGATGGGGCATCCTTCCTGATGGCGACGGCACAGAGGAACTCTCAATGAAAGCACCAATGTCGGTGTCAAAACCGGTGGATCTCGGGTAGGGGGTCCCGAACTGTGCGTCTAGGCGGATGGTAACAGGAGACAAGGGACACGATGTTTTTACCCAGGTTCGGGCCCTCTCGATGGAGGTAAAACCCTACTCCTGCTTGATTGATATTGATGATATGGGTAGTACAAGAGTAGATCTACCACGAGATCAGAGAGGCTAAAGCCTAGAAGCTAGCCTATGGTATGATTGTTGTTCGTCCTACGGACTAAAACCCTCCGGTTTATATAGGCATCGAAGAGGGTTAGGGTTACACAGAGTTGGTTACAATGGTAGGAGATCTACATATCCGTATCGCCAAGCTTGCCTTCCACGCCAAGGAAAGTCCCATCCGGACACGGGACGAAGTCTTCAATCTTGTATCTTCATAGTCTAGGAGTCCGGCCGAAGATGATAGTTCGGCTATCCGGACACCCCCTAGTCCGGGACTCCCTCAGCTCCCCTTGTGTCGAATCAATAAATTTGGGTTGAATACTATTACCCTCAAAAGCTGTTGCAATCCCCTACACTTGTGGGTTATGAAGACTAATTTCTAGCGCCGTTGCCGGGGAGCATAGCTCTATTCTTTGAGTCACTTGGGATTTATATCTGTTGATCACTATGAGGAACTTGGAAGACGAAAGAACTAAGATTTTACCCTCAACTACGAGGGGAGGTAAGGAACTACCATCTAATTCTGCACTAGATTCTCCTTCCGTTATTAGTAAGCTTGCGACACCTAAACCTGTTGCTGCTATGAATTCTGATATGTCGCATGTTATTGATGATGCCACTTCTGCTATGCATGATACTTATGATGAAACTACTTCTGTGCGTGATACTACTTTGCCATCAGGTGAATTTCTTGATGAACAACTTGCTAGGGTTAGAGAGAATGAAATTATTGAAGATGCTATTATTGATGATAGTGATGATGAAAGTTCTCCCCCTGATTATGAATTACCTGTTGTTCCTGAGGGTTATGTTATGGAGGAGGAAGCTGCTAGAGCTATTTTTGCTTGCAAAGATAGATATGATCTTAAAAACTTATTAGCTAAATGGAAGCAGCAATCTCTTAATGCTAGAATGAAACCTGACCCTACTTTTGCTACTTCACCTATCTGTGTTACTGATAATGATTATGAATTTTCTGTTGATCCTGAAATTATTACTTTGGTTGAATCTGATCCTTTTTATGGCCTTGAATCTGAAACTGTTGTGGCACATCTTACCAAGTTAAATGATATAGCCACCCTTTTTACTAATGATGAGAAGTTTTGCTATTATTATATCCTTAAGATATTTCCATTCTCATTAAAGGGTGATGCTAAGACTTGGTTTAATTCACTTGATCCTGGTTGTGTGCGTAGTCCCCAGGATATGATTTATTACTTCCGTGTGCAGCCACAAGCCATTATGGGTTCTGGCATAGTTGAGTAAGTTGCGTGAGCTCTTGAAGAGGTAGACTAGCAGATGTAGAGGGAGTAGGTGGTACTGTCTACCCGGAGTAGAGAGTTAGTGCTTCAAAAAGGCTATGTCTTGATCATCTGATCATGGATGCGGTCGAGTCTTGTGGGGAAAAGTGTGCAAACCTTTGCAGAGTGTATAAACTAATCATGGTTAGCCGTGTCCCCGGTTATGAACTTCTTGAGTATCTAGTACCTGAATCTATTGAGGTGATCTCATCATGTTACTCTAATTAATTATGATGTTGGGTTAGTGATGATACTTTTAATTGGGATTTGAGTTGGGGTTACCTTCTCAAATAATGGGGAACATGGGAGTAGTTAAATAAATTTATTTCTTTATTGTAGGGAAAAACTAGCTTTATACAAAACCATGAAACTTACAGCCTCCACCAGCCAAATTTTGCATGTAGATATAGTTCTTGCATTATCATTGCTTTACAGTGTAACTATGCCAGCATATTCCATGTGCTGACCCGTTTCGGGCTGCAACGTCTTATGTTGCAGACTATTCAGACGACGAATAAGGTGTGATAGGTCGTTGTTTTGCACTCAGCTATGCCGTCGGAGTTGATGGACTCATTTACCTTCGGAGCTTCCGCAATTATCTAGTTTAGATGGCCTTCAACCATGATTTATTTATGTAATCATACTCTTTATGAGAACTCGATGTAATAAGTGTGTGATTGAAACTCTGTTATAATTCCTTGAGTATTGTGTGTGTCAGCATTACCGATCCAGGGATGACATTGATGCACAGAGACTTGACCGTTTGAGGTCTGGTCGCTACACCTTTTAATAGAGAACCAGAACAAAGCATTAACACATAGTGAATACATAACTCCTCAAACTACGGTCATCACCGAGAGTGGGCCCGGTTGTTGCCACTTCGGGGTTGTCGGATCATAACCGTATTAGGTGACTATAACTTGCAAGATCGGATCTAAAACATGGCTATAATGATGAATTCATAAATGGTCCAGATCTGAGTTCATGGCACCCGGACCCAAAGTGACAAGCATTAAGCATAGCAAAGTCATAGCAACATCAATCTAAGAACATAGTGGATACTAGGGATCAGGCCCTAACAAAACTAACTCAATTACATGATGAATCTCATCCAACTCCTCACCGACCAACGAGCCTACGAAGGAATTACTCACTCCTGGTGGGGAGCATCATGGAATTGGCGATGGAGATGTGTTGGTGATGATGAAGATCGAAGATCCCCCTCTCTCGAGCCCCAAACGGACTCTAGATCTGCCCTCCCAAGGAAGAACAGAGATTGGTGGCGGCTCCGTCTCGTGGATCGCAATAATTCTTTCTCCTTTATTTTTTCTGGAAATATGTGATTTTATAGTATCAGGGGGGTCGTCTGCGGGGCCACCAGGTGGGCACAACCCACTTGGGCACGCCAGGGGAGGGGGACGCACCCTGTTGGGTTGTGCCAACCCAGGCGCCCCTCTCCGGTAGGTCTTGGCTCCAGAAATTCTTATTGTTGATATAAAAAAATCCTCGCAAAGTTTTGTTTCATTCCGAGAACTTTTATTTCTGCACAAAAACAACACCATGGTAGTTCTGCTGAAAACAGCGTCAGTCCTGGGTTAGTTTCATTCAAATCATGCAAATTAGAGTCCAAAACAAGAGGAAAAGTGTGAGAAAAAGTAGATACGTTGGAGATGTATCACTCTTTTGGATTCGTTTGTCATGCCATCTTTTAACTTTTTCTTTGAATAACTTAGCATTTTCATAAGCCTAGGTTCTCCATTCATCTAATGAACTAATACCAAATAACCTCTTTTCACCAGCAAGTTTGAAATCATAATTGAGTTCTTTAATTGCCCAAAATGCTTTATGTTCTAACTCAACAGGCAAATGACAAGCTTTTCCATAAACCATTTTATATGGATGCATACCCATAGGATTTTTATAAGCTGTTCTATAAGCCCAAAGTGCATCATCTAATTTCTTAGACCAATTCTTTCGGGACCTATTGACAGTCTTTTGTAAGATTAGTTTTATTTCTCTATTGCTAAGTTCAACTTGACCACTAGACTGAGGATGGTAAGGTGATGCAATTCTATGGTTAACATAATACTTAGTAAGCATTTTACAGAAAGCACCATGAATAAAGTGTGAACCACCATCAGTCATTAAATATCTAGGGACTCCAAACCTTGGGAAAATAACTTCCTTAAGCATTTTAATACAGGTGTTGTGATCAGCACTACTAGTTGGAATAGCTTAAACCCACTTAGTAACATAATCAACAGCAACCAAAATATGTGTATACCCATTAGAGGAAGGAAAAGGTCCCACGAAATCAAATCCCCAAACATCAAATGGTTCAACAACAAGTTTATAATTCATAGGCATTTCTTGACGCTTACCGATATTACCTATTCTTCGGCATTCATCACAAGATGAGACAAACTTACGGGCATCTTTGAAGAGAGTAGGCCAATAAAACCAGATTGCAATACCTTCTGAGCGGTTCTGTCTCCCGCGTGATGTCCTCCATAAGCTTCAAAGTGACATTTCCGTAGGATTTGTTCCTGTTCATGCTTAGGTACACAATGTCTAATAATACCATTTACTCCTTTATAAAGATGTGGGTCATCCCAAAAGTAATGTCTTAAATCATAGAAGAATTTTTTCCTTTTGTTGGTATGTGAAGCTAGGTGGTATGTATTTAGTAACAATGTAATTAGCATAGTCAGCATACCAAGGTGTACTATGAGAAACATTTATTGCAGCTAGTTGTCCATCAGGAAAGCTATCATTAATAGGTTGTGGGTCATCAAGAATATTTTCAAGCCTAGACAAGTTATTAGCTATGGGGTTCTTTACTCCTTTCCTATCAGTGATATGCAAATCAAATTCTTGTAGCAGAAGAACCCACCTAATGAGTCTAGGTTTAGCATCTTTATTTTCCATAAGATATTTTATAGCAGCATGATCAGTGTGAACAATTACTTTAGAGCCAACAACATAAGATCAGAATTTATCACAAGCAAACACCACTGCTAAGAAATCTTTTTCAGTAGTTGCATAGTTTCGTTGAGCACTGTCTAGAGTTTTACTAGCATAATGAAAAGAATTCAGTTTTTTACTCAACTCTTTATCCTAGAATAGCACCACCAGCAGAATCACTAGAATCACACATAATCTCAAAAGGCAAGTTCCAATCAGGTGGTTGAACAATAGGTGCAGTAATTAAGGCTTTCTTTAGTGTTTCAAAGGCTTCCAAACAATCATCATCAAACACAAAGGGAATATACTTTTGCAAAAGATTCGTAAGAGGCCTAGAAATTTTAGAAAAGTCTTTGATAAACCTCCTATAGAAACTAGCATGACCAAGGAAACTACGAATACCTTTGATATCTTAGGACATGGCATTTTCTCAATTGCATCAACCTTGGCTTTATCCACCTCAATGCCTCTTTCAGAAATTTTATGGCCCAAGACAATATCTTATTTAACCATAAAGTGGCACTTCTCCCAATTCAAGACAAGATTTGTTCGTTCGCATCTGTACAAAACGCGATCAAGATTGCTTAAACAATCATCAAAAGACTTTCCATATACAGAAAAGTCATCCATGAAAACCTCAACAACCTTTTCACAAAAATCAGAGAATATAGCAGTCATACATCTTTGAAAGGTAGCAGGTGCATTACATAAACCGAAAGGCATACGTCTATAAGCAAATGTTCCAAAAGGACAAGTAAAAATGGTCTTTTCTTGATCAGATTGTAAAATAGGTATTTGTGAGAAGCTAGAATATCCATCAAGAAAGCAAAAATGTGTGTGCTTAGATAATCTTTCTAACATTTGATCAATAAAAGGCAGAGGGTAATGATCTTTTCTAGTTGCTTTATTTAATTTTCTATAATCAATTACCATCCTATAGCCTGTGACAATTCTTTGTGGAATAAGTTCATTCTTATCATTAGGAACAACAGTAATACCTACCTTCTTAGGGACACAATGAACATGACTTACCCATCTACTATCAGCTATAGGATAGATTATACATGCTTCCAGAAGTTTCAATATTTCTGTTCTTACCACTTCTTTCATCTTCGGATTTAACCGACGCTGGTGATCAACAGCGGGCTTAGCATCAGGTTCCATATTAATCTTGTGCTGACATAGAGTGGGACTAATGCCCTTAAGATCATCAAGAGAATATCCAATAGCAGCCTTGTGCTTCCTTAGAACTTTCAATAATCTTTCTTCTTCATGTTCTTAAAGGTTAGCACTAATAATAACATGATATATCTTTTCCTCATCAAGATAAGCATATTTCAAAGTGTCTGGCAATTGTTTTAATTCAAACATAGGATCACCTTTAGGTGGAGGAGGACCTTCTAGAGTTTCAATAGGCAAATTGTGTTTAAGCAGAGGTTGTTGTTCGAAAAAGATTCTATCTATTTCATTCCTTTCACGCATATGCAAATCATTTTCATGGTCTAGCAAATATTGTTCCAAATGATCTGTAAGAGGCATAGCAATAGAAGCAAGACCAATAATTTCATCCTTACTAGGCAAATATTTCTTATGAGGTTGTCTACTAAACTTGGAAAAATTAAATTCATGAGATTCATCACCAAAGCTGACACCGTCAATTTGTTTCTCACAATCTATTTTGGCATTGACGGTGTTCAAGAAAGGTCTACCAAAAATAATGGGACAAAAGTCATCTTGTGGGGAGCTAAGAACAAGAAAATCAGTAGGGTATTTTATTTTCCCACACAAGACTTCAACATCTCTAAGAATCTCAATCGGTGATATAGTATCTCTATTAGCAGGTTTAATAGTGACATCTATGCCTTCTATTTCAGTAGGTGCTATTTCATTTTTAATTTCTTCATATAAGGAAAAAGGAATAGCACTCACACTAGCACCTAGGTCACATAACCCATGATAACAGTGATCTCCTATCTTAACTGAGACAACATGCGTTCCAACAACTGGTCTATGTTTATCTTTTCCTTCAGGTTTGGCAATTCTAGAAGCTTCACCACAGAAGCAAATAACATGCCCATCAATATTATCAACTAAGAGATCTTTAACCATAGCAACAATAGGTTCAACTCTGATTTGTTCAGATGGTTTGGGTGTTCTAACATAACTTTTGTCAACCACAGTTGAAGCTTTAGCATGTTCCTTCATCCTAACAGGGAAAGGTGGTTTTTCAATATAAGCAGTGGGAACAACTGGATCAACATTGTAAATGATGGATTCTTCTTTAGCTTTTACCGGTTCTTTAATTTTTCTTTAATAGGTGCGTGATATTTAAACCACTTCTCCTTGGGGAGATCAACATGAGTAGCAAAAGATACACAAAAGGAAGCTACTATCTCAGAGTCAAGTCCATATTTAGTGCTAAACTTTTGAAAAGTATCGGTATTCATATAAGATTTAACACAATCAAACTTAGGTTTAATACCTGACTCTTTACCTTCGTCGAGTTCCTAATCTTCAGAGTTGCGTTTAATTCTTTCTAAAAGATCCCACCGTAATTCAATAGTCTTCTTCATAAAAGAACCAGTACAAGAAGTATCGAGCATGGTTTGATCATTACGAGAAAGCTGAGCATAAGAATTCTGAATAATAATTTCTTTTGAGAGCTCATGATTTGGGCATGAATATAACATTGACTTAAGCCTCTCCCAAGATAGAGCGATACTTTCTCCTTCATGAGGCCAAAAATTATATATATATAACTCCTATCACGATGAACTAGATGCATTGGATAATTTTTTTGATGAAATTCCAATTTCAACCAATTCCAGTTCCAAGATCCAATATCATCGCATAGCCTATACCATGTAAATGCTTTTCCCTTCAAAGATAAATGGAAAACCTTCTTCTTAGCTGCATCTCCGGGCAAACCTGCAAGCTTAAATAATCCACAAATTTCATCCACATATATCAAGTGCATATCAGGATGTTCGGTTCCATCTCCTGCATAAGGATTAGGTAGCAGTTGTTCTAACATACCCAAAAGAATTTCATATTCAATATTTTCAGTAGTGCAGTAGGTTGAGGGGCAACTAATCGTGGTTCCGGTCGAGGTGAATATACCCCGAACAAACCCCTCAAAGGATTGTTTTCCATAGTTGCAAGTGACAATAAATTTCAGCATGTAGTAATAATGTTTCCTTACCAATTTCCACTTACCAAGAGCGCTTCACTCCCCAGCAACGGCGCCAGGAAATAGCCTTGATGACCCACAAGTATATGGGGTCAATTGTAGCCTTTTCGATAAGTAAGAGTGTCGAACCCAACAAGGAGCAGAAGGAAATGACAAGTGGTTTTCAGCAAGGTATTGTCTGCAAGTGCTAAAATTGTAAGTAGCGGAGTAGTTTGATAGCAAGATAATTTGTAACGAGCAAGTAACGATAGTAGTAACAAAATTGCAGCAAGGTAGCCCAATCCTTTTGAGGCAAAGGACAAGCCAAAACGGTCTCTTATGATAAGCAAAGTGTTCTTGAGGGTACACGGGAATTTCATCTAGTCACTTTCATCATGTTGGCTTAATTCGTGTTCGGTACTTTGATAATTTGATATGTTGGTGAACCGGTGGTTAGGTGTTGTTCTTACTTGAAAAAACCTCCTACTTATGATTAACCCTCTCGCAAGCATCCGCAACTACGAGAAAAGTATTAAGAATAAATTCTAACCATAGCATTAAACTTTTGGATCCAATCGGTCCCTTACGGAATAGCGCATAAACTGGGGTTTAAGCTTCTGTCACTCTCGCAACCCACCATCTAATAACTACTCCACAATGCATTCCCTTAGGCCCAAATATGGTGAAGTGTCATGTAGTCGACGTTCACATGACACCACTAAGAGAATGACAACATACATATCATCAAAATATCGAACACATATCAAGTTCACATGATTACTTGCAACATGATTTCTCCCGTGACCTCAAGAACAAAAGTAACTACTCAGAAATAATAAACATGCTCAAGATCAGAGGGGTAATAAATAGCAGAATGGATCTAAAAACATAATCTTCCATCAAATAAACCATATAGTAATCAACTACAAGATGTAATCAACACTACTAGTCACCCACAAGCACCAATCTATAGTTTTGATACAAAGATTAACACAAGAGATGAACTAGGGTTTGAGAGGAGTTGGTGCTGTGAAGATGTTGATGAAGATAGCCCTCCCCGGGATGGGAGAGTTGTTGGTGATGATGATGACGATGATTTCCCCCTCTAGGAGGGAAGTTCCCCCGACGAAATCGCATCGCCGGAGGGCAAAAGTGCTCCTGACCAAGTTCCGCCTCGAGGCGGCGGTGCTTCATCCCGAATGTCCTCCTATGATTTTTTCTAGGTCAAAATGACTTATATACCAGAAGATGGGCACCGGAGGTGGGCCGAGGAGGGCAGTATCCACCAGGGAGCGCCTTGGCCTCCTTGCGCGCCCAGGTGGGTTGTGCCCACCTGGTGGCCCCGGCCCTCTGGTACTTATTTGCTCCAATAATTCTTAAATATTCCATAGAAAATTCTCGGGAAGTTTCAGCTCGTTTGGAGTTGTGCAGAATAGGTAGCTTGATGCAGCTTTTTCAGGTCCAGATTTCCAGCTCTAAAAAGGCATTAGAATTACTCTAAAAAGAATTATTATACAATAAAACAACATAAATAACACTAGGAAAACATGATGCAAAATGGACGTATCAGACCTTGTCCCTTTGGCCTTGCTTGGCCAAGGTCTCGGCCTCGGCCATGACATCCGTTGTCTCGGCCCCCTTGGTGTTAACTAGGGGGCCCGGACCGGATGTCACCTCCCCCGGTCCCTCAAGAGCTGGAGGGGGAGTGGCCGGATCGGACATCCCGCTGGTAGGCGGTAGCCCACTCGAGTTGTCGCCGCTTGGGCGTACCTTTGGCGGACTGAAGAAAATAAAACTTATATGAGTTTCATCTTGAATAAATGAGTTCTTGAAAACCAAGTATGATTACGACGACATACCTCCGAGGTGCGGGCTTCTACCTCCCCATCTCGAGTAGATCGTCGTCCGACTCATCGGAGAAGGTTATCTTCTCTGACAGGGTGGGCCTGCTGCCAGGCTCGGCGGAGGGCTTGGGATCCGATGAACTTTTAGTTTATGATTAGATCTATGTTTTTATCCATGAAAGTTATGTGAGTCTTCTTTGATCTCTTATATGCATGATTGATTATAGCCTCATATTTCTTCTCTGATATTTGGGTTTTTTTTTGGCCAACTTGATCTATTTATCTTGTAATGGGAAGAGGTGCTTTGTGATGGGTTCGATCTTACGGTGCTTGATCCCAGTGACAGAAGGGGAAACGACATGTATGTATCGTTGCTATTAAGGATAACAAGATGGGGTCTATTTCTGCATAAATAGATCTTGTCTACATCATGTCATCGTTCTTATTGCATTAATCTGTTTGTCCATGAACTTAATACACTGGATGCATGTTGGATAGCGGTCGATGTGTGGAGTAATAGTAGTAGATGCAGGCAGGAGTCGGTCTACTAATCTTGGACGTGATGCCTATGTAATGATCATTGCCTGGATATCGTCATGATTATTTGAAGTTCTATCAATTGCCCAATAGTAATTGTTTTCCCACCGTTTGCTATTTTTCTCGAGAGAAGCCACTAGTGAAACCTACAGCCCCCGGGTCTCTTCTTTATTATATTTGCCTTTGTGATCTATTTTATTTGCTTTTATTTTTAGATCCATTAAACCAAAAATACAAAAATACTTTGTTGCACTTTATTTTATTTGCGATCTATTTATCTAATCTATTACAACTTTATCCCATCCTCATGCCAATTTCTAGCGTCGTTACCCGAAAGGGATTGACAACCCCTTTAACATGTCGGGTTGCGAGTATTTGTTATTTGTGTGCAGGAGTTGTTTACGTTGTGTTGCGTGGTTCTCCTCCTGGTTCGATAACCTTGATCTCACCACTGAGGGAAATACCTACCGTTGATGTGCTGCATCATCCCTTCCTCTTTGGGGAAATACCGACGTAGTTCAAGCAAACATCAAAAGAATTTCTGGCACCGTTGCTGGGGAGACATCATCAACATCAACTAGTTTCCTAATCACAAATTTCATCTCCTTGCAATTTACATTATTTGCCATTTGCCTCTCGTTTTCCTCTCCCCCACTTCACAAAAATTTGCCGTTTTATTCCCCCTCTTTTTCGTTTGCCGTTTTCTTGTCAGATCTATTCGCATTCTTGCTTTCTCGTCATAATGGCTAGTTTGACCGCTCCTCCTTTGTTACCAAATTTTGAAGTTTCATACCTCAAACAAAGACAAAGAGAAAATTTGAAAGATGCTTGCTATAGGCTAATGGAGTCCTATTGTATTTGCAATTTAAAGGGAGACGCAAAAAGAATTCTTAGAAATTTTTATGTAGGATTGGCTTTGCATCATAGACAACTTTTAGATTTTGCCGCAAAAGGGAATTTTATTGAGCTTGATGTCAATGCTGCCTATGAAATCTTAGAAGGAATTTGGGGGGATCCACCACAAAAGAAAGGGTTTCCTTTCACCCCAGAAAGAGTTCAAATTTTGGACAAACTTGGTGATTTGCATAAGCATATGGTTGAATTGCAAAATTATAATGAACCTCTTAAACATCTCAATGGTAGTATCAATCGGATGAACACTTTGATTACCTTTGCAATAAACGGTTGGATATTTCAGATCTCAAGATGGTTTCTTTTCCGAAAATTTAGAGAATCGCAAAGAGCCTCCCGGATTTGAAAATACCCTTACTAAAGTGGCAAAGATTACAGATGACAACACTTAGATCCTTCGCGTTATGCCTAGCTAGGGGCGTAAAATGATAGCGCTCGTTCGGAGGCAAACCAATTTGTATCCTTTTGATTTTGGTTTCTTGCTGTTTTCAATAAAATACACAATTATGCCTATGATTAGATGTGTTTTTGTGGTTTAAATTTCTGTTTGTGCCAAGCAAGGCCTTTGGGATGATTTGGGTGAGAGTTGATTCGATCTTGATGAAAAACAGAAACTTTTGCACTTACGAAAATATTTCCCATTTTTAACAGAAGAGTGCTTTTGAGTTGATTATTTTTGGAGAAGATTAATAAACAAATTGCTCACGTTGTCCTAATTTTTTTAGAATTTTTGGAGTTACATAAGTATTCGAAGTAGTCAGATTGCTACAGACTGTTCTGTTTTTGACAGATTCTGTTTTCTTTGCATTGTGTGCTTGTTTTGATGATTCTATGGTTTTCTTTGAAGAGTTTTTCCCATAAAAAAGTTTTTGCCATAGAAAAGTTGGAATAAAATAGATATAATGCAAAAATAAAATATGAATGGGTTTGCAACAGTACTTATAGTAGTGGTTTGCTTTCTTATACTAATGGATCTCATGAAGGTTTTGTTGAGTTTTGTGTTTTGGGCGAGATTACGATGGATGAAGGAATAAGGATTAGCAAAAGGCTAGGCTTGGGGATGCCCGAGGCACCCCAAGATAATATTCAAGAAGTAGCAAGCAACTAAGCTTGGGGATGCCCCTGAGTGGCATCCCTTCTTTCTTCTAACAACCATCGGTATTTTACTTGGAGCTATATTTTTATTCATCACATATTATGAGTTTTGCTTGGAGCATCTTGTATGAGTCTTTGTTTTTTTTTTTGCTTTGTGTTTTAAGTCTTGAATCTTTGCTAGACACGCCTTCTTTAGAGAGCCAAAAATTATGCTATGCTCATTCCTATGCTTCACTTAAATTTTTTAGAGCCTTGAAAATGCTCTAGTGCTTCACTTATATCTTTTTGAGCATGGTGTGCTTTGTTATTTTTTGAAGAAATGCTCTCATTCTTCACTTAGATTTATTTGGGAGTTAGTAAATTTTTTAAGAAATTCTCTCTTGCTTCACTTAGATTATTTTGAGAGAAACTAATATTATGCTCATGTTCTTCACTTAAATTTGTTTGAGCTTATTAAAAGCAACATATGAAACTAGTCCCAAAGTGATAGATATCCAAGGAAGATATAATAAAAACTTTCATGAAGATCATTGGACAAAATAAACTTGGTTCTTAGTAATGGTTTTGAGATATGACGATATGATATGTGAGTCATGTTGATGAGTAATTATGCTTTAGTAAGAATATTGCTATTAAGGTTTGTGATTCCCTATGCAAGCACGAAAGTCAATAGTTATGCAATGAAATTATATCCTACTTGTGGTGCATTATTCGGTGTTAATTATGCTTAATGCTCGCTTACAAGATTTTATGTTTCTTGGTTGGATGCTTCTCAATCTTTTTGCTAGCCTTCATTTGCACTAAGTATGATCACTACTTGTGCATCCAAAATCTTTTAAGCCAGTTTTGTCATATGAGTCCACTATACCTACCTATATGCGGTATTTCCGTGCCGTTCTAAGCAAATTTGCATGTGCCATCTCTAATTTTCAAAATAAATTTCTCCTCTATGTGCTCGTACCGCTCGCGAGGCGGTGAGAGGTGACCGATATTTTCCATGCTAGATGTGTTATTCTCACGATGAATGTTTATTCACTTGTCATTGCACGAGAGTACGGCAAAGGTATTAGGGATGCCCAGTCCCGAAATGAAAAAGAATTTACTTTATGTTGTCAAATAATAAATTCCTTGAAAAGTGTTGGTATGGAGGCCACCAGTGGATACGGTTAGCCATGGAAAGTGAAAGTATGGTGAAAAAAGGAATAAACTTTATTTTTTCTATTTGGGAACCACCTATGATGTATCTAGCATGAAAAGTGTTGGGAACTCTAAGTCGTTTTCGTTAAAAAATCATTAAAAAGGTGCCCAAAGTTTTAAAAAACCACGCGACACAGAATAGATCAGTCATCCTTTTCTGAGCCCGGGCTCATCTGCACCCGTGTTGAATAAAAAAATGAAAAACAAATACTAGAAAAATTAAAAATTTCCAATTTTTTCCCATGGTATACAATTCGAAGCATGAGGTCCGCCCTACTTTTGATGGCATAATACATAAATCATTTTTTGAATCTTGACGCTTCTTTTCTTTTTTTGCGGGGTAATCTTGACGCAACTCGGTGGTACACCATCCACATGCCTTCGTCCCTGCATATCACAATCTCCTTCCTAGTTTTGAGGCATAGTCAATTCATTCGCTAACTATCTTGCACACATCACAATTTTTTTAAGTGGCTGCTCTTGACGAATGGTGCATCCTCATTTTCCAGACCCAATGTACTTCATTAGGAAAGCAGCTCGACTTTTGTAGTGGCATGCACTTTGCAAAGTCAAATCATTTCACGGTGCCATATCGTGTTATCAGCTTCCACTCTTTACTTCAAGGATATACGTACATCCGGAACAGCTGTTACATGTCATGCATAACCCACCGTAACAGCCACAATTGAACTGTCGGTGCATCCTCACAAGAATTTTTATGGAGTAATAATCACCCGAGGCAAAGTAAGACAAAAAGAGAGTCGGGGAAAGCTTGACAGAGAAAAGAAAGAGGGAACCTGGATGCTTGGAAATTCTTGGATCCTATACTATAGTACTACTATGATTTCACAATATAATAGTGCCAAACACACAAGGATGCAAATCATCTCAAGCTGGTGTAGATGTTGGAACTTGGAGGAACGATCCAAATCCATTGCTCGGTCATAAGCCAATAAAAATTGATCATTGCTTTTGGAAGCTAGGCCTAGGCGCGCCCCGCTAATACAATTTAATTTTAAAAAAATATATAAAATAATTCTAACACTTTTTATTAGGGTGCTCTACCCACGTATGGAGTTTAGCGAAGATATGACTCCCGTGCTGTTTTTGGTAAAAAAAATGAAAAAAGGAAAGCACAACTTCAAAAACCTTGAATAGTATCTTTTATGTAGATCCATTTTTTTCACACAAGACCATGTAAGTCATTCCTTCACAATACTTTACATGTGAGTATAACACTAGATCATGCTTGTTACAAAAAAGTTTCAGAATGGTTGGACTTTTTTTCTTTTAAAAAAAATCAATGTGGGTGGACCTAGAACTAGGTTCAAGAATTTGGTTCACCCCACTCATGGACAGACTACTTTTCTATGTCATGTAGACTTGCATGTAACTATTCAGAGTCAAGATATTCTATATAATGTGAATATTCCCTCAAAAAGCTAATTGGTATTTTTGTTTATAAAAATTAGGGTGGCTGGAACTTGAAATGTTATGCAGAAAACATAAAAAAGGTGCCCAAAGTTTTAAAAGACCACGCAACACAGAAATAGATGGCCCTTCCACTCTTCTATTTGGGTTTACAAGTTGGGTAGTAGTTTCATACTTTTAGATCTTCAATTTGACTAGCTAAACATGTGTTATATATCACTAAATAATTTCTCTAAACATATACGTCCTACTTTTGATGGCATAGTAGTGCACATATACTTTTGATGGCGTAGTACACATATAATTACATACCGGGATGGATGTAGTAATTAATTGCACCTAATGTTGTCTTACGTGTGGTTTTGCGGGACTCTATGAATCCTGTACTAGCAAGTGGGGGCTTCCGTAAAGAAAAATTCTGTCAAGAAAGGAATGTTGATGGCAGCTCAATGCTCAAGATCACGCAGACACAGGTGCCCATCGGCCTCTGCTCAGTGTTGGGGGCAGCGATCAGGTGCGGGAGAGACCAGAGACGCATGGGGCGGGCGCACGCATGATGCCGGCACAGTCGCAAGTGGCCTTGCACGCCCACACGAGATGAGCCGGGCGAGGGCGGCATGGGCGTAGGGCGTAGGGCGGCCGTGCGCGCGCATGCTTGGTCTGCCCGGCCAGCAGCCATGGCGATGGAGATGGCAGTGCAGAGTGGAGTGTGCGTGGCCAAGTGAGTGGGCGACCCCGCGGCATTACCCAAAAGGCCTCTGTCTCCTATCCCCTGGGCACGAGGGGGGCAGCAGGATGAGCGGCCCATTTTGTAAGACTAGCCAATGAGCCATAGCCAGCGCATGCATGGCCATCATGATCATTGCCTAGTGGAGGGAGGATCGTCTCGCCTTCTTCCTCCTTGGGCATGGCGTGCGATGGGCCTCTCCGCCCCTCGGTGTGGTTGGGTTGGGTGGACGCACGGCATGGGACATGGCTGGCCTCTCCTCCTTGATCATTGGAGGGCCGACGTTTCCCTGGCCATCTCTCCATGTTCGATCGACCAGATCATTCACCTTTCCTCCCTTTCTCAGATGGCTGTCGCGGCCGGCCATCGACCGGAGGCGTACGTACGTACGCAGACAGAGCAGAGCGGTCATTAGAAAAGAGAAAGTTTAAGTTATCCAGCGCTGGGGTAGTTTTGGCACCTTGTGGCATGCAGATGCAGTGGCAGGGCCAAACGTAACTTCTTCCTTACGGATGGATCGGCCAGTGCGAGTGGCTGCTCCGTAGGCATGCAGTTGCAGCGCGATAGGTGCAATAGTAGTACTACGTATGTTTTTTTTTCTTCTGAGAGAGATGAAGTGCCCGTGTGTTTAGGAGCCGGCAGGTCAAATGGCAGTCAATTAACCCTGGTGTCAGAATGCGCGCAGCTGCCGTGTCGCAGATATTCGGATGCGCTCATTGCTAATTTTGCTTTTTACAGAGCGGAGTACATATTATAACCTGTTGTCGTAGTAACTAATGTTTGTTTTGGAACTCGTTGTGCTGGTATTGTTAATGTAAAGGCGCACTTGATCGATGCGGGTGTCTGGTGCGAGTGCAACACAGCAACAGTGAGGCTGATCAACTCGAGTGTCTTCCGCTGCTAAGCATGGGAATAATTAAGTGGACAAGGAATTGGGAGCGCGGGCGTTTGCATGGTTAAAGGTCCGCGAAATCGTGTCTGGCTTTTTCGGTGTAGTACTATCTGATATCCCACCTCGGTTTATTTATCTACTTCTTTTCAGCTGATTATTAGATCAGATCCTGCAGCGACCATATGAGGCAACAAAGCGGCCGAGGTTGTTTGCCGATGGATCGCCCCGATTAATTTCTTGATGATGCGCCGCGTTGGGTCCACGGGATGCGGCGCTGGGCGGTGGGCGCCGTGGCAACGCGGCGTCGTTCCGCCAGGCCAGAAGACGAGTTCCAAAACCAGCACGTAACGCGACCATGTGTCGGAGCGCGAGCACAGAGGACGGGGGCTCGGCGTGCCGGGGTGGGTGCCTAGGATGCCACGGGCGAGCGCGCACGCGCGGCGGGAGGAGAGAGCTACCGGCGCAGAGGACGCGCGACAAGCAACCAACGGAGCGGGCACGCGCGCACGAGTCCAAACGCCAAGGCTTCAAATCCCCAGAAGCACAGACTAGCTAGGCATAGTAGCACGAGTACTCTGGTGGTAGCGGGCGGGCGCCAACTCGAGCGCGGCACGGAATTCTACTCCCCCATACTGCGGTGCCGGTTGTACGTGCCGCGGGGGCGCAACTCTCTCGGCGCAGGGGGTTCGTAGGAGTACGGCATCGGTCCGTGTGCGCCGCGCGAGTCATCCTTGCAGGCTCGTGCCTCGTGGTGCAGCCATGCCGATGCGGCGATGCGGCGATGACACACGGTTATGCTTATCACCGTGATACTGTGCTATAGGCGTCGGCGTCAGGAATGGAGGAGGCGGCGCCGGCGCCGGAGGGGCGTGGACCTAGTCGGATTCTTATGGTGGGTGGCTCGGTCACTAACCGATCATAAAGAATTTGTCCAACCAAACTCCTCAAATCATCCATATTTTTTTGGAACACCTATCTTTTACTCCCTCCGTTCCTAAATATTTGTCTTTTTAAAGATATCAAATGGACTGCCACGTACAGATGTATATAGACATATTTTAGAGTGTAAATTCACATATTTTGCTTCATATGTAGTCACTTGTTGAAATATCTAGTAAGACAAATATTTAAGAACGAAAGGAATATTACTCAAAGTCGATAAAAGATGAGATACAAATTGGATCGGGGTTGGCCCAAGCATACATGACGCCCTGATTCAAAGAATTCAAATGCTTGCCTAACAAGTCAGCCTCAAAGTTAGTCAACCTACTATCAAAACAAAAAATACAATTAAAATTCAAAGCTCTCAGCTTGATCTCCTCGATGATTTGCCACTTCGTCCCTTCTGGATGTCATTCACGACTTGTTTGGAGTCACAGACCACCACAATGTTGTGCAAAAGCAAATCCTCGGACAACGATAATGCCTCCCTGCATGCAACCATAAAAGAATATTCAATATAACTGAGACGTCCATTAGAGAGTGAGCCTAGGTCACCTGGTTGGGGGAGTGAATGTACAAACCCAACACCTGAGTTCAAATCCTCACGGAGGCAAATTTAGATTCTTATTTATTCTCATGGACCAGGCTTTCCTGGTACACCTGGTACTCCCTCCTTCCATCCCTCCTCCTCCCACCGCGCCCTCCTCCCTCCTCCTCCCACCGCCTACGGCCGCCCCTTCCTCCCTCCTCCGCCGGCAGCCCTCCTCCCACCGCCTCTCCCTCCTCCTCCTCCGGCCGCCCCTCCCCCTCCTCTCTCCTCCCCCCTCCCTTGTCTCTGTTCTTGCAAATCATAGGTAATTTAAATGTAGACATCGTAGACTGTAGGTTTTTTAATAGAATAATTTTTTTGACTGTTTTAGGTGTTTTGAATAAAATAGAAGTAAGAAAAATTTAGGGTAGAACTAGGGTAGTAGAATTTTTAGCAAGTGTTTAATAGAAATAGTTTATTTAGTAAGTGATTAATATAACTAGTTTATTTATATTAAGTGCTTAATAGAACTAGTTTATTTATAGTAAGTGCTTAATAGAACTAGTTTATCTATAGTAAGTGCTTAATAGAACCAGTTTATTTAGTAAGTAGTTAATAAAACCAGTTTATTTAGTAAGTAGTTAATAAAACTAGTTTATTTAGTGTTAGGATTATATATAAGATATTTTCAAATGTTTTTTTTCATATTTTCAACCATTGAAATGCAATGACCATCGATAAGTGGCCTATGTTTTGCCGGAGTGTTGATTAATTTTCGTTCCAGCAAATTTCAGGCGCTCGATATGTCCTTTTTTAACAAAGGTCATGCTGGATTTTTTGGGTTTTGCCGTCGAGTTATAATCTTTGAATTTTGAACACATGAGATGTCTGATGATGATGGGATCCCGGAGTGCGGGTACTGCTACGATGGCCGGGGTGTGTGCGACAGGTTTCCTCACCTGCAAAATGATAGGTTTTTCACCGTGAAGCTGGAAGAGACCTTCGATGTTTGTACGGTACGCAACGACAAGCATTTCATCGTAATTAATATCATCACTTGTGCTTCTTTTGTTCAACGTGTAATTTATGGATTTTTTTCAATTCAATTAGTACATCCCGTGCCATGCTAGACCATATGTATTGGAGAAGCTTGGTTTTGGTTTAGATGACTTTGAGAATGTGGAGAGGAGGAGGGCTAACTTAAGAACTAAACATGGTTATGAGTTTCTGGTTAAGTTCTACAATGCGGTCGATCGCTCCCATTTCGGTTGCTCTAATTGAGAAGCTCTCTGCAAGGCATATGGATTTCAGGAGGGAATGCGAATAAGATTTGACATTCGTCCCGAAGATTATGATGATGATGACAATATCGACATCTGGGTGGATGTGGATATGACTCCAGTTTTACCTAGATGTGAGTTTGTCAAACTAATTTATTAAGTTCAGTAATTTATGTTGTTAGTTTAAAAATATTTGGTGTTCGTCCGTACTAAACTTATTTATTTATAATTGTCAGCTTATTTCTTATCTTCAAGAAATACTCGGAAGGTGGTAGACAGCACATACTACAGCTATGACTCCAAGCTTAATTGTGAGGAGAAAGGTTATCTTGTGTCATTCATAGAAGATGTTGTGGCCTTCAAAACCAGTCACTCTATCAGCCCAAATTATACTAGATACGTGCCACTAGTCCATAAATTGCTTGATGGTAACTGCATTGCCAAAAACTTGGTAAGATTTTGTTAATGATGGTAACTTCATTGCATACATTATTCTTAAGTAAACTACATTGCTAACTATATATGTTACTATTTCATTTTTGAACAGAGGCTCCCGAAGCAGGTTGTGCCTGACATGCTATTTACCGAAGGTGATATGCATATGGTTAGCTTACGACCAACTCCTTCGAAGGCTTACCATACTGCATACTCGATTTCTTCAAATGATGGAAGGCTCAAAATCAAAGAATGGAGCAAAGTGATGAATGCGCACAGGCAAATAATTGGAGATAAAATGAATGTGCGCAAGTCACAAGTTGGAGATAGGTTTATGTCCATTCTTCATTATGGTGAAGGACCGGTTTGTTTGTTTTATGGTATTTTAGCTAGGAGAGAGGAGTAGGTCCTAAGTATTAAAAACAATTAGTTAGTATTGATTATATATGACTACAGTGTCTTAGACTTGATGGTGATGCTGAGTAGGAGTAGTGATTATGAGTACGATGATGATGATGATGAGTTGTTATTATAAGTAGTGACGAAGTTGTTATATGATGTCTCATGGACGAAAATGATGATTATGAGGAGTTATATGACAATGATATATTATGATGATAAGTTGTTAATGATATTATTCTTATTATTATGATGATGATAAGTAATTATGTCATTGGGTGAAAGAACCGCGGATTAGTTTCAAATGGATGGATCCAAAGTAACCATGGTCACTTTGGATCCATCCATTTGAAACTAATCCAAGGTTCTTTCACCTAGTGATTTAATAACTCATAATGTAAAAACAATCTCTAAATTGCTACTGTATGAAAAATTGTATACAGGTATATGAACACGATCTAAAATTCAAAAGAAATGGAATACAGAATAATAGTAGTAGCAGTTGTTTTCGAAAGCACTACTAGTAATTAGCAGTAGCGATTGACTTGGAAATCGCTACTACTAAGTAGATATACCAGTAGCGAGTGCCAGTAGGTGCTACTGCTAAGCTTTAGCTGTAGCGCCTTATCAGTAGCGCGCTTACCCGCGCTACTGATAGGCTTAAAACCAGCGCTACTGCTAGGCTTTTCCTAGTAGAGAGGAGCTACCCCATGACACCTGCGAGATCATGAACTGAACGGGCTGGATCCGGTGGTGGCATGTCGTTAGCACAGGGGGAGTTGCGGCGCGGGAGATTGCTCCCTGGGTGGTGCGAGGGGTGATACGAAGAAGCTTGAGTGCCCGACTGGGTATGTTCTGGGGTGTTGACCTTTCTGGTGTTTTGTATGTTTATGGTGTTTTATGGTGGGGAACGTAGTAATTTCAAAATTTTCCTACGCACACGCAAGATCATGGTGATGCATAGCAACGAGAGGGGAGAGTGTGTCCACGTACCCACGTAGACCGAAAGCGGAAGCGTTAGCACAACGTGATTGCGAAGGAAATATGCCCTAAAGGCAATAATGAAGTTATTATTTATTTCCTTATTTCATGATAAATATTTATTATTCATGCTAGAATTGTATTAACCGGAAACATAATACATGCCTGAATACATAGACAAACATAGTGTCACTAGTATGCCTCTACTTGACTAGCTCGTGAACCAAAGATGGTTAAGTTTCCTAGCCATGGACAAAAGAGTTGTCATTTGATTAATGGGATCACATCATTAGGAGAATGATGTGATTGACTTGACCCATTCCGTTAGCCTTAGCACTTGATCGTTTAGTATGTTGCTATTGCTTTCTTCATGACTTATACATGTTCCTATGACTATGAAATTATGCAACTCCCGTTTACCGGAGGAACACTTTGTGTGCTACCAAACGTCACAACGTAACTGGGTGATTATAAAGGAGCTCTACAGGTGTCTTCGAAGGTACTTGTTGAGTTGGCGTATTTCGAGATTAGGATTTGTCACTCCGATTGTCGGAGAGGTATCTCTGGGCCCTCTCGGTAATGCACATCACTATAAGCCTTGCAAGCAATGTAGCTAATGAGTTAGTTACGGAATGATGCATTATGTAACGAGTAAAGAGACTTGCCGGTAACGAGATTGAACTAGGTATTGGATACCGACGATCAAATCTCAGGCAAGTAACATACCGATGACAAAGGGAACAACGTATGTTGTTATGCGGTTTGACCGATAAAGATCTTCGTAGAATATGTAGGAGCCAATATGAGCATCCAGGTTCCGCTATTGGTTATTGACCAGAAACGTGTCTCGGTCATGTCTACATAGTTCTCGAACCCGTAGTGTCCGCACGCTTAAGGTTTCGATGACAGTTATATTATGAGTTTATGAGTTTTGATGTACCGAAGGAGTTCGGAGTCCCGGATGAGATCGGGGACATGACGAGGAGTCTCGAAATGGTCGAGACGTAAAGATCGATATATTGGACGACTATATTCGGAGTTCGGAAAGGTTCCGAGTGATTCGGGTATATTTCGGAGTACTAGAGAGTTACGGGAATTCGCCGGGGGAGTATATGGCCCTTATTGGGCTTTAGGGGAAAGAGAGAGGAGAGGCTGGGCGCCCCCCCAAGGCCTAGTCCGAATTGGACTAAGGGGAGGGGCTGCGCCCCCTCCTTCCTTCTCTTCTCTTCCCCCTTTCCTTGACTCCTACTCCTACTACTTGGAAGGGGGGAATCCTACTCCCGGTGGGAGTAGGACTCCTCCTTGGCGCGCCTCCTCCTGGCCGGCCACCCCCTCCCCCTTGATCCTTTATATACGGGGGCAGGGGGGCACCTCTAGGACAACAACAATTGATCCCTTGGATCTCTTAGCCGTGTGCGGTGCCCCCCTCCACCATAGTCCACCTCGATAATATCGTAGCGGTGCCTAGGCGAAGCCCTGCGACGGTAGAACATCAAGATCGTCACCACTCCGTCGTGCTGACGGAACTCTCCCTCGACACTTGGCTGGATCGGAGTTCGAGGGACGTCATCGAGATGAACGTGTGCTAGAACTCGGAGGTGCCGTAGTTTCGGTGCTTGATCGGTCGGGCCATGAAGACGTACGACTACACCAACCACGTTGTTCTAACGCTTCCGCTTTCGGTCTACGAGGGTACGTGGACACACTCTCCCCTCTTGTTGCTATGCATCACCATGATCTTGCGTGTGCGTAGGAAATTTTTTGAAATTACTACGTTCCCCAACAGTGGCATCCGAGCCTGGTTTTATGCGTAGATGTTATATGCACGAGTAGAACACAAGTGAGTTGTGGGCGATACAAGTCATACTGCTTACCAGCATGTCATACTTTGGTTCGGCGGTATTGTTGGATGAAGCGGCTCGGACCGACATTACGCGTACGCTTACGCGAGACTGGTTCTACCGACGTGCTTTACACACAGGTGGCTGGCGGGTGTCTGTTTCTCCAACTTTAGTTAAACCGAGTGTGGCAACGCCCGGTCCTTGCGAAGGTTAAAACAACACTAACTTGACGAACTATCGTTGCGGTTTTGATGCGTAGGTAAGAACGGTTCTTGCTCAGCCCGTAGCAGCCACGTAAAATTTGCAACAACAAAGTAGAGGACGTCTAACTTGTTTTTGCAGGGCATGTTGTGATGTGATATGGTCAAGACGTGATGCTATATTTTATTGTATGAGATGATCATGTTTTGTAACTGAAGTTATCGACAACTGGCAGGAGCCATATGGTTGTCGCTTTATTGTATGCAATGCAATCACCCTGTAATGCTTTACTTTATCACTAAGCGGTAGCGATAGTCGTAGAAGCATAAGATTGGCGAGACGACAACGATGCTACGATGGAGATCAAGGTGTCGCGCCGGTGACGATGGTGATCATGACGGTGCTTCGAAGATGGAGATCACAAGCACAAGATGATGATGGCCATATCATATCACTTATAGTGATTGCATGTGATGTTTACCCTTTATGCATCTTATCTTGCTTTCATTGACGGTAGCATTTTAAGATGATCTCTCACTAATTATCAAGAAGTGTTCTCCCTGAGTATGCACCATTGCGAAAGTTCTTCATGCTGAGACACCACGTGATGATCGGGTGTGATAGGCTCTACGTTCAAATACAACGGGTGCAAAACAGTTGCACACGCGGAATACTCAGGTTAAACTTGACGAGCCTAGCATATACATATATGGCCTCGGAACACGGAGACCGAAAGGTCGAGCGTGAATCATCTAGTAGATATGATCAACATAGTGATGTTCACCATTGAAAACTACTCCATCTCACGTGATGATCGGACATGGTTTAGTTGATTTGGATCACGTGATCACTTAGATGACTAGAGAGATGTGTGTCTAAGTGGGAGTTCTTAAGTAATATGATTAATTGAACTTAAATTTATCATGAACTTAGTCCTGGTAGTATTTTGCAAATTATGTTGTAGATCAATAGCTCGCTTTGTTGCTTTCATATGTTTATTTTTGATATGTTCCTAGAGAAAAATTGTGTTGAAATATGTTAGTAGCAATGATGCGGATTGGATCCGTGATCTGAGGTTTGTCCTCATTGATGCACAGAAGAATTATGTCCTTAATGCACCGCTAGGTGACAGACCTATTGCAGGAACAGATGCAGACGTTATGAACGTTTGGCTAGCTCAATATGATGACTACTTGATAGTTTTGTGCACCATGCTTTATGGCTTAGAACTGGGACTACAAAAAACGTTTTTGAAACGTCACGGACATATGAGATGTTCCATGAGATGAAATTGATATTTCAGACTCATGCCCGTGTCAAGAGGTATGAGACCTCTGACAAATACTTCGCCTAAAAGATGGAGGAGAATTGCTCAACTAGTGAGCAAGTGCTTAGATTGTATGAGTACTACAATCGCTTGAATCAAGTGGGAGTTAATCTTCCAGATAAGATAGTGATTGGCAGAGTTCTCTAGTCACCATCACCAAGTTACTGGAACTTCGTGATGACCTATAATGCAAGGATGACGAAAACGATTTCCCGAGCTCTTCGTGATGCTGAAATCGACGAAGGTAGAAATCAAGAAAAGAGCATCAAGTGTTGATGATTGACAAGACCACTAGTTTCAATAAAAGGGCAAAGGAAAAGAAAGGGAACTTCAAGTAGAATGGCAAGCAAGTTGTCACTCCCACGATGAATCCCAAAGCTGGACCAAAGCCTGAAACTGAGTGATAATACTGCAAAGGAAATGGTCACTAGAAGCGGAAATTCCCTGAATATTTGGTGGATAAGAAGGATGGAAAACTGAACAAGGGTATATTTGATATACAGGTTATTGATGTGTACCTTACTAGTGTTTATAGTAACCCCTGAGTATTTGATACTTGTTCGATTGCTAAGATTAGTAACTCGAAACAAGAGTTATAGAATAAACAGAAACTAGTTGAGGGTGAAGTGACGATGTGTGTTGGAAGTGGTTCCAAGATTGATATGATCATCATCGCACACTCCCTATACTTTCGGGATTAATGTTGAACCTAAATAAATGTTATTTGGTGTTTGCGTTGAGCATGAATATGATTTGATCATGCTTATTGCAATACGGTTATTCATTTAAAATCAGAAAATAATTGTTGTTCTGTTTAAATGAATAAAACCTTTGATGGTCATACACCCAATAAAAATAGTTTGTTGGATCTCGATCATAGTGATACACATATTCATAATATTGATGCCAAAGGATGCAAAGTTGATAATTATAATGCAACTTATTTGTGGCACTGCCATTTGGGTCATATCGGTGTAAAGCGCATGAAGAAACTCCATAAAGATGGACTTTTGGAATCTCTTGGTTATGAATCATTTGATGCTTGCGAACCGTGCCTTTTGGGCAAGATGACTAAAACTCCGTTCTCCGGAACAATGGAACGAGCTAGTGACTTATTGGAAATAATACATACCGATGTATGCGGTCCAATGAGTGTTGATGCTCGTGGCGGGTATCGTTATTTTCTGACCTTCACAAGATGAATTGAGCAGATATGAGTATATCTACTTAATGAAGCACAAGTCTGAAACATTTGAAAAGTTCAAATAATTTCAGAGTGAAGTGGAGAATCATCGTAACAAGAAAATAAAGTTTCTGCAATTTGATCGCGGAGACAAATATTTGAGTTACGAGTTTGGTCTTCAATTAAAACAATGTGGAGTAGTTTCACAAACTCATGCCACCTGGAACACCACAGCTTAATGGTGTGTCCGAACGTCATAACAGTACTTTATTGGATATAGTGCAATCTATGATGTCTCTTACCGATTTACCACTATCATTTTGGGGTTATGCATTAGAGACAGCTGCATTCACTTTAAATAGGGCACCATCAAAATCCGTCGAAACGACGCCTTATGAGCTGTGGTTTGGCAAGAAACCAAAATTGTCGTTTCTTAAATTTTGGGGCTGCGATGCTTATGTGAAAAAGTTTCAACCTGATAAGCTCGAACCCAAATCAGAGAAGTGCGTCTTCATAGAATACCCAAAGGTAACTATTGGGTACACCTTCTATCACAGATCCGAAGGCAAGTTATTCGTTGCTAAGATGGATCCTTTCTAGAGAAGAAGTTTCTCTCGAAAGAAGTGAGTGGGAGGAAAGTAGAACTTGATGAGGTAACTATACCTACTCCCTTGTTGGAAAGTAGTTCATCACAGAAATCAGTTCCAGTGATTCCTACACCAATTAGTGAGGAAGTTAATGATGATGATCATGAAACTTCAGACCAAGTTGCTACCAAACCTCGTAGGTCTTTCAGAGTAAGATCTGCACCAGAGTGATGCGGTAATCATGTTCTGGAAGTCATGTTACTAGACCATGATGAACCTACGAACTATGAGGAAGCGATGATGAGCCCAGATTCCATGAAATGGCTTGAGGCCATAAAATCTGAGATATGATCCATGTATGAGAACAAAGTATGGACTTTGATTGACTTTCTCGATGATCATCAAGCCATGTTAAATAAATGGATCTTCAAGAGGAAGACAGACACTGATAGTAGTGTTACTATCTACTAAGTTCGACTTGTTGCGAAAGGTTTTCAACAAGTTCAAGGTGTTGAATACGATGAGATTTTCTCACTCGTATCGATGCTTAAGTCTGTCTGAATCATGTTAGCAATTGCCACATTTTATGAAATCTGGCAAATGGATGTCAAAACTGCATTCCTTAATGGATTTTTTAAAGAAGAGTTGTATATGATGCAACCAGAAGGTTTTGTTAATCATAAAGGTGCTAACAAAATGTGCAAGCTCCAGCGATCCATCAATGGACTGGTGCAAGCATCTCAAAGTTGGAATATACACTTTGATGAGTTGATCAAAGCATATGGTTTTATACAGACTTTTTGAAAGGCATGTATTTACAAGAAAGTGAGTGGGAGCACTACAG
Organism: Triticum timopheevii; assembly: GCA_963921465.1. NCBI lineage: Eukaryota > Viridiplantae > Streptophyta > Magnoliopsida > Poales > Poaceae > Triticum > Triticum timopheevii. The sequence goes on from OY997262.1 coordinate 189,855,623, forward strand.
CCTTTCTGATAAGTATATGTGAATGACATATTATTAATTGGAAATGATGTAGAATTTTCTGGAAAGCATAAAGGAGTGTTTGAAAGGAGTTTTTCAAAGAAAGACCTCGGTGAAGCTGCTTACACATTGAGCATCAAGATCTATATAGATAGATCAAGACGCTTGATAAGTTTTTTCAATGAGTACATACCTTGATAAAATTTTGAAGTAGTTCAAAATGAAACAGTCAAAGAAGGAGTTCTTGCCTGTGTTGCAAGGTGTGAAATTGAGTAAGACTCAAATCCCTACCACGGCAGAAAGTAGAAAGAGAATGAAAAATCATTCCCTATGCCTCAGTCATAGGTTCTATAAAAGTATGTCATGCTATGGACCAGGCCTATTGTATACTCTGCCCTGGTTTGGCAAGGGAGTACAATAGTGATCTAGGAGTAGATCACTGGACATTGGTCAAAATTATCCTTAGTGGAATAATGATATATTTCTCTATTATGGAGGTGATAAAAGGTTCGTCGTAAAGGGTTACGTCGATGCAAGTTGTGGCGCTGGTCCAGATGACTTTAAGTCTTAATCTGGATACATATTGAAAGTGGGAGCAATTAGCTAGAGTAGCTCCGTGCAGAGCATTGTAGACATAGAATATTTGCAAAATACATACGGCTCTAAATGTGACAGACACGTTGACTAAACTTCTCTCACAAGCAAAACATGATCATACCTTAGTACTCTTTGGGTGTTAATCACATAGCGATGTGAACTAGATTATTGACTCTAGTAAACCCTTTGGGTGTTGATCACATGACGATGTGAACTATGGGTATTAATCACATACAGATGTGAATATTGGTGTTAAATCACATGGCGATGTGAACTACATTATTAACTCTAGTGCAAGTGGGAGACTGAAGGAAATATGCCCTAGAGGCAATAATAAAGTTATTATTTATTTACTTATATCATGATAAATGTTTATTATTCATGCTAGAATTGTATTAACCGGAAACATAATACATGTGTGAATACATAGACAAACATAGTGTTACTAGTATGCCTCTACTTGACTAGCTTGTGAATCAAAGATGGTTAAGTTTCCTAGCCATGGACAAAAGAGTTGTCATTTGATTAACGGGATCACATCACTAGGAGAATGATGTGATTGACTTGACCCATTCCGATAGCCTTAGCACTTGATCGTTTAGTATGTTGCTATTGCTTTCTTCATGACTTATACATGTTCCTATGACTATGAGATTATGCAACTCCCGTTTACCGGAGGAACACTTTGTGTGCTACCAAATGTCACAACGTAACCGGGTGATTATAAAGGAGCTCTACAGGTGTCTCCGAAGGTACTTGTTGAGTTGGCGTATTTCGAGATTAGGATTTGTCACTCCGATTGTCGGAGAGGTATCTCTGGGCCCTCTCGGTAATGCACATCACTATAAGCCTTGCAAGCAATGTAGCTAATGAGTTAGTTATGGAATGATGCATTACGTAACGAGTAAAGAGACTTGCCGGTAACGAGATTGAACTAGGTATTGGATACCGACGATCGAATCCCGGGCAAGTAACATACCGATGACAAAGGGAACAACGTATGTTGTTATGCGGTTTGACCGATAAAGATCTTCGTAGAATATGTAGGAGCCAATATGAGCATCCAGGTTCCGCTATTGGTTATTGACCGGAAACGTGTCTCGTCATGTCTACATAGTTCTCGAACCCATAGGGTCCGCACGCTTAAGGTTTCGATGATAGTTATATTATGAGTTTATGAGTTTTGATGTACCGAAGGAGTTCGGAGTCCCGGATGAAATCGGGGACATGACGAGGAGTCTCGAAATGGTCGAGACGTAAAGATCGATATATTGGACGACTATATTCGGAGTTCGGAAAGGTTCCGAGTGATTCGGGTATATTTCGGAGTACCGGAGAGTTACGGGAATTCGTCGGGGGAGTATATGGCCCTTATTGGGCTTTAGGGGAAAGAGAGAGGAGAGGCTGGGCGCCCCCCCAAGGCCTAGTCCGAATTGGACTAAGGGGAGGGGCTGCGCCCCCTCCTTCCTTCTCTTCTCTTCCCCCTTTCCTTGACTCCTACTCCTACTACTTGGAAGGGGGGAATCCTACTCCCGGTGGGAGTAGGACTCCTCCTTGGCGCGCCTCCTCCTGGCCGGCCACCCCCTCCCCCTTGATCCTTTATATACGGGGGCAGGGGGGCACCTCTAGGACAACAACAATTGATCCCTTGGATCTCTTAGCCGTGTGCGGTGCCCCCCTCCACCATAGTCCACCTCGATAATATCGTAGCGGTGCTTAGGCGAAGCCCTGCGATGGTAGAACATCAAGATCGTCACCACTACGTCATGCTGGCGGAACTCTCCCTCGACACTTGGCTGGATCGGAGTTCGAGGGACGTCATCGAGCTGAACGTGTGCTAGAACTCGGAGGTGCCGTAGTTTCGGTGCTTGATCGGTCGGGCCGTGGAGACGTACGACCACACCAACTGCGTTGTTCTAACGCTTCCGCTTTCGGTCTACGAGGGTACGTAGACACACTCTCCCCTTTCGTTGCTATGCATCACCATGATCTTGCATGTGCGTAGGAATTTTTTTGAAATTACTACGTTCCCCAACAGATGGATGTAGTCGTACGTCTTCACGATCCGACCGATCAAGTACCGAACACACGACACCTCCGAGTTCAGCACACATTCAGCTCGATGACGTCCCTCGAACTCCGATCCAGCTGAGCTTTGAGGGAGAGTTCCGTCAGCACGACGGCGTGGTGACGATGATGATGTTCTAGCGACGCAGGGCTTCGCCTAAGCACCGCTACGATATTATCGTGGTGGACAATGGTGGAGGGGGGCACCGCACACAGCTAAGAGATCTCAAGGGTCAATTGTTGTGTCTCTAGGGGTGCCTCCCTCCCCGTATATAAAGGAATGGAGGAGGGGGAGGGGGCCGTCCACCCTTGGCGCGCCCCATGAGGAGTCCTACTCCTACCGGGAGTAGGACTCCCTAGGAGAGGAGAGGGAAGGAGAGAGGGGGGGGGGGGAAGGGGGGGGGCGCCGCACCCCCTCCTTGTCCAATTCGGACTTGGGGGGGGAGGGACGCGTGGCTGCCCCTTGTCCGCCTCTCCTCTTCCACCACTTGGGCCCATGGGCCCATTAACCTGGGGGGGGGGGTCCGGTAACCCCTCGGTACTCTGGTATATATCCGATAACCCCCGAAACCATTCCGGTATCCGAATATAGTCGTCCAATATATCAATCTTTATGTCTCGACCATTTCGAGACTCCTCGTCATGTCCGTGATCATATTCGGGACTCCGAACTACCTTCGGTACATCAAAACATATAAACTCATAATATAACTGTCATCTAACTTTAAGCGTGCGGACCCTACGGGTTCGAGAACCATGTAGACATGACCGAGACACGTCTCCGGTCAATAACTAATAACGGAACATGGATGCTCATATTGGCTCCTACATATTCTGCGAAGATCTTTATCGGTCAAACCGCATAACAACATACGTTGTTCCCTTTGTCATCGGTATGTTACTTGCCCGAGATTCAATCGTCGGTATCTCAATAGCTAGTTCAATCTCGTTACCGGCAAGTCTCTTTACTAATGCATCATCTCGTAACTAACTCATTAGCTACATTGCTTGCAAGGCTTATAGTGATGCGCATTGCCGAGAGGGCCCAGAGATACCTCTCCGACAATCGGAGTGACAAATCCTAATCTCGAAATACGTCAACTCAACAAGTAATTTTGGAGACACCTGTAGAGCAACTTTATAACCACTCAGTTACGTTATGACGTTTGGTAGCACACAAAGTGTTCCTCCGGTAAACGGGAGTTACATAATCTCATAGTCATAGGAACATGTATAAGTCATGAAGAAAGCAATAGCAACATACTAAATGATCAAGTGCTAAGCTAACGGAATGATTGAAGTCAATCACATCATTCTCCTAATAATGTGATCCCGTTGATCAAATGACAACTCATGTCCATGGTTAGGAAACTTAACGATCTTTGATTTACGAGCTAGTCAAGTAGAGGCATACTAGTGACACTCTATTTGTCTATGTATTCACACATGTATTATGTTTCCGGGTAATACAATTCTAGCATGAATAATAAACATTTATCATGATATAAGGAAATAAACAATAACTTTATTATTGCCTCTAGGGCATATTTTCTTCACTTTAGACCTAGTCTGGCTAGGTGTCGTTTATGTTTTCGTCCGGTTTTCCTTGATAAACTGATCAGTCATTTTTTTTTTGAATTTTCGGACCAGTCCGTCTCTTTCTTCTTTTTTGGCGCTCGTCTTTTTACAGTGCATTCCTCCTTTGTGAGTGTTTATGTGATACTCATTTCTAATCAATGGATTTAAATTATTATTTTTTGGGTGGAAGCTTGAAAAATTATCTGTGAACTGGTCATACGATTCTATTTCTACTCCCCTTGTATGCGAGCCTAAACGACCAAGGAGGATAATCCCGTCCCGCTTTGACGCGGCAAAACCGATAAGGTGAGTCACCCGTGCATCCATAGACAGACAGCCCATTCTGTTGTCCATTTCACGGAAAAGCCCTCGCCATGGTCGCTACGCTACGCTGGGTGGATCCGTGGATGGATGGATGGATGGAGTGTTTTTCCTCCATGTGCGCGCATTTATTTTGCTTCCCTTGCGTAGCATCCGTCCCTTTCAGCTCCCCATTCTATCTTCTCTCTCCCCTCCCCACTATTATATAGCCATGGGTGGCGCACTGCCTCCCTCCCTCCATCCACAAGGCCGGCCCTCCTTCCTTCCTTCCTTCCTTGTGTTTGTGCTAGCAGCGCACGCACCCCACACCACCACGACAATCACCCTCCAAGCGCGACTCCTGCTTTTGCTTGCTTGCTTGCTTGCTAGAGTCAAGCACCACCTACCCAGGCAGCAGGCTAGCTAGTGAGAGGAGATAGATAGCGATGAGGCAGTCGAGGTTCAAGAGGATCTGCGTCTTCTGCGGCAGTAGCCAGGGCAAGAAGAGGAGCTACCATGACGCCGCCATTGAGCTCGGCAACGAGCTGGTAACCATGCTTTACTAAGCCACAGTCATCACTCTCCCTACCTCTACCTACCTTGGTTATTCTGTCCACGGCTTCCTGGCGACATCATGCGCGTGCGTAGTCGTCACACCATACTTCTGAACCGGCCGGGCCGGGTAGTCACTCACACCAATATGAATTTGCAATTTACTTTGAGCCACAACTTTTGTCAAAATTCGCCCGGTTTCCTTCCTCCACCGCAATTCCACAGAAGCCATTCCTCCCCTGTGCTCGTCAAACATCGCCGGCCCCACCGCATTCACGCCTCCATTAAATCGAAATTAAATTATACTCCCTCCGTCCCCGTCCTCTTGATCGATCGCGCTCAAGAAGCATGTTTCATCTGTACCGGCCGTTGAGGAGGAGTTTAACCGCGCGGTTTATTTGAATTTATTTACTGGGTGGTGATTGGCGTTGGCACGTTGTTGTGGCAGGTGGCGAGGGGCGTGGACCTGGTGTACGGCGGGGGAAGCATCGGGCTCATGGGGATGGTGTCCCAGGCGGTGCACGACGGCGGCAGGCACGTCATAGGGTACGTAACAATCTCAGCTTGGCTCTTCTCCTTTTTCTCCTGGCCGATGCATGTGCTGATCACTTGTTTTGTCATCTTGTTGTCCATGCGCAGTGTCATTCCCAAGACCCTCATGACCCCAGAGGTATGTCCGCTACTCATGCATGTCTACAACTACTAGGAGGGAATATCCTGTGTACTAGATGCGTGTTTTTAAATAAATTAATTAATCAACTGGAGATTCGCAAAAAATAAACCCCTGAAAGAACGTAGTAGTATCTCGCCGATTTTGAAGCTGAAACTCGATTTGCTTTTCGAGATAATCAGACAAAATTGGCCAGCAACAACTTCCCACGGGTACCAAACAGACCGACATTCTCGGCCGTCCATGGCCTGGCGTGGCTCGTCCGAAAGATCTTGGACATGCCATGAGTGACAGTTGGGTCCCCGTTCGTACCTGCAGCTTGCAAACGCTTGCTTCTGTTGGAGCCAATCATGGCAACGTGCTCACGTTCGGGAGTTGTTTATGTCGTTCGTGGCTGTTAGTGTTAGGGCGTAGAGTCACTAATAATCAAATGGGCTTGGGAGTTTGAAGCACTCCTGCCGGTGCTGCAGTCCCAGGGGACATGGCACTTGGGTGTGCAAAAGAAAAGAATACCCTCTACTACTCCTACCTGGAGGAGGAGCAGTTGTGATCAAGAGGTACTAGTACTAGCTGTATGCTTTTGGCACAAATCCAGATCTCGGCGTGAGGATAAACTACTAGCAGTGCAAAAAAGCGCAGCTGTACACTAGTAGAGCAATCTCTTGCCACCAAAAGCCTTGCCATGGCAGCATATTGGGTTATTGACATCATCTCCTTTTTAATCTGCCTGCTAGGGGAAAAGAGATATTGCCTTCTTTGGCTGCCCGGCCCTCATGTTTTCTTCAGAATAATGTGTTTCCATGATACGCACTAGGGTTGCCGTATTGTGGTTTATCCTGTACTACTACTATGTCACATCACTGGAAACAATTAAATCGTGGTTCAGAGGACTCTCATGTTCATGCATATCCAGAGGCATTTTTCTTTTGTGCTGGCTGTGGTCCTCCGCTTCCTGCTTGTCCTTTCACCCTTGCCCAAGGAGGTAAAAAGGAGAGTTGATATTTGAACCATCTAATGGCATTTTTGGTCCCCTTCGAGCACAATCATGCCCATCTTGGGAATGTGCTAGTAGTGTTTGCCTCCGCAAAATATACTACGTACTGTACTATAGTGTATCACCAAACACAAAGAGACCAAGCATCATGGCACGACAGAGCCTCATTTCTCGTGTTCCCTTTGCAGCATAGCATGGCTGATGAGGTCAGGAGGTGAGCTGAAAAACAATCTTAATGTTTTCTCTGTCTCTGTTTCAGATAAGCGGTGAGACGGTGGGGGAGGTGAGGGCAGTGGCGGACATGCATCAGAGGAAGGCAGAGATGGCAAGGCACTCTGACGCCTTCATAGCCCTGCCTGGTGAGTCACACACACAAACTCAGCACACACATGTAACGATATTACCTCGCCTGGATCAGGATCAGGATCAGGATCAGTTGAATATATAGAACATTCATTGCTCTGCAGAAATAAATGGCAGGTTACAGTCAAGTGGTAGGTCAGGCTGTAACTTGGGCATTCTTCACATGTCTATCCAAAAAAAATGAAAGCTAGCTCCAGATCCCATGCATGAATCTGGGTCCAGCTAGCAGGTGTAAATTCCCAATAATTGGTGTAGACGTTCTAGTAGTAGCATTACCCCCACCGAGTTGCTGAGAGCTGCTCGTGTTGCACGTCGTGTTGTGCGATGTACAACGAACCAGTAGCAGATTATTCATGTGAGTCGTGTCAATGCAGGAGGATATGGTACACTGGAGGAGCTGCTCGAAGTGATTACATGGGCGCAGCTTGGCATCCATCACAAGCCGGTACGGGCTGCCACTGTCCTTTTGTCGATCCTTCCTTGAGGTTGAAATTGAAAAATGTCTGAACCAACGCCATGTTCCTTGCTTGCTTCAGGTTGGGCTGCTGAACGTGGACGGGTACTACAACTCGCTGCTGACTTTCATCGACAAGGCCGTGGAGGAAGGGTTCATCAACACCAGCGCGCGCCGCATCATCGTGCTCGCCCCCACGGCGGAGGAGCTCATGGAGAAGCTCGAGGTACCTACATATTCTGATCCTGAACCTGAACCTGAACCTGAACTCGCGCGTATAAAATTCTGCAACTGACCGATGAGACTGTTTGTTTCTGTTCAGGACTACGTGCCTTACCACGACAGGGTGGCGTCGAAGCTCAACTGGGACATAGCGGCGGAGATAGGGCACCTAGGGTACTGACCAAGACGTTGTGGCTGCAGCCAAGGGCGAGCCGGTTGCCATGCATGTGTTTAACTCTGATGATGATGATGCGGATTTGGAGTGCAGGATTGATGAAGGGGTTTCCGTTGTTGTAGTAGTAGCAAATTATGTGAGCGTGCGTGCGTTTTGTATATGTTGTGCTTCCATCGGGGACAGCTCAAGGATATTGTAAAACCTGACCGGTTTCAACCTCCCTATTAGAGCATCGCCGTCCATCTCTACCTGCTTAATTAGTACTACTACAGCTGCTGGTATCAGTCAATATAATGTTAGTTTTTCAAGGTTGTGAATCCATTGACAACATGTACTATAGCAGTGTGCACAACTTTGGTCAGTCAGACTGAGCATTGAATCCAGAGGTGTTTGTGTTTCTCTAAACCATTACCCCTACGCTATGGTTTGTTTTGTGTCTTTCATGTTTGTATCTGGTTTTCACTTGGTTTTTCTTATATTATCGAGAGATGCATGACTTTGGGGTCCTGTTTTCTCTTGTTTCCATTGCATGTCGCTGTCTGATATATTAGAAGATTGTAACCGAACGGTACAAGAAAGGCCGAAAATGCTGAATGGAAAGATGAGCACCATGGAGGCCGAATTTGAAAATTTTGAAATTCATACTTTTACATGTTGAAACCTTTTTTCTAATACACATACACCCTACTGTATATGTGTGTAAATTTTCATGATGAAATACGTTAACATGAGAGCTACAAAAAAATGTGACCTTTCAACGCATACACTGTTCACTTTCAAACTCCTTTATTTTGTGGCTCACAATCTAAGGTATTTCATCATGAAATACATGAATATAGCTTACATCCTCGTAAATGTGTATAATTTTTATAAATTTTTAAAATTGCAAAGTTTGAATTTTTAAATTTTTCGGCCTCCAATGTGACCTACTCAAGAGTCAAGAAAGACAAAATCAATAGGTGCCAGGGCCGAGGGATCAGAGCCAGGCCTCCATGATCATCACTGGTTACAGGGCGCTGCACTAACTGCAGGACATCCACGATGCAAAACAAACACTAAAAGCCCGCATCGAAACAACTCAACCTCAGAGGCAATCTGATGGCACGCCTTGCAAGCAATCTTGTTCCTTTCCTTCCTCACGGTGAGGATGATGACGGAGTCAAAACCTTTTTGTGCATGTCGAGGAACCAACGAGCGGGATGTGGCCCACCACTAGACGAGAACGCAGGTCGGGCTCGGGGTGAAGTGGGTAATGCCACAATGGGAGAGGGTGGAGTGCTAGACCTCATGAGCGAAACACAACGTTCTTAGTACTCACCCTTTCTTAATAGTACGGTTGTCCTATGACTCAAAATAAACCAAAACAAAACTCCCGGGTCTTGGGATAACCACGCCTTTTCCCATTTTGAAAAGTGGGGTGGTCGACCATCTCCATATAAAACATTCGAAAGGCCAATGAACATAGCTAAACTTTAATAATCATCATTAGTCTCGCTAAGCACATGTCATCACATCAAAATACCACTAGGGATTGAATGCACTTTCAATAACTCGCCGCCAAAAGACCTGAATTTTGGGTAGGACTTTTTGTTTCATAGAGATTTCCAAACTTTTTCACCACTGTTCAAACTACCAGCCATATCATTCACTATTGACGCGTTTGGTTACTCACATCATTTTTTGCCACTTTGCATACTTGTTCCAAGTGAGCCTGGTTGAGCTAACGCAGGCAATAAACCAACATCTGCATGTTGAGCCTGCATCCCTTTACCCTGCATCGTAGCAACGACTCTATGCACTGTGTTTTGCTTGCTCGCATTGGCTCGGCTCAGACTACTGCACGTTGTTTGGTTACATACAGACAGCGAGGTCTAGCTACCTTGTACCCTACCTGGTGAACTTTCCAACTACCTCTTACACACGGTCGCACCAGTAGAACAACATTGCAATCACGACAAACTGAATGATGACGATGAAGTTCTTCAACCCAAACTGTCGGTCCGACTTGCCAAGTTCAACACTGCATGCCTACTTGAGCACGGCCTTGGAGTAAGCATCTGCCGCTGCCTGCTTACTCTTAAACCCTCCGTGGCGGCTGTTTTTGTAACTTGCCACTTGTTCATCGCATGCTTCCCATGAACTATAAACCCCTCAAACCCTCCCTCGGAACAACACATACCACTTGTCTTAGCATGGCAGAAGAGCAACAATTCTAGCAGCAAGCAATGGAGCCCTAGGTTCCGCTCGTGATCAATGTGTCTCATGATACCAAGATGATGTAGGATAGAACCCTAGGTGCCCGATCTTTCATGAAATGGAGGGGATCCGGTGAAGAACATGAACAACACGAGGAGAAACGCGAGGGAAATCATGAGGGGAAACGAGAGGAAACACTCAAATAAACAAGAAACGATCATACATGTGCTAGATCCATGAACACAAAGAGAGATACACGATCCAAAGTCAACAAAGGGTGGTACAAATGGTAACTAGTTCATCTCCGCGAGGAGGCCTTGAGTCCGCGAGGGATCTTCCTGTGAGGGGTCTTGAATCCAAGCGTGGATCTTTTCCGTAGAGGCCACGTTCTCTCGATGGAGGAGAACCACATGGATGAGCAAAGCTCTATCTCTAAAATGAGCTAAACCTATGCTAACCCTAAAAATGGGGAGGAGGAGGTCTATTTATAGTCTAAGCCACGAAGGGTAAGTGAGGAGGCGGAATGGGTACATGGGCATCGGCCCGAGTCATGCGCGCAGGCCCGGATGATCTGGATGGGGGTCCGGATGATCCAGGCATGTCCGGATGGTCTGGCTTCACGTAGAGGTTTCACAGGCTCTCTAACTTGCGATCTGGGCGGGGGACTGACGGATCCGGGCATCGGGGATCCAGATGATCCGGACGGAGTCTTAGATGATCCGGCTTCAAGTGAAGCCTTTGGGTGTCTTAGGCGCAGTCCCGGACGATTCGGGGGAGGGTCCATATGACCCGGCTGAGCCCGGATGATCCGGACGGCGGTCCGGACGTCCGGCCTGGTTCCAGCAGTCGTTCTATCTTCTTCTTCTCCTTTCTTCCGTCTTCTCTTCCATGCCTCCCTCGCGGATGGTGTAGACATACACTTGTGCTCGCACTCCTCCTCGACATCCATGAAGCTCTGACAATACCTATGCAGGCACATGGGAGAAGTGTCAAGTAGTATACCATCCTCGAAAGGGTCAAGTGAACACGTGTAAAGGAGATGATTCACCTTTTTGTATGTGAAGTAGATGTCGCACGTGTAACTTGCAAAACGGACTCTTGACATGGTGATGTCCGTAGGATGCTCTGCGTCATCCCCTCCCTGTTGGGAAAGATCCGACCTCGAATCGAAAACCAAATCACCGTGGTAAAGAGATGGAGTCCCGTGTAGAAGTGGATGATCGTCAAGTACTCGTCATCTTGAAGCTCGAAATGGACACTCTCCAATGTCGCACCATCTAGTGATTCCTTCAAAAGGAGCAAGAACAACAAACACTTGGAAAAACAAATGTGGTTAGCATTAGTGGAAAACCAAGCATTCAAGTGGTGATTCACCCAACAAGTGTCGTCATTAAGCATATCATGTGGTGTAACAAAGGATTGTGACATGGCATGTAAGCACATAAACTGAGTACAATCAAGGACATCATGGAAACAAGCATGTAAATGTGAGGTAGAGATGCACGTATGTGTGACAAGAGAATAAGCATCTACCCCAAGGTCATAGCAAGCATTCACAAATCGCTCAATGAAAGGTCTATGGTAGGCATAGGAATCATTCGCAACACCAAATAAAATGGAGGGTCTAAGCACATGGTCAAGTTCAAGACAATCCAAATATAATGTGCATAGGGTGTAGTGAAAGTAGTATGGCACTCGACACAATAGAAAGAGCAATTGTTTTTCATGTGTGAGGCAATCTAGTCAATCATGTGACAAGCAATGGGACATGGCATATGTGAAAGAATGATATTGGTGCAACCGACCATATGACAGGCGCAAGTAATGCACAAGTCGGATGCAACACACAAGGAATATATATATCATGATGCATGGAAATGTGAAAAAGGAAAGTCAAAGCAAGATCTCTAACACGTGCGCAATCAAGTAGTCCAAGATGACCAATAAGTCTCATGGTGCAAGCAACACAAGTAGTATGATCCGGAATATCCATGCTCAAGAAAGATGTCACCTTGAAGGCATGTCCTTGTGCATCCTTCACAATACCAAAGCACAAGCAAATGAGGTACTGTATAAGCGAGTCTTGGTACACTACAAAAAAAAGACACATCCGTGACATTTTGGGCCGAACATTTTTTTCTGTCATACTTATGACACTTCTATGACGATAATTGTGACAAAACCCGGTATCATCATAGATGTGGTGGGCTCCTACTTCTATGACAAAAAATCATGACAAAAAATGGGCTTTTCTTCCTGGGCAGGCCGGAGACGCAGCTGCATGACATTCTTTGGGCCGTCCATGAGGGAAAAACCGTGATAGAAGTGAGGGAGAGGAAAATATTGGGCAGTTCCTGGTTACGGTGGGTGGTCGGGGCCGAGTGTTGGTGTCAAAACCGGCGGATCTCGGGTAGGGGGTCCCGATCTATGCGTCTTAGGTAGATGGTAACAGGAAGCAAGGGACACAATGTTTACCCAGGTTCGGGCCCTCTCGATGGAGGTAAAACCCTACTTCCTGCTTGATTGATATTGATGATATGAATAGTACAAGAGTAGATCTACCACGAGATCGTAGAGGCTAAACCCTAGAAGCTAGCCTATGATGATTATCATTGTAATTTTGATCGGCCTTCTAAGGACCAACCTCTCCAGTTTATATACACACCGGAGAGGGCTAAGGTTTACACGGAGTTGGTTACAAGAAAGGAAATACAATATCCGGATCGCACATTTTGCCACAGCAGAGATCGTGTCCCCTTATTGCGGGATTCTCATTAATACGGGTATGGGTAATCCAACCGCACCGCTAATCGCGGCGAGTGGAGAATGAGCGGGTTCCACCAGGCAAGTGGGGAGGCACAAAAAGCTTTTACCGTCTCTCTAAAGAGATAAGGTCTCTTCCTCTTTACCCATGCCTCCTCCTTCCGCTAGCCCACTCCCCTCTGTTCGAGCCCTAGCGCCCAAGCACTCTTATTCTCCATGGAAGAGAGGTTTTTCCAAAGATGTCTGGATCCGGAGCAGGAGGCAAATGGATGGCCTCTACCGTCCAGGAGAAGGATATCAAGAGGCTCCGAGAGGCCTGGTACCTGGCCAAGAAGATCGGCCACCGTCTCCCATCGGCGGGACAGATTGTCCCTACTCCGGAGCCCCATGAGAGGGTCGTGTTCCTTCCCCATTTTGTCCGCGGGCTTGGGTTTCCCCTTCACCCATTCGTTCGTGGAGTCATGCATTATTATGGGATTGATTTTCATGTTCTTTCCCCCAATTCTTTCCTTAACATCTCGACGTTCATCATCGTGTGCGAGGCTTTTCTCCGGATTTCGCCTCACTTCGGCTTGTGGCTGAAGATTTTCAATGTGAAGCCCAAGGTGGTGAGTGGCGAGCACACCGAGTGCGGAGGTGCCATGGTGAGCAAGATGCCCAAGGTCGTCTGGCCGATGGGTGCCTTTAACGACTCCGTCAAGGAGTGGCAGCAGCAATGGTTCTATATCACCGAACCGCGCGGCAAAAAGTGGGCTGCAGCTCCCGAGTTCAGATCCGGAGCCCCACTGCGGCTCACGTCCTAGCCCAAGAAGGGCCTAAGCTGGTCCTTGTCTGAGAGCTGTCACTGCTCCAGACGCGCGTCCAGAGTGTGGTCGACAAGGACGTCAAACTCGTTGACGTAGTCCAGGTGATGTTAGTTCGCCTAGTTCTCGCTTGCCAGCGTCGAGCCTGCAATTTGTGGGAGTACGACCCAACCGAGCACTAGACCCTTCGGGAGCTCTACGATTCCTCCCACAAGGATATCTGGAAGGTGCTCTTTAAGTCCGGCAAATCATGGTCGGGCTCCGCCGTGGACCGTGGGTATCAATTATCCCATTCTGCAAGCCCGGTAAGTTATTGCTATGCTCTGTCCATCCATGCTCCAGTTGGCCTATCTTGAGGGAGACATTTTTATCATGCTTTATCATGACCCCAGGGATGAATAAAAAAGGTGGACGGATACATTGTCCGGCCCCGCTGCCGAAGGAACCGGCCGGACCTCTTCTGACGAAGATGCTGGTCCCCGCGCCTTATGAGGCGCCAAAGAAAGAGGCCTCCAAGAAGGTCAAAAAGACCCGGAGTGGCCTCTGTCGTCGCGATGCTTTGGACGCAAAGTTCGAAGACTCCAGCGACCATCCTTCTTCCGAAGACGAAGAGGAGGAAGCAAAGGAGGACTAGCCTCACTCTGGAGGTGGGAAGAAAAGGATGGCTTCCTCGTCCCTGGAGGCCAAATCGCCCAAGAGGGGGAGAGGTTCCCACCCAGAGGCATCCACCACGGCTGCCGATAATAGCCGGAGTGGGATCCCAGGGCCCAGCCCCTGGAGAAGTCGTAAGTATACGAAATCCGAACACGCATATGCATCCGGGGTCATGTTGGGTACAGTAGTTTTAACTATCGCCATATTTTATACAGCCCGGTGAGATCTCGCGCCGGACAGTCCTCATCGGAGGATTCGCTGAGCTCAGATGCTTTTGCGAGCGAGACGCCTCCAGAGGCCCCTTGCCCAAAGTCCAGGCGCGACACTGAGGTGTCGTCTCAACGGGACCCAGACCAGGGGGGCATGTCTCTGGGGCCGGACACACGGGGGCGATGGCCCCCAGGCGTGTCGATGGTGGGGGCGATCTCGGGTTCGGACCACAACCGGACACGGTCCTGGAGACCTTTAAGGCTCCAGGATCGGGCGAGCAGCCACCTTTGATGGTGGGAGGCTTGCCTACTCCGCCGGCAACCTCTGTCCAAGCAGAGCTGCCTGGCGGTCTATCGACAGCGTTAAGGAGCGCGTCTATCGTCGATGAACATTAGACCCTCATGGGTGCGGTGATTGAGAAGATTCAGTCCGCCGAGAGCGGGCTGAATGAATCCTGCCTTGGCCTTATAAAGGTCTTTGAGGTATGTTTTCTAAGAAACCTTTGAGGAATTGTCATAATATGAGTAGTAGCCCCTGATACACTGTCCGGTGAAAGAGAGAAAAAGCCGGACAGGGGATCAAATCAACTGTTTTTGCAGGAGCCTTTGTTAATGACGTATATCCCTTTGTGTGAACACAAGCGTCTACAGAGAAGACCGCCGCTCATAATGCAGAAGTGTCCGGACTGAAGCAGAGCCTGGAACGGGCCGAAGAGGAACTTGGCCGTGTGAAGAAGCAATTGGAGGACAAGCAAGGTATGTTGAAACATTGTCTTGAATTCGGCACGAATGAGTAATTGTGCCTGATGAGAAGTATTTGTATTGTATGCTCTAGGGGCGAGTGCCGAATATGATGCACTGAAGAAGGCTATGGCTGATGCCAACGAGAAGGCTGCCGCCGAACAGGCGCTTCGTGAGAAACACGAGGCCAGGGTCATCGCAGCTGAGCGAGAGCTCCAGGAGGCTGTGAAGAAAAGTGATGCCCTAGAGCAGAGTTTAGCAGGGAAAGAATCCGAACTCGCTCAAGCTCTCCAAACCACGGAGGATGCTCGGGCAGAAACCCGCGGTGCTCTGAAGGATATTCAGGAGGCACGGAAGGTTGCGGCTGGTAAGGCCTTTTGTATTCAGGGACATTTTTTATAGTAATGTGGCTCTAAGCGACAAGCTGAATTCTTGTTTTTCCAGGGGCGTTTGCAGATCTGCCTCGCAACATATCAGATGCCGCCCAATTCTACTGGACCGAGGAGAAGAAGTCTGCAGAGAGGGATTTCTGGTCGCAGTATTTGGCGCCGAATTATCCGGTGCCTTTTATCGATCAGTTGAAGCAGCTGGTCGAACTGCACCAGGTGGCCGAA
Organism: Triticum timopheevii; assembly: GCA_963921465.1. Lineage (NCBI taxonomy): Eukaryota > Viridiplantae > Streptophyta > Magnoliopsida > Poales > Poaceae > Triticum > Triticum timopheevii. The sequence goes on from OY997262.1 coordinate 189,871,572, forward strand.
CTAGCCATGAAGGACTTGGTTGTCCGACTGTGGCCCGCGGAGCCGATTCCAAGCAGTTACTTCGGACTCGTGAAGCGGATTGTTGGCGCCTGCCCTCGGCTTGATGTCATTAAGCGATCATTCTGTATAGAGGGTGCACGCATGGCGTTTGCCCGTGCAAAGGTGCAATGGGGGAAGCTTGATGCGGAGAAGCTGATGACTGAGGGGCCGCCTGAGGGTAAGGAGCACTGCAAGCCCGAGCTGTACTATGAAGGTGTACTGAAGGGAGCCCGCCTTGTGGCAGATAAGTGTACCAAAGACATTATATTTCCCTGAGGGCATTTGTGTCGTTCTTTGTAATATGGGATAATGGCACTTTTATTATTTATTGCCTGTTTTGTTTGAACATTTGTTCTTCCTGTGCGGCTGTTTAGTGTATGTTAATCCTGAGAGTTGGCCAGTCGTCGGCTTCTGCCCCCACGAAAAAAGTACGGGGGTGTTCGGGACATACCTGAACACTCTTTATCCCATGGATGGGTCCTTTTAAGGAGGTGTTCCTCACCACGAACTAGGCAATCGGACTATAGGGCTTTACCACTCTCACTTAGCCATAGGAATTCGAGTATGGTCGGCGCAGCCCCTAGTGTTCGGAAGGCCGAACTAGGGGCTCTATTGGCGCCTGATCGGAAGATCGATCCGTCGAACTCTGCATTTATAATGGCGTTATGCGGAATAAATCTTTAAGGATTTTACAACCTCTCGAACAGCTGACCAGCTCTCGCCATATCATGACAGTCAGTTTTCGGCTTTCTCTACTGAGGTGCTCGTCCGAAAGAACCGGGACACAATCGCAGTAGTTCTCCCAGTGCTACCTTAGCCGATAGAGAGGAACGTAAGGTACCAAAACATGGGAGCCAGGCAAACCCAACTAATGACCCAAGACATGATTCCGAGCCGATGCATATAGTGCTATAAGTTCGGGGTGCCGAGCGACCGGGAAGGTGGCTGGACTTTGTCGTACTAGAAGTATTCTGAAGCCCCTGGCATAGTGGGGCCTAATATGATGTATGGGTGCCGTTTAGGGCGAAAAAGTGGCGTCTAATGAAGAATGACAGCCGGTAAGTGTTATTTAAATCTACGCACTGTAGTAGGATGATATGTCTATGCATATGAGTATGGTTTACGATGATGAAAAGAGGTGTTTTTGGTGGAACCTGTCGTGGCCGGACTGGAGGAGGCTGTGAGTGGATGTGAAGTGAATCCGGCCTGCCTTCCTAGGTGGGGGGGGGGGATTTACTTGTGTGTTCCTGCCCTTGTGTGTCCGGGCTGATTCCTCGTCACTGATCCTGTTCTGCGTCGAAGTTAGTCTGTAAAGGAAGATACTTGTGGTCAGCTGAACGTCCTCTTATGGTTGGACTGCGGGTGCCTGATCGGAGCCTGGGTAACCCAGGCATTATTTCGTAAAATAGCGCGGACTCCTCAGTTGGTGTCCGGATAGTTGGCTGCCCTATCAGGATTTGATAGGCAGGCACGACTCGCTACTCCGGCGGCAGTATGATTTCCGCTCTAAGGGTGGGGTTCAGCCTTGCCCATAGATGTGACTATATCACACGGGGCTGGCCTGATGGTTTACCACGTGGAATCTAGTCAATGTGGTTCATCCCGTTAACATATGGTAAATTACCATATGAGGGGAAAGGGCCGAAGAATTATTCTTTGGCGTGGTATTTGTTTGGTGATCCGAAGACAACCGTTAGAGTGGTGGGCCAATAAAACTTGGCCTTTGCACCTGGCATCTTTTAGAAGATGTTATTTGTGGTTTCATACCCGCGGGGGCTTTATGTGAGATGGAGCCCCCAGACTACTGGGTCTAGAGGTACTGCAATTAAATTGTTGTGGTTGATGTTGTCCGGACGGTTGATGTGATCGGGGGAGATCGGCCGTACTGGTTGGTCTTTCGTTGTTGGAAACCCCGCTTTATTGTTTCCGGCGTACGATCGGCCGCTTTGCTCTGAGGATTCGACATTCTCTATTGGTAGGTTTAGCCGTCCTTCTAGGGGTACCGTGAATTTCACATGGTTGATCGAGTACGCTGCTCGGGTCGGATAGGCTTGATCTGTTCTTTTTCCACTGACCGGACTGGGGACCGCTGAATTCGGCACCAACTTCCCTGACTTGACATTTATGATGCTTGCGCCGAGGCTTGAGGATGCCGCCTCGTGTTTCCTTTGTATTGTCGTGGGCCGTTGAGGTGTGTTTACGTCGGGGTGTGTGCCTTAGGTTCTCCTACTTAGGTTGAGGTAGCAAATTATGCCGTGAGTGCCCTTTGTCGGGGCGGTCGAGTCCGTATTCTTCGGTGGCCAGGACCTTGGTCCACCTGTCTACGAGCAAATCTTGGTCAGCTTTAAGCTGCTGTTTCTTCCTTTGCAGGCTCCTTGCAGTGGCCATGAGCCGTCGCTTGAAGCGAACTTGCTCCACTGGATCCTCGGGCATGCCGAATTCGCCATCGTCGAGGCTTACCTCATCTCCGGAGGAGGGCATATAGTTGTTCCTCTCCAAGTATCTGACCGTGGCCAGTCCGGCCTGCTGGAAGGTAGGTCGCTCGGGGTTGTATTCATCTTTGGCACCATCCGGTTTGGTTTCGTCTCCTGTGCAGGTATTGTTGTGGCGGGGCTTGGGGCGGCGTTGACGACGCCTGTGATTTGCTTTCTTCACTGAGGGGTTATCCTCCATTGCCTCATCGCCATTGATTTCCTTTGGAGTGTCCACCATGTATATATCATATGAGGAGGTGGCTGTCCACCGCCCTGTGAGTGGTGGTTCCCGTTCTTCTCCTGTTTCGTCGTCCATACCATCGATGTCTTCAGAGTCAAAGTCAAGCACGTCGGTTAAATCATCCACCGTGGCAATAAAGTGGGTGGTGGGTGGGCAACGAACTCCTTCGTCGCCTGCTTCCCACCCGAGCCGGACATAGTTCGGCCAAGAGCCTCCTGACAAAGAGAGAGACTTTAACGAGTTCAGCATGTCGCCAAAGGGCGAGTGCTGGAAGATATCCGCAGCGGTAAACTCCATTACCGGAGCCCAACCAGACTCGGCGGGCTCGGGAGCGCGCGGACTGGAACCTACAGCCGGATACGTGTCCGGGGGTCCGGAGTCACAGGCTTCCTTAGAGGTGAGGCATGTGTTCGGCTCTACCGCCGATGAGTGTGCGGTTGGCGGGGCGGGGTCCATCCACCCGTCCTTGGGCCACGCGGTCTGCTCCGGATTTAGGTCCGAGGCTATTGCAGGGGTGATATCCTGAGCATTGTACAACAGCAGGTCTAAGCCGTGCTCGTCGTGACCGTCCGACGCTCCTGGCACATGCCCGATTCCGTCGAAGATCAAGTCTCCGCGGATATCGGCCGTGTAGTTCAGGTTTTCGAACCTGACCTGGTGGCCAGGGGCGTAGCTGTCGATCTGCTCCAGTTAGCCAAGCGAATTGGCCCGCAGCGCAAAGCCGCCGAACACGAAGATCTGTCTGGGGAGAAAAGTCTCACCCTGGACCGTGTTGTTGACGATTGAAGGAGCCATCAAGCCTTGCAGCGATGACACATAGGAAGTCTCAATGAAAGCACCAATGTCGGTGTCAAAACCGGCGAATCTCGGGTAGGGGGTCCCGATCTGTGCGTCTTAGGCAGTTGGTAACAGGAAGCAAGGGACACAATGTTTACCCAGGTTCGGGCCCTCTCGATGGAGGTAAAACCCTACTTCCTGCTTGAATTATATTGATGATATGAATAGTACAAGAGTAGATCAACCACGAGATCGTAGAGGCTAAACCCTAGAAGCTAGCCTATGATGATTATGATTGTAATTGTGATCGGCCTTCTAAGGACCAACCTCTCCGGTTTATATAGACACGGAGAGGGCTAGTGTTTACACGGAGTCGGTTACAAGGAAGGAAATACAATATTCGGATCACCAAGCTTGTCTTCCACGCAAAGGAGAGTCCCATCCGGACATGGAACGGAGTCTTGAGTCTTGTATCTTCACGCTCCAATTGTCCGGACGAAGTATATAGTCCGGCCGTTCGGATACCCCCTAATCCAGGACTACCTCACCGAGCGATGCGCGTTTGACTCGTACTGTACGCGCGTGGGTGCGAGGCGTTGGGCTCTAACTGAACCCGAGCGAGGCGTCGCCTAACTGAACCCGAGCGATTGCACTACAGGCTACGAGTTACTGAAGCCGAGCGATTGAGCGATTCCTTCGCTACTGCTGCTAACTAAAGCCGATCGGTGCTTGCTACGTCTTGAGCTTGCGTTGGTTTTCCTCGAAGAGGAGAGGGTGATGCAGCAATAGTAGCATAAGTATTTCCCTCAGTTTTTGAGAACCAAGGTATCAATCTAGTAGGAGGCTCCTCAAAAGTCCCACGCACCTACACAAACAAACTGAGAACTCGCAACCAACGCAATAAAGGGGTTGTCAATCCCTTCACGGCCACTTGCGAAAGTGAGATCTAATAAAGATAGTATGATAAGATAAATATATTTTCGGTATTTTATAATATAGATGCAAAAAGTAAAGATGCAAATAAAAGTAGATTGAAAGCAAATATGATAAGAGATAGACCCGGGGGCCATAGGTTTCACTAGAGGCTTCTCTCAAGATAGCATAAGTATTACGGTGGGTGAACAAATTACTGCCGAGCAGTTGATAGAAAAGAGCATAGTTATGAGATTATCTAGGCATGATCATGTATATAGGCATCATGTCCATAACAAGTAGACCGACTCCTGCCTGCATCTACTACTATTACTCCACACATCGACCGACTCCTGCCTGCATCTAGAGTATTATGTTCATAAGAACAGAGTAACGCATTAAGCAAAATGACATGATGTAGAGGGGTAAACTCAAGCAATATGATATAAACCCCATCTTGTTATCCTCGATGGCAACAATACAATACGTGCCTTGCAACCCTTTTTGTCACTGGGTAAGGACACCGCAAGATTGAACCCAAAGCTAAGCACTTCTCCCATGGCAAGAAAGACCAATCTAGTAGGCCAAACCAAATTGATAATTCGAAGAGACTTGCAAAGATAACTCAATCATACATAAAAGAATTCAAAGAAGATTCAAATATTATTCATAGATAAACTTGATCATAAACCCACAATTCTTCGGATCTCGACAAACACACCGCAAAAAGAGTTTACGTCGAATAGATCTCCATAAGAGAGGGGGAGAACATTGTATTGAGATCCAAAAAGAGAGAAGAAGCCATCTAGCTAATAACTATGGACCCGTAGGTCTGTGGTAAACTACTCACAACTCATCGGAGGGGCAATGATGTTGATGTAGAAGCCCTCCGTGGTTGATTCCCCCTCCGGTAGAACACCGGCGAAGGCTCCAAGATGGGATCTCGCGGATACAGAAGGTTACGGTGGTGGAAATTGTGTTTTGTGGTGCCGCCGGATGTTTTCGGGGTACGTAGGTATATATAGGAGGAAGAAGTACGTCGGTGGCCGCCCGAGGGGCCCACGAGACAGGGGGCGCGCCCTACAGGGGGGCGCGGCCTCGTATCTCGTCGAGTCCTCGGCTGCTTCTTGACTTGCACTCCAAGCTCTCCGGATCACGTTCGTTCCAAAAATCATGCTCCCGAAGGTTTCATTCCGTTTGGACTCCGTTTGATATTCCTTTTCTTCGAAATACTGAAATAGGCAAAAAAACAGCAATATGGGCTGGGCCTCCGGTTAGTAGGTTAGTCCCAAAAATGATATAAATGTGTAAAATAAAGCCCATAAACATCCAAAAGGGGTAATATAATAGCATGGAACAATAAAAAATTATAGATACGTTGGAGACGTATCAAGCATCCCCAAGCTTAATTCCTGCTCGTCCTCGAGTAGGTAAATGATAAAAACAGAATTTTAATGTGGAATGCTACCTAGCATAATTCATAATGTAATTTTCTTTATTGTGGCATGAATGTTCAGATCCAAATGAATACAAAATAAAAGTTCATATTGACATAAGAGAAATAGTAACACTTCAAGCATACTAATCAAAGTAATCATGTCTTCTCAAAATAGCATGGCCAAAGAAAGTTATCCCTACAAAATCATATAGTCTGGCTGTTTCTCTATCTTCATCACACAAAGTATTTAATCATGCAAAACCCCGATGACAAGCCAATCAATTGTTCCATAATTTAATAATCTCAAACTTTTTCAACTTTCACGCAATACATGAGCGTGAGCCATGGAAATAGCACTATATGTGGAATAGAATGGTGGTTGTGGAGAAGACAAAAGAAAGGAGAAGATAGTATCACATCAACTAGGCATATCAATAGGCTATGGAGATGCCCATTAATAGATATCAATGTGAGTGAGTAGGGATTGCCATGCAACGGATGCACTAGAGCTATAAATATATGAAAGCTCAACAAAAGAAACTAAGTGGGTGTGCATCCAACTCGCTTTCTCACGAAGACCTAGGGCACTTTGAGGAAGCCCATCATTAGAATATACAAGCCAAGTTCTATAATGAAAAATTTCCACTAGTATATGAAAGTGACAACGTATGAGACTCTCAATCGTGAAGATCATGGTGCTACTTTGAAGCACAAGTGTGGAAAAAGAGATAGTAGCATTGTCCCTTGACTCCCTTCTCTCTTTTTCTCTCATTTTATTTTTTCTTTTCTTTTTTCCTCTTTTTTTTTCTTTGGCCTTCTTTTTTTCTTTTTGGCCTTTCTCTTTTTTTCTCTTTTTTTTTTCTTTTTTCTTTTTCTTTTTGTAAAGTCCGAAGTCTCATCCCGACTTGTGGGGGAATCATAGTCTTCATCATCCTTTCCTCACTAGGACAATGCTCTAATAATGAAGATCATCACACTTTTATGGATTTACAACTCAAAGCTAGAACAAGATATGACTCTATATGAATGCCTCCGGCGGTGTACCGGGATATGTAATGAATCAAGAGTGACATGTATGAAAATTATGAAGGTGGCCTTGCCACAAATACAATGTCAACTACGTGATCATGCAAAGAGCAATATGACAAAAGTAATGTGTGTCATATGAACGGAACGGTGGAAAGTTGCATGGCAATATATCTCGGAATGGCTATGGAAATGCCATAATAGGTAGGTATGGTGGCTGTTTTGAGGAAGGAGTATGGTGGGTGTATGGTACCGGCGAAAGTTGCATGGTACAAGAGAGGCTAGCAATGGTGGAAGAGTGAAAGGGTGCGTATAATCCATGGACTCAACATTAATCAAAAGAACTCATGCACTTATTGCAAAAATTTAGAAGTCATCAAAAACCAAAGCACTACGCGCATGCTCCTAGGGGGATAGATTGGTAGGAAAAGACCATCGCTCGTCCCCGACCGCCACTCATAAGGAAGACAATCAATAAATAAAATTGTGCTCCAACTTCATCACAAAGCGGTTCACCATACGTGCATGCTACGGGAATCACAAACTTCAAAACAAGAATTCTTTTAAATTCATAATCACCCAACTAGCATAACTTTAATATTATTACCTCCATATCTCAAAACAATTATCAAGCATCAAATTGATCATAGCATCCAATTCACTTTCTATGATAGTTTTTATTATACTCAACTTGGATGCTCATCATTCTAGGACCAACTTTATGACCATGGCAAATACCATGCTGTTCTAAAAGACTCTCAAAATAATATAAGTGAAGCATGAGACACTAGCAATTTCTTCAAAATTAAGACACCACCGTGCTATAAAAGATATAAGTGAAGCACTAGAGCAAAAACTATCAAGCTCAAAAGATATAAGTGAAGCACATAGAGTATTCTAGCAAATTCTAATCAAATAGGCTTCTCCCAAAAGGTGTGTACAGCAAGGATGAGTAAACTAAAAAGAAAATACTAATATAATACACGACGCTCCAAGCAAAACACATATCATGTGGCGAATAAAAATATAGCTCCAAGTAAAGTTACCAATGAACGAAGACGAAAGAGGGGATGCCTTCCCAGGGCATCCCCAAGCTTAGGTTTTTGGCTATTTTTGAATATCTTGGGGTGCCTTGGGCATCCCCAAGCTTAGGCTCTTGCCACTCCTTATTCCATAGTCCATAAAAGCTTTACCCAAAACTTGAAAACTTCACAACACAAAACTCAACAGGAAATCTTATAAGCTCCGTTAGTGAAAGAAAACAAAACCACCACATAAGGTACTACAATGAACTCATTCTTTATTTATTTTGGTGTTAAACCTACTGTATTCCAACTTTCTTATGGTTTATAAACTAATTTACTAGCCATAGATGCATTGAAATAAGCAAACAACACAGGAAAAACAGAATCTGTCAAAAACAGAACAGTCTGTAGCAATCTGTAATTAACGCAAACTTATGGAACTCTAAAAATCCTACAAAAATAGGAAGTCCTGGAAAATTTGTTTATTGAACAGAAGAAAAAAGAATCAACGCAAAAGCACGTTCCTGTGATTTAACAAAATTATATTCGTGCGCGCAAAGTTTCTTTTTTTCAGCAGAATCAAATCAACTATCATCGTAGGTTATCCTATAGGATCTACTTGGCACAAACACTAATTAAATGATAAAAACACATCTAAACAGAAGGTAGATGCAAGATTTAATACTAAACAGGAGCAAAAACAAAAAACATAAAGAAAATTGGGTTGCCTCCCAACTAGCGCTATCATTTAACGTCCCTAGCTAGGCATAAAAGCAAAGATAGATCTAACGAGTGCCATCTTTGGCACTAGATTCATAAGTACTACGCAGGATAGATTCATAAGTTAATTTGACTTTCTTTCTTGGAAAGTGCTCCATGCCTTTCTTTAATTGAAATTGGAATCTAATATTCCCTTCCTTCATATCAATAATCGCACCGATCGTTCTAAGGAAAGGTCTACCAAGAATAATAGGGCAAGAAAGATTGCAATCTATATCAAGAACGATAAAATCTACGGGAACCAAATTTCTATTTTCAACAATAAGAACATCATTGATCCTTCCCATTGGCTTTTTAATGGTGGAATCCGTAAGGTGCAAATTTAAAGAGCAATCATCAAGATCATGGAAACCTAGAGTATCACATAAAGTTTTTGGAATCGTGGAAACACTAGCACCCAAATTACACAAAGCAAAACACTCATAATCTTTAATTCTACTCTTTATAGTAGGTTCCCACTCATCATTAAGTTTTTTAGGTACAGAAACTTCCAAATTAAGTTTTTTTATCATAAGATTGCATCAAGGCATCAACGATATGTTTGGTAAAAGCTTTATTTTGACTATAAGCATGAGGAGAATTAACAACGGATTGCAACAAGGAAATACAAACTTATAAAGAGAAATTATCATAATCAAATTCCTTGAAATCCGAGATAGAAGGTTCAATATTATTAGAAGTTGAGGATTCTACAATCTCACTTTTACCAAATTTAGCATCAAGATCTAAAGACTCCGACTTCTTGGGACGCCTTCTAGGCAAAGTTGATTCATCATCAGTCCCATAATCATCAACATTCATATTGCAAAACATAGATCTAATAAGAGACGCATCAATAACTTTAAGATCCTCATCATTATTTTCACGGAAACTAGGAGAACACTCTTTTATAAAGCTATCTTTCTTAGCACGCAATCTAGCGGTTCTTTCCTTACACTCATCAATGGAAATTCTCATTACTTTGAGGGACTCATTGATATCATGCTTAGGAGGAGAAGATCTAAGTTTAAGAGAATCAACATCAAGCGAAAGTCTATCAACGTTCCTAGCCAAATCATCAACTTTGAGCAATTTTTCTTCAAGCAATGCATTAAAATTCTTTTGAGAAATCATAAATTCTTTCACACTATTCTCAAAATCAGAGGGCATCTTATTAAAATTACCATAAGAATTATTGTAGGAATTTCCATAATTATTAGAGGAATTACTAGGGAACGATCTAGCATTAAAGTTTCCTCTATAAGCATTGTTTCCAAAACTATTCCTACCAACAAAATTCACATCCATAGATTCATTATTATTCTCAATCAAAGAAGACAAAGGCATATCATTGGGATCGAGAGGAGTATTTTTAGTAGCAAACATCTTCAATAATTCATCCATCTTTCCACTCAAAACATTGATTTCTTCTATAGCATGCACTTTTTTACTAGAAGATCTTTCGGTGTGCCATTGAGAATAATTAGCCATAATATTATCAAGAAGTTTTGTAGCATCTCCTAACGTGATTTCCATAAACGTGCCTCCCGCGGCCGAATCTAAAAAGTTTCTAGAAGCAAAGTTCAAACCGGAATAAAGTTTTTGTATGATCATCCATAAATTCAAACCATGAGTAGGGCAATTGCAAAGCATCAATTTCATTCTTTCCCAAGATTGGGCAACATGCTCATGATCAAGTTGTTTAAAATTCATGATATCATTCCTAAGAGTGATAATCTTAGCGGGAGGAAAATACTTAGAGATAAAAGCATCTTTGCAATTGTTCCAAGAATCAATACTATTTTTAGGCAAAGACAAAAACCAAATTTTAGCACGTTCTCTAAGTGAAAATGGAAATAACTTCAATTTGACAATATTGTTATCCATATCCTTCTTCTTTTGCATATCACACAAATCAACAAAGTTGTTTAGATGGGTAGCGACATCTTCACTAGGAAGGCCGGCGAATTGATCTTTCATAACAAGATTCAGCAAAGCGGTATTGATTTCACAAGACTCAACATCATTAAGAGGAGCAATCGGAGTACTAAGGAAATCATTATTACTAGTATTCGAGAAATCACACAATTTGATATTATCTTGCGCCAAGGCAACAAGTAATCCAACACACAAGAAAACAGAAAAAGGCAAGCGAAAAAGAGAAGAGGAGATTGGGCAAGAGAGGGCGAATAAAACGGCAAGGGTGAAGTGGGGGAGAGGAAAACGAGAGGCAAATGGCAAATAATGTAAATGCGAGGGAGATGGGTTTGTGATGGGTACTTGGTATGTCTTGACTTGAGTGAAGACCTCCCAGGCAACGGCGCCAAAAATCCTTCTTGCTATGTCTTGAGCTTGCGTTGGTTTTCCTCGAAGAGGAGAGGGTGATGCAGCAATAGTAGCGTAAGTATTTCCCTCAGTTTTTGAGAACCAAGGTATCAATCCAGTAGGAGGCTCCTCAAAAGTCCCACGCACCTACACAAACAAACTGAGAACTCGCAACCAACGCAATAAAGGGGTTTTCAATCCCTTCACGGCCACTTGCGAAAGTGAGATCTAATAAAGATAGTATGATAAGATAAATATATTTTCGGTATTTTATAATATAGATGCAAAAAGTAAAGATGCAAATAAAAGTAGATTGAAAGCAAATATGATAAGAGATAGACCCGGGGGCCATAGCTTTCACTAGAGGCTTCTCTCAAGATAGCATAAGTATTACGGTGGGTGAACAAATTACTGCCGAGCAGTTGATAGAAAAGAGCATAGTTATGAGATTATCTAGGCATGATCATGTATATAGGCATCACGTCCATAACAAGTAGACCGACTCCTGCCTGCATCTACTACTATTACTCCACACATCGACCGACTCCTGCCTGCATCTAGAGTATTATGTTCATAAGAACAGAGTAACGCATTAAGCAAAATGACATGATGCAGAGGGGTAAACTCAAGCAATATGATATAAACCCCATCTTGTTATCCTCGATGGCAACAATACAATACGTGCCTTGCAACCCTTTTTGTCACTGGGTAAGGACACCGCAAGATTGAACCCAAAGCTAAGCACTTCTCCCATGGCAAGAAAGACCAATCTAGTAGGCCAAACCAAATTGATAATTCGAAGAGACTTGCAAAGATAACTCAATCATACATAAAAGAATTCAAAGAAGATTCAAATATTATTCATAGATAAACTTGATCATAAACCCACAATTCTTCGGATCTCGACAAACACACCGCAAAAAGAGTTTACGTCGAATAGATCTCCATAAGAGAGGGGGAGAACATTGTATTGAGATCCAAAAAGAGAGAAGAAGCCATCTAGCTAATAACTATGGACCCGTAGGTCTGTGGTAAACTACTCACAACTCATCGGAGGGGCAATGATGTTGATGTAGAAGCCCTCCGTGGTTGATTCCCCCTCCGGTAGAACACCGGCGAAGGCTCCAAGATGGGATCTCGCGGATACAGAAGGTTACGGTGGTGGAAATTGTGTTTTGTGGTGCCCCCGGATGTTTTCGGGGTACGTAGGTATATATAGGAGGAAGAAGTACGTCGGTGGCCGCCCGAGGGGCCCACGAGACAGGGGGCGCGCCCTACAGGGGGGCGCGGCCTCGTATCTCGTCGAGTCCTCGGCTGCTTCTTGACTTGCACTCCAAGCTCTCCGGATCACGTTCGTTCCAAAAATCATGCTCCCGAAGGTTTCATTCCGTTTGGACTCCGTTTGATATTCCTTTTCTTCGAAATACTGAAATAGGCAAAAAAACAGCAATATGGGCTGGGCCTCCGGTTAGTAGGTTAGTCCCAAAAATGATATAAATGTGTAAAATAAAGCCCATAAACATCCAAAAGGGGTAATATAATAGCATGGAACAATAAAAAATTATAGATACGTTGGAGACGTATCAAGCATCCCCAAGCTTAATTCCTGCTCGTCCTCGAGTAGGTAAATGATAAAAATAGAATTTTAATGTGGAATGCTACCTAGCATAATTCATAATGTAATTTTCTTTATTGTGGCATGAATGTTCAGATCCAAATGAATACAAAATAAAAGTTCATATTGACATAAGAGAAATAGTAACACTTCAAGCATACTAATCAAAGTAATCATGTCTTCTCAAAATAGCATGGCCAAAGAAAGTTATCCCTACAAAATCATATAGTCTGGCTGTTTCTCTATCTTCATCACACAAAGTATTTAATCATGCAAAACCCCGATGACAAGCCAATCAATTGTTCCATAATTTAATAATCTCAAACTTTTTCAACTTTCACGCAATACATGAGCGTGAGCCATGGAAATAGCACTATATGTGGAATAGAATGGTGGTTGTGGAGAAGACAAAAGAAAGGAGAAGATAGTATCACATCAACTAGGCATATCAATAGGCTATGGAGATGCCCATTAATAGATATCAATGTGAGTGAGTAGGGATTGCCATGCAACGGATGCACTAGAGCTATAAATATATGAAAGCTCAACAAAAGAAACTAAGTGGGTGTGCATCCAACTCGCTTGCTCACGAAGACCTAGGGCACTTTGAGGAAGCCCATCATTAGAATATACAAGCCAAGTTCTATAATGAAAAATTTCCACTAGTATATGAAAGTGACAACGTATGAGACTCTCAATCGTGAAGATCATGGTGCTACTTTGAAGCACAAGTGTGGAAAAAGAGATAGTAGCATTGTCCCTTGACTCCCTTCTCTCTTTTTCTCTCATTTTATTTTTTCTTTTCTTTTTTCCTCTTTTTTTTTTCTTTGGCCTTCTTTTTTTCTTTTTGGCCTTTCTCTTTTTTTCTCTTTTTTTTCTTTTTTCTTTTTCTTTTTGTAAAGTCCGAAGTCTCATCCCGACTTGTGGGGGAATCATAGTCTTCATCATCCTTTCCTCACTAGGACAATGCTCTAATAATGAAGATCATCACACTTTTATGGATTTACAACTCAAAGCTAGAACAAGATATGACTCTATATGAATGCCTCCGGCGGTGTACCGTGATATGTAATGAATCAAGAGTGACATGTATGAAAATTATGAAGGTGGCCTTGCCACAAATACAATGTCAACTACGTGATCATGCAAAGAGCAATATGACAAAAGTAATGTGTGTCATATGAACGGAACGGTGGAAAGTTGCATGGCAATATATCTCGGAATGGCTATGGAAATGCCATAATAGGTAGGTATGGTGGCTGTTTTGAGGAAGGAGTATGGTGGGTGTATGGTACCGGCGAAAGTTGCATGGTACAAGAGAGGCTAGCAATGGTGGAAGAGTGAAAGGGTGCGTATAATCAGAGGGCATCTTATTAAAATTACCATAAGAATTATTGTAGGAATTTCCATAATTATTAGAGGAATTACTAGGGAACGATCTAGCATTAAAGTTTCCTCTATAAGCATTGTTTCCAAAACTATTCCTACCAACAAAATTCACATCCATAGATTCATTATTATTCTCAATCAAAGAAGACAAAGGCATATCATTGGGATCGAGAGGAGTATTTTTAGTAGCAAACATCTTCAATAATTCATCCATCTTTCCACTCAAAACATTGATTTCTTCTATAGCATGCACTTTTTTACTAGAAGATCTTTCGGTGTGCCATTGAGAATAATTAGCCATAATATTATCAAGAAGTTTTGTAGCATCTCCTAACGTGATTTCCATAAACGTGCCTCCCGCGGCCGAATCTAAAAAGTTTCTAGAAGCAAAGTTCAAACCGGAATAAAGTTTTTGTATGATCATCCATAAATTCAAACCATGAGTAGGGCAATTGCAAAGCATCAATTTCATTCTTTCCCAAGATTGGGCAACATGCTCATGATCAAGTTGTTTAAAATTCATGATATCATTCCTAAGAGTGATAATCTTAGCGGGAGGAAAATACTTAGAGATAAAAGCATCTTTGCAATTGTTCCAAGAATCAATACTATTTTTAGGCAAAGACAAAAACCAAATTTTAGCACGTTCTCTAAGTGAAAATGGAAATAACTTCAATTTGACAATATTGTTATCCATATCCTTCTTCTTTTGCATATCACACAAATCAACAAAGTTGTTTAGATGGGTAGCGACATCTTCACTAGGAAGGCCGGCGAATTGATCTTTCATAACAAGATTCAGCAAAGCGGTATTGATTTCACAAGACTCAACATCATTAAGAGGAGCAATCGGAGTACTAAGGAAATCATTATTACTAGTATTCGAGAAATCACACAATTTGATATTATCTTGCGCCAAGGCAACAAGTAATCCAACACACAAGAAAACAGAAAAAGGCAAGCGAAAAAGAGAAGAGGAGATTGGGCAAGAGAGGGCGAATAAAACGGCAAGGGTGAAGTGGGGGAGAGGAAAACGAGAGGCAAATGGCAAATAATGTAAATGCGAGGGAGATGGGTTTGTGATGGGTACTTGGTATGTCTTGACTTGAGTGAAGACCTCCCAGGCAACGGCGCCAAAAATCCTTCTTGCTATGTCTTGAGCTTGCGTTGGTTTTCCTCGAAGAGGAGAGGGTGATGCAGCAATAGTAGCGTAAGTATTTCCCTCAGTTTTTGAGAACCAAGATATCAATCCAGTAGGAGGCTCCTCAAAAGTCCCACGCACCTACACAAACAAACTGAGAACTCGCAACCAACGCAATAAAGGGGTTGTCAATCCCTTCACGGCCACTTGCGAAAGTGAGATCTAATAAAGATAGTATGATAAGATAAATATATTTTCGGTATTTTATAATATAGATGCAAAAAGTAAAGATGCAAATAAAAGTAGATTGAAAGCAAATATGATAAGAGATAGACCCGGGGGCCATAGGTTTCACTAGAGGCTTCTCTCAAGATAGCATAAGTATTACGGTGGGTGAACAAATTACTGTCGAGCAATTGATAGAAAAGCGCATAGTTATGAGATTATCTAGGCATGATCATGTATATAGGCATCACGTCCATAACAAGTAGACCGACTCCTGCCTGCATCTACTACTATTACTCCACACATCGACCAACTCCTGCCTGCATCTAGAGTATTAAGTTCATAAGAACAGAGTAACACATTAAGCAAGATGACATGATGTAGAGGGATAAATTCAAGCAACATGATATAAACCCCATCTTGTTATCCTCGATGGCAACAACACAATACATGCCTTGCAACCCTTTCTGTCACTGGGTAAGGACACCGCAAGATTGAACCCAAAGCTAAGCACTTCTCCCATGGCAAGAAAGACCAATCTAGTAGGCCAAACCGAACTGATAATTCGAAGAGACTTGCAAAGATAACTCAATCATACATAAAAGAATTCAGAGAAGATTCAAATATTATTCATAGATAAACTTGATCATAAACCCACAATTCATCGGATCTCGACAAACACACTGCAAAAAGAGTTTACATCGAATAGATCTCCACAAGAGAGGGGGAGAACATTGTATTGAGATCCAAAAAGAGAGAAGAAGCCATCTAGCTAATAACTATGGACCCGTAGGTCTGTGGTAAACTACTCACAACTCATCGGAGGGGCAAGGATGTTGATGTAGAATCCCTCCGTGGTTGATTCCCCCTCCAGCAAAACGCCGGCGAAGGCTCCAAGATGGGATCTCGCGGATACAGAAGGTTACGGTGGTGGAAATTGTGTTTCATGGTGCCCCCAGATGTTTTTGGGGTACGTAGGTATATATAGGAGGAAGAAGTACGTCGGTGGCCGCCCGAGGGGCCCACGAAACAGGGGGCGCGCCCTACAGGGGGGGGGGCGGCCTCCTATCTCATGGAGCCCTCGGCTGCTTCTTGACTTGCACTCCAAGCTCTCCGGATCATGTTCGTTCCAAAAATCACGCTCCCGAAGGTTTCATTCCATTTGGACTCCGTTTGATATTCCTTTTCTTCAAAATACTGAAATAGGCAAAAAAATCAGCAATATGGGTTGGGCCTCCGGTTAGTAGGTTAGTCCCAAAAATGATATAAATGTGTAAAATAAAGCCCATAAACATACAAAAGGGGTAATATAATAGCATGGAACAATCAAAAATTATAGATACGTTGGAGACATATCAGTGCTGCCTCTGGATGAACAGTGAGCGTTGCTGGGGGTTTGGATGAATAGTGAGCATTGCTGGGAGGGTTTGGATGAATAGTTCCCGGCGGGGGTGGATGAAGAGGACCCCGTGGTGTTGCCTCTGGATGAACAGGACCCCGACCGATCGACCGGTCGGGGCTGGATGAACAGGACCCCGTGGAGGGCTGGATGAACAGGACGACCCCGTGGAGGGCTAGTTGAACAGTAGTCGGTGGAGGGCTGGATGAACAGTAGCCCATGGAGGGGGTTGAGTAGGAGCCCGTGGAGAGGGCTGGATGAACAGTAGCCAGTGGATTAGCGCGCGGTGGAGGCTGGATGAACAGGAGCCCGTGGATGAACAGTCGCAGGTGGAGGCTGGAGGAGGTCGACGGTGGATGAACAGTATCCTGTGGAGGCTGGAGGAGGTCGACGGTGGAGATGAACGGTATCTCGCTGAGTCCCGTTTTGCGGTACGCCACACCCCTCCCGATGAACAAGACCGTAGCGCTCCAACACAAGTCCGTTTCCTCCGTTTTGTGGTACGCCACACCCCTCCCGATCAACAGGACCCCATTTCGACCATAGGAGGTCCAACCGACGTTCATTTTCTCTGTTTTGCGGTACGCCAGACCCCTCGCGATGAACAAGATCCCGTTTCGACCGTGGCCGGTCGAACACAAGGCCGTTTCTCCGTTCTGCGGTACGCCAGGCCTCGTTTCCATCGGCTGTTCCGTCCAAGCCCTCCCGATGAAAACGACGACGCATTCCGTTCTGACCCAGCCGGTTGGCTCCCCATGAACACAATGACGACGCAGTTTCTCCGTTCTAACCCAACCATGTACACGAACCCTGGCCGTATGTATGCGCGAGTAGGCGTTCGAGACCCCGCCCGTATGTACTTACGTGGCCGTATTTTCTTTCTTGCACACTGGCCACTGTACGTACGTGTTCATGCTACAAGCGCGCCTCTACTACGACACGTGCGCGCCTCTACATCGACCAGTATGTACATACATGTTCGTGACCAGAATGACAACACTACGTGCGCTTCGACCAGGTGGGTCCCGACTGTCAGGCACTTCCTTGCGTTCGAAGATGTAGTTGGTGAGTCCCAGCAGTCAGGGGGGCGAATCATCTTTTTGCCCGTAATATGGATGCACTTCCTTGCATGCGAAGATGTAGCTGGTGGGTCCCAGCAGTCAGGGGGGCGAATCATTTTTTTGTCCATAATATGGACGCACTTCCTTGCATGCGAAGATGTAGCTGGTGGGTCCCAGCAGCCAGGGGGAATCGTATTTTTCGCAAAATACAGTGGCCCATCCGGTGGGTCCCTGCTGTCAGGTGGAGGAATAATTATTTTGCACGTAATAAGGAAGCACTTCCTTGCGGCCGCCGTGGACCCAGCTGTCAGCCTCTTCACGTACAGTACTCTTCCGATGGAAGTCGTTCCTTGACCACATTGACCATGCCGCGCCGAGAGCACCAGGACGATGGACGACGGCGAGGCCTAGGAAGGGGACGATGCGGAGCCGGGGAAGACGCGGCAGTGGAAGCCCGAGCGGAGAGGAGTACAAGGGTTCACTAGTTCGGCTGCGGTGTGAGGCTGCCGTCGCCGCAGGGCCTGGCCAGCGGTGGGAATAGTAGGGGGCGGTGAGGCCTCCGCGACAGCACAGCCGACCATGAGAGGCAGGAGCATGCGGTATGACTGGCGCTGCTTTGGGCGGCTGGAGCAAGAAGACTAGAGGTTCAAGAAGCACTATGATCGTTGGATGGACATCGTACGGTCACTAGAGATAGAATCGTTCATATTGACTAAGTTGACAAAGCCCTCCGTCCCCGTCAACTTAGTAGGACCACAAGTCAGCCTCCCACCAAGGTGGGTCCCAGCTAGCAGGGGGAGTATTCATTTTTTGTGCGTAATAAGGAGGCACTTCCGGTGGGTCCGAGCTTACAGTGGGGGGGAACGTTTTTTCGCGAAATATAGAGGCCTTTCCGGTGGGTCCCAGCTGTCAGGTGGAGGAATTATTATTTTGCGTAATAAGGAGGCATTTCCTCATGTGGGCCCCTACTGTCAGCCTCTTCGGATGGCTGTTGTTTGTTGACCATGTTGACCTCACCGCGTCGAGAGCACAAACGCAGTGGATGAGGGCGAGGCCCAGGAAGGGAACCACCCGGAGCCGGCGAAGCCACCGCAGCGGATGCCCACGCTGAGGGGAGTACAAACGCGGACTGGTCGGCTGCGGGGTGAGGCTGACGTCGCCGGAAAATAACAGGATGTGTGGGTGGTTAGAGGGATGGCCTGGCGGCAGCACAGCCAGCCACGGGAGGAGGAAGCAGGCAGTCCCGCCGGCACTGGTTTGGGTGGCTGGAGCAGGAAGATCGGAGATTGAAGAAGCACGGCGGCCTTTGGATGGACATCCAACAATCACTGCTCTGTGTTGACTAAGTTGAGAAAGCCTTGCGTATGCGTCAAAAAAAATTTAGGACAGCGCCATCGTCAACCTAGTAGGCCCAGAAGTCGGCCTTCAAATCTGTGGAAAACAGCATACAGCCCATTAGCCATTATTTTCAATAATTTACAACCCATTTACTAATTCTTAAGGATATTTGAAGCCCATATTCTTTTTATTATCATTACAGACCATATATTCTGGGCACTGCTAAAAAATTCAACGAAATTTTGCATATTTCGGTGGGGTCCGAACTCTTTTAATCACGAAATTTTGAGTCACCTTAAAAATATTTTTACAAAATTATATCAAAATAAAATTCAAAAAGCAATTCTCTACAAAAAAATGAATGAAATTTAGAATCTTAACTAGCAAGATGCCCGTTCGTTGCATGGAACATGAAGATGCATTTGTATGAGTAGTTTATCTTGTGGGAGAAAAGATGATATTTTAATGTCATTGCCAGTTGGCTTTGGTTTTTATAAGAGTAGAGAGTAGAGAAATCCTGAAAAAATGATATTTTAATGCAATTGCCGGTTGGCTTTGGTTTAAAAATTTACAACCCATTTCTTACAACATATAGCCCATTTTCTGGGGAAGCCCATTTCTTACTACTTACATCCCTCCTCGTCTTGAAAGATTTACAGCCCAGCAGGGCTGAGAAAAGCAAGTAGGCCTCGGTTTTTGTATTCTCCAAAAAAAAAGAACTGGGTTAGCCATTTTCAGAAAGAAAAAATATATCAACTGGGCTCGTCATGTGCTTAATAAAAGCGTAAGCGTGGGCTAGACGGGCCACAGCCCCCACACATTACGCTGTTGAGCTCCGTCTCTGAAACTATAAAACAACTGGGCAAGATGTTGGGTCTGTGGTGTTATTCGCTCGTTGTGTAATTTTCTCGTTTATTGACTACATTGACAATGGCATGGGATCTAGTTGTCAAACAATTAGGAGGAAGTATTTTTTTGGCTTGTAATAACGAGGCACCTGCTTGCAAAATGCAATGACCCTGGTGGGTCCCTACTGTCAGCCTCTCCACGTATAGTCATCTCCTGATTCCTCTTGGTTGTTGACCATGTTGACAACGCCAAACGGCGGCGGGCACAGCGTGCGAACCAAGGCGGAGAACGATGGTGAGGCCTCAGACGGGAACAAACAGCAGTCGTGGAAGATGCGGCAGTGTAGTGGGAGGTGGAGGGGAGTACGAGGGCAACAACATGCAACTCAAGCATACAAATGGTACAAAAAACCCAAGGATTAATTGTTCATCAAATTTTTAGACAAAACCCAGATTGAACATGGCAGTAACATCTAACCTAACCACTCTTTTTTGTAGTCACGAACAAATGGATAGGTCTGATCCATAAAATCAACATCTTGTGCAAAAAAATTATTTCAGGATGACTACAACTTGTTGTAAATAGAAGCTGAGCATGTTTAGAAGCCCATTTTTCCACCTGAAACTTATTTTTTTGCTGTTCAACGTGTCCGTCCATGAGAAATCTCTTGCGGTAAAAATTAGGCCTCATGGACAATAGTAACCTCGCATTCAACATGAAGAATGTGACAAAGCTTCTGTTTGCCTGGTTGGATGCATATCCTTCCATCAAAATCAGAGGGCATCTTATTAAAATTACCATAAGATGCCCTCTGATTTTAATAAGATACTCATCGGTAACCTTTTTCAACTTGGCATCCACCAAATTAGAGGATGCGGTACTGGATGCAGACACTCACATTAAACTAAGCTTCAGAAGATATGGTATGCATACTAACATTCAGAAGAACAAAAGTTCAGCATGTTTATGCATCTCAATGACTCACCATACTATAACCAATATAAAGTCGTGAGAAGGTGTGGAAATAAAGAAAATCGGTCGATGCTTCTCTGAGCAAAGGGCCTCCCTGCGCACGCCTTAATTTCCTAGGCATGCTTGTTTCTTCTCAATGTTGCGAGCACTTTGAGCATGTTGGCAACTCCATAGCTAGCTAGCTACCTCATCTTGCAATTGATGCTGACACATTTGCAGCAAACACATGAGGCAATAGAGATGACTCAACATGAGTCCATATTGTGCAGTTCCCCTGAAATCATCTTCATTGTCCTAAATCTGAAAAGATAGGAAAACAATAGCTATACTTAAACGATGTTGCAAAATAGTAGCACATATCAATAGCTCGGCATGACAAAACACGATCATCTGGACGAAGGGGATACTGACCTGCCTGAGGAAGATTATATATAATTTCATAAGTCCTTGGTTGATTTCCACCTTCGGCTGCACTGCTTGTTTACTCCTCCACACATGACAGGATCGTTCCGCACTGCAATCAGCAAGTCAGCATATGAATAAGTCAATTTCATCTTGCGGTGGTCATTGTACCTAGTTATGAATGTAGGAATACTTGGAGCACCATCAGGTTAGCTGACAGCAGGTAGATGCGGCCATATAAATTTTGTGCAATGCTACCAAAATTGAGGTTTGTATCCCTTCTCGTTATGAGAATTCTTCTTGAAGTTGGTAGAATGTGACGGCTTGTTCTTTGCATCAAACTTGCCTTTCCCCTGAGATTTGTTCTTGTTGTTTTGGGGCTGGTTTGCCTGGAAGTTCTTCTCGTGTACCATGTGGGAACTAGAAGCTCCCTCAGCATCCCGAGCACATGTGTCTTTTGCTCTCGCCTTCTCTTCAAAATCAAGAGTGCTAATGAGATCCAAAATAGAAAGCTCATGTCTCTTGTTTTCCAGAGAAGTAGCAAAATCGTTCCACAAAGGTGGAAGCTTGGCAATGATGGTCCCAACAACAAATTTGTCCGGCAACACACCCTTAAAGTACTCAAGTTCCTTAGAGAGTGACTGTATCTCATGAGTCTGCTGAACAACGGAGAGCTCATCAGTCATCTTGTAGTCACAGAATT
Organism: Triticum timopheevii; assembly: GCA_963921465.1. NCBI lineage: Eukaryota > Viridiplantae > Streptophyta > Magnoliopsida > Poales > Poaceae > Triticum > Triticum timopheevii. Next base: position 189,893,682 of record OY997262.1, read on the forward strand.
GCTCCATGACGTACAACTTGTTGCCAGCGCCCAAGGCCCCAAACGTGGCCTCGAGCGCAGCCCACATGTCTTTCCCGCTTCCAAATGACATATATGAATCCATAATGGAATCGTCAGGAACACTCAGCAAGGCGGCTCTGAAGAGGGTATCCATGTTCTCAAAAGCTTCCTGCTGTGTAGGATTAAGATCGCCCTCAGGCTTACCTTTAGTGGCGTCATAGCAGTACATGACCTGAAACCAATATACTGCTCTTGTACGCCACCTTTTATATTGCACCCCCTTAAAAGTAGGCGGCTTCAAAAGCGTAGCAAAACCACTCGGAGTAACTTGCCTATAATCAAGTTTTTGGATTGGGTTGTTGAATATATGAGCAATTTACTATAAGATTTAATCTGAATCAGTAGTAAATAGATCATGAAGACAATTGCAAACATCAAAGTAATGGTGCATACTAAACCAGGAGGACAGAATCACATACTGTACAGCAGGAGCAGAACCGCTGTGGTTGATGTTGTCACTCATGTCGTTGATAAAGAGGTTACCGAGGTCGGGGAAGAAGGCTGTCGTTGAGGAAGTCATTGCTAGCAGCAGTCACAGGAGTGTGCTCCCTAAACACCTGATCGCCCCTCTCCCGTACAGGATCACGAAAGGCGGAGTTCAGAGGACTGTTGTCCCTTCTCGCGGTGCACGCCAAAAGGAGGGCTGGAGAAGAATTGCGTGGTGGCGCTAAGACCTGGAACGGTGCGAAACCATATGATACAGCGACTGCTAGGGTAGAGCATGTCAGGTCGGTCGTGCGAGTAAGAGAAAGTATAATAGTAGGCCTTTGGCCCCCAGACCCCACGTCTAAGTCAATAATAACCCCACCAAGGTTTGTCTCAAAAAAAGGAGTAATTAAGGCATCCGTTAGTCCCTTTAGTATAAATACTATATCATTAATAATGGCCCCACCTTTTGTCTCACAAAGTAGAGTATGTTGGAGTACAACTGGCTACACGTTTACAATCCTCTTCTCTTCTCTCTCCTCTTCTCTCTCCTTCAACTAAGCACAAATACTATATGTAAATCCTTATAGCCTCCTTATGTCATCTAATTGTAGTACTTGTTCTAAACTTACTCTCCACTGTGTAGTCTGAAATGCCGGGTGTGCAGCGGGCGGTGCCCTTCGTCGGCGCGCCGCTTCAACGGCGGAAGCCGTGATAGCTCGCATCGCCCTGACTTGCCATCAATGTGGAGCGGCGGGCTCAGCTGGTGCCGGGCGGGAAGCGTGTGCGGGAGGGGGGAGGGGTTTTTGTTGGGCTAAGAAGGTGAGAAGCCAACTTGGGATCAGTCCGGATGGGGAAATATCATGTGCTCCCATACTCACTAGTAGCTTCATGCATATGACACTAGTCTATGTTACTACTCTCTCCTTTCCGGTTTATAGAGATGTTTAGAGTAACATAGTAATATGTTACAGTATAAGTTACTCCCCACTATGACCAGCCTTGGCCTCTCTCCACCATGTATAGCTACTAAGCCTGCCATGTAGGCATAAAATATGATGTGGCAAGTTAATTAAGAAGAGAGAGACTAGTTTGGTGACCGCAGGAAGAAACGGTGGAAAGACAGTTTTGAGTCTATAGCTAACTAAATGGAGAAAGCTTAGCAACAACAACTAAGCACCTATGCATTGGAGACTTGAGTTACTAAGCCATTTAATGCACTTAGCACCTCATCTAAGCACATCTAAGCACTTAGCACTTAGCACCCCATTGACCGTGGACCTTGACGGTGTACGTCACCTTGTGTCTCATAATTTTCCTCATCATCATTTGAGTCCTAGAAGATCTCACCCACATCATCATTAGGCATGCAGTTGCCTTGATAGACAATGTGCGCAGAAGGAGTAGAGGTGACTGGGGACGCACCATGTCATGGGCACTCCGTACGTGCTCGTGTGCGTGCAGCGTGCGTGTTTTTTCATTGGTGCTAGCTCTAAGGCCGAGGCTGCGGTCGTCTTCGTCTCCGACTAGTCATTGAGCAACGACGACAAAGAGGTGCTGCAAGAGATGCGTAGGCTCTGTTGTGTGCGAGCTCCATCGTAGCACGATGAACCGGACATCGCCGCAGATGGCGCACGCCTCCATGCAGCCGAGTGTGTGCACACGCATGTGTTATTCACGTGCATTCTGCAACCGAGTGTGTGTGCATGCACCTATTGTGTATGTGTGTTGTGTGCTCCATGTTGTGCGCGTATGTGCATGAGTTGGATCGGATGGAGTTCGCGCGTTGGCGTGTGTACATGCGTGGCTGCATGTGTCCTGTACATGCATGGCTTGTTGCGTGGTTATCAATATAAACTATAAAACATCTTCAACTTAGCATCCTGATGTATCATTTCTAGTGGTTAGCGAAGAGTTTCTTTTATTTGTTTATAGGTGGGCATGTGGCAAAAAACAGGGTAAAACGCGTAAGGTTCCTTGCAGACGCTCCACCGCGAGGTTCCTTGCTCCTTCTCGGTCGTCGGGAATCTATGTTCTTCAACTCTTTTCTTTTATGTGAGCTTTCTTCATCCTTTTGCCAACACACGAGACATCTAGCATCAAGGTGCACGTGTCATGCAAGAAAATGGACATAATCAGATAAGTAGTGCGTAAGTGAGTCGTGCACTTCGATGGCACCTACTACGCAATATTTTTTCTCCTCGATGGCACGTGAATAGTGCATGTATTCAACGGCAGAGCATGGGATGGTAGCCATGACATGGTCAGCCCTTTTTTGGAGAGAGTACATACTAAATAACTTTGATGTGTCCTGTCAACTCGCAAAACGACGAGAAGCTTGCTTACGCCTTCTCCCTCGCTAACGCGTGCGCGGTGGCTCGTAGCACAGGGAGAAACTTTTGCTTACAAGCGGTGGACGTGCAGTAGTTCATTTGGTGTCAGATTGCCAGAAGTACTACTGTAGAACCATCGACTTCCAGAAGAGGCGAAGAGCCAAGAGCAAGGTCACCTACTAACCTTAGGCTAGGCATAGTGGGAGTAACATAAGTAGGGGTACCTCCTTTTTTTTATTCTAGAAACAACCACACGCGAATATTGGACGGTAGCAGCACAACAACTGAATCAAAAATCAAAACCAACCAATGAACTACTACTATTGGTGAGCGTTTGCTAGTATGTATCATGTACTCTGTCCATGTATATAGTAGCAAACGCTCACCAGTAGTAGTAGTTCATTGGTTGGTTTCGATTTTTGATTTAGTTGTTGTGCTGCTACCGTCCAATATACACGTGTGGTTGTTTCTAGATTAAAAAAAGGAGGTGCTAGTACTTACTGTGGGAAAGGTGAAGTGATGGTTGATTCGCCCGAGCAAGTTATTACTCTGGAAATATGGGAGTACCAGCGGATTCAAGGAACAGAGAAATGATGGTTGCTTCGTCCGAGCAACTTACTCTGGCGAAGGTGGGGCTCTATGATTTGACTGCTCACTAGTCATTACTACTGCGGCGCAACGATCGGGGTGAATCTTTCCCTGCAGTTGTGTTGTGCACTCAATATTTCTGCATGTCAGGTGGAGCCGGATGAAGGATGTCCCACATGTCGGCAAAACAAAGTTGAATTGTTTCTGGCATTGCTATCAATCCTTCAGGATTTGTTTATATGTAGGCATAATTTTAATGAAATTGTACCGTGATGCTATGAAGGTTTCAACTTTGGTTCCCGCAGGAAAACAAAATGTTTCAACTTAGGATTCATGTGTCTTGCCTCAAGATTATCTCATTACAACATTCCATCAAATACAAATGAAACTACCATGGCTGCTAATGCATCTCAATGGTTTACAGATCAGCGCCAATATTCACATCACAACTGAAGACAAAGTTGTGAGAAGGTGTACAAATAAAGAAAAATATATAATTGATCGATGTTGTTCGTAGGCATGACTCCATTTCCTTGGCACAATGTTCATTGCTTGGCAGCTAGTTTCACCCAGCTCTGTAGCCAAAAAAGAGGTGTATGGAGGACACCACAATCCGATCATTTTGTGCAGCTCCACTAAAATCGAGCGGGACCATCCCTGTTTGCAAAGATATCCAGTCAGTGTGATTACAATAATAGTGGAACTAGATGATGAAACATAACACACACAAATAGAAGCCGATCACCTCTATGATATCTCTTTAGGACTAACTACTTTTTGGAGAGGATTAGGCATGGAGTTCGATGAGGAGGATAGCAAAACCAATCTCCCTTTCTGCAGTCCCACAGAAATGTAAAAACGTTGCCCGTGTGACATTTTGGCGGAACTGCACAAAACACTCTTAAGAAAAAAGTGATTTGTGCAGTTCACCAAAAGGTTGCAATAGCAACAAGGTGAAAATGGATAGACCTGTTTGCAAAAGGAGGTAGAAAGGAAACAATTACTGCCCAATAACACGAGTTGAAGACACATACGCCGACAAAAAAGAAGCATATTCCATGTAATAAGGGAAAGATAGCACTTGGTGGTTTATCAAAAATGGTTTGAGGACGTGATTGCAAGATGGAAAGTATGCCGGCCGAGATATAAGCAAACAACTAAAGAAGATCCACATGCATCAACATGGGAAGATGGGCAATGGAGCAAGGCCGGAGGAAGCTGTACCTGAGGGTCGTCGGGATGTTACTAGGAGGGCGCCGGCAGCCGGGATCTGCCCATACTGCAGCAGTGAGCAACTATCGAAGGCCCTACCGTGCCAGAGCTTGGCCAGAGAGAACGGCGGGTATCGCAGGACGTGCTGCCTCAACGCCGTCGAATGGAGAGACGATGCACATCCTCCCTTTTCGCCAGGGGACGGGATGCGGCTGGATCACTGACCAAGGCTGAGAGACAGAGAGAGGCCACCGCCGACTTGTGTGAGATGGTGTGACGAGAGACAAACCCATTTTTCCATTTTCCCCATAGCAGTCATTTTATATTCTGTACGTGCCATTGAGGAATATTTAACTTTTATTATACTAATGCGTCAAGTCGAACTTTGTTCCGTCTAGGCGTGGTACCCGACCCTCCTTCAAGTAAACAACCGCTACACGCATCAAATTATCACGTGGGCTGCCTTTTCGTACAGAAACGAACTCCACCGTGTACCCGCGCGGGTGTGGTCGGGAACGAGACGTGAATACGTGCGTCCTGCGTGCACCTCTTCTTTAGGTGCAGGTACGTACATGGGTGGGTGTGAGAGAGATGGTTTGTGTGAAACAGAGGTAATGTGTTGATGATATCTCAAACAAATAAATGTAACATATGCAATGTGTGTGAAACGGAGTAATGGACGTGAGATATCGATAGAATTGAAATAGGGATGAAGTGTGTGGCTGCGGGATCGATAAAGAGTGCCATCGAATTTGTGTTTGCCCATGTCAAAGAGACAGGGCAGCTGGCCTACTGGAATTTGAGATGGCAGAGGTGCAGTTTTTCTCCGTGGCATGGATACCTACCTACAACGTTCGACTATCAGTGTGTGTGGGAGGAGGGGGTAGAGACTGATCGACTAGTATATGTGTGGGGAAGGAGAGAGACCTAGCTATGTATTGAGGGAGATCGATCGACATCCATGGATATGTGTAGCAGAGGAATAAGGTTGGGAGAAAGACAAAGGTAGAGTGTCGGAGGGTTGGTGGTGGAGTGGTGTCTCACAAATGGTGGGAGAGGCCTGCTAGACAAACGGAGGGTACGAGTGCAATATCAATAAGAGAGGGCGGGGGATGTCTGTCTGTCTATGCACGTGCGTGTGAGAGACAGGTTGGGAGGTATGCAAGGATGATGAGGGTAGACGATATGGTTGTGGTAAGAATACGTAACTACATAGGATGATCAACCGTCCTGTGTCCGAGAAAAGGAGAGACATAACTAGCGAGGTAAGTGTATCGGTGCATGGGGAAAACGAATTATATTCGACCTGGCAATATGTAGGGAGATCGGTACGTATACATACATGCATGCATGTGTTAGAAGCAAATAAGGTCTGGAGAGACAGACAGGGGGAGAGGGGTGCGGCTAGGAGGTGGTGCGAGAGGCCTACCATGTCGAGGGGGAGGAGTGTGCGAGTATGAGATCAATGAAAAGAGGGGCGGGAGTGTGCACCTGCGTGGAACAGTATTGGACATAGGGGGGCATGGACAGTGAGAAGAGAAGAGGGGAAGTATATATGTGTTTGTGGTAGGCATTCTTCGCTAGAGAGGTATATCGACCGGTGTGTGCCGGAAAGAAGGAGCCGGGGGCCTACACACACCGCGGGTGAATGACCTAAAGAGAAATAATGAACGTGCGCGATGGAGGGGACGCTAAGGGGGGGGGGGGGTGAGAGGGGGGTGGGCATGTGCATGCACGATAGAAAGTTAGCTCTAGCTAGCTACAAATAGAAGAGGATGGTGAAGGTGTAAAAGACCGACAAAGATCATAATTCATTATAAAAAAGTGGATACGGATACTTGAAGAAGATATCATAATGTAGAACATTGATTTATAATTTTGGCTAATGTGTGTCTTTTGCAGCTCAGGTCTAAATACGTTGTATGTATGGAACATGGTTTAGATTATGGATATATAGTTACTACATCAAATGTACTATTATTTGGAATCAACATCAAGTGTATTCAAAAAATAGAATTCGAGTTCATATAGTACACATAGTTCATATCTATCTCTATAGTAATCATGTGGCGTGTTACTAAGGTAATACACGAATGATGGTTGAAGTTGGCAACAATCATGATTGTAGATTCTTATTGAAATAGAGAAACGAATTCAAATTCAGTTCGAATTGCAGCGGTAGTATAGACATTTGGAATGCACTAAAATGTTGGTATGAGTAGGTTACATGCATTATACAACCAGCGAAAAAATTTAATTGGACATAACATGGATTCATACTCCCTCCTTCCATCTATATAGGGCGTAATGCATTTTCTAAGACCGCCTTTGACTATTGACAAAATTAATAGTACATGGAATGCATAATGTGAAAATTATATCATTGAAAGCTTCTTTCACACACGAATTTAACGGTGTGCTTTGTGTAAGTTGCATGTCATATATTATTGCTCTAATATTTTGTCAAAGTTAGCATCGAAAAACGCATTAGGCCCTGAAAGTGCATTATATCGACTAGAGGGGGGTGAATTGGCGATTTTTATGAATTCTTCACTGAGGAATTTGCTGGTGAAGAAATTCCTTAGCGAAGAACTACTTGCAGCGGAATAAGTACTCAGAAGTAAGCATAACAGAATACAAGCATGGTCATCATGATGAAATGAAGACTAGCACAGAGTACAGAAAGCGTAATCACAGGATAACACAAGATGAAGACAAACAGACTGAAGAAATTGAACTGAGGAATTTGAGAAAGTCTTCAGTCAAAGTCTTCAAGCACAGATATGAACAAACACTCAACACAGTAATGAGGAAATGAAAGGGTTGAGGAAATAGAACCAGTTAGTTGGTGAAGACAATGATTTGGTAAACCAGTTCCAACTGCTGTCTCAGTTGTACGTCTGGTTGGAGCGGCTGAGTATTTAAACTCGAGGACACGCAGTCCCGGACACCCAGTCGCTGAGCACACAGCTCAGGACACCCAGTCCTCACCATATTCTCCTCGAACTAAGGCCACGTAGACCTCGTCCAATCACTCGTGGTAAGTCTTCAGGTGACTTCCAAACCTTCACAGACTTGGTTACTCGGCGATCCACAATTCCTCTTGGATGCTCTAGACCATGACGCCTAACCGTCTAGAAGAATCACAGTCTTCAAAGGTAACAAGCATCGGATCCACGCAGGATCAATTTCTTCAGTGATGCTCAATCACTTTGGGTTTGTGGGGGTTTGGTTTTGGGTTTTCCTCACTTGATGATTTTCGCTCAAAGTCCTCGGAGGATGGGTTGCTCTCAAATGACAAGTGTCAAGTTCTCTCGGAGCAGCCAACCAACTAGTGGTTGTAGGGGGCGGCTATTTATAGCCTAGGGAGCAGCCCGACATGATAAGACATAAATGCCCTTCAATGATATGACCGTTAGGTGGATAGGATATTTTAGGACAGCTGGCGCGCAGCACAACAACGGTCGGAAATTTGGCTCTCAAATTCCTCAGGGCTATCATGTTCCTCACTGTGTAGGCAATTCGCACTGGCGAATTCCTAACTCCTCAGTCAGAACAAAGTCCTCAGTGATCAGAAGAACTGCGTCTCTGTCACTGAAGAAATTGACTGAACTGTATGAGATTTCCAATGGCTTCACTCGAAGGGATTGGTAGGTGTAGGATTTTGAGTTGAGCATCACATGGAAATTTTTCCTTAGTATTTCCTCGACCCCCTTTAACAGTATGGTGTTTCCTATGACTCAAGAAAGAGAAAATGAAACTACGAAAACAAAAGTCTTCATGCTTCATGTTCCTCAAATGAATACCAAGTCTTCAAGGTCACACCAATTTCTTCACTTTCAAAGTCTTCAGGAAGTCTTCAGAATATCAAAGTCTTCAGTCGAAGAACTTCATTTTTAGGGGTCGACTTTCTCTGTAAATATCAAACTCCTCATAGACTTATAGACCTCTGTACACTCACAAACGCATTAGTCCCTTAACCTATAAGTCTTCAATACACCAAAATCACTAAGGGGCACTAGATGCACTTACAATCTCCCCCTTTTTGGTGATTGATGACAACATAGGTTAAGTTTTCAACGAGGATAAACATATGAAGTGTAAATACTGATATTGAGGAATTTGATTGCAAGATATAGAAGAACTCCCCCTGAAGATGTGCATAGTGAGGAATTTGCGTTTGAGGCAATGCACATTTGAAGAGTTGAATCATGGAGATCTCCCCCTATATCTTCTAATTCATACATGCATTTGATGTATAATATGAAGAATTTGAAATGCATGATGAAATATGGTGCCTGATGAGATTCAACATGTGTGCAATAATATTAACGAGGAATAAGCATGCAGAATAGCACATCAAAAGTATCAGAGCACAGTGCATCAAAAGTATCAGAGCACCATCCAAAAGTATTAGAGCACCATCGGGTTTAAGATTACAACTCGATCCAATAAAAGTTTCGGAAGAACGAGAGTTGTAACTTAGAAAAAAAATGCCCTTAATATAGACCCGCTTGAAGACTAACTCAGATTTCTCCCCCTTTGTCATCAAATGACCAAAAGGATTGAAACTGAGGACTAACGCCCCTGAAGAATTTCAAGTTGATGGAGGAGCGCCAGCGCTGTCGGGGTTGTTTGTTGTAGCAGGGCCTGCCGCAGTGTCGTCCAAATCTTCATACTCATCAGTGTCACGCGATGAAGAATAAGAGCTGGCCACCAGATTAGGAACTTTAACCCTCTTGAATTTCTTCGGAGGAGGTGCAGACCAGTCAAATTCTTCCTTGAGACCCATAGTCTTCAGTTCTTCAGCGCTATAGACATGAGTGAGGACAGCCCATGTGCGGTTGAGGGTTTCATGAAGGTAGTAGTGGTTTTTCTTCACTGCATTGTGTGTTGAGGTCATATTGTGAAGAAGTGCACCAAACTGACGCTTTACCCATTTGTGATTGCGATCAACCTTCTGATGAAGACTGAGGAGTAACTCACGGTCAGTCATCACCCTGGGTGTTGTGGCTTGAGGATTTTGCTTAGCTGAGGTATTTGCGGCAGTGTCATGTGTGGCAGAGTCGTCATTGGTAGAGTAAGATGTAGCAAGGCGAAATTGACCATCCAATGGACGAATGCCTTCATCGATCACAGCATCTGCCTTGCCTTTATCATCAGATGATGAAACTGGCCGTTTGAGGACTTCAATGGGAGGCAAGTAGCTACCGTGGTTTAGAGTGTCAGCTTTGTAATTCAGTGAAGATCTTGCCCTGATGAATCTCATAATCCAAGGCGCATAGGGCTTCAGCTCGAATGGTGACATAGCAACATTTGCCAGAGTCCTCATGAAGAAATCATGGAAGTTGACGGGAACGCCATGAATGATGTTGAAGAGCATATTCTTCATGATGCCAACGACATCTTCATCATTTGAGTCGTGGCCTTTGATAGGACTCATTGTCTTTGTCAGAATGCGATAGACAGTCCGAGGCACATAGAGCAATTCCTTGACGAGGAATTTGGTCCTCCATTCTCTTGCCCATCTCCGTTCAATCCTCTGAATGCGCACCTTGCGCTGATTTTTGTTCTCTTTGCCGAACTTTGCTTCATCAGGTGTGCAATAGTCCTTATATATGTCATCAGGAATCTCGAAAGCAGTCATGACCTCAGGCTTCTTTCCTCCTTTCTGCGGTCTCTTTCCTTCACCCATATTCTTCAGATGAGGAATTTGAACAATTGAACACTCTGAAGAAGTATGCAGTTTTTATTCGAGGAACGCTGCAAATGAGTTAAGTTGATGAGAACCTAGTGATTCAGCAGCGGACATGAGTACCTGTGAATAGAGTGTAGGTGCGAGGAATTTGGAGAGGTCATATGCGTTCTCAGAAGATTTTTCGAAAAGACAAGTTTTGAGGAATTTGACCAGATGAGGCTTGAGGAATTTCACTAAGCGTTCTTTGTCTTAGGTTCCAGAGTTGTACAGATCGAAAATCCACACAATTGAGGAATCTTGAAGAAAATGATTGCTTAGAGAAATGGATGAAGAACATACAATGTGTGAGGTGTTCATATGTGTGAAGATTTGAAGAATAAACACCTTTGAAGATTTTCAGGAATGTTTGAGAATCAAAGCGAGTAATAAAAGTAACTTTTAATTACCCGAAGTGAAGAACATGACGAACTGAGATGAACGAATGTGAAGTTCGTCAGGTTAGATCTCCCACGCCCTAACTTGGCAGAGGGAGACGGCTACGGCGGCGGCGGAGTGAAGATTTCCGCAACCGGCGCGAGTACGATGGCGACGAGGTCGAGGCAGCGAAGCTCTTCCTCACCGGCGATGATGGAGTAGCGGCAGCGCTAGGGTTTGAGGAGCTCGAGCGAGAGACAGCGGTCGAGCGGAGTAAATGAAGTGAGGAAGGGGAGAGGGGTATTTATAGCCACGGTGAAAAACTGTTTGCCCGAAGATTTTGGGACGAACATGCCCCTGCCCTTTCTCCTTCACGCGACATGTGTCACCCACATACAGTGTAGTTGAGATCGTGTAAGATCGTGGGTGAATAAAATAATGCATCGTGGGATGCGGAACGGTTTGAGCGGCAAAACCGAAAATCTGGATAAGATTTGTTTTAAAGTTTCATTCGCAATTTCTTCAGCTGACGAGGACACAGTGAAGATTTTGAACGAGTTTCAAATAGAATGCACATGAAGAATTTGTGAATAGATTGGGTTGAGTATAGCATAGAGGGGGAAGGGTCCGATCACATTCACTTAGCAGAAAAAGCAACTTGAAGAAATAGCCATAAGTGAATGCTGTAGAGGACATAGACTCACATATATATATAGTCAATGAAGAAAAACGACGGAAACAGTGAAGATTTTGCAAAGTTGAAGAATTTGAAAAACTGAAGAATTTCAAAAATGAGGAAAAACTCAAATTGAAGATTTTCAACTTTTTGTGGTGGCGTGACCCACCGTATAAGAATGATGATTTCAGACACCGTACAATTGTCGTAGGGTTCTGAGAATCAGATTCTTCATTAATTTCTTCACACTTAGAGTGTTATTCTTCATTGATTGAAGAAAAACGTTTCTTCATGTGTTGCACATCTAAGTCATCAATTTTTCATAAGTGTTAGGATGTGTGTCCTTTTCAAAGAACATTCGAAGATTCTAAGATATTTAGCTCACGCCGCAACTTGCTAAATCTCTTCTCATCCAAGGGCTTAGTGAAGATATCAGCTAGCTGTTCTTCAGTCTTCACGTGCTCGATGGAGATGTCGCCCTTCAACACATGATCACGAAGAAAATGATGATGAATTTGAATGTGCTTTGTCTTCGAGTGCTGAACTGGGTTGTGAGCAATCTTGATGGCACTCTCATTGTCGCAGAGGAGAGGCACATTCTTCACGTTGACGCCATAGTCCTTGAGGGTTTGCTTCATCCAAAGCAGTTGAGCACAGCAAGAGCCAGCAGCAATGTATTCAGCTTCAGCAGTAGACAGTGATACGCAGTTCTGTTTCTTCGAGGACCAACAGACCAAAGATCGTCCGAGGAAATGACAAGTGCCAGATGTTGACTTGCGGTCCACACGATCACCAGCATAGTCAGAGTCAGAATATCCAATGAAATCAAAAGCAGAGCCCTTGGGGTACCATAATCCTAGTGTTGGTGTGTGAGCTAGATATCAAAGAATATGCTTCACAGCCTTATGGTGTGATTCCTTCGGTGCAGCTTGAAATCGGGCACACATGCAAACACTAAGCATTATATCTGGCCTAGATGCACATAAGTACAATAAAGAACCAATCATGGAGCGGTATACCTTGTGATCGAAGTCAATACCATTTTCATCAGTGCATAGATGGCCATTTGTGGGCATAGGAATTTTGACGCCTTTGCAATCTTGCATGCCGAATTTCCTCAGTACATCTTTGAGGTATTTCTCTGAGATATGAATATGCCATTGCGCTGCTGACGAATTTGAAGACCTAAGAAGAATTTCAACTCTCCCATCATAGACATTTGATATTCTTCACTCATCATATAGGCAAATTCATCACTATAACGTTGGTTAGTACAGCCAAAGATAATATCATCAACATATATTTGGCACACAAATAGTTCACCATCATAAGATTTAGTAAAGAGAGTAGGGTCGAGTGAACCGGGTGTGAAGCCATTCTTCATGAAGAATTCCTTCAATGTATCATACCACGCCCGAGGGGCTTGCTTGAGGCCATAGAGGGCCTTATTTAGTCTGAAGACTTTGTCAGGATTCTTTGGATCTTCAAAACCTGGGGGTTGAGCAACATATACTTCTTCCTCAAGCTTACCATTGAGGAATGCACTTTTCACATCCATTTGATATAAGATGATATCATTATGGTTAGCATAAGCAAGTAATATGCGAATAGCCTCAAGTCTAGTGACAGGTGCAAAAGTTTCATCGAAATCAATTCCTTCAACCTGTGTGTAGCCTTGAGCTACTAGTCGTGCCTTATTCCTCACCACAAGGCCATTTTCATCTTGCTTGTTGCGGTAGATCCACTTTGTGCTAATGATATTATGCTTGCGAGGATCTGGGTGATTGACCAGTTCCCAGACATTGTTAAGCTCGAACTGATGTAATCCTTCTTGCATAGCCTGAATCCACTTCGGCTCCATAAATGCTTCATCTACCTTAGTGGGCTCTGTGATAGAGACAAAAGCATAGTGCCCACAAAAGTTAGATAAATGTGATGCTTTTGAGCGTGTGAGAGGACCTGGTGCACTAATGTCATCGATAATCTTCTCCACTTGCACTTCTTTTGCAATGCGAGGACGAGCTGGTTGTCGCTGAGGAATTTGATCAGCATTTTCTTCAGGTGCATCAGCTCGACGTTCTTCATGAACAGGAATGAATTCTTCAGCAGATTCTTCAGTAGAAATGACATCCTCAGTTGCCTTGAACTTGATGGAAACCTCAGGTGCTGGTTCATCTAACACAGAAGGTAGGTGCTCTCTTTGCGAGCCATTAGTTTCATCGAACCGCACATCTACAGTGTCAACAATCTTGTGAAGAACAATGATGAAGACTCTGTAGGTGTGCGAGTCCTTTCCGTAACCAAGCATAAAACCTTCATGTGCTTTCGGTGCAAATTTAGAGTTGTGGTGAGGATCTCTAATCCAACATTTAGCACCGAAGACTTTGAAATAACTCACATTAGGTTTCTTGTCAGTGAGGAGTTCATAGGCCGTCTTCTTGAAGAATTTGTGAAGATATACTCTGTTGATGATGTGGCATGCAGTATCAATTGCATCAATCCAAAAACGCTGAGGCGTTTTGTATTCATCAAGCATAGTGCGAGCCATCTCAACAAGAGTTCTGTTCTTGCGCTCCACGACACCATTTTGCTGAGGAGTATAGGGAGCAGATAACTCATGAGTAATACCAAGTTCATCAAGATAGTCATCAAGACCGGAATTCTTGAACTCAGTTCCATTGTCACTTCTGATGTGCTTGATCTTCACACCAAAGTTGGTTGAAGCCCTCGAGGAAAATCGTTTGAAGACTTCCTGCACTTCATGTTTGTAAGTAACAATGTGTACCCATGTATATCGAGAATAATCATCAACAATGACAAAACCATATAGAGATGCATCATTAGTGACTGCTGAGTAATGATTAGGTCCGAAGAGGTCCATGTGAAGCAATTCGAATGGACGAGTAGTGGTCATGATAGTCTTTGCTGGATGCTTGGCCTTGGTCATTTTTCCAGCTTCACAAGCTCCGCATAAGTGGTCCTTGAGGAATTTGACATTCTCAATGCCAATGACATGCTTCTTCTTCGCAAGCGTGTGCAAATTTCTCATGCCTGCGTGACCAAGTCGTCGATGCCATTGCCAGCCTTCTGAAGCTTTTGCAAGTAGACACACGGCTGGTTGTGGTCCTGTGGAGAAATCAACAATATACAAATCTCCTCTCCTAAAGCCTTCGAAGACTTTGGAATTGTCAGCTTCCATAATCACAACACAGCGATACTTGCCAAAGACAACAACCATATCAAGATCACAAAGCATTGAGACTGACATGAGATTGTATCCTAAGGACTCAACAAGCATGACTTTGTCCATGTGTTTATCCTTAGAGATTGCAACCTTACCAAGACCCAATACCTGACTTTTGCCTTTGTCAGCAAAGATGATATGCTTCAGATGTGATGGTGATAAAGGAGCATCCATCAATAGATTCTTGTCACCAGTCATGTGATTTGTACATCCACTATCGAGGACCCATTCAGTAGTTTTGGGTTGATCATCCTGCAGATGAATTAGTGTTGCTTACAATCTCATATGCTTCATCAGTGAAGAATATGATATCAAGTTCATCAGATGAAATTCATCAAGCAGTAAACAGATGTAGCAGTATGAGGACGTGTGAAATGAAAGTTAATTTCATCATGATTCGCCTGCGTCCTTTCAGGCAATTTTGTCAGGTCCCCAGCAAATTCTTCAGACGTTAAAGCATGTCTGGAGACCTGACCCTGCAGAAGAGATTAGTTCTTTTTCTTCACCACCCACATCTGAAGGGGTGGCAAAGAGTTCATCACTCTGCGAGCACCATATGAGAATGGTGGCATAGAGGCCAAACCATTTCGTTTCACATAAGAGGGGTTAGGGTAAGCATATGAATAAGCAGAGAAATTCTTCGAGGCCTTATGAACATAATGGTTTGAAGAATAATGCACATATTCATAGCCCTTAGCTCTACCCTGCGAGACAGAGTTGTTAGCACGATGATAATCATATGAGGACTTTGATCCTTTTGAGGAATTTGATCCATGTGAGGAATTTGCTCCGTATGAGGACTTGGATCCATATGAAGAATTTGGTCCATATGAAGAATTTGATCTGGGGTTCCTATTCTTCACAGGTGGTGTCATGAGGACATTCACCTGAAGACTTTCAAGGCACTTCTTGGGAACCCAGATTTTCTTCATAGGGGAACCGTTCCTGCAGTTAGTGCCAACATATCTAGCAAATACTTCACCATTCTGATTTTTGAACAGTTTGTAGTTGGAGTCAAATGACTCATCAGAAGAATGAGGAGATTCACATGTAAAGCCAGATAAGTTAGATGGATCAACTGGAGGTCCCTTTGCAGCAACCCATGAGGTTTTGGGGTACTTCTCAGGCTTCCAATATGTTCCATCAACATTGAGTTTCCTCTCAAAGGCAATACCCTCTTTCCTAGGGTTTCTGTTGAGGATCTGCTTTTTAAGCACATCACAAAGAGTCTGATGCCCTTTGAGGCTTTTGTACATGCCTGTCATGTACAATTCCTTCAGCTCTGCATTGTCAGTGATACTAGCAATGTCCTCAGATGAGGAATTAGTGATAGCAGAGGCAGGTGAAGAATTTGTAACAGTTGAAGCATTTGAACATTCAGGTGAAGAATTAGCAGATTCACGTTCAATGCACTTTAAGCATGGAGGAACAAATTCTTCCTGAGAAGCGCTGATTTGTTGAGCTAGTAATGAATCGCGCTCCTTCTGAAGATCTTCATAACACACTCTTAGCTTTTCAAGATCTTCCTTTCTTTGAAGAGATTCAGAAGAAAGCTTCTCGTGATCTTGCTTTCCTTGAAGAAATTCATAAGAAAGTTTCTCATGATCAGATAAGAGAGTGTTATGATGACTTTGAAGGTTATCAAACCTAGACTGAAGTCTCTGAAGATTTTCAGTCAGGGCTTTAGTGCGATCCATTTCTTCACCCAACATATCATCACTTTTGTCTAGCATGTTTTGAACCTTTTCAAAGGCCCGTTGTTGTTTTACAGCAATCTTAGCAAGTTTAGAGTAGCTGGGCTTGAGATCCTCATCAGATTCATTTTCACTAGATTCAGAGGAGTTGTATTTGAGTACCTTTGCACCTTTTGCCATGAAGCAATAGGTGGGAGCGTAGTCATCATTATCTTCATCAGGCTTGTCGGTGGGGTCAGTTTCGTCAGCGTTGAAGATGGACTTGCTAACGAAAGCAGTAGCGAAGGCCAGACTCACCACGCTAGATTCGGATTCTTCAGATGCCTCCTCTTCATCATTTTCCTCAGATTCAGCTTTAGAGTCCATTTCCTTACCAATGAATGCCCGAGCCTTCTTGGAGCTGCTCTTCTTGTGAGATGAAGACTTCAAGGATTTTGATGACGAAGATTTTGACGATTTCTTCTTCTTCTTCGCATCATCGGAACTGTAATCCTTGTATTTCTTCTTCTTCATTTCCTTTTCCCACTGAGGACAATCTTGAATATAGTGACCAGGTTTCTTGCATTTGTGGCACAGCCTTCTCTTATAGTCACTGGATGAGGAATCACTGCTTCTTGAGGATTTTCCGAAGCAACCACGTCTTGAGAACTTCTGGAATTTCTTCACGAGCAGTGCTATCTCCTGGCTCAATTCTTCAGGATCACCAAGGCTACTACCAGAATCCTCACATTCAGAGTCAGACACAGCCTTGGCCTTCAGGGCACGTGGTTTGCCATAGTTTGAACCATAGAGATCTCTCTTTTCAGCAAGCTAGAACTCGTGAGTATTTAGCCTTTCGAGGATATCGGCAGGATCAAGAGACTTGTAGTCAGCACGTTCTTGTATCATCAGTCCCAGAGTATCAAATGAGGAATCAAGCGATCTCAACAGTTTCTTCACCACCTCATGATCAGTGATGTCAGTGGCACCGAGGGCTTGAAGCTCATTTGAGATGTCAGTGAGGCGATCAAAGGTTTGTTGGACATTTTCATTGTCGAGTCTTTTGAAGCGGTTGAAGAGATTCCGAAGAACATCAACTCGAGAGTCACGCTGAGTTGAGACTCCTTCATTCACTTTGGACAGCCTATCCCAGATAAGCTTAGCAGTTTCCAAAGCACTCACTCTTCCATACTATCCTTTACTCAGATGGCCACATATGATATTCTTCGCTTGAGAATCGAGTTGCTTGAATCTCTTCACATCGGTAGCGCTCAGTGAGGGTGAGACAGAAGGGACACCATTTTCCACAACATACCAGAGATCATTGTCAATTGCCTCAAGATGCATTCGCATCTTGTTCTTCCAGTAGGGGTAGTCCGTCCCATCAAAGGTAGGACACCCAGCCGAGACCTTGATCATACCTGCGATTAAAATAACTAAAACTCCAGGCGGTTAAACCAAAATCACACAGAACGAGGGAGTACCTTGCTCTGATACCAATTGAAAGTGCGTTATATCGACTAGAGGGGGGTGAATAGGCGATTTTTATGAATTCTTCACTGAGGAATTTGCTGGTGAGGAAATTCCTTAGCGAAGAATTACTTGCAGCGGAATAAGTACTCAGAAGTAAGCATAACAGAATACAAGCATGGTCATCATGATGAAATGAAGACTAGCACAGAGTATAGAAAGCGTAATCATAGGATAACACAAGATGAAGACAAACAGACTGAAGAAATTGAACTGAGGAATTTGAGAAAGTCTTCAGTCAAAGTCTTCAAGCACAGATATGAACAAACACTCAACACAGTAATGAGGAAATGAAAGGGTTGAGGAAATAGAACCAGTTAGTTGGTGAAGACAATGATTTGGTAAACCAGTTCCAACTGCTGTCTCAGTTGTACGTCTGGTTGGAGCGGCTGAGTATTTAAACTCGAGGACACACAGTCCCGGACACCCAGTCGCTGAGCACGCAGCTCAGGACACCCAGTCCTCACCGTATCCTCCTTGAACTAAGGCCACGCAGACCTCGTCCAATCACTCGTGGTAAGCCTTCAGGTGACTTCCAAACCTTCACAGACTTGGTCACTCGGTGATCCACAATTCCTCTTGGATGCTCTAGACCATGACGCCTAACCGTCTGGAAGAAGCACAGTCTTCAAAGGTAACAAGCGTCGGATCCACGCAGGATCAATTTCTTCAGTGATGCTTAATCACTTTGGGTTTGTGGGGGTTTGGTTTTGGGTTTTCCTCACTTGATGATTTTCGCTCAAAGTCCTCGGAGGATGGGTTGCTCTCAAATGACAAGTGTCAAGTTCTCTCGGAGCAGCCAACCAACTAGTGGTTGTAGGGGGCGGCTATTTATAGCCTAGGGAGTAGCCTGACATGATAAGACATAAATGCCCTTCAATGATATGACCGTTAGGTGGATAGGATATTTTGGGACAGCTGGCGCGCAACACAGCAACGGTCGGAAATTTGGCTCTCAAATTCCTCAGGGCTATCATGTTCCTCACCGTGTAGGCAATTCGCACTGGCGAATTCCTAACTCCTCAGTCAGAACAAACTCCTCAGTGATCAGAAGAACTGCGTCTCTGTCACTGAAGAAATTGACTGAACTGTATGAGATTTCCAATGGCTTCACTCAGAGGGATTGGTAGGTGTAGGATTTTGAGTTGAGCATCACATGGAAATTTTTCCTTAGTATTTCCTCGACCCCCTTTAACAGTACGGTGTTTCCTATGACTCAAAAAAGAGAAAATGAAACTACGAAAACAAAAGTCTTCACGCTTCATGTTCCTCAAATGAATACCAAGTCTTCAAGGTCACACCAATTTCTTCACTTTCAAAGTCTTCAGGAAGTCTTTAGAATATCAAAGTCTTCAGTCGAAGAACTTCATTTTTAGGGGTCGACTTTCTCTGTAAATATCAAACTCCTCATAGACTTATAGACCTGTGTACACTCACAAACACATTAGTCCCTTAACCTATAAGTCTTCAATACACCAAAATCACTAAGGGGCACTAGATGCACTTACAGGCCCTATATAGATGGAAGGAGGGAGTAGCTTTGAATAGCATTTGTATAATAAAACGGGGCAAGACTCTCTCTTTGTGTGGTGTGAATAGTTTTATTTCTTTTCCTTTTTTTTTGTTTGAGGGAAGTGCGAATTGATTTGGTACGTACAAGTACAATATTACACGTTAGGCTTGTCCTTAAAATTCAACCCGTGCCTTGTTATATCCCAAAAATTCAGATATCGTGCTCCCAAAACTGCCACCTTCACAACCCGCGCCTTGTTATCCCAAAATTACAACGCGCGCGAAAACTCCCTCCAGCTGCCAAATCCCGACACGCGAAATTTCCCTGCTAACCCTAAGCCGAAAGGGCCGCTAGTTCAAATCAGCGGGGGTACTTTTGTAGCACACCCTACATTTTGGACAAGCGCGTCCCTAAGTCATGGCTCACCCCCTCCTATCGCCTCCTTTTCGCCATTTGAAATCCCAGGCCGCCATAACCTCTCCGCTCTAGCCGCGAAACCCCACCCTCCTTCGTCCACCACCTCACCGCTGCCCAGCCGGAGCCTCTTCCCCGACGACGTCATCCACCGCAACAGCTCGACATCCCTCGTCCACCTCCCCGGATGAGGATCCGTCGTCCATCTCATCGTCCTGCCGGTTCAGCCGCCCCGTCCTCCACCTCCAAGGAGCTGCTCCGCCGATCGCCTCGTCTATCACGGCTGCTCCATCGGAACTGCAACATCGCCGAGGATGTACACTCATCGCATCGCACCTTCTCCTTAACTCGACCTCCCGGCGCCGAAGGTGCTCCATCCCGCACCCCCATGGAGCGGCTACCTTGAAGCCGGTGCCGCAGGCGACATCTCCACGGTGGCTCTCTCCTAGTGTGAGGCCCCTTCGGCAGCGGCATCCATACCAGCCGGATCTGCTGCCGCTACTCCGGCTCTCACTCGCTTGCTCGCTCGCCCAGCTGCTGCTGCTCCGGTTCTCGCTCGCTTGCTCACGCTGCTGCTGTTGCTGCTCCGGCTCTCGCTCGCTCGCTCGTGCAGCTGCTACTCCGGCTCTCGCTCGCTCGCTCGCGCCGCTGCTGCTGCTTGATACGTCTCCAACGTTTCTATAATTTATGAAGTATTCATGCCATGTTTATAATAGTTTTAAATGATTTTGGTATGATTTGATTGGAACTAACTTGGACTGACGTTCTTTTCAGCAGAACTACCATGGTGTTGTTTTTGTGCAAAAATAAAAGTTCTCGGAATGCGCTGAAAATCAACGGAGACTTTTTTTGGAAAATATAAAAATACTGGAACAAAAATCTACAGGAGGGGAGTCCCGAGGGGCGACGAGGGTGGAGGGCGCGCCCCTGTGCCTCGTGGACTCCCCGAGGGCCCCCCCTGACTTGTCCTCAATGCCAACCACTTCTATAAATACCCAAACCTACAGAAAATAACCTAGATCGGAAGTTCCGCCGCCTCAAGCCTCTATAGCCACGAGAAATCAATCTAGGCCCTCTCTGGCACCCTGCCGGAGGGGGTCATCATCACCGGAGGCCATGGGGAAGGATCTCGGAGGGGCCATCATCGCCATGAAGGCCAAGGACCATAGGGGGGACCTCTCCCCATCCACGGGGGAGGCCATGGAGGAGGAAGCTCAAGGGGGAGAACTTCTCCTCCTCTCTCTCGGTGGCGCCGGAGTGCCATCGTGAGGGGAATCATCGCCGCGGTGATCGTCTTCATCAACATCACCATAATCATCACCATCCTCATCTCTTTTACACGGTCCACTCTCCCGCACCCTGCTATAATCCCTACTTGAACATGGTGCTTTATGCCACATATTACGATCCAATGATGTGTTGCCATCTTATGATGTTTTGAGTAGATATCCTTTGTCTTTGGGTTGATTGATGATCAAGATTGGTATGAGTTGTATGATTTATTATGGTGCTGTCCTATTGTGCCCTCCGTGTCGGGCAAGCGTGAGGGATTCCCGCTGTAGGGTGTTGCAATATGTCCATGGTTTACTTATTGTCTGCGTTGCTTGAGTGACAGAAGCATAAACACGGATAAGTGGGTCATGGCGTATGGGAATAAAGGGGACTTGATATGTTAATGCTATGGTTGGGTTTTACCTTAATGATCTTTAGTAGTTGCGGATGCTTGCTAGAGTTCCAATCATAAGTGCATATGATCCAACACCGCGTATGGGAATAAAGGGGACTTGATATGTTAATGCTCTAGTTGGGTTTTACCTTAATGATCCTTAGTAGTTGCGGATGCTTGCGAGTTCCAATCATAAGTGCATATGATCCAAGAAGAGAAAGTATGTTAGCTTATGCCTCTCCCCCATATGAAATTGCAATAGTGATTACCGGTCTTGTTAACAATTGCTTAGGATAATTCCGCACACCGACCCATCATTATTCCACACTCGCTATTTATATTATTTAGTAATATATTCTAACTTTATGATAACAGCACCTACTTTTATATTTTAGCTCTTTGATATCATACAGAGTTATCCTCTTCATACCCACAACGTAGTTTTATTTCTCGTTTTTAGTTGGAAGCAAACGTTCGGTGTATGTAGAGTCGTATCAGTGGCAGATAGGACTTGAGAGAATATTGATCTCGCCTTTAGCTCCTTGTGGGTTCGACACTCCATGCTTATCACTTCCACCTTCTCTGCTCCAATTTAGCTACACTTCAGTCGACTGAATCGACTTTTGGGTCAGTTGATCTTCAGGGGATGGGGGGCTCGTCGGAGTTAAGGAAGAACCACCCACGGCAGGGATGGGAACTCGCCGGAGAGGTACCCCACTATCTATCTTAGGGTTCAGGGTGGGGGCGGGGGGCTAGAGGGCTAGCTAGGGCGGCGGGGCGGTGGCGGACCGGCGGTGGGGAGTTGTTTCGTGGCAGCGAGGCGGCGCTGGGGCCAGCGGTTCGGCCGGTGGTGGCTGGTGGCTCACGGGGGTGCAGGTTGAAGATGGACTGCAGGCCCTCCCTAAACAACATGGCAATTGCCTCTCTGCTACCATTGCGTTCAGTTTCGACAATAACATTCAGATCCCACGGTAAATTTCAGTTTCGACAGTTAAGTCCAGAGTAAACAGTTTTTACCTCATCTGTTGTACTCAGGTGGTTTTTGGTGATGTAAATTTTACATCTATTTTACATCATCTATTGGAGATTCTATTAGAATCCCACTTGAGATCGATGATGTCTATCTTGTGCTGCTTCAGCCTTGACGTCTTATGGCTCACCGGAGCTGCTCCAACGACAGAACGATCCATCACAACAGAGCAGTGCCCTGGACGCTGTCTACAGATTCCTCAGATCTTCCTCTACACCTCTGACAGCCACCTCTGCCTCAACTGCTTCAGCGACCAACCCAATGATGCTGAGGTCAACACGGCTATGGCAAAGAGGTTGTACACTTGTTGCATCACTTATTACTATACATTCATGTCGATCCATTAGGGATATTTTGGTTCAACGGAAAAACTAGCAATATGGAATTATCCTGTGGCACTTACTATTCAACTATTCATGCATTTTTTTGAAAGAAAAACATCCACATGGACCTACTTTTCAAAATCCTATGCATGAAAACAAGACCAAGTGCAACAGTGGCAGAATAAGATTCTAACTGTACACGCTTTCATATGGTTTCACTTTATTTTGGCCATGTTTCTTTACATTCTTCTGCTCTTCCAATTCCTGTGAACCAAACACCCAAGTTGACAGAAATCCTGTGTTTACAAATGCTCTGTTTACCATGTGCATTCCTATCCTATTCCGGTGTTTTTCCTATCCCAACATTTTTAGAATCATGCAAGCCAAATGAGCCCTTACAGAATTACTTCAATTATAGGTAGGTGACGAAGGGAACTTTGTGTGGTTTGTCCTGCTCCTGCCGCGACGTCGTCCACCTCACTTGAGCTGCTCCATCGACAGAAGCATCCACCAAACCAGACATCATGACTCCTGGCCGTCTTTCGCTGCCTCGGATCTCCTTCCCTGCCGCCGCCACCCACCGCAACAGCATCACCATCATCGACTCAGCAGATGAACCTGAGGAGTACACGTGTCCACAAGAGAGGTCACACTCTTTTGTTTCTGCTTATGTTATGCATTGCTTAAAATTACCTGCTACTTTATCGTCCTATTCACCTCTTGGACTCCAATTCAGGTCCAAATTAATGTTCAAACTTGAGTTCTAAATTAGTTGTGGGGCACATATCGAGGCAACAATGAATAGTATCTCTGTCTAATATCTCTTGTTGGGTCCCGATAGCAGATCTCTTGTTGGGTCCCGATAGCTCCTCAGAGATGTATTTAGAGACAGATGACCAGTCCTATTCCCCCATTGTGCTTTATGCTCTAACTTGGCACGGTTATACTACTCATATCATGCATATGGTGTCTTGCATTGCATAGTTTAGACATCATATACACAATATTCAACACCATGTTTTTAGTTCAGACATCATATCGAATACCCTCTATTTAGCATATAAATCACATTTGTGAATTAAATCATGCGATCCTGATTACTTAGATAAAATGTAGGTGAATTATGTCATGCAATCCTGTTTAGTTAGCCATCATATCTTTGAATTATGTTATGCTATGCTATCCAGTTTAGATAGACATCATATATGTGAAATTATGTCATGCTATCCATTTTAGTTAAACAATATACATGTCAACTATTTCATGCCCTCCTTTTTTCCACACAATCTGTTGCATCTATCTCTCATACAATGTCTGTACACTCAACTATGTTACCTGTTTATCAGCCATTTGAATTGGAGCGGGTGATGCCAGTATCTAGCGGAGTAAAAACTCGGTCTTCAAATAAAATAGTGCTACCTCTTGGTGGATATAGCACCCCAGTTGTACATGCACGATAACCAGCCCTGCCACACATAACCCAAACTCTCGTAGATTGTACCCCTACTGCGATGGACAGAGAACCAGCTTCACCCAATCTAACCCCAACCCCAGCAAATAGTAACCCAGTTCCTGTTGACACAGCACCATCGCCACCACAGAGCTCCCAAACATGAGCAGTTAGTAAGGTAGCTCCAGTGCCCAAAGGGCCAGTACTACCACGGCGAACCCCAACTCCACCAGTTAGTATGCCTATTCCTGTGGAGGAAGGACAACCAGCTAGTCGTAGTTTAGCATCTATCGCATTTGATGTTGTTAAATCCTATGTGCGTATCTTCCCATCTTGGAAATACTATACTGAAGATGAAGGAAAATGCCAGTTGCAGGTGTTTGTCCAGGAGTTATGTGTAAGTAATGTTATTCATGACAATTACTTTGCTTTGTCCCATACATCCGACCTCCATGATGGTTATAATACAACAAATTTTCCCATGTTTCTCTATAGAGAAGGACCAATTTGGAAATTCAGGATGAGGTAACCTGTGCTAATACATCAGCTATCTTCAAGAATGCTTGGTGGCAGTATCGGAATTACATGAAGAGAACGTACTTCACCGGCAAAGAAACTCATCAAATTCCCTTATGTTCTCCTGAGACACATTTACTTGACGATGACTAGGAACGCCTTGTTCTGTACTGGTCCCAAACCAAGAATGTGGTAAGGTCTATGAGCTCATTTTCTATTTTTAAGTACTATATTCTTGCGTCTTACTGTACTTTGTTCATGTAGAACAAGTGCCTAAACCTGAAGAACAACTGTTCTAATTTAAGATTCCATTGCTATCATAGTTCAAAAAAGCGCTAGGTGTTAATTGTGCGTTTTGCCACTGCCTTGCGCTTTATTGACCAAAGCGCATGCTTATGCACAGTTATGCACAGATTAAGTGTAATTATGCGCAATGCATTTTGCCAACGCCTAGAGCCTAGGCACGCTTAAGCGCTCGCTTAGGCGCTCCTTTTTTAACTATGATTGCTATCGTGCATAGTGCTTTGCTCTTGTATCACTGTATTTACTCATACAAACTTATTTTTAAATTGAAGGATCCAATCAAAACTCCAATGGCACAGCAGATATGTTCACGCATGTTTCTTTAACAGGTTTGCTCTTATCAATAGCTCTGTTGATTTCAATTTCAATTGTGTATACAATTGACTTCTCATATCGTGCACATTACTAGCATCACAACAGAGCCAATAGTGTTGTTGTACATGTAGACCCGTGGTACCCATCTGAAATCTTGTTGTGCCGTGTAGTTTCCCACGCTTTGTATTCTTTCACTGCTGCTTTGTCTTGAACTGATATGATTTGTACCGTGTCTCTATATTTATTTGGCAAGACAATGCAGTGACCATAGGACATAGATATATGTTTGTTTGATGCTTTTATTATGTACTAGTACTTGGCAATAGAAGACTTGGTAGTTTAATCTTGTCCACCTTACTAATGAACTGGTTCACCGAAATGAGTTTCATATACTAGTACATGCTAAACCTATTATGTGTCTGCTTGTTTCTTCTTTTAGAATGCTGACAAAATATTGGGAAGAGCACCTTATTAAGCAATGGTAAAGGAAGTAATGCAGATAAGGTTCAGGATAGTGAGACACCCTTGTTGGTCTCCAACAAAGCTGATAAAACAGCTAAGAAAGACTATCATGAAGACAGTGAGACAACCCCAAAGTCCTGTCTTGGTTTAGTGTTTGAGTTATAGGCCACTACCGCTTGCACAAGCTATTCAAACTCACTGTCTGAATCAGTTCGGTTTCTTGAGTCTCAACTACAAGCTGAAAGACATTGATCAGTTGTGCTGCGACAAGAAGCGAAAGGACCGCGGAAGTCCCTAGAGCATTCAGATGCATACTTTCTGGTGCAACAACAAGCGTTGGAGGATTTTAGCACCAAACAAGACAAAGCTAATAAACTTGATAAGCTTATTGCCAGCATGGTGGATACCCAGGATAACATTTCTTGAGCTCTTCTGAAGTTGTTTCAGTTATGCTCTTGTTTTGCTTCCGCGTTTATTTGCACTGCTGGCCAATTTTGACAGCCAGTGTATGTAATATCCTGCTTTGTTCTCTATATTTGCACTGGTGGCGAACTTTGATGCCCAATGGATGTAATATGTGTAATAGCGGTAATAGGCTAGCATTAGTTTCTTGCTTGCTTGTAGTCACTGCAGTTCTTTTTCTGTGTTTTTCTAGTGGACACAATAACCTATTTTTGGTAACTAGGCCACAATAATCATGGCAACACATGAACTGTTGTAACCATGGGCCTCCTGCGGGCTGTATGATCCATGGGCCTTCTACGGGCCGTAGGATCCATTGGTCTTCTATACGTGCCTTAGGATCCATGGGCCTTCTACAGGACATAGGATCCATGGGCCTTCTACGGGCTGTACGATCCATGGGCCTTCTACGGGCCGTACGATCCATTGGTCTTCTACGGGCCGTACGATCCATGGGCCTTCTACGGGGCGTATAATCATTTTGCCAATCATGGGACGTACTATTCGTGGACCATAACGGGCCGTTAATAGGCCATATTTGATAACTCTATGAAAATAGCCCAACGGGTTTTTTTGACATGAAAACGGCCCAACGTATTAATGGGCCAGAAACAGGCCGACTGTAACAACGGGCTGAATTTGGCCCACAAGCAGAAAATGACAGTAACAGTCTGTAAGTAACCGAATGCTGGAAATAAGACCAAGAATAAATGGGCCTAGAGAAGGCCGAAAGATAACTTGGGCTGGAAACAACCCAATGGAATAATGGGTCGTTAATGGCTAGAAAGTGATACACTGTTCATTACGGGCCAGTTTCACCACATGCCATTAATGGGCCAAGAGTTACAAAGGGCCTCATATGGGCCGAAAGACGTCATGGGCCATACATGGGCCGGAAGTTAAAACGGGCTGGAATCATATTGGATGGCCCAGATGACGCTACTGGGCCTAATTCGGATAGGTCGTAATGGGCAATGGGTTAGCAGGTTGTAAATGGGCTATATGCAAATAGGCCGTTAACAGGCTTTCCGTGGGCCGGCCCGCCACCTTTTGACCAAGTCAACCGGGCTGGCCTTTTCACAGGCGCCTTCAGTCCAATGAGTGGATGACATTTGTCCCAACGATGAGCCGACATGTGTTTCCTCCAGCCAATGATGATTTTATACGTGGAAAATCCCCATTGGTCGGGGCTGTTAACGGGTTATCGGATCCAAAACCGGACCCGATAGCTTAACGGCGTTCCGTTACGATGGATGCCACGTGTCGGTCACCCTTGACGAAAGCACTTCTATGATGCGTGATTTATCGTCATGGAAGTGGACACTTCCGTGATGATAATTTTGGTAATGTCATGGAAAACTTCTACGACAGCACAGGTATGACTATCTTGATTCTGTCATAAAATCGTCATGGATGTACATGCATGATAGAAAACATGACCTACTGTGACAAACACGTATCATCATGATAACCCACAAGTATAGGGGATCGCAACAGTTTTCGAGGGTAGAGTATTCAACCCAAATTTATTGATTTGACACAAGGGGAGCCAAAGAATATTCTCAAGTATTAGCAGTTGAGTTGTCAATTCAACCACAACTGAAAGACTTAATATCTGCAGCAAAGTATTTAGTAGCAAAATGGTATGGAAGTAACGGTAATAGTCGCAAAAGTAACAGTAGCAGTTTTGTAGTAATTGTAACAGTGGCAACGGTAAAGTAACTAGGGAAAGATCAATATGTGAAAAGCTCGTAGGCATTGGATCAGTGATGGATAATTATGTCGGATGCGATTCCTCATGCAACAGTTACAACATAGGGTGACACAAAACTAGCTCTAGGTCATCAATGTAATGTAGGCATGTATTCCGAATATAGTCATACGTGCTTATGGAAAAGAACTTGCATGCTATCTTTTGTCCTACCCTTCCGTGGCAGCGGGGTCCTATTGGAAACTAAGGGATATTAAGTCCTCCTTTTAATAGAGTACCGGATCAAAGCATTAACACTTAGTGAATATATGAACTCTTCAAACTACGGTCATCACCGGTAAGTATCCTCATTATTGTTACTTCGTGGCTAACGGATCATAACACATAATAGGTGACTATAGACTTGCAAGATAGGATCAAGAACTCACATATATTCATGAAAACATAATAGGTTCAGATCTGAAATCATGGCACTCAGGCCCTAGTGACAAGCATTAAGCATAGCAAAGTCATAGCAACATCAATCTCAGAACATAATGGATACTAGGGATCAAACCCTAACAAAACTAACTCGATTACATGGTAAATCTCATCCAACCCATCACTGTCCAGCAAGCCTACGATGGAATTACTCACGCACGGCGGTGAGCATCATGAAATTGATGATGGAGGAAGGTTGATGATGATGACGGCAACAGATTCCCCACTCCAGAGCCCCAAACGGACTCCAGATCAGCCCTCTCGAGAGACATTAGGGCTTGGCGACGGCTTCATATCATAAAACAGAATGAATCCTTCTCTCTGATTTTTTTTCCTCCCAGAACATGAATATATAGAGTTGGAGTTGAGGTCGGTGGAGCATCAGGGGGCCCACGAGGCAGGGGGCGCGCCCAGGGGGTAGGCGCGCCCCCACCCTCATGGACAGGGTGTGGGCCCCCTGGCCTTGATTCTTTCGCTAGTATTTTTATTAATTCCAAAAATATTCTCCGTGGAGTTTTAGGTCATTCCGAGAACTTTTATTTCTGCACAAAAATAACACCATGGCAATTCTGCTGAAAACAGTGTCAGTCTGGGTTAGTTCCATTCAAATCATGCAAGTTAGAGTCCAAAACAAGGGCAAAAATGTTTGGAAAAGTAGATATGATGGAGACGTATCAACTCCCTCAAGCTTAAACCTGTGCTTGTCCTCAAGCAATTTAGTTGACAAACTGAAAATGATAAAGAAAAACTTTTACAAACTCTGTTTGCTCTTGTTATTGTAAATTTTGTAAAGCTAGCATTGAAGTTTTCAGCAAAGATTATGAACTAACCACATTCACAATAACACTTAGGTCTCATTTTTACTCATAGCAATGGCATAATCAACTAGCGAGCAATAATAATAAATCTCGGATGACAACACTTTCTCAAAATAATCATAATATGATATAACAAGATGATATCTCGCTAGCCCTTTCTGACACCACAAAACATAAATGCAGAGCACCTCTAAAAATCAAGGACTGACTAAACATTGTAATTCATGATAAAAGAGATCCAGTCATACTCAATATAAATTAATAGTAATGCATGCAAATGACAGCGGTGCTCTCCAACTGGTGCTTTTTAATAAGAGGATGATGACTCAACATAAAAGAAAATAGATAGGCCCTTCGCAGAGGGAAGCATGGATTTGCAGAGGTGCTAGAGCTCGAGTTTTGAAACAGAGATAAATAATATTTTGGGTGGTTTACTTTCATTGTCAACATAATAACCAAGATATCTCGATATCTTCCATGCTACACACATTATAGGCAGTTCCCAAACAGAATGGTAAAGTTTATACTCCCCCACCATCAACAAGCATCAATCCATGGCTTGCCTGAAACAATGGGTGCCTCCAACTAACAACAATCCCAGGTGTTGGGGATATAACTATTAGGTATGACCCGCCCAGGAGGGGCCGGGTTATACCTATGGCGATTCATGAAGCCCAAGATGGCACTGGAAGATGGCGGTTCAGTTAAGGGCCCAAGGCCCAGAGGTGACTTAAAGCCCGTAGAGATAAACCGCCATATGTGTGTATGACTTGTGTTGTAAGATAGGTATAAACAGAGACCGAGCCGGACACTGTTTATGAGCCGGCCGGGACTCTGAGAGCTGCTGGGCGTCGACCTCTGTATATAAAGGGACGACCCGGCGACGGTTTAGGACAAGAAACATCAGATCGGGAACTAGATCAAGCGGATTCGCTCCCTGGTAATCGAGACATAAGCAATCCCACCTCAACCTGGATTAAGCCATTACCTTCACCGCAAGGGGCCAAACCAGTATAAACTCCTATGTCCTTTATCCCGTTTTAACCCCTTTAAGCTTCCTAGTTGCGATGGCTCCACGACGAAGTCCTTTCACTAGGATATCTATCGTGATAATTCCACGACAGTTGGCGGCCACCATGGGGCCAGCGCACGGTGGATTTGAGTTCTTAAAGGGCAGCTTCGAAGGGCTCAAAGGATACGCTATGGGCCGGAGGACCAAGAGTTGTCGCGGCAAGCTCTACATCGACGACGCAGGCTGGGGCCCTGACGCCGGCTCAATTGAGTATGGGTACCGGGTCCCCTTCGGCGGAATCCATGTCTTCATCGGCAAGATCGGCGAGACGGGCCCTGAGCCGGACATTTGCACCGACATCGTCGGGATGGCTCAGTGTGCGAGAATCGCCCGGGCTCAGCCTGCCATGAAGTGTGCCTTCGTGGGATGCATCCATGGAGGAGAATTTTCTGAAGGATCTGTGTCTGGCGTTGAGACAGCCATCTACTCTAATGGTGAGTCGTCCACGGGTGAGACGGATTCGTTGTATCAACTACAAGACGGCGGGCTTGGGGGCTGTTCCGATGGCAGCAGTATTCCGGACCCCTTTGAGCCGCCGAGCAGAGTTGGGATCTTCATGGCTGGCATGCAACCCATTCAAAATTCTACGGCTGCGGCAGCGATAACCTCCGGGTCTGCGGCAGCCAGGGCAGGAGGCCCTGCGCGCTCGCCGGCTCATGTGCTGATGGATCTCATCGATAGAGTGACAGCCCTGTTAACCGCCGTGGTCAATCCGGCGGATCAGGCTCAACATGATGCAGAAGTGGCGCGGTTACGTGAGGAGGTAGCACAAGCCAAGGAAAACTTGGCAGCGGAGGACGTCAGGATGGCTGCAGAGCGGGCGGCTCTGGATGCTCGAGCCCAGCAGATTCAAATAGAGGCTCTCTAGCTCACGATGGATCTGAACACGTCAAATGAGGTCATGAGGAGAAGGCACCAGAGGGGTCAATCCCGTCTACCTCCGGTTTATGATCCTAGAAACCTCTTCCGCACACCCGGTGCAGGCCCCAGTAACCCGCCGGAGGTAAACCGGGTCGCAACGCCCGGGGCTGGGACGCCGGTTCAGCCACGAGTGATGGAACCTCCTCGTGTGAATACTGCTCCACCTCACTACATACCAACACCATCGGGTCATTATTCTAACCCTTTGGAGAACATGATCGCTGCAGCAGCACGATTGGCGGCTCTCCCGGTGGATGGCGACTCACCGATGGCGGTTGAAACACGAAGGGCCAGAGAACTTCTTCATACGGCTTTGGTGCAGCAGGAGGCATACTCTTATAGTCGAGACAGGATTCATTCGACCCCTCGCCCAAGCCGGAGCCCGAGCTATAGCACCACATGGATTCAGCGGACA
Source organism: Triticum timopheevii (assembly GCA_963921465.1). Taxonomy (NCBI): domain Eukaryota; kingdom Viridiplantae; phylum Streptophyta; class Magnoliopsida; order Poales; family Poaceae; genus Triticum; species Triticum timopheevii. The sequence goes on from OY997262.1 coordinate 189,925,407, forward strand.
TTTCAAGCAATGCCCAGTGCCGTGACCAGCCGTGTGGGCATGACCCGGCGTGTGATGGAGCCCCTAACTTGGTTTTTCGGGACAGGATACGTCAAGAGGCTGAGCGGGCGGCTCAGCAGGCGGCTCAGCAGGCGGCTCGGCGGGCAGCTTACTAGTCTTTTTCGGTTTATCCGATGACTTCTATTGAGGCAGGAGTGACCACTAGGACTGGAGGTGTCCCTTGTTTGGTGCCGGCTCTGCGTAATGAGCGTTTGCCCAAGGATTTCAAGGGTCTCGAAAGGTGCCTAATTACACGGCCGACTTACAGCCTGGCGCATGGATTGAAAGCTATGAGATGGCCATGGAACTACTGGAAGTCAGTGATGCTGCAATGACCAAGTACTTCACCATGATGTTGGATGGAACGGCCTGCACTTTGTTGAAGGGGCTACCACCTAATTCCATCGGTTCATGGGCAGAGTTAAAGGCCCAGTTTATTCAGAACTTCAAAGATACATGCAAGCAGCCCATGTCAATTGTGGATTTGAGTCCACGACCCATTGGGTGCGCCGGGTCAAGGCCATAATACATTCGTCTGATAAGATGGATGCCGGCTCTGCAGTCTTAATGTTGGAGAAAAATTGTCGTTTTGAGCCTCTGAAACAGAAGCTGGGGCGGCTCAAGCGCAATTGTAATGACATGGGCTAGCTGATGGCGGCTCTAGTCAAATACGCCAACTCTGATAGTACCAAGGATCCTGAGTCTGACGATGAGAAGACAGGGAAGGGAAAGAAGAGCGGCAACGCCAAGGGTCCTCAGCATAACCCGGCAGATCAAGGAGGCAATAATAAACGTAAGGCTGATGGTAGCTCGGAGTTTGTGGCTAACACCAATGCACAGGGCAACAATCAACGACGTAAGGGGAGACCACCTCCTCGGTCTGGCGGGTCAGGTCCCACTCTTGAGCAGTTGTTAAATGAGCCATGTCCAAGGCATGGGATACAGCAGAAACCGGCCACTCACCTGTGGAAGGACTGTATGATCATGAAGGCTTTCAAGAATTCTAACATGTTTGACAACAATCATGGGCCGGGCGGGGGCTCAGGTGGCGGCGGTTTTCATGGCCTGGGTTGCGGTCGAAATTCAAACTTTCAAGGCCCTCAAGGTAATCAAAGTGGTTATAATCAACAATCTGGCCAGGGAGGTCAGCAGCAGCAGCAATCCGGCTATCAGAGTAATACAAAGCAGCTGAATAGTGGACAGTATCATGTGTTTACCACCAGTTTGTGCAACCGGGACCAAAAGCATCATAAGAGGGCCGTGAACGTTGTTGAGCCGGCAGTTCCTCGTTATTTGAGATGGTCTGAGCAGCCTATTCTATGGAGTAGGGAAGATCACTCTCCCCGGGTCGACAATCTGGGTCACTTGGCCTTGGTGGTTGCACCTCAGGTTGGCGGATATAAATTCACTAAGGTGCTCATGGATGGAGGCGGTAGCATCAACATCCTCTATTATGAGACTTTCCGTGGCATGGGGTTGACTGATAAAAATCTCAAGACTTCCAACACTGTTTTTCATGGAGTGGTGCCTGGTAAACCATACCCAGTGGGTAAGATTGAGCTGGAAGTGGCTTTTGGAGATGAGTACAATTCTAGGGTTGAGAAGTTAACTTTTGAGGTGGTTAAAATCAAGAGCCCTTATCACGCCCTGTTTGGACGGTCGGCTTATGCAAAGTTCATGGCACGGCCGTGTTATGTTTATCTGCATCTCAAGATGCCGGGTCATAAGGGAACCATCATAGTGCATGGGAGTCGGAAAATAGCCCTAGAATGTGAGGAAGGTGATGCTGCTTACACTGAATCCGTTTGTGCAACAGAGGAGTTGAAGTTCTACAAGGATAATGTTGACCCGGCGGACATGACGTCTTTGAAGAAACCAACCATGGAGCATGAGCCGGTGATGAACTTTAAATCGGCCGACAACACCAAGCTAGTTGATTTTGTTCCTGGCGATTCATCTAAGCAGTTCAATATTAGTGCTAATCTGGATCCTAAATAGGAAAGCGCGCTCATCGAGTTCATCCGTGAGAACCGGGACATCTTTGCATGGAAACCTTCTGACATGCCAGGTGTATCGAGAGAACTCGCTGAGCACACTCTCAATATTGGTCCAAAATTTAAGCCAGTCAAATAGTTTCTTCAGTGGTTTAATGATGAGAGGCGTAAGGCCATTGGTGAGGAAGTGGCCTGGCTCTTAGCGGTCGGGTTTATTGTTGAAGTTTTTCATCCAGAGTGGTTGGCTAACCCGGTGCTCGTGCTTAAGAAGAACGGCACCTGGCGTATGTGTGTGGATTACACGGACTTAAACAAGGCTTGTCTGGCTGATCCTGTCGCTCTCCCTCGTATTGATAAAATCATTGATGCTACGGCGGGTTGTGAGCGTTTGAGCTTTTTAGATGCTTATTCTGGTCATCATCAGATCAAGATGACAGTTAAGGACCAAGAGAAGACAACTTTTATTACTCCTTTTGGAGCCTTCTGCTATGTGTCCATGCCTTTCGGGCTCAAGAGTGCCCAGGCGACTTATCAGCGATGTGTGTAGAACTGTCTTCACAATTAGATTGGGCACAATGTTCATGCTTATGTGGACGACATTGTGGTGAAGTCCAGAGAGAAGGAGACCTTGATAGATGATCTGAAGGAAACCTTTGATAATCTCCGGGTCTACAAGATGACACTTAACCTGGCCAAGTGCGTTTTTGGTGTGCCAGCGTGCAAGCTTTTGGGTTTTCTGGTTTCTAACAGAGGCATTGAAGCTAACCCGGAGAAGATCAAGGCAATCACCTCTTTGGCTAAGTCGGCATGTATTAATGATGTTCAGCATTTGGCGGGCCGTATTGCTGATTTAAGCCAGTTCATAAGCCGGTTAGGTGAGAAGGCCATACCACTGTATCAGATGATGAAGTAGACAAACGACTTTGTCTGGAGTGATACTGCTAATGCTGCCTTTGAAGATTTGAAGAGACTGCTAGCTGAGCTGCCGGTCCTTGCTGCTCCCATTGATAAGGAGCCATTATTGTTATATGTGGCTACTAACACACGTGCTGTCAGTGTGGCCATTGTGTTGGAGCGCAAGGAGGCTGGCAAGGAACATCTGGTTCAATGGCCGGTTTAGTATATCGGTGAGGTGCTTATTGAGTCCAAGCAAAGATATCCACATTGGCAGAAGCTCGTTTATGGGGTGTTCATGGCAAGCCGGAAGCTTAAGCAATATTTCCTGGTCATCCCATCACTATGGTCAGCCCTGCTCCGTTAGGAGATATCATTCAAAATAGAGAGGCCACAGGACGAGTCACCAAGTGGGCCATTGAACTTGTGCCTCATGGTTTAAAGTATGTACCACACACTGCTATCAAGTCTCAAGCACTGGTGGACTTCATCAACGATTGGACAGAGCTGCAGATGCTTGAAGAAAAGCCGGACAACACATATTGGACTATTCACTTTGATGGGTCCAAGCAATTGGAGGGCTCAGGGGCTGGAGTTGTTTTAGCTTCCCCTTGAGGTGACAAATTTTGTTATGTGCTAAGGTTGATGTTTCCTTGTACTAACAATGCAGCTGAGTATGAGGCCTTGCTCCATGGTCTTCGGATGGCTAAGGATATGAGCTTAAGCCGGGTAAGGTGCTTTGGCGACTCAGATTTGGTGGCTCAGCAAGTCTCAGGCAAGTGGGATTCCAAGGATCCCCTCATGGCGGCTTATTGCCATGAGTTGATGCCATTGCTGGACACTTCAAGGGTTACTAAGTGGAGCACATTGATCGCAGAAAGAATGAGGCGCCTGATGCTTTAAGCCGGCTGGGTTCTCAGCGTAAGCCGGTGCCACCTAATACCTTCTTGAATATTCTGCATAACCCTTCTGTCAAGTTGCCTATAGAGGAAGACTTGGCTGTTCCTGACCCGGAGGCACAATTGATGGCAGCTCTTCACGTCATCCCGGATTGGACAGTGCCATATTTGGCTTACATGACCTGGGGCAAGTTGCCTGAGGATGAAACCTTGGCTAGGCAGATAACCCGGCGGTCTAAGTCGATGATGATTGCCAATGGTGAGTTGCATCATCGTAGTATCACTAGGGCGTTTCAACGCCGTGTCTCTCCTGAGGAGGGTCAAGAAATTCTTCATGAGATTCATGAAGGAGATTGTGGCCATCATGCCGGTTCAAAGTCCCTTGTGGCCAAGGCTTTTCGTCACGGATTTTATTGGCTGACGGCTCACGCTGATGTGGAGGATCTGGTCAGTGTGACGGTTGTCAGAAATTCTCAAGACGAGCTCATGTGCCAACTCAAGAATTGAGGATGATTCCAATATTTGGCCGTTTGCAGTCTGGGGACTTGACATGGTTGGGCCTTTCAAAAGGTCCAAAGATAAAAAGACCCACCTCTTGGTGGTGGTTGACAAATTCACTAAGTGGATTGAGGCAGAGCCAGTTAGTAAGTGTGATGCAGCCACGGTGGTTCAATTCATGAAAAAGGTGATCTTTCGCTTTGGCTTTCCACACAACATTATAACTGACAATGGTACTAATCTGTCCAAGGGTGCCAAGGAGGAGTTTTGTCAACGTGAGCATATCTGGCTTGATGTTTCATCAGTAGCTCACCCTCAAATGGTCAAGCTGAAAGAGCTAATCAGGAAATCTTGAAGGGCATCAAACCCCGGCTTATGGTTCCTTTGCAACGGACGCCGAGTTGTTGGGTGGAGGAGTTACCTTCTATGATATGGAGCATCAATACTACCCCCAACAGGTCTAAGGGTTACACGCCTTTCTTCATGGTTTACGGAGCAGAGGCGGTTCTACCTAGTGACATCCGTCATGACTCGCCCCGTGTGGCGGCCTACGTTGAAGCTGATAAGGAACAAGCCCATTAGGATGCACTTGACCTGTTAGATGAAAAGCATGACTTGGCAGCAGCCCGCTCGGCGATTTACCAACAGGACTTGCGCCGTTATCACAGCCGCCGGGTTAAGTCCAGAACCTTTCAAGAAGGTGACTTGGTGCTCCGGCTCATCCAGGATCAAATTGATGCACACAAGTTATCCCCACCTTGGGAAGGGACCTTTGTGGTCAGCAAGAACTTGAACAACGGGTCATACTACCTTATCGATGTTCGAGAGCACAAAGACTCACGTAAGTCGGAGGAGGAGACCAGTCGGCCATGGAATATTGCTCATCTTCGGCCTTACTACACTTGAGCCATCGGCTCTCATGATATACATATTTTGATGATGTATATATTATGATAAGTAATAAAGCAGGACCTCTATCCTTTTCATCTTCAATGATCATATGTCTTCATCATCATAATCTCAAACGACCAATCGGGGGCTGATCGTATTCGAATCTAGCTTAACCCTCTTGGTCCGGCTCATGATTGTATTCGAATCTAGCCGTTAAACCTCATGATCACTAGGGGGCTTCCTGTTCAAACATAGGTCGTATTCGAACCAAAGAGAACATAGATGTCGTTATCCTCTTGATCGGCACAATGCCAAACTCACTAGGGGGCTTCTTGATCATATTCGAATTATAGCTTAACCCCTTTTGGGTCCGACTTTGATCGTATTTGAATCAGAGTCATTAAAAAACTTTCAAGGTCATTTGTGGGCTTCCTGCATAGGTCGTATTCGAACCAAAGAGAACATATCTGTCGGTACCCTCTTGATCGGCGCAACGCCAAAGCCACTGGGGGCTACATGATCGTATTCAAATCCTAGCTTAACCCCTTTGGCCCGGTTTACTGATCGTATTCGTATCAGAAGCCTCGATTTTTTCTTTCTATCTGGCTTAAGTTTTTGAAAACAATCTTTGGTTTTGTCTTGAGACTTTTTGTTCAGATCTAAGTATAAGTGTGCTTTACATCTAACCCAGCTTGTCTTTGGACGATAAGTCGACAACATATGACAATCATCATATATTTGGAAGTGTTGGCTTCTAAGGATTGGATTATCACCCTTACTGTTCAGGTCACATAAACCGGCAGTGCAAATTCAAAATCACGGGTATGATATTATCGTTATGTTTCAAAGCTATAATTCATAACAGGCCTATCTATGATTCTTTTTTCCATATTAGTGGTTATATGTAAGATATTATGACCCGCCATGCGGTAAACCGCTAAGGGTTTTTGTGATCTATTTCTGTGTGCAGGACAGTTTAAGGACTTTCTTATGCATAAGGAAAATAGATGATAAATATACTATGGGCGAATATAAGATGGCGGCTTAATAGTATTAAGCACCAAAATGTGCATGATGGCACGTCAAAGCAAAGTCATTTCTACCCTATTACATGACTCCCCGAGTCCAAATGATTAAGTTTTTTCAGCAGGTTACAAATATGAGCCGCCCGGTGGATCAATTCTCTTGTTGACCTGAAGCTTCCGGATCAACCCTCTCCGCTCCTTTGCCCTGTTCCCTATCCTAGAAGGTTGATGATGACCACTCAATGCCATTCAAAGCTTCAAATTCAGCTTCATCATCAATTAGTCCGGCCGGGTCAACTTCAGGGGCGAAGGTATGCTTACAGATTGGCGGGATCAGGCTTGTCACTTTATAATGCATCGGCATCCTCCAATTTTCCGCGTCATAACCCGGCTGGTACCTGGTGAGATCCTCCTCATCAGCAATCAAGGTGGCCACATGGTGTATTTCCTTCACACAAGCGGCGAAGTCCTCCTGTTCAAATGAAGTGCCATCCTCCTTAAGGCTTGGATACCCAATGGCGATGTCGGCCGGGTCTAATTCCGGTAGCCAAGCTTTGGCCCGGCTTAAGGCGGCTATGGCTCTGGCTCTCGCAAACGATCGCCTTAATTCATTGAATCGCTGGGGTAGCATAGAAAGCTTCTTTAGCACATCCACCAGGAGTGTGGGGACTTTGTTTGACAGGGCAACTTTGGCTAAGGCACGCTGAGATCCAGTGTAAAGTTGTTCCACGAGCGTGTAAACCGCCTTTAGCTTCATCAGCATGTCCTGATTGAGATTTGTGCTCCTGGGGCCTGCATAACAATATCAGGTGAGTTAGTGACAATTCATATGATCACTAGAAAGATTAAATATTTGACACTTACAGGGTGACTTACTAAAGATTGTTGAGACCATCTGAGATACATGGCGTTTTAAGCCGGATAATTCAGTGGTCACCTCTTCAAGAGCCGCCTCTGCTTTCTCAGCTCGATGGGTCAAGGTAATCTTTTCCTCAGCCCAGGCCTTATTCTCCACTTCAAAGTCTTTTTTCAGTTTCTCTTGTTCAGACACACTGAATTCAAATTTGGAATTGGCTCTTTGGGTTTCAGTCTCCTGTGCCTCCAGGTGGTTCTTCAAGTCAAATAGTTCTGATTGAAGTTGAGTAGTGGTGGCCTGTGTAAATACCGGGTCAAAATCATGAATATTAGCATACAATATTAAGTCCCAAGCCTTTTGCAAGCAACAACACTTGGCACTTGGGGGCTAATGTCTACCGAAGGATTCTATCTAAGTGGCGGTTCATGAGAGTAAGTCCCAAGCACATTGCAAGCAAGAGTACTTGGCACTTGGGGGCTGATAACCCACAAGTATACGGGATAGTTGTAGCCTCTTTCAATAAGTAAGAGTGTCGAACCCAACGAGGAGCTAGAGGTAGAACAAATACTCTCTCAAGTCCTATCGGCCACTGATACGACTCTACGCACGCTTGATGTTCGCTTTACCTAGAACAAGTATGAAACTAGAAGTACTTTGTAGGTGTTGTTGGATAGGTTTGCAAGAAAATAAAGAACACGTAAATAAAAAGTAGGGGCTGTTTAGATAAAGATGCAATAAAGTAAATATAGCGAGTGTGGAAAAGTGGTGGTAGGAGTTGTGAAATTGTCCCTAAACAATTGACTATGTTACTAGACCGGTAATCACTATTGCAATTCTATTTGAGGGAGAGGCATAAGCTAACATACTTTCTCTACTTGGATCATATGCACTTATGATTGGAACTCTATCAAGCATCCGCAAATACTAAAGATTCATTAAGGTAAAACCCAACCATAGCATTAAAGTATCAAGTCCCCTTTATCCCATACGCAAACAACCTACTTACTCGGGTCTGTGCTTCTGTCACTCACGCCACCCACCATAAGCAAATCATAAACATATTGCAAACCCTACAACGGGAATCCCTCACGCTTGCGCGACACGGAGGGCACAATAGGACAGCACCAATAATATAACATGCAACTCAAACCAATCATAGCAATTCATCAATCACCGATAGGACAACAAAAATCTACTCAGACATCATAGGATGGCAATACATCATTGGAAAATAATATGAAGCATAAAGCACCATATTCAAGTAGAGGGTACAGTGGGTTGCGGGAGAGTGGACTGCTGTAGATAGAGGGGGGAAGGTGATGGAGATGTTGGTGAAGATGGCGGAGGTGTTGGTGAAGATCGCGGTGATGATGATGGCCCCCGGCAGCGTTCCGGCGCCACTGGAAGCAAGGGGGAGAGTGCCCCCCTTCTTCTTCTTCTTCCTTGACCTTCTCCCTAGATGGGAGAAGGGTTTCCCCTCTGGTCCTTGGCTCCCATGGCTTGGGAGGGGCGAGAGCCCCTCCGAGATTGGATCTATCTCTCTGTTTCTGCGTTCTCCGATCCTTCGCCTTCACCGTTTCTTTTATATCTGGAGATCCGTAACTCCGATTGGGGTGAATCTTTCACCCAGATTTTTCTCATAAAATTAGCTTTCCTGTGGCAAAAGAAGAGTGTCAACCGCCTTACGGGTGGCCCATGAGAGTGCCAGGCGCGCCCGGGGGGTGGGCGCGCCCCCTGTCTCGTGGCCACCTCGGACACTGTTTCGCGTTGATTCTTCCTCCGGAAAATCCCAAATATTTCAAAATAATTCTCCATCCGTTTTTATCCCGTTTGGATTCTGTTTGATATTGGGTTTCTGCGAAACAGAAAACATGCAATAGACAGGAACTGGCACTTGGCACTGGATCAATATGTTAGTCCCAAAAAATAGTATAAAAAGTTGCCAAAAGTATATTTAAATTGAATAATATTGGCATGGAACAATCAAAAATTATAGATACGACGGAGATGTATCAGCATCCCCAAGCTTAATTCCTGCTCGTCCTCGAGTAGGTAAATGATAAAAAAGATAATTTTTGATGTGGAATGCTACCTAGCATAATCTTGATCATATGTCTAATCATGTCATGAATATTAAGACACGAGTGATTCAAAGCAATAGTCTATCATTTGACATAAAAACAATAATACTTCGAGTGTACCAATAAAGCTATCATGTCTTTTCAAAACAACAAGGCCAAAGCAAGCTTATCCCTACAAAATCATATAGTTTGGCCATGCTTCATTTTCGTCACACAAAATGCCCCCATCATGCACAACCCCGATGACAAGCCAAGCAATTGGTTCATACTTTTTAACGCGCTTCAACTTTTTTCAACCCTCACGCAATACATGAGCGCAAGCCATGGATATAGCACTATAGGTGGAATAGAATATAATGATGGAGGGGTTTATGTGGAGAAGACAAAAAAAGAGAAAGTCTCACATCAACGCGGCTAATCAACGGGCTATGGAGATGCCCATCAATTGATGTCAATGTGAGGAGTAGGGATTGTCATGCAACGGATGCACTAAGAGCTATAAGTGTATGAAAGCTCAACAAAAGAAACTAAGTGGGTGTGCATCCAACTTGCTTGCTCATGAAGACCTAGGGCATTTGAGGAAGCCCACCGTTGGAATATACAAGCCAAGTTCTATAATGAAAATTCCCACTAGTATATGAAAGTGATAACATAGGAGACTCCCTATATGAAGAACATGGTGCTACTCTGAAGCACAAGTGTGGAAAAAGGATAGTAACATTGCCCCTTTTCTTTTCTTTTTTTTTCCTTTTTTTTCTTTTTTTCTTTTTTTCGGTGGGCTTCTTTGGCCCCCTTTTTTATTTAGGCTTCTTTGGCCTTTCCCCTTTTTTTCTTTTTTTTCTTTTTTTCATGGGGCAATGCTCTATAATGATGATCATCACACTTTTATTTACTTACAACTCGATACTGGAACAAAGATATGACTCTATATGAATGCTTCCGGTGGTGTACTGGGATGTGCAATGATGTAGCGTAGCAATGACATCAAAAACGGACAAGCCATGAAAACATCATGCTAGCTATCTTACGATCATGCAAAGCAATATGACAATAAATGCTCAAGTCATGTATATGATGATGATGGAAGTTGCATAGCAATATATCTCGGAATGGCTATGGAAATGCCATGATAGGTAGGTATGGTGGCTGTTTTGAGGAAGATATAATGCGGCTTATGTGTGATAGAGCGTATCGTACCACGGGGTTTGGATGTACCGGCGAAGTTTGCACCAACTCTCGAGGTGAGAAAGGGCAATGCACGGTACCGAAGAGGCTAGCAATGATGGAAAGGTAAAAGTGCGTATAATCCATGGACTCACATTAGTCATAAAGAACTCATATACTTATTGCAAAAGTTTATTAGCCCTCGAAGCAAAGTACTACTACGCATGCCCCTAGGGGGATAGATTGGTAGGAAAATACCATCGCTCGTCCCCGACCGCCACTCATAAGGAAGACAATCAAAGAAACACCCCATGCTTCAAATTTGTCACACAACAGTTACCATACTTGCATGCTATGGGACTTGCAAACCTCAACACAAGTGTCTCTACAATCCACAACCACCCACTGGCATGACTCTAATATCACCATCTTTATATCGCAAAACTATTGCAAGGAATCAAACATATCATATTCAGTGATCTACAAGTTTATGTAGGATTTTATGACTAACCATGTGAATGACCAATTCCTATCATCTCTCTAAATAGATATAAGTGAATCAAGAGAGTTTAATTCTTTCTACAAAAGATATTCCCACGCTCTAACAAATATAAGTGAAGCAAAAGAGCATTCTACAAATGGCGGTTTTCTATGTGAAGAACTTCAAATGATATAAGTGAAGAACATGAAGCATTCTATAAATCAACCAAGGACTATATCATACCAGCATGGTGAATAAAATATAAGTGAAAACTAAATGCAAAAGACGCTCCAAGACTTGCACATAATGCATGAACGAAACGAATTCGAAAACATACCAATACTTGTTGAAGAAAGAGGGGATGCCTTCCGGGGCATTCCCAAGCTTAGACGCTTGAATCTCCTTGAATATTTACTTGGGGTGCCTTGGGCATCCCCAAGCTTGAGCTCTTGCCTCTCTTCCTTTTCCTCATATCGAGACATCCTCGATTAGACACTTCATCCACACAAAACTTCAACAGAAAGCTCGGTAAGATCCGTTAGTATAATAAAGCAAATCACCACTCTAAGTACTGTTCAAAACCAATTAATATTTTGTTTTTGCATTGTATCTACTGTAATATAACTTTTCCATGGCTTAATCCACTAATATAAATTGATGGATTCATCAAAACAAGCAAACTATGCATCAAAAACAGAATCTGTCAAAAACAGAACAGTCTGTAGCAATCTGAACATCCACCATACTTCTGTTACCCCAAAACTTCTACCAAAATTAGGAAAAATAAAAAAGTTGTATAGAAATACATTTCAAAAAGAATCAGAACCAATTGACATTCCAGTTAAAAATGTAAAATCGCGCACTACAGCCAAAGTTTCTGTCCTGCACCGTACAAACCAACAAGCATTGTAAGCATCCTAAAGGCAAACATTGGCACATTATTTTTATAATACAATGGAATTGTACAAGGGGATAATTATTTTTGATGAAAAGTTTCTGTAATCAAGATTCACAAAGTTTCCATGAGCATGAACAAAGTTCAAGGAGCTCTCCCACTTCAACAATGCTTGTCTTTCTCACTTTCACTTTCCTTTTTTGAAAAGTTTTAGGTTCCCCTCTTTATTTTTTTGTTTTTAAACTATATAAAAGTACTCAACAGAAATAAATGACTCTCTAAAACTTCCGGGTTGTCTCCCTGGCAGCGCTTTCTTTAAAGCCATTAAGCTAGGCATATAGTCCTCAAGTAATGAATCCACCCGGATCCCAAGGTATATCACAGCCAATTTTAATTAACAATGATTTGTAATTTAGTAGTGAGCACAAAGTAACATATATCAAGCAACAACGAAGTCTAACTCTCTTCCTATGCATTGGAATGTCATAAAAGAACAATTCATGCACACATAGTAAAGGCCAATGCATAGTATAAACAGTTTCTTGCAATTTTATCATATTGGAAACATAGAGAGGTGGAGATATAGTTCCTCTCTCATTATAATTGCAAGTAGGAGCAGCAAGCACATGCATATTACATTCATCAAAATCATCATGTGCAATGGTAAAAGGCAACCCATCAATATAATCCTTAATAAGCACAAACTTCTCCGATATAGTGTAGTTTGGAGAATTCAAAAAGATAATAGGATTATCATGCGTGGGTGCAATAGCAACAATCTCATGTTTAACATAAGGAACTATAGCAAGTTCCTCCATAAGCATAATTCATATTGGCATCTTGGCCACAAGCATAGCAAGCATCATCAAAAAGGGATATTTCAAACAAATTCAAGGGATCATAGCAATCATCATAGCAATCATCCTTCGGTAAGCACGAAGGGGAATTAAATGATGTATGAGTTGGAGGGTTACTCTCATTAGAAGGTGGGCACGGGTAGCTAATCCGCTCTTCCTCCTTTTATTCTTCGCTCTCCTCATCATCTTTTTCATCCAATGAGCTCACTGTTTCATCAATTTCTTCTTCCATAGCTACCTGCAAAATATTAATCTCTTCTTGGACAGCGGAGAAGTCCTCAGTATATGGTTTAACATAGGTATTAGAAGCATAATTATCATAACAATATTGAAATATGGCAAAATTTTCAGATTTGTAAAGAGTAGCATTTAGGGTCTTCAGAACAACAACTAAACTCATATATTTCACATAAATTCCAAGCATGGCATTGCAAACGTTGAATTTTGATCCCATAATAGTTTCCCTTTTTCAGATATACGGTGTCGCACAAAACAAGCATGCTCATCTAAAGATTTGCCCTCAACTAAACTAGTGGGGGTTTCAGCACGAGCACAAAGGGATCGAAGATGATCCAAGAAAAAAGCTTCAGGAGTGTGATAGATTTTGAGTGGTTCTTCAACCATTGGTTCAGTAGGTACAACTAATTTTTTTGGTATTTTGCGTTTCCTACCCATAACTAAAGATAGAAAACAACTAAGAACAGCAAATACAAATTACTTAGTGATAAAGCAAACAAGCACACACGAGAATATTCACCCCACGCTATGACTCTCCGGCAACGGCGCCAGAAAAAGGTCTTGATAACCCGCAAGTATACGGGATAGTTGTAGCCTCTTTCGATAAGTAAGAGTGTCGAACCCAACGAGGAGCTAGAGGTAGAACAAATACTCTCTCAAGTCCTATCGACCACTGATACGACTCTACGCATGCTTGATGTTCGCTTTACCTAGAACAAGTATGAAACTAGAAGTACTTTGTATGTGTTGTTGGATAGGTTTGCAAGATAATAAAGAACATGTAAATAAAAAGTAGGGGCTGTTTAGATAAAGATGCAATAAAGTAAATATAGCGAGTGTGGAAAAGTGGTGGTAGGAGTTGTGAAATTGTCGCTAAACAATTGACTATGTTACTAGACCTGTAATCACTATTGCAATTCTATTTGAGGGAGAGGCATAAGCTAACATACTTTCTCTACTTGGATCATATGCACTTATGATTGGAACTCTAGAAAGCATCCGCAAATACTAAAGATTCATTAAGGTAAAACCCAACCATAGCATTAAAGTATCAAGTCCCCTTTATCCCATACGCAAACAACCTATGAGTCTGTGCTTCTGTCACTCACGCCACCACCATAAGTAAATCATAAAAATATTGCAAACCCTACAGCGGGAATCCCTCACGCTTGCGCGACATGGAGGGCACAATAGGACAACACCAATACTAAAACATGCAACTCAAACCAATCATAGCAATTCATCAATCACCGATAGGACAACGAAAATCTACTCAGACATCATAGGATGGCAACACATCATTGGAAAATAATATGAATCATAAAGCACCATGTTCAAGTAGAGGGTACAACGGGTTGCAGGAGAGTGGACCACTGTAGATAGAGGGGGGAAGGTGATGGAGATGTTGGTGAAGATGGCGGAGGTGTTGGTGAAGATCGCGGTGATGATGATGGCCCCCGGCAGCGTTCCGGCGCCACCGGAAGCAAGGGGGAGAGAGCCCCCCTTCTTCTTCTTCTTCTTCCTTGACCTTCTCCCTAGATGGGAGAAGGGTTTCCCCTCTGGTCCTTGGCTCCCATGGCTTGGGAGGGGCGAGAGCCCCTCCGAGATTGGATCTATCTCTCTGTTTCTGCGTTCTCCGATCCTTCCCCTTCACCGTTTCTTTTATATCTGGATATCTGTAACTCCAATTGGGGTGAATCTTTCACCCAGATTTTTCTCATAAAATTAGCTTTCTTGCGGCAAAAGAAGGGCGTCAACCGACTTACGGGTGGCCCACGAGAGTGCCAGGCGCACCGGGGGTGGGCACGCCCCCCTGTCTCGTGGCCACCTCGGACACTGTTTCGCGTTGATTCTTCCTCCGAAAAATCCCAAATATTCCAAAATAATTCTCCGTCCGTTTTTATCCCGTTTGGATTCCTTTTGATATTGGGTTTCTGCGAAACAAAAAACATGCAACAGACTGGAACTGGCGCTAGGCACTGGATCAATATGTTAGTCCTAAAAAATAGTATAAAAAGTTGCCAAAAGTATATAAAAATTGAATAATATTGGCATGGAACAATCAAAAATTATAGATACGACGGAGACATATCAGGGGCTAATGCATATTGCTGTTAAATCTATACAAGTACTATATTCTACACAAGCATGTGAAGGACCAGCTCATTCATTTTGATTAAACCAGCCCTTGGGGACTACGGATTAAGCTGGATTTTTTACAGGTTTGACCAAAGGATATTACTAATGCTTATACGTTTGTTCTAAGTTTACAGCCTTATTCATCATAAGCAATAGACTTGGGGGCTGGCATAGTAAGGATAATTCAGTGAAGGGAAGAGTTTATACCTCAAATTTCTGGTGCATTTGCTTCACCATATCAACTTCGAGGTCACGGCTGCTGTGCACTTGGCTAAGATAGCCAGAAAAAACTTCCCCAATTCTCATCTGAGTATATTCAGCAATGTAAAATCTGACCTTACAGTGTTCCAGGTGCTCCTCCTTGGAAGAACACTTGGCTAGCATAGTAGGTCTACCCAGCTCAGTATAGTCGGTCTTGGTAATTTCCACATCAGCATCTTGTGGGTCGTCTGCCTTGGCCGGGCTAGAGACTTCAGGGTTTTCAGAGCCGTCAGCGGCCTGCTCGGAAGGCGGGTCAGCAGTCAACATTGGCGTGTCATGAGCCGGTTCAAGCGCGGCTCAAGAATAGAGGCATCAGGCGCGACCATCTGGAGTTCCGGCTTGTTGACAATTGGCTCTTCGGCAGGCTTGTTCTTCTTCACCCTCTTGCTGGGTTTTGCTTTTCCACTGCATAAGATCAAAAAGATCAGTACAAGTATAAAGAATTGAAATGAATACAGGATAAGTAAATCATCATTACCCTGGAGTAGTTTTAAAGGCCGGCATGTTGGACTGGAGTGAGTCGCCGGAGGAAGGTGAAGTTTCCTGATAATTCGAGTCAGAAGAGTTGAGTGGTTGACGAGTGAGACCCGCCAAAGGATAAAAAGGATTTAAGTCGGAGGTGACCTTGTTCCGGCGCTTCCTTGGTGTATTAGGTAAGCCGGAGGAGAGTTCCGCGTCCTTGCTGGTCCGGGTCTACCTCTGGCTCTCATGAATCTGCCACTTCAAAAGAAATTGAGGATCTTGATAAGCTAAGGGATGTGAAAATCTTACTTTCCGGGTTACTCTTCGGTTTTTCTGTCTTGTCAAAGGCTCGGAGTCGGAGGAAATAATAGTTACCACTTCATCCGCTCCATGACTTGTTCCCATGTCCTCCTGATGATAATCAGTGCCAATAAGGTGGTTAAAAAAGGAGCCAAGAGAGTCAAGAGCTACCTCCAACTCAGAGGAATCTTCTAGTCGAAGCAAGTCAGAGGCGCTGGCCTTCTTTCCTTTCTTCTTGGGGCGGCTTTCCAGGCGGCTATCTTGGCCTTCCTGGCTGTCTTTGCAACCTCATTATCATACTTTTTCTTCCAAAATTGTCGTCAGCCTGTGAAAGACAGCAAAGGTTTGAGTAAAGATAAAACATCAAGGATGAAGGTAAATTTACTCAGTCTAGCGGCTTACCGCTAGTGCCGGGTTAGCTTTGCAGAAAGGGCTTAAGCCCACCTTGCCACAATTTGCTAGGCTCTCATTCAAGAGCGACTTTGTCATATCGTTGATGATGTCGTCAGGTAAATTATCAGGGTTGTGCCACAGAGGATCATTCTTCTCGCCCGTGTAGGTGCACATCAAACTAGAGGGGCGGCTCAACAGAATGATCCGCCAGGCAAGCCAAACCCGGACCAAGTCGATACCATTTAAACCATTCCCCAAAAGAGCCTTGACTTTAGCCATGGTGGGGGCGAGTTTCTGGTGATCAGCAGCTAACAACTTGTCTGGAAGAGGATGATTAGACTCGAGTCGCAGGGCGTGAAAGCCGGGCAGAGGGTTCTCATCAGCCGGAGAAGTGTCTTGGCAATAGAACCATGTCTGGTTCCAGTCTTTGGGGTGACTTGGTGGATTCGCACAAGGAAAAATGGCGTCTCTCCGTCGTTGGATTGAGACCCCGCCAAGCTCCAAACTAGGTCCATTGGCACATTCATTCTGGCGGTTCAAATAAAATAACTCTCTGAAGAGTAGTAAGCTGGGCTCTTCTCCAAGATACACCTCACCAAACACTTGAAAGTTGCAAATATTAGACACATTGTTGGGTCCGATGTCTTGAGGATGGAGGTCAAAAAAGTGCAGGACGTCTCTAAAGAACTTTGAGCCGGGTGGTGAAAAGCCATGGTTCATGTGGTCAGTGAAGACAATGACTTCCCCCTCTTTGGGCTGAGGTTTTTCCTCTGTTGGGTCAGGAGCACGATATGACATGACTTCCTTCTTTGGCAGATAGCCAGTCTTCACAAAGTCAACGAGTGTACTATTTGTGACGATGGATTTGACCCAATTGCATGAAGTGGGTGGTTTGGGCGGCATTGTGAAGAAGGAAGCCTAACAAAGTGTAAAATTTCTGGTTCAAATTTAAGTAGGAGAGAAAGTGTTACAGTACATATTCAAAATAGCGGCTCATGAAGGGGCTTAACGGTGTATGGCTAATTATATCAGGTTATTTAAACCGCCATGAGCAGTCGAGTTACTTAAGCCGCCATGTGTGGTTGATGTTATCTATTGAGAATTGCAATTTAAGTAAGTTATTAGAGCCACCAGGGGTAGGTGGATATATCAAAACACAGATGTTTGGCTAAGTGTCATACAAACAAGTTTCACAGATTGCAATCATTATTTTGGATCAATGGATGCTCAGAAAAAGGAAATAATCTAGACCTAAAAACCAGTATAGATGAGTTCGTGAGTTCTAATGAGGTCTCTTTACAGAAAAAGGGGATCCACTAGTATCAAATGTGGAAGCAAAACAACCACCACATGAGTTCTATATTACTTTTGGATCAAAAGAGGCTGCGGTGGAGGAACTATGAAGAAACCGTGAAGAACATGAAGAACAGGCAGAAACCCTAATGCGGATCTAAGGTGCGGGAAGGCATAAACTTACAGGTGCAGATCTACTGTGGAGGGTCGCCGCCGTTCTCTGGTTCAGTTCAGGGTGATGCAGCGGCTTGGGACGAGGACGACGGTGCACACTGCGGTGGCGGCAGAGCTCGAGCGGCAGAAGGTCGTGAGAGGAAGAAGATGATGGAAAGGGGGAGAATGAAGAAAGACCAGTCGTGCCTATTTATAAGGGAAAGACTGATAAGTGGTCGTGAAAAACGAGGAGGCCAAAAATATGGTTATCCAGCTGCTAGGACGCCTCGATTCTCAGGATGGTCATTAAGATAAGGATCCATTGAGATATGTTGGACAAAGTGTGAATTAATGGCAAATGACGTCATGGCGGGTTATCACAGATCCATAGGATGACATCATGGCGGGTTATAAAACTTCTGTACAAACGAAGAGCAGAAGATTTTTTCTAAGTGTTGAAGATTGACATGAACCCGTTCAAATCAATCTGGGGCCTAATGTTGGGGATATAACTATTAGGTATGACCCGCCCAGGAGGGGCCGGGTTATACCTATGGCAATTCATGAAGCCCAAGACCGCACTGGAAGATGGCGGTTCAGTTAAGGGCCCAAGGCCCAGAGGCGACTTAAAGTCCATAGAGATAAACCGCCATATATGTGTATGACTTGTGTTGTAAGATAGGAATAAACAGAGACCGAGCCGGACACTGTTTATGAGCCGGCCAGGACTCTGAGAGCCACTGGGCGTCGACCTCTGTATATAAAGGGACGACCCGGCGACGGTTTAGGACAAGTAACATCAGATCAAGAACTAGGTCAAGCGGATTCGCTCCCTAGTAATCGAGACATAAGCAATCCCACCTCTAACTAGATTAAGCCATTACCTTCACCGCAAGGGGCCAAACCAGTATAAACTCCAGTGTCCTTTGTCCCATTTCAACCCCTTTAAGCTACCTAGTTGCGATGGCTCCACGACTATGTCCTTTCACTAGGACATCTGCTGTGACAATTCCATGACACCAGGGGAGTTTTGTTTGCAATTATTTTGATTTAATTTGAGCATGGGACTGGGCATCCCGGTTACCGGCCATTTTCTCGTGAGTGAGGAGCGGAGTCCACTCCTCATGAGAATAACCCACCTAGCATGGAAGATATAGACAACCCTAGTTGATACATGAGTTGTTCGAGCATACAAAACAGAATTTCATTTGAAGGTTTAGAGTTTGGCACATACAAATTTACTTGGAACGGCAGGTAGATACCGTATATAGGAAGGTATGGTGGACTCATATGGAATAACTTTGGGGTTTGTGGAAGTGGATGCACAAGCAGTATTCCCGCTTAGTACAAGTGAAGGCTAGAAAAAGACTGGGAAGCGACCAAATAGAGAGCGACAACAGTCATGAACATGCATTAAAATTAATAGACATTGAGTGCAAGCATGAGTAGGATATAATCAACCATGAACATAAATATCATGGAGGCTATGTTGATTTTGTTTCAACTACATGCGCGAACATGTGCCAAGTCAAGCCACTCGAATCGTTCAAAGGAGGATACCACCTTATCATACCACATCACAACCATTTTAATAGCATGTTGGCACGCAAGGTAAACCATTATAAACTCCTAGCTAATTAAGCATGGCATAAGCAACTATAATCTCTAATTGTCATTGCAAACATGTTTCATTCATTATAGACTGAATCAGGAACGACGAACTAATCATATTTACAAAAACAAGATAGGTCGAGTTCATACCAGCTTCTCTCATCTCAATCAGTCCATCATATATCGTCATTATTGCCTTTCACTTGCATGACCAAACGGTGTGGATAATAATAATAGTGCACGTGGCATTAGACTAAGTTGGAATCTGCAAGCATCTTAATACACAGGAGAAGACAAGGCGATATGGACTCTTTGTTAGATCAACAATAATGCATAAAAGAGCCACTTCAACATTTTCATTATGGTCTTCTCCTCTCGACCCCCAAAGAAAAGAAAACAAATAAAACTATTTACACGGGAAAGCTCCCAACAAGCAAAAGAAGAACAAGAAATCTTTTTGAGTTTTCTTTTAGTTACTACCACTACAAACATGGAAAGTAAACACACGAGAAGAAAGCAAGAAAAGGAAAATAAACTAGCATGGATAGTACATGAAAAAGTATGAGCACCGACAACTAGAATGAGTGTGTGAACATGAATGCAATGTCGTTGAGAAATACGTACTCCCCCAAGCTTAGGCTTTTGGCCTAAGTTGATCTATGCCCATGGATCGAAGCTACTCTCTCCGGTGTACTAAGGAGTGTCATCTGGGTGCCACCGGTTGGCAATCTCCTCCGGATCCCACTGATAAACGGACTGTCGATAAGGGTCAAGTGGTGGTTCCAGCTCGGGCTTTCACTACAAAAAAAAAGACACATCCGTGACATTTTGGGCCGAACGAATTTTTTTTTGTCATACATATGACACTTATATGACGATAATTGTGACAAAACCCGGTATCATCATAGATGTGGTGGGCTCCTACTTCTATGACAAAAAATCATGACAGAAAATGGGCTTTTCGTCCTGGGCGGGCCGGAGACGCAGCTGCATGACAGTCTTTGGGCCATCCATGACGGAAAAAACCGTGGTAGAAGCGAGGGGGAGGAAAATTTCAGGGAGTTGCCGGTTACGGTGGGAGGTCGGGGGCCGAGCGATGCGCGTTTCTCTCGTACACGTGCGAGGCGTTGGCTCTAACTGAACCCGAGCGAGGCGTTGGGCTCTAACTGAACCCGAGCGATTGCACTGCAGGCTACGCGTTACTGAACCCGAGCGATCGATGGCTGTTAACTGAACCCGATGGAGCGATTCCTTCGCTACTGCTGCTAACTGAAGCCGATCGATTGGATGAATAGTGAGTGTTGCGGGGGGGGGGGGGGGGGGGTTGGATGAACAGTGAGCGGTGGCGTTGCCTTTGGATGAACAGGACCCCGTGGTGTGGAGGGCTGGATGAACAGGAGACGGTGGAGGGGTGGCCGTGGAGGGGTGGTTGAATAGGACCCCGTGGTGTGGAGGGCTGGATGAACAGTAGATGGTGGAGGGGTTCCCGTGGAGGGGTGGTTGAACAGTAGCCAGTGGAGTAGCGCGCGGTGGAGGATGGATGAACAGGAGCCCGTGGAGGCTGGAGGAGGTCGACGGTAGCCCGTGGAGGCTAGAGGAGGTCGACGGTGGAGATGAACAGTATCCCGTGGAGTCCCGTTTTGCGGTACGCCACACCCCTCCCGATGAACAGGACCCCCGTTTCGACCATAGCGCTCCAACACAAGTCTGTCTCGTCCGTTTTGCGGTACGCCACACCCCTCCCGATCAACAGGATCCCCGTTTCAACCGTATGAGGTTCGTTTCGTCCGTTTTGCGGTACGCCACACCCCTCCCGATCAACAGGACCGCCGTTTCGACCATAGGAGGTCCGTTTCCTTCGTTTTGCGGTACGCCACACCCCTCCCGATCAACAGGACCCCCGTTTCGACCGTAGGAGGCCCGTTTCCTCCGTTTTGCGGTACGCCACACCCCTCCCGATCAACAGGACCCCGTTTCGAATGTAGGAGGTCTGTTTCCTCCGTTGTGCGGTACGCCAGGCCTCGTTTCCATCGCCTGGTCCGTCCAAGCCCTCCCGATGAACACGGCCATGCATTCCCTTCTAACCCATCCGTTGGCTCCCATGCGTTCCGTTGCCTCCCGATGAACACGAGGCATTCCGTTGCCTCCCCATGAACACGACGCATTCCGTTGCCTCCCCATGAACACGACGATGTTGTGTCTCCATTCCAACCCAGCCATGTATGTATGCGCGAGTAGGCGTTCGAGACCCTGCCCGTATGTACGTACGTGGTCGTATTTTCTTTCTTGCACCCTCGCCGCTGTATGTACGTCTACATGCTACGTGCGCGCCTCTACTACGGCACGTGCGTGCCTCTACTACGACACGTGCGCGCCTCTACATCGACCAGTATGTACGTACACGTTCACGAACAGAATGACAACGCTACATACGCTTCGACCAGGTGGGTCCCGACTGTCAGGCACTTCCTTGCCTGCGAAGATGTGGCTGGTGGGTCCCAACAGTCAGGGGGGCGAATCAATTTTTTTGCTCGGACGAACTTCCTTGCGTGCGAAGATGTAGCTGGTGGATCCCAGCAGTCAGGGGGACAAATCTTTTTTTGCCTGGACGCACCTCCTTGCATGCGAAGGTGTAGCTGGTGGGTCCCAGCAGTCAGGGGGAAACATTTTTTCATGAAATTCGGTGGCCCGTCCGGTGGGTCCTAGCTGTCAGGTGGAGGAATAATTATTTTGCGCGTAATAAGGAGGCACTTCCTTGCGGCCACCATGGACCCAGCTATCAACCTCTCCACGCACAGTACTCTTTCGATGGAAGTCGGTCGTTGACCACATTGACCACGCCGCTCCGAGAGCACCACGGCCATGGACGATGGTGAGGCCTAGGAAGGGGACGACGCGGAGCCGGGGAAGACGCAGCAGTGGATGCCCACGCGAAGAGGAGTACGAGGGTGAGGCTACCATCGCCGCAGAATAACAGGGGGTGTGGGTGAGTAGAGGGATGGTCTGGCCAGCGGTGGGAGTAGTAGGAGGCGGTGAGGCCTCCGCGGCATCACAGCCGGCCACGGGAGGCAGGAGCACGCGGCACGACCGGCGCTGCTTTGGGCGGCTGAAGCACGCAGACCAAAGGTTGAAGAAGCACTACGGCTGTTGGATGGACATCGTACGGTCACTGGAGCTAGAGTCGTTCATATTGACTAAGTTGACAAAGCCCTCCGTCCCCGTAAACTTAGTAGGCCCACAAGTCAGCCTCCCACCAAGGTGAGTCCCAGCTAGCAGGGGGTATTCATTTTCTTGTGCGTAATAAGGACGCATTTCCGGTGGGTTCGAGCTGACAGCGGGGGCAACGTTTTTTTCGCGAAATACAAAGACCCTTCCGGTGGGTCCCAGCTATCAGGTGGAGGAATCATTATTTTGCGCGTAATAAGGAGGCATTTTCCTGTGTGGGCCCCTACTGTCAGCCTCTTCCGATGGCTGTTGTTTGTTGACCATGTTGACCTCGCCACGCCGAGAGCACAAACACGGTGGACGTGGGCGAGGCCCAGGAAGAGAACCACTCGGAGCCGGCGAAGCCACTGCAGCGGATGCCCACGCTGAGGGGAGAACGAGCGCTGACTGGTCGGCTACGGGGTGAGGCTGACGTCGCCGGAAAAAAAGAGGATGTGTGGGTGGTTAGAGGGATGGCCTGGTGGCAGCACAGCCAGCCACGGGAGGAGGGAGCAGGCAGTCCCGTCGGCGCTGGTTTGGGCGGCTGGAGCAGGAAGATCAGAGATTGAAGAAGCACGGCAGCCGTTGGATGGACATCCAACAGTCACTGCTGTGTGTTGACTAAGTTGACAAAGCGTTGCGTACGCGTCAAAAAAAAATTAGGACAGCGTCATCGTCAACCTAGTAGGCCCAGAAGTCAGCCTCCAAATCTGTGGAAAATAGCATACAGCCCATTAGCCATTATTTTCAATAATTTACAACCCATTTGCTAATTCTTAAGGATATTTGAAGCCCATATTCTTTTCATTAGCATTACAGACCATATATTCTGGGCACTGCTAAAAAATTCAACGAAATTTTGCATATTTCGGTGGGGTCCGAACTCTTGTAATCACGAAATTTCGAGTCACGTTAAAAATAGTTTTCAAAAAATTATATCAAAATAAAATTCAAAAAACAATTCTCTGCAAAAAAATGAATGAAATTTAGAATCTTAACTAGCAAGATGCCCGTTCGTTGCACGGAACATGAAGATGCATTTGTATGACTAGTTTATCTTGTGGGAGAAAAGATGATATTTTAATGTAATTGCCAGTTGGCTTTGGTTTTTATAAGAGTAGAGAGTAGAGAATCCTGAAAATGATATTTTAATGCAATTGCCGGTTGGCTTTGGTTTAAGAATTTACAGCCCATTTCTTACAACTTATAGCCCGTTTTCTGGGGAAGCCCATTTCTTATCCCTCCTCGTCTTGAAAGATTTGCAGCCCAGCGGGGCTGAGAAAAGCAATTAGGCCTCGGTTTTGGTATTCTCCAAAAAAAGAACTGGGCTAGCCAATTTCAGAAAGAAAAAATATATCAACTGGGCTCGTCATGTGCTTAATAAAAGCGCAAGCGTGGGCTAGACGGGCCACAGCCCCCGCACAACGCGCATTTGAGCTCCGTCTCTGAAACTGAAAAACAACTGGGTGAGCTGCTGGGTCCCTGGTGTTATCCGCTCGTTGTATAATTTTCTCTTTTATTGACTACATTGACAATGGCGTGGAACCTAGTTATCAAACAATTAGGAGGAAGTATTTTTTTTGGCTTGTAATAACGAGGCACCTGCTTGCGAAATGCAATGACCCTGGTGGGTCCCTACTGTCAGCCTCTCCACGTACAGTCATCTCCTGATTCCTCTTGGTTGTTGACCATGTTGACAACGCCAGACGGCGGCGGGCACAGCAAGCTAACCAAGGCGGAGAACGACGGCAAGGCCTCGGATGGGAACGAACAACAGCCATGGAAGATGCGGCAGTGTAGTGGCAGGTGGAGGGGAGTACGAGGGAACAACATGCAAGTCAAGCATACAAATGGTACAAAAAGCCCAAGGATTAATAGTTCATCAAATTTTTAGACAAAACCCAGATTGAACATGATAGTAACATCTAACCCAACCACTCTTTTTTGCAGTCACAAACAAATGGATCGGTCTGATCCATAAAATCAACATCCTGTGCAAAAAAAAATTTATTTCAGGATGTCTACAACTTATTGTAAATATAAGCCGAGCACGTTTAGAAGCCCATTTGTCCACCTGAAACTTCTTTTTTTGCTGTTCAACATGTTCGTCCGTGAGAAATCTCTTGCTGTAAAAATTAAGCCTCATGGACAATAGTAACCTCGCGTTCAACAGGAAGAATGTGACAAAGCTTCTGTTTGCCTGGTTGGATGCATATCGTCCCATCGTTATTGTCCTCAAACGAATGTCATGAGAACTGAGAAAATCCTTGTCCTTATTACGCCAACGATTGGTTATATGTTTTTCTCCATGTGGTTCTCCCTAAGTAGACATGAAGATTGAAAACAGTTAAGGTTTGAAAAAAGAGTATGTCGAAAGAACGACAGCTGAACAGTTAATTCTAGTACAATATATATGGGCTTTCAATGTGCATGAAATCATCACCTCTATGTATAAATTCTCCAGAGATCGAAAGCATTGCAGCAAGCCAATAATTATGTCCAGATCAAAACTATACATACTGATATATATGATCTTGACAGAATCCAGCAGCATTGATAGGCGATCAATGGACGAACTCTTCATTGAGCATATAACATAATATTAGTACCCAAAGTGTACTCCAAGATGATATAAAACTTATGCGCACAAATGAAAAATGTAGCATATGATTATAAATGTGGAGATGATAATATACGGTACCTGAAAAAGTGAGGAGCCAAACACCAACTCCTTGTGATTATTAAACGGGTCACGAATTACACCCAAGGTCTCCAGTTTGGGCGCAGAGACGACAGTTATTTCTGAAGGTGTATAACAATTATGAAGGAGCAACCTTTCAAGTGAAGGGGCATCTTCGATGATGAGTTGTCGTCCTTTAAAACAAATTCCAATGCTTTTAAGGTAAGGCGACTTTATTTGGAGACAACTGATACCGATTTCTATTCCCAAAACAATCAGCAAGCGCTCCAGGGCAGGGCAACTGGAGTGGATGATGCTGTGCAGTGAGGCATCCGACAGATAAACCACCACAACCGAAAGTTTTTTTAGCAGTGGGAGTCGAAGCATTTGTACCAGATCGTTTGGTAGATGGCACCGGGCGAAGGTGGCGGTGTGGAGAGAGGAGAAAAACCGCAAGATGGACAACGGTGGTGTGGGCATGAATTTTTGGTATGTTCGTGGTATGAAACTTTCGTGGTAATGGTAGAACTCAAACTGCTGGAATTTTCCGAATTCAGGGGATGTCAGCCAAGCATCCACCTTGCCGGGTATGGACAGCAGGTAGCTTGTCGGGATGCAGAGGCATTGAACGGGGCCCTGCTGGTGAGAAGAGACGATGGCTCTGATGAGATCAAATTCAGGATGGACAGATATCTGACGACAGTCGAGATTGAGGGGTGCGGTGCGCCATAGAGGGCGCCACCGAGTTGAGAGGACTTGTGTGCGGCAGCAATCCTTGGTGGGGAGAAGCGAGATGATCTCCTCAAGGATGACGCCCGGGAGATCGTTGATGCGGTCCACCGGAGATTCTACCGGTTCCTCAGATCCGGGTGGGGGGGGGGGCTCGCCGTTTCTCCCCGCGCGACCGGGTGCGGGATCTACAACCGGCGTCGCCGCTGGTGGGAGCCTCATCTTCTTGGCGTTGGGGCCAGCCGACTCCATTTTCCTTGTGGGTGTCGCAACGAGCTCACGGGTTTGAGCAGAGTAGCCAGAGACGAGCCTAGTGGCAGTGCGAGTGGGGAAGAAGGAGGGCTGGGGATTTCTGTAGGAGTGGAAGAAGAGGAGCAGGCGTTTTCTGTACGAGTGAGGAAGAAGGTGAGCGGGGTTTTCTGGACGAGTGAGGAAGATTGAGGAGCGGGGGGAATTGGGTGGGGAGACGGAAGCGGGAGAGCGAGTTGTTCGTGTTTATAAGGCCCGCTGCACTAACTACTCGCTTTTTCCCAAGAACCGCTCCCTTCTTTTGCGTTGCTGCATGACTGGCCATGAATGCAGGATGCATGTGCCCGCCGGCCACTGCATGCGCCTAGTTTGTTACTAGGCCTATTTAATAGGGTGGTTATGGAGTAAATTAAGGAGATTTATTTTCTCTATGTACATCCACCAAATTAGAGGATGCGGTACTGGATGCAGACACTCACATTAAACTAACATTCAGAAGAACAAAAGTTCAGCATGTCTATGCATCTCAATGATTCACCATACTATAACCAATATACAAAGCTGTGAGAAGGTGTGGAAAGAAAGAAAATCGGTCGATGCTTCTCTGAGCAAAGGGCCTCCCTGCGCACGCATTAATTTCCTGGGCATGCTTGTTTCTTCTCAATGTTGCGAGCACTTTGAGCATGTTGGCAACTCCACAGCTAGCTAGCTGCCTCATCTTGCAATTGATACTAACACATTTGCAGCAAACACATGAGACAATAGAGATGACTCAATATGGGTCCATATTGTGCAGTTCCCCTGATATCATATTCATTGTCCTGAATCTGAAAAGATAGAAAAACAGTAGCTATACTTAAACGGTGTTGCAAAACAGTAGCACATATCAATAGCTCGGCATGACAAAACACGATCATCTGGACGAAGGGGATACTGACCTGCCTGAGGAAGATTACATATAATTTCATAAGTCCGTGGTTGATTTCCACCTTCAGCTGCACTGCTTGTTTGCTCCTCCACACATGACAGGATCGTTCCGCACTGCATTCAGCAAGTCAACGTACGAATAAGCTAATTTCATCTTGTGGTGGTCATTGTACCTAGTTACGAATGTAGGAATACCTGGAGCACCATGAGGTTAGCTGACAGCAGGTAGATGCAGCCATATAAATTTTGTGCGGTGCTACCAAAATTGATGTTTGTATCCCTTCCCGTTATGAGAATTCTTCTTGAAGTTGGTAGAATGTGACGGCTTGTTCTTTGCATCAAACTTGCCTTTCCCCTGAGATTTGTTCTTGTTGTTTTGGGGCTGGTTGGGCTGGAAGTTCTTCTCGTGTACCATGTGGGCACTACAAGCTCCCTCGGCGACCCGAGCATGTGTGTCTTTTGCTCTCGCCTTCTCCTCAAAATCAAGAGTGCTAATGAGATCCAAAACAGAAAACTCATGTCTCTTGTTTTTCAGACAAGTAGCAAAATCGTTCCACGAAGGTGGAAGCTTGGAAATGATGTTCCCAGCAACAAATTTGTCCGGCAACACACACTTAAAGTACTCAAGTTCCTTAGAGAGTGACTGTATCTAATGAGTCTGCTGAACAACAGAGCGCTCATCAGTCATCTTGTAGTCACAAAATTTCTCCATGACGTACAACTCGTTGCCAGCGCCCGAGGGCCCAAACGTGGCCTCGAGCGCAGCCCACATGTCTCTGCCGCTGTCAAACGACATATATGAATCCACAATGGAATCGTCAAGAACACTCAGCAGGGCGGCTTTGAAGAGGGTATCCATGTTCTGAAAAGCTTCCTGCTGTGTAGGATTAACATCGCCCTCAAGCTTACCCTTAGTGGCGTCATAGCAGTACATGATCTGAAACCAATATAATGCTCTTGTGCGCCACCTTTTATATTGCACCCCCTTAAAAGTAGGCGGCTTCAAAAGCGCAGCAAAACCACTCGGAGTAAATTGCCTGTGATAAGGTTTTTGGATTGGATTGTTGAATATATGAGCAATTCAGTATGAGATTTAATCCGAATCAGTAGTAAATAGATCATGACGACAATTGCAAACATCAAAGTAATGATGCATACTAAACTAGGAGGACAGAATCACATACTGTACAGTGGGAGCAGAACCGATGTGGTTGATGTTGTCACTCATGTCATTGATGAAGAGGTTACCGAGGTCGGGGAAGAAGGCTGTCGTTGAGGAAGTCATCGCTGGCAGTAGTCACAGGAGTGTGCTCCCCAAAAACCTGATCGCCCCTCTCCCGTACAGGATCACGAAAGGCGGGGTTCGGAGGACTGTTGTCCCTTCTCGTGGTGCATGCCGGAAGGAGGGCTAGAGAAGAATTGCGTGGTGGCGCTAAGATCTGGAACGGTGCGAAACCATATGATACAACGGCGGCTAGGGTAGAGCATGTTAGGTCGGTCGTGCGAGTATAATAGTAGGCCTTGGGCCCCCAAACCCCACGTCCAAGTCAATAATAGCTCAAAAAAGTCAATAATATCCCCACCAAGGTTTGTCTCAAAAAAACCCGGAGTAATTAAGACGTCTGTTAGTCCCTTTAGTATAAATACAATATGATTAATAATGGCCCCACCTTTTGTCTCACAAAGTAGAGTATGTTGGAGTACAACCGGCTACACATTTACAATCCTCTTCTCTTCTCTCTCCTTCAACTAAGCACAAATACTATATTTAAATCCTTATAGCCTGCTTATGTCATCTAATTGTAGTACTTGCTCTAAAAGTTA
The DNA here is from genome assembly GCA_963921465.1 of Triticum timopheevii. Taxonomy (NCBI): domain Eukaryota; kingdom Viridiplantae; phylum Streptophyta; class Magnoliopsida; order Poales; family Poaceae; genus Triticum; species Triticum timopheevii. The sequence goes on from OY997262.1 coordinate 189,954,443, forward strand.
CTATCCACTGTGTAGTCTGAAATGCCGGGCGTGCAGCGGGCGGTGCCCTCGGACGGCGCGCCGCTTCAACGGCGGAAGCAGTGAGAGGTCGCGTCGCCCTGACTTGCCATAAATGTGGAGTGGCGGGCTCAGCTAGCGCCGGGCGGGAAGCGCGCGCGGGAGGGGGGAGGGGTTTTTGTTGGGCCAAGAAGGTGAGAAGCCAACTTGGGATCGGTCCGGACGGGGAAATATCATGTGCTCCCATACTCTGCATATGACACTAGTTTATGTTACTACTCCCTCCTTTCCGGTTTATAGAGATGTTTAGAGTAACATAGTAATATGTTACAGTACAAGTTACTCCCCACTATGACCAGCCTTGGCCTCTCCCAATGCTCCACCATGTACAGCTGCTAAGCCTGCCACGTAGGCATAAAATATGATGTGGCACCAATAAACTAAGCACCTATGCATTGAAGACTTGAGTTACTAAGCCATTTAATGCACTTATCACCTCATCTAAAGAGCATTAATAGTATAGCCAGCTGGTGGCTATAAGCCAGTGACATGTCATCTACAGCCCATCTTATATTCAACATGTACAATAGTACTACCTCCGTCCTGGTTTACACGTCCCCTTTGTAGTTTGTGTCAAATTTTGACTAAGGATTTAACTAATAAAATGTTAATGCATGTCAAAAAAATTATCTCATTGGATTCGTATTCGAACATAGTTTTCAAAAATATAATGTTTGGTAACATGTGTAAACATTTTGTTAGTTTAATCTATGGTCAAATTTTGACACGAAATACAATGAGGACCAATAAACCCGGACGGAGGTAGTAGATCAAGAGAGTGTACTACTACTTTTTTGTTCTGTGGCCCACCTTTCATTCTCACAAAGTGCCTAAGAGCATGTGCTAGAGCTGGCTCTTCACGAAGAGCCCGCTTACCTTCTCTTTCCTCCAACTAAGCAGAAATATACTACTGTTTATTCCTTATAGCCCGCTGACTCAACTCTATTGTACTTGCTCTAAGCACATCTAAGCACTTGCTAGCACCCCATTGACCGTGGACCTTGACGGTGTATGTCACCTTGTGTCTCATAATTTTCCTCGTCATCATCTGAGTCCTAGAAGATCTCACCCACATCATCATTAGCATGCAGCCGCCTTGATAGACAACGTGCACAGGAGGAGTAGAGGCGACTGGGGACGTAACACCACCACGTCGTGGGCACTCCGTATGTGCTCGTGTGCATGCAGCGTGCGTGTTTTTCCATCGGTGCTAGCTCTAAGGCCGAGGCTGCGGTCGTCTTCGTCTCCGACTAGTAGTTGAGCAACGACGACAAAGAGGAGCTGCAAGAGATGCGTATGCGCCGTTGCGTGCGAGCTTTGCCGTAGCACGAGGAACAGGACATCGCCGCGGATGGCGCACGCCTCCATACAGCCGAGTGTGTCCACATGCATGTGTTATTCACGTGCATTCTGCGGCCGAGCGTGTGTGCATGCACGTCTTGTTTACGTGCGTTGTGTGCTCCATGCTGCGCGCGTATGTGCATGAGTTGGATCGGATGGAGTTAGTGCGTTGGCTTGTGTACATGTGTGGCTTGTTGCGTGGTTATCAACAATTCAATATAACTACTCCCTCTGTTCCTAAATATAAGTCTTTCTAGCCATTTCAAGTAGACTATAACATACGAATGTATGCAGACATATTTTAGAGTGTAGATTCACTCATTTTGTTTTGTATGTAGTCCCTTATTGAAATATCTAAAAAGACTTGTATTTGGGAACGGAGGGAGTATAAAGCATCCTCAACTTAGCATCCTGATGTACCGTTTCTAGTGGTTAGCAAAAAGTTAATGTTCTTTTAGTTGTTTATAGGTGGGCAGGCGGCAAAAACAAGGGAAAACACTCAAGGTTCCTTGCAGACGCTCCGCCGCGAGGTTCCTTGCTCCTCCTCGGTCGTCGGGAATCTATGCTCTTCAACTCTTTTCTTTTATGTGAGCTTTGTTCATCCTTTTCCCAACACGTGTCATGCAAGAAAATGGAGATAATCAGATAAGCAGTGCGTGAGTGAGTCGTGCGGGGGGGGGGGGGGGGGGAAGCGGGGGGAAACCCTTTTCCGTAAGTGAGTCGTGCACTTCGATGGCACCTACGCAATATTTTTTCTCCTCAATGGCACGTGAATGGCACGTGAATAGTGCATGTACTCAACGACGGAGCACGGGATGGTAGCAATGACATGGTCAGCCCTTTTTTGGAGAGAGTACGTACTACTAGTAACTAACTTTGATGTGCCCCATAAACTCGTAGAACGACGAGAAGCTTGATTACGCCTTCTTGCCAACGCGTGCGCGGTGGCTCGCAGCACGAGGAGAAACTTTTCCTTACAAGCGGTGGACGTGCAGCAGTTCATTTGGTGTCAGATTGCCAGAAGCACTATTGTAGAACCATCGAATTCCGGAAGAGGCGAAGAGCCAAGCGCAAGGTCACTTACTAACCTTAGGCTAGGCGTAGTGGGAGTAACATAAGTAGGGGTACCTCCTTTTTTTATTCTAGAAACAACCACACGCGAATATCAAGGTGCTAGTTACGTAGAACAAATTTCCTGCAGTCCATGCTCAGCCCTCCTCTATCTCTCTTCTCAGTCAGCCAGCGGACGCGCGGAGCCCATCGTCTGTTTGCTCACATGCGGCCCCACATGTCAGTGAAAACGCAAGAGGACCTACTGAACCTGCACATCTTTCACCTCGACGTGCTGGTGATGAAAAACAAATCCAAGAAAGATCTTCGGTGGCCGCTTTTGGAGTTACTCAAGAGTAGTAAGATTCTATTTACAGTTTAACCCAAGATGCACATCTCGTGGCTTCAACTTATCAACTACCACTCTTTTTCTTTCATGACACGACCTGCATGCTGGATGTCCCACGTGTCGGCAAAAGGAGGAAGAACCCGACCAAATCTTCGGTTGTGCTCTCGGATTAGATTAGTTGTGCTAACTTAAAAAATTTATTGTGTACTCCCTCCGAACCAAAATACCTGACTTCCATTTGTCTAAAAATGGATGTGCCTATATACTAAAACAAGTCTAGATACATATATATTTTGACAAATACTACCTCCATCCGGGTTTAGTGGTCCTAATTATATTTCGTGCCAAATTTTGACCATAGATTAAACTAACAAAATGTTTACGCATGTCACAAAACATTATATTTTTGAAAACTATGTTCAAATACGAATCCAATGAGATAATTTTTTGTCACGCCCTCGATGCGGCTATATCTCCCACGTGTCGAAGCACGACTTAGAGGCATAGCCGCATTGAAAGCAATGTCGCAAGTGAGGTAATCTTCACACAACCCATGTAATACATAAGGGAAAGAGATACATAGTTGGCTTACAATCGCCACTTCACACAATTACATGAATAAAGCATTACATCATCCAGATACAATCAAGGTCCGACTACGGAACCAAAATAAAAGAAGAACCCCAAATGCGACAAAGGTCCCCGATCGACCCCAACTGGGCTCCACTACTGATCAACTAGAACGAAACAACACAAAGGGCAAGATCTTCATCGAGCTCCTCCTTGAGCTTGCTTGCGTCACCTGCTCGGTAACATAGGCACCTGCAAACTGGTTTTGGAAGTATCTGGTGAGTCACGAGGACTCAGCAATCTCGCACCCGCGAGATCAAGACTATTTAAGCTTATAGGAAGGATGTAGTAATGAGGTGGAGCTGCAGCAAGCGACTAGCATATATGGTGGCTACAATCGCAAAAGAGAGCGAGAAGAGAAGCAAGGCACGGTCGTGAAGCTAGTAGCGATCAAGAAGTGATCCTGAAACTACTTACGTCAAACATAACTCCAACACCGTGTTCACTTCCCGGACTCCGCCGAGAAGAGACCATCACGGTTACACACGCGGTTGATGTATTTTAATTAAGGTCAACTTCGGGTTTTCTACAACCGGACATTAACAAATTCCCATCTGCCACATAACCGCGGGCACGGCTCTCGAAAGTTTAAACCCTGCAGGGGTGTCCCAACTTAGCCCATGACAAGCTCTCGCGATCAACGAAGGAATAGACCTTCTCCCAGGAAGACCCGATCAGACTCGGAATCTCGGTTTACAAGACATTTCGACAATGGTAAAACAAGACCAGCAAAGCCGCCCAGATGTGCCGACAAATCCTGATAGGAGCTGCACATATCTCGTTCTCAGGGCACACCGGATTGTCCAAACTTCCGGTAGGCGAGCCCAGAGTTGCCCCTGGTGGCCACCGGCGGCTGACGGTTTGGACCAACACTCAGGACAAGCACTGGCCCGGGGGGGTAAATAAAGATGACCCTCGGGCTCCGGAAACCCAAGGGAAAAAGGGCTAGGTGAGGCAAATGGTAAAACCAAGGTTGGGCCTTGCTGGAGGAGTTTTATTCAAAGCGAACTATCAGGGGGGTCCCATAAATCACCCGACCGCGTTAGGAACGCAAAATCCGGGAACATAACACCGGTATGACGGAAACTAGGGCGGCAAGAGTGGAACAAAACACCAGGCATAAGGCCGAGCCTTCCACCCTTTACCAAGTATATAGGTGCATTAATTAAATAAGAGATATTGTGATATCCCAACAAGTAAACATGTTCCAACAAGGAACAACATCTCCATGTTTCAACAAGGAACAAACTTCAATCTTCACCTGCAACTAACAACGCTATAAGAGGGGCTGAGCAAAGCGGTAACAAAGCCAATCAACGGTTTGCTAGGACATGGTGGGTTAGGGGTTTGACATGGCTATTTGGGAGGCTGACAAGCAAACGGTAGGCATCGTAGCATTGGCATAGCAAAAGAGCGAGCAAACTAGCATAGCAAAGATAGTAGTGATTTCGAGGGTAAGGTCATCTTGCCTGAAGTCCCGCAAGGAAGAAGAACGAGTCCATGAAGAAGACAAACGGACGTAGTCGAACAATCCTCACAACTCCGGAACGAAACCGAAGCTAACGAGAGAAGCAAACCGGAAAGAAGCAAACAACATGGTAAACACACCAGCATAAACATGTCAAGATGCACAAACAAGTATGATGCATGTCCGGTTTAATGAGGCATGGCATGGCAAAGTGCATCACACAATACTACAAATTAAGTGGAGCTCAATATGCAACGAGTTGCATATTGACAAAACACCACATCGAGTTATTTAGTTCACTCCCGTTTAGGTACACAACAATGTTAAATGTTGTTAAACATGGCAAGGGGTGTAACAAAAGTAAACTAACTATTTAGGCAAGTTTAAATGAGGCCGGAAGAACAAACAACAATTCCGGAAAATCCCCATAAGCAATATTCGAATTTGGTACTGTTCTGCCCTAAACACAATTTTAATGATGTTAAACAGCAAAATGAAATGCATCATGTTAAACTAGGCATTTTTCCACCCCATTTACATATAAAGTTTATTTAAAACGGAGCAACGGTTATTTAGTTATGAAATAAATCATTTTAACATGGCATTTGAGCAAATTTAAACAAACATCATTTTAAACATGTTAAACATGGATGAAAGTGGCATAATGTGAAACTAGACGCAATTCTAATCATTTAACATGTTTAAATCATTTTAATCCGATGCACGATTAATTAATTATTGATGCATGAACATGAGGGGTTTTTCTGTAAAATAGACAACTCTGGAAATTAGACAAATTCGCAACAGGGAAAAAAACATGCATCGGGCTGAAACTGCAGGCTGGCCCAACTGAAAAAAAAAACAAAAGGAGGGGCGCTGGGGGTGGCCTCACCCATGGGCCAAGCCCAGATCGATGGAGAGGCGGGGCTTTGAGGCTACTAGCCCAGGCGCATCCAACGCGCGAGGCAGGGGCTCGTCCTCCTCTGCAACTACTTCGATGCAGAGGATGCAGAGGGATGCAGGGGTCGACGGCTGCGGCCGGGCTTGGCGACGGGGAGGGTGTGGAGGCGGTCCTCGCCGGAGAAGGAACGACGACGGGTTGGCGGGGTCGAAGGATCCGGGCGGAGGCGGTACTTGACGGCAGAGGCGACGCGAGGGGTCGAGGCATCCTGGTACAGAGAGAGAGAGAAGGTTCAGGGAGGGAGAGACAGGGAGAAGCAAAAAGGGGGGCGGCGCGACTCGCCTGCCTGCCAGGTCCGGCCAGCGGGGCGATGGGGATGGACCGGGAACGACGGAATCCGGCCGGGTCCTGGGCGAGGACGGCGGCTGCTGCATCAGGGACCGAGCGGGAGCTCGGGACGGGGGCGTCCCTTGGGCGCACGATGAGAAGGGAGCACAGGGAGGCGAGGCGGCGCGACGAACTGCAGAGGCGACGGCCTTGGCTCCAGCGGGTGGCTCCGGTGAGCTGGTGACGAGGAGGTCGGGGCGCCCTTCCCCTGGCGCCATGGGTGGGAACTCCTACAGGACAGAGACAACAAAGAGAGAGACAAGTGAGGGGGAGAGAGAGCTAGAGAAAAGAGGGGATGGAGGAAGAGGCACAGGTGAGGGCAACGGCCTAGTTGCAGCTGCTGCTTGCCGGCGTCGCGCCGGGCGCACGGAACAGGCGCGGGAAGGACGGGGCTCCGCTAGGATGAGGGAGGAGGCGCACGGCTGCTGGTGGAGGAGAAGGGGGCTGCGATCTGGTTGGACGGCGCTGAAAGCAAGGTGAAGGCGCTCGGGTCGATTTAGATCGGGAGGATCCCGAGGGCGAAGGGAGTTGGTCAGGTGGCGGCGGGAGGAATGGGATGGATGGGACAAGTCTCCTAAAAATTAGGGTTAGACTGTTTATATAGCAAGTGGGTTTTGGTTAGGGGGGTTAATCGAACCCTCCGATCAAAATCGAACGGTCGAGAAAAAAAATAGGTAGGGAGTCCAAATGAGAAAACGGGGATGTTTTGTAGATGTTTGGGGATGATCCGGACCCAACGGTGACGACAGTCCGGTTCGGGTTCGGGGCAGGTTTTGGACGCACGCGAGGGGTTTGCGGGATGGCAAGAGAGGTTAGGTGGTCACGGTCAAGAGGGAAGCAAAAACCCGATTGGTCTTGGAACGGTCAATGAAAGCAAGGGGGAACGTGGCAACTACGAACGGATACGGTTTTTATGAAAACGATGCCAATGCAATGCGAATGATGACATGAGATGAGATTCATGACGTGAACAAAATGCAAAACGAAAGACAAAAACCCAACCACGGAGAAAATAATATATCGCATCTCCGGAAAAGGCAGGAGTTGGAGTTACGAATATGGAAAGCTACATCCGGGCGTTACATTTTTCTTGACATGCATTAACATTTTGTTAGTTAAATATTTAGTCAAAATTTGACAGAATGGATGCAAGTTTTTGTATTGGGAAGAAGAGTACATCCATATATTGATAGAGCATTGGAGTTGGACTTACAAGTGGGACCGCAGTTAAGGAAACTGACTATCGGCAAACCCCCACCTCGCCCGCCGCGCGATGGCTGAGTTAGAGAAACGATGAGGTTGAAGAGATTGCTCTAGCACGGACTCCAAGAAATATGGTGTCAGATGGAAGTCGTGCTGGTGGCATGTGCCATACTCCTGGACGTGAATGCTTGTTCTGGCCCATGCCACCCTACTACTCCTACTACTTACTATATAGTACTAGTATCGAGGATTCGAGGTGCTGGTTACGTACAATATGGCTATAGTAAAAACACCTGCAGGACGCGCGAAGTATGTGAAGCTAGTACAAATAGTGTACTACTATTGTTGATTGGCCTCATCCGATAACCTGTTGCAATGCACATACAATTATGTATTCAGAAAATATTTTTTTGCCTCGTCGCACCACTCACTCATAGAAGCAACTCGAAAGACATTCATAAATTTAGTAAGTTTATCACAGGCATATCATTTTATTACATACAACAGGTCATCAACCCACATCGACAACGAGGATACATTATAAATACTAAAGTTTTCACCACACAACAAATAACAAGCAATGAAATGAACTTCAACTCAACCATTCCTCGGCGTTGGAAACACTTGCTTTGAACCACAAGTGATTCTCTGGGACGGGGCATCTATTGTCGATCTCGAGACCAATGCAGGACTGATCATCCAGGCTGAAGCGGCCTACTATATCAGTACCAGGGTAGGGAACCACACTAATGTTTGAGGTATAGACACAGTTGCTTCTCATAAATGGTGCTAGTAACATTGTGTTAACAGCAGTTAGATCGCCTTTCACCATCATCGGATAGTTTTGTCCAAGGAAGAGCGAGTTTTCTCCAAGACTATCAATTCTGTACCAGGGAGAAGGAGTTGGCGCTAGCACACTAGTATCCATCCCGAATACCATGCAACGGGTGTTGGAATAGGTCCGGAGAGTGCGACCATGGGAGACTACACCTGCTTCCTTAGCAGTAACATCATCAGTGGGCTGTATACACACGAGAAGAGGTGATCCATTGGAATTAGTTGCCAGGCGCCAACGAGTATATGGGCGCTGCTCATCCTCATGCTCGTGATCATCACCATCGTCATCTCCCCCTTGGTTATAAAAATTTTCAAGTATAGGTGGTGGAATGTTCACAGGACCTTGGAAACACAAGAAGAAGGTTAATTAGTAAAGGGAAACTTGCTAACCCGCATGCATGTGGATGAAACAATTATAATTACGGTGGAAGACAAACGTACCGAAATCATAACGATTCCATGCAAAAACAGTGCCAAAAGTGGTGGCAGCAAACACAAGGCCCTCGTATTGAATTGCATCACAGTACTCATGCGTGTACAGAAACTGATTTTTGAGCAATGTCCATCGAGTCAAACCAGCAACGACGGCAACAAGCTTGTCGAAGATAGCAACAACTTCATAGATGTTGTAATTCCAAGAGCGGGTGGGAACTCGAGAAGTTGCTATCTTCCGTAGAAGACAGTCACCATGATTGTATTTTAACGTGCGTACAATACCGGTGTGCTCAACCTCTGGGCAGTATGCTGAGATTTTTGGAAGTGGAACCCGGTCACGAGTGTACACATTCACAAGTTCCCACTCGTAGTTGGACCCAATGTAAACAACCCAATCTCCATTTGCGCGTGCCCAAGCCTTGCCCTCAAGCGATGGCATCTTCACATCATACGTATCATTATCAAGCGGCATCAACTTGCATAGGGCGAGGCCTCCGTCGTGACGGCGCCACTCATCAGGGTCACGGCGAAGAAGATAGGGGAGATCAAACTGCTCCTTGACTCTTGGGTTCCTTGTAATGATGTTATTAGTTGAGTCAAGAATGGGCTTGAACGAACCTGCCATGCTAGCCGAGGTGATGACGTTGCACCGATCAATGAGTTCCTCCACCACGTCATCTTTCAGATCGGGGCAAGAATAACGGGGTCGTTTCCGTCCTGTTCCCTCCATGGAGAAGACGATCGAACAATGGCAGAAGAAAGGGTGAAGGGCTGAAGGAAAATGGAGGAGGGAGAGGAAGAGCGTGCGACAGCAGTTCCAAATCGAGAGGGAAAGGCGAAGAGTCGGTGGACGGTTGCCAGTTTGCCACGGTTCACGAAGGGGCGCCCCGGCCTACACCTCGGTTCGGAAATACTCCTACTACTCGCCATCGTCTCACTGATATATTGGAATGGGACCACATGTCAACAAAACATGGTGTGTAATTTCTCGTGCAAAATGCGATCTGGCCGTGTTGGCCCGAGGTGCCGCATTAGTATTTTTTTGAAAGTTTGCCGCATTAGTTATCGACCTTTATTTTTTTTAACATGCAATCTGAATGGATAGCTCCTGTGGTCATCACACGTGAGCGTATATAGTGATGGTTGATTCTCCTGAGCAACTTATTACTGTGGGAATATGGGAGTACCAACGGATTCAAGGAACAGAGAAATGATGGTTGCTTCGTCCGAGCAACTTACTGTGGCGAAGGTGGGGCTCTGTGATTTTACTGCTCACTAGTCATTACTACTGCGGCGCAATGATCGGGGTGAATTTTTCCCTGAAGTTGTGTTGTGCACTCAATATTGCTGCATGGCAGGTGGAGCCGGATGAAGGATGTCCAACATGTCGGTGAAACGAAGTTGAATTGTTTCTGGCATTGCTATCAATCCTTCAGGATTTGTTTATATGTACGCATAATTTTGATGAAATTGTACTGTGATGCTATGAAGGTTTCAACTCTGGTTCCCGCAGGAAAAAAAAGGTTTCAACTTAGGACTCATGTGTCTTGCCTCGAGATTATCTCATTACAACATTCCATCAAATACAAATGAAACTACCATGGCTAATGCATCTCAATGGTTCACAGATCAGCGCCAATATTCACATCACAACTAAAGACAAAGTTGTGAGCAGGTGTACAAATAAAGAAAAAAAATATAATTGATCGATGTTGTTCGTAGGCATGGCTCCATTTCCTTGGCATAGTGTTCATTGCTTAGCAGCTAGTTTGACCCAGCTCTGTAGCCAAAAAAGAGGTGTATGAAGGACACCACAATCCGATCATTTTGTGCAGCTCCACTAAAATCGGGCGGACCATTCCTGTTTGCAAAGATATTCAGTCAGTGTGATTACAATAATAGTGGAACTAGATGATGAAACATAACACACATAAATAGAAGCCGATCACCTCTACGATCTCTCTTTAGGACTAACTTCTTGTTGGAGAAGATTAGGCACGGAGTTGGATGAGGAGGATAGCAAAACCAATCTCCCTTTCCGCAGTCCCACAGAAATGTAAAAACGTTGCCCGTGTGATATTTTGGCAGAACTGCACAAAACACTCTTCAGAAAAGTGATTTGTGCAGTTCACCAAAAGGTCGCAATAGCAACGAGGTGAAAATGGATAGCCCTGTTTGCAAAAGGAGGTCGAAAGGAAACAATTACTGCCCAATAACACGAGTTGAAGACACATACGCCGACAAAAAAGGAGCATGTTCCATGTAAAAAGGGAAAGATAGCACATGGTGGTTTATCAAAAATGGTTTGAGGACGAGATTGCAAGATGGAAAGTACGCTGGCCGAGATACAATTTAAGCAAACAACTAAAGAAGATCCACATGCAGCAACGTGGGAAGATGGGCAGTGGATTAAGGCCAGAGGAAGCTGTACCTGAGGGTCGTCGGGACGTTACTAGGAGGGCACCGGTGGCCGGGATCTGCCCATACTACGGCAGCGAGCAAGTGGCGAAGGCCCTACCGCGCCGGAGCTTGGTCAGAGAGAACGGCGGGTACCGCAGATCGGGACGAGCTGCCTCAACGCCGTCGAACGGAGAGACGATGCACATCCTCCCTTTCCGCCGGCGGACGGGATGCGGCCGGACCACTGACCAACGCTGAGAGAGAGAGGCCACGGCGGCTGTCGTGGAATTGTCACGTCAGATGTCCTTAGTGTGAGGACTTAGTCACGAGGCCAACTCATCTATGTGGTAGCTTGAGAGGGGTTGAGCGGAATCGAGAGACGCAACACAAGACAGGGATTTAGACAGCTTCGGGCCCCGGGAAACATCATCCGGTAAAAACCCTACATGCTGTTTGAGGCTAGGTCTCATTATGATCATGAGGGAATCGCCGTAAACCGGCTCTCCTCTTTGTGTCTAGCCCTAAGATTGTTTCTTCTTGCTTGTAGCTTCTAGCGTGTCCCCTTTTTGGGGAGCCCTGCCCCTCCTTATATATGTTGAAGGGGCGGTTTACATGACTAGTCCTAGTTGGACTATGATTACTCTATTACAAGTGGAGTCCTAGTCTTGCTTCCTTTGTAGGAGAATAGTCCTTACGCTTTCCTCATAAACCGGCCCACCATTAAACATGAACCGGCCTTCTGGGCCTTGGGCCTTGTCATCCGTCTATCCCGCACGCCGGATCACCAGTGAGTCATACTGACCAGGTGGGTTGCTCGTAAACTGCCAGGTCAGGGCGGGTCGCCGGTAACTCGCCAAGTGTCGGCGGGGTCTTCAGATAAACCGCCAAGTCCGGCCGGGTTAACTTCCGGCCGGTTTACATCGCGGGGTATATCCCCGACATTAGATCCCAAGTTTAGCTTGGATTTATCCATGGTAAACTTATGCTGCAAAATAAACACCAGAACAAATTTGGCAGGTTGTGCTCCGGGTTAAGAATTCTTGTAGACCGGCACCTGATCGTCCTTAAGTCCTTGTCATTTCCTCCTTCTAGAAAATCCGGGTCAATAACCAGCTTCATACTTTAAATTGCTGACGTTGGTTTCTCATATAAAAATATTATGAAGAATAATCCAATTGAGTCGGCTTCCAAAGCGCCGGTTTAAGAAATCTTGGTCTTGAGATATTCATCTGATACTTAGCCGATTTGAAGATGTAGAAACTTGCCGGTTTAAGATTACCAAAATGGCCGGGTTATAAAAACTAATAATTCCGAGTCATGATTGTTGCAGACACCGGTTCATGATTGTTGCCAACGCCGGTTCATGATTATTAATGACGCCGAGTTGCAGCCACAGGGTCATCATGATTGGTGACACCGGGTCAACCTAGTTTGCTCAATTGGAGAATTTGAAAATATTTCTTCGATAATAATATAATACCTGTGGCCCCCAAGTCTTTGAGTAGACCAAAGTGGTGGCTTAAGACTTTGCTTCAATATAAATATCACAATCTTGAAGAAATCCAGGTTGTTCATCTCAATCACTAGTCAGAATTGAGTATTCCCCATATGTAGCCCCCAAGTGCCGGGTTGTCATGCTTGCAGTAACCTGGGACTTGTAATTTCCTGATGCTCATAAAAACTTCAACCAGTGTAGCCCCCAAGGGCCGGGTCATTATGCAATAATGAGCAGGGACTTTGTAAATATAATCATGTAATCTTTGAACAACAACGATATATACTTCAATGAAAAATAACATCATATGATGTAACCCCATCATGGGACTTGAATCCACGTCCACACGGCTAAGAGCCTTGTGCTTTACCAACTGAGCAGTGGACCCTTCAATATAATGAAAATTTGTGTACCTTGAATTGTTGACATGAGCAATTGGTAGCCCCCAAGGGCCAGCTCATTATAATGTGATGAGCCGGGTCTTCAATAATATGAGCAAAAAATGACTTTGCATTAGCCCCCAAGTGTCATGGTGCATGCTTGCAGCGACATGAGACTTGTGTATTTGATGTAATCCCAACTTGAACAATGTAGCCCCCAAGTGCCGGGTTGGAAGCCTGCAACAACTCGGGACTATTCCTTCAATTGTAGAATAAAAATCATATCCATTGATAATATGATAGCCATTGCACTAAAGAGACTTTGAAAACCTTAATCATAATACTGGTTATTGATAACCACAATAGAAAACCAGTTGTGTTGGCTATTTGAATAATATACCCAATGATTTATAAGCGCATAGTTCCAATGGCACAATCCAAATATATGCTGGCGACTTATAGTCCAAAGCCAGGCCGGTTTAATAAACACCGGACAATCTCTCATCATAGACTGGCGATTTATCGTCTTAAAGCCGGGCCGGTTTAATAAACACCGGATAATTTATCATTATGCTTTATTCAACCTGTCTCTGCATACAACAAATTCAAAGTGTCCTGGCGGTTTACCGCCGGACGGGTCATAATGCCCAACATATAACCCAGGTTTAAAACCAAGGCTGCACTTAAGAATAATCAAATATGAAATATATCATACCTGTGACATTGAATCACATCATTGGTTTATCAAATTTTTGTAGTAAGGGTGATAACCCCAATCTTGAGTAGTGATAACTCCTTTCATACTGTGCCGGTTTATGATAAAACCGTACCGGGTTGTGACAAACACCGGTTTAACCATATATAATACCGGCGACTCGTAGTCAAACCAGACCGGGCTGATAGTCTCCGGATTATAACTTGATCCTGTACTGACAACTTGTAATTGGAAGTCAAGACGGGCTAATGAACGCCGGTTTACTCCATAATAGGATGGTAATAGAAAATCAAACCGGGCAGATGGCCTCCGGATTAAGATTTGACCGTGTTCCGTCAATTTGTAATTGACAGTTAAACCGGATTAAAACGTTGTCGCAACTAAAATCGAATAACCGTTATAAAAAAAATATGGAAGCAAAGGCAATGATAAAAACCGTTTGCAAAAAACATGCTTTACTGAGCTGATCAGATGGTGTTACCATGGTCAGACAGGACCAAGCCCCCAATAGGAGTGACAACGGTTCAAGTCAGCCAGGTCCCCAAATGAAACCGTGGCATATATGCCAATCAAAAGGTGTGGCAATGGTTCGGGTTTGACCAAGCCCCCAAGTGATTTTGTGGCCTTAGGCCGATTAAGAGGCGTGACTGGTTCAGACTTGACCATGCCCCCAAGTGATCTGGTGGCTTTCGCCTATCAAAAGGTGTCGCGTTGGTTCGGACACGACCAAGGCCCCAAGTGATATGAAAAGCAAATTTCAAGGGGTAAACCGGAGGCCGCTTTAAAACACAACTACTCCATGTAACCATGCATGATGTAAAAAAGAACAGAGACCCCGCTTTATGAAGCAGAAGCCCCCATGTAATCAATAATATGTTAGGCCAATAAGGCAGGATACCCATGTTTGAACCGCGCATTATGGCAGCAGGTCCTCTTTGGTAATTTTTAACCTTTTTGCAAGAGATAAATTCTTTTTGAACCGGGATCTTGAACTGGATATTGAGAGCTTTAAAGCTTTGTGGGAGACATCTTTCCCTTGACCCGGATTTTAAACCGGAATCTTCATTTTCAGCCGGAAATTTTCTGACGGTCTTTAAACTCGAACTTGCGAGAAGTTAATTCCTTTTTGAACCGGACATTGTTAAACCGGATTTGGGCGCTTCATAGCTTTATGGGAGAACAGATTTCCCTTGAACCGGATTGTAAACCAGATATTTGAGAGCTTCAATGAGACTGACTTCCCTTGAGCCGGATTTTAAACTGGGATCCTTTCTGATGACCTGGAACTTCTTCATTGAGCCGGGATTTTGTAATTGTCATATACTGTCTAAGCCGGAAATTTTCTGACGGCCTTCTAATAACAGTAGCCTCCGGGACCGGGTTATCTTTCCCTCCATTGTCCTGGGGTTTTTAAATTTGCTAAAACTGGCAAGACTTGTTGCGTCATATCATCATAGCCCCCGAGTCTCAAGGTGACTCGAAGAGTTGGCTTGAGATTCTCCATATTTGACCGTCATATAAATTGGCATAACTTGTATATCATTGGTGTTTATAGCATGATGTGAATCCACAGAAGGTTGAGGTGACTGCGGCGGGTTATAAATGATCCCGTGTGAACCGTGTCAGCAACTCGGCCAATGGTTCCTTCCAATTGGCTGTTTGAAGTGAACCAAAATGTAGTAGCGGCGACTTGTGCGCCTGCCCGTTGAAACATCCAGTGCAGACGGCGGCTGATAATATATGATAATTTGCGTTCAATGTGTTGGAAGAAAACCGGGCTTCCCAAGTAGTGACCTGTTCATACTCAATAAACAGCTTATCCAGACAAGTGCGGCCCGGTGCGTTGATGTAGACCAGGCCGCGAGAGACGGACGGTAAAAATGACTGCCGCATCAGAGGTGGCTCAAAATAGATGAGTCGGCCGCAGTGCGATAAACCAGCGCGGGCGAGTCAACCATGTTGTCCTGCAAGGCAAAGATAAACTGCTCAAGATAAACTGCTCTTTGACAACAATAATATATGCCAATAAAATATATCTTAGATGGATGTTACCTAATGTGCCAGGCCGGAAATGATCCGCCATGAAATTGATGATCTCTCGGTGAAATTGAAATCGCTCACGGATGAACCGGCTGCGGCGTGGTAAACCGGTGCAGTCGGGTGAGTCGGCCGTGACGTTTGTAAGCCGGCGCGGACAGCGAGTCGACTGCGGCGTTATAAACCGATGCGGGCGGGAGAATCGGCCGCAGGGGCGAACAATAAGTCAATCGCATGTGTTGATGTAGCGGGGGTAGCAACCTGCGCAGGATGAGAGCTAGTGAAAAAAATAATATCTGCTCACGCCCCTTTTGCAACACCTTTTTGTGTGGAATAATAGTCCTGCGAAGAAATAACATAGACCAAGTAATTGTTCTTCGATAAAAACAATGTGTTAAAAATAAACTTAGATGGATATCACCTGATTTGTTCGGATGACGGATGATCCGTTCAACGCGACAGAAACGGTTTAGTCAGACTAGCGACTCAATATAACCCCGCGGCTCATCGCGCGGTAGGCGTGGCTCAAAACAGGTAACGGCGATCTAACTGCGGCAGGCTCCCGCTCAGGATGTCGAACTCGGATGGAGCGTGGAACAGATGCGCACAGGGGCAACTCACGCGAGGCGCTAGTAGTGACCTATGAACCGGAGCTGGGTTGGAGTGCGTCAGCAATGACTCGGGGACGCGCTCCAAGCGACCATGGCGGCGGCGACTTCCCAGAATAGCACGCAGATCAGTTTGAGGCGGAGTCACGCGGCGGGAGGGCGGCTCGAGACGAGGCCGGGCGTGGCTCGATTTTGACCCCGAGCGAGGGACGGCCTGAGGCGACAGGGCCGGCTCAACCAGGCGGCGGAGGTGCCTGCGAAGCGAGGTCGCAGCGGAGGTTGCTTCCAAGTCGTAATCGGCTGAACAGACCGGGTCGTGACCTGTTTCTCTCTCCCTTTTTTTTAAATAGTAATTTTCCCTTAAGATCTGAGTACTCGCACTTGCATCTAATACTCTGGCGATTTGATGTGATGGCTTGTCTTCACCTTGGCTTCCTTGAGGTTTGAAGCGGACCTGCATTTATCAACTGCTCGGATGCAATCTGCTTTATGCATAGTTTTTTTTCTTCATCCTGTCCTAAAATGGAGATAGGGTTTGTAGTAATCCGGCGGCGGCGGCGTATGAGGTGTTGCCGCTGAAAAATTCTTCT
Organism: Triticum timopheevii; assembly: GCA_963921465.1. Taxonomy (NCBI): domain Eukaryota; kingdom Viridiplantae; phylum Streptophyta; class Magnoliopsida; order Poales; family Poaceae; genus Triticum; species Triticum timopheevii. Next base: position 189,971,326 of record OY997262.1, read on the forward strand.
GTTCCAGCTTCTAACGACAGTATAGCAAAAATAGATCCGGTTCAATAGATTGCGTGGTCGCGGCAGCGGCTCAGCGCGCCAGCGAGGCCGGCTCGCTGGTTTGACGAGACGGCGGCGGCTGACTTGAGGAGTGGGACGGCAGTGATCCGGCGCGCCGGTTTGAGACGACGACCTGGCGGGGGTCGTGCCCGGAGGCGAGGGCGGAACTGAATCCGTCTGACAGCGCGGCTCTCCGACGAAGGTAGAACGGCAAGGCAGCAGAGTCCAAGTCGATTCCCCGTTCCCGTGCTTGTCTTGGTTGTCGTCAGCTTGATGCTTTGTCTATCCCTGTCCGTGTCTTCCCAGGTCATGGGCTCCCTGTCGACTGATTTGCTCAATCACAGACCGAGTCACCCGTGGATGGCTTAGCGCGATTTTGGCAGAGGGGCACTGGAGGCGGTGACTTGCAACTGATCCGGGGCGGCTCGGCCGGGCGCAGACGACGAAGGAGCAGCGACATGGAGACGACCCGGCAGATAGAAACAGAGGCGGCAGAATCCATCACCCCGTCCTTGTCCTTTTTGCTAAGTGTGACCTTGCACGACATGTGGCTCTCAGAATCCCTGTATGCACGAGTAGCTTTCTCTAAAATAATGAATACTAGCACCCCTTTTGGCCGGTTTGACCTTTCTTTGGTTGTCCTTCCCACGTAAATCAGCGGCCATAGTAGATGTAATTTTCTTCTCGGGAACTCGGTCCTGCTTGTATTGATAGTAGCAAGATATCGTCTCCGCAGATCATGTGGTGTGGAACGGCAGTACTACCGGCCGATCTCAACAGCCCGTGGCCCATAAAAAATTCTGTCTTTGTTTCGGACCCGGCGGATTATCACGACACGTGAAGCGGGCATGTAACCCTAAAACACTCTCAATCTCATATCCGTCGCCGCTGAACACTTTGTCAATCTTGACTGATGAGTTTATTTTTGATGTGAATTTTCCACGCCGGCACTCTTTGAACCGGAAAATTGCGAACTTCTCGAAACCCTGGGAACAATCCCTCCAAGAACTCAACACCACCGTGCACGGGCCCCACGGTGAGCGCCAACTGTCGTGGAATTGTCACGTCAGATGTCCTTAGTGTGAGGACTTAGTCGCGAGGCCAACGCATCTATGTGGTAGCTTGAGAGGGGTTGAGTGGAATCGAGAGACGCAACACAAGACAGGGATTTAGACAGCTTCGGGCCCCGGGAAACATCATCCGGTAAAAACCCTACATGTTGTTTGAGGCTAGGTCTCATTATGATCATGAGGGAGTCGCCGTAAACCGGCTCTCCTCTTTGTGTCTAGCCCTAAGATTGTTTCTTCTTGCTTGTAGCTTCTAGCTTGTCCCCTTTTTGGGGAGCCCTGCCCCTCCTTATATATGTTGAAGGGGCGGTTTACATGACTAGTCCTAGTTGGACTATGATTACTCTATTACAAGTGGAGTCCTAGTCTTGCTTCCTTTGTAGGAGAATAGTCCTTATGCTTTCCTCATAAACCGGCCCACCATTAAACATGAACCGGCCTTCTGGGCCTTGGGCCTTGTCATCCGTCTGCCCCGCACGCCGGATCACCAGTGAGTCATACTGACCAGGTGGTTTGCTCGTAAACTGCCAGGTCAGGGCGGGTCGCCAGTAACTCGCCAAGTGTCAGCGGGGTCTTCAGATAAACCGCCAAGTCCGGCCGGGTTAACTTCCGGCCGGTTTACACCGCGGGGTATATCCCCACAGCGGCCTTGTGTGAGATGGTGTGATGAGACTCACGAGAGACAAACCCATTTTTCCATTTTCCCCACGGCAATCGTCTTATATTCTAGGCGTGGTACCCGACCCTCCTTCGAGTAAACAACTGCTACACGCGTCAAATTATCATGTGGGCTGCCTTTTCGTACAGAAACAAACTCCATCGTATACCCGCGCGGGTGTGGCCGGGAACGAGACCTGAGTATGTGTGTCCTGCGTGCACTTCTTCTTTAGGTGCAGGTACGTACATGGGTGGGTGTGAGAGAGATGGTTTGTGCGAAACAGAGGCAATGTGTTGATGATATCTCAATCAGAAAAACGTAACATATGCAATGTGTGTGAAACGGAGTCATGGACGTGAGATATCGATAGAATTGAAAACAGGGATGAAGTGTGTGGCTGCGCGATCGATAAAGAGTGCCATCGAATTTGTGTTTGCCCACGTCAAAGATACTGGGCGGCTAGCCTACTGGAATTTGAGAGGGCAGAGGTGCAGTTCTTCTCCGTGGCATGGATACCTACCTACAACGTTCGACTATCGGTGTGTGTGTGGGGGGGGGGTAGAGACCGGTCGACTAGTATATGTGTGGGGAAGGAGAGAGACCTAGCTATGTATTGAGGGAGATCGATCGACATCCATGGATATGTGTAGCGGAGGAATAAGGTTGGGAAAAAGACAAAGGTAGAGCGTCGGAGGGTTGGTGGTGGAGTGGCCTCTCACAAATGGTGGGAGAGGCCTGCTAGACAAACGGAGGGTATGAGTGCAATATCAATAAGAGAGGGCGGGGGATGTCTGTCTGTCTATGCACGTGCGTGTGAGAGACGGGTCGGGAGGTATTCAAGGATGATGAGGGGAGAAGATATGGTTGTGGTAAGCATGCGTAACTACATAGGAAGATCAACCGTCGTGTGTCCGAGAAAAGGAGAGACATAACTAGCGAGGTAAGTGTATCGGTGCTTGGTGAAAACGAATTATAGTCGACATGGTTATATGTAGGGAGATCAGTTCATATACACGTCTGCATGTGTTTGAAGCAAATAAGGTCCAGAGAGGCAGAAAGGGGGAGAGGGTGTGGCTAGGAGGTGGTGCGAGAGGCCTACCATGTCGAGGGGGGAGGAGTGTGCGAGCATGTGATTAATGAAAAGAGGGGCGGGAGTGTGCACCTGCGTGGAATCGTATTGGACATATGGGGGCATGGACGGTGAGAAGAGAAGACGGGAAGTATATATGTGTTTGTTGTAGGCACACTTGGCTAGACAGGTATATCGACCGGTGTGTGCCAGAAAGAAGGAGCCGGTGGCCTACACACACCGCTGGTAGACGACCTAAAGAGAAATAATGAACGTGCGCGATGGAGGGGACGCTAAGGGTGTGTGAGGGGGGCGGGCGTGTGCATGCACGATAGAAAGTTAGCGCTAGCTAGCTACAAATAGAAGAGGATCGTAATCATGTGGTGTGTTATTAAGGTAATACACGAATGATGGTTGAAGTTGGCAACAATCATGATTGTAGATTCTTATTGAAATAGAGAAACGAATTCAAATTTAGTTTGAATTGCAGTGGTAGTATAGACATTTGGAATGCACTAAAATGTTGATATGAGTAGGTTACATGCATTATACAACAAGTGAAAAAATTTAATCGGACATAACATGGATTCATACTCCCTCCTTCCATCTATATAGGGCGTAATGAGATTTTTAAGACCGCCTTTGACTATTGACAAGATTAATAGTACATGACATGCACAAAGTGAAAATTATATCATTGAAAGAACCTTTCACAGACGAAGTTAACGGTGTGCTTTGTGTAAGTTGCATGTCATATATCATTGCTCTAATATTTGGTCAAAGTTAGCATCGAAAAATGCATTAGGCCCTATATAGATGGAAGGAGGGAGTAGCTTTGAATAGCATTTGTATAGTAAAACGGGGCAAGACTCTCTCTTTGTGTGGTGTGAATAGTTTTATTTTTTTGTTTTCTTTTTGGTTGAGGGAAGTGCGAATTGATTTGGTACGTACAAGTACAATATTACTACACGTTAGGCTTGTCCCTAAAATTCAACCCGCGTCTTGTTATATCCCGAAAATTCAGATCTCGTGCTCCCAAAACTGGCGCCTTCACAACCCGCGCCTCGCTATCCCGAAATTACAACGCGCACGAAAACTCCCTCCAGCTGCCAAATCCCGACATGCGAAATCCCCCTTCTAACCCTGAGCCGAAAGGGCCGCTAGTTCAAATCGGTGGGGGGTACTTTTGTAACACACCCTACATTTTGGACAAGCGCGTTCCTAAGTCATGCTTCACCCCCTCCCATCGCCCCCTTTTCCCCATTCGAAATCCCAGGCCGCCATAACCTCTCCGCTCCAGTTGTGAAACCCCACCCTCCTCCATCCGCCACGTCACCGCTGCCCAGCTGGAGCCTCTTCCCCGACGACGTCGTCCACCACAACAGCTCGACGTCCCTCGTCCACCTCCCCGGATGAGGATCCATCGTCCATCTCACCGTCCCGCCGTTTCAGTCGCCCCATCCTCCACCTCCAAGGAGCTGCTCCGATGATCGCCTCGTCTATCGTGGCTGCTCCATCCCCAGAGCGCCGCCTTAATCTGCTCCACCGAAACCGCAGCATCCTCACCGACTCCTCGAACGAAGCCGAGGCCTACTCGGCGCCACCAAAGAGGTTGTACACTCATCGCATCGCACCTTCTCATTAACTCGACCTCCCGGCACCGACGGTGCTCCATCCCACAGCCCCATGGAGCGGCTACCTTGAAGCCGGTGCCGCGGGCGACATCTCCACGACGGCTCTCCCCCAGTGCGAGGCCCCTTCGGCGGCAGCGTCCATACCATCCGGATCTGCTGCTGCTGCTCCGGCTCTCGCTCGATCGCTCGCTCGCCCAGCTGCTGCTGCTACTCTCCCCCTTGCTCGTGCTGCTGCTCTACTCCGAATAAGCAACACTTCAGTCGACTGAATCGACTTTTGGGTTAGTCGATTTTCAGGGGTTGGGGGGCTCGCCGGAGTTAAGGAAGAACCACCCGCAACGGGGACGGAGGCTCGCCGGAGAGGTACCCCACTATCTATCTTAGGGTTCAGGGTGGGGGCAGGGGGCCTAGAGGGCTGGCCGGGGCGGTGGTGGCGAGTTGTTTCGGGGCAGCGAGGCGGCGCTGGGGCCGGCGGTTCGGCCGGTGGTGGCAGGCGGCTCAGGGGTGTGCAGGTTGAAGATGAACTGCAGGCCCTCCCTAAACTACATGTCAAGTGCCTCTCTGCTACCATTGCGTTCAGTTTCGATAGTAGCATTCAGATTCCACAGTAAATTTCAGTTTCGACAGTTAAGTTCAGATTCAACAATTTTTACCTCATCTGTTATAGTCAGGTGGTTTTTGGTGATGTTAATTTTACATCCATTTTACATCATCTATTGGAGATGCTATTAGAATCCCACTTGAGATTGACGATGTCTGTCTTGTGCTGCTTCAGCCTTGACGTCTTATGGCTCACCGGAGCTACTCCAACGACAGAACAATCCATCACAACAGAGCAGTGCCCTGGACGCCGTCCATAGATTCCTCAGATCTTCCTCCACACCTCCGACAGCCACCTCTGCCTCAACTGCTTCAGCGACCAACCCAATGATGCTGAGGTCGACACGGCTACGGCAAAGAGGTTGTACACTTGTTGCATCACGTATTACTATACATTCACGTCGATCCATTAGGGCTATTTTGGTTCAACGGAAAAACATAGCAATAGGGAATTTTCCAATGGCACTCTACTATTCAATTATTCATGCATTTTGTTGAAAGGAATGAAGCAAAACATCCACCTGGACCTACTTTTCAAAATCCTATGCATGAAAACAAGACCAAGTGCATTAGTGCCAGAATAACATTCTAACTGTACACGCTTTCATATGGTTTCACTTTATTTTGGCCATGTTTCTTTGCATTTCTCTGCTCTTCCAATTCCTGTAAACCAAACACCCAAGTTGACAGAAAACCTGTGTTTACAAATGCTCTGTTTACCATGTGCATTTTCCTATCCTATTCCGGTGTTTTTCCTATCCCTGGGTTTTAAGAATCATGCAAGCCAAATGAGCCCTTACAGAATTACTTCAGTTACAGGTACGTGTCGAAGGGAACTTCGTGTGGTTTGTCCTGCTCCTACCGCGACATCGTCCACCTCACCTGAGCTGCTCCATCGATAGAAGCATCCACCAAACCAGACATCACGACTCCTGACCGTCTTCAGATCTCCTTCCCTGCCGTCGGCACCCAGCGCAACGGCATCACCATCATCGACTCAGCAGATGAACCTGAGGAGTACACGGGTCCACAAGAGAGGTCGCACTCTTTTGTTTCTGCTTATGTTATGCATTGCTTAAACTTACCTGCTACTTTATCATCCTGTTCAGCTCTTGGACTCCCAAGTCAGGTCCAAATTAATGTTAAAACTTGAGTTCTAAATTAGTTGTGGGGCACATATCGAGGCAGCAATGAATAGTATGTCTGTCTAATATCTAGTTCACCTAGGGTATGCCTATGTTGTTCATCTTGGGTGGGAAACAAATAGTAAAGCAATCATCATCTGTCTTTTTATTAATTTAAAGCAATCATCAGCCTGCTATCATTATTTTTGGATCCATCCAGTGGTTGTTACCATCACTCTAAATTTCTACATGCTCTCCTTACATAATCTCACCATATTTTTTCGTATGCATGTCAGATATTGTACACAGTCATGCTGAACATGTAGAGAAAAAGAGAAGAGTTTTGCGCGGCAGTACAATGTCATGCAGACATCGCTACATGGTGGGTTCAATGGCAAACCCTCCCCACCCCTCTCCAGATTGTAATCCAGAGGAAGATATCTGTTCTGAGGCGGATTCAAATGCCGCTGACCACTCCTATTTACCCCACAAGGTGTTTGCTCTACCTTGTCATGATGATGTTAGTCATATCATGCATATGTTGCCTTGCAGTGCCTACTTTTGACATCATATATGTCATTTGCTTAGTTTAGACATGTCCTGTAATGCCACTTGTCGGTGTCAAAACCGTCGGATCTCGGGTAGGGGGTCCCGAACTGTGCGTCTAGGCGGATGGTAATAGGAGACAAGGGACACGATGTTTTTACCCAGGTTCGGGCCCTCTCGATGGAGGTAAAACCCTACTCCTGCTTGATTGATATTGATGATATGGGTAGTACAAGAGTGGATCTACCACGAGATCAAGGAGGCTAAACCCTAGAAGCTAGCCTATGGTATGATTGTTGTAATGGTTGTTGTCCTACGGACTAAAACCCTCCGGTTTATATAGACACCGGGGAGGGCTAGGGTTACACAGAGTCGGTTACAATGGTAGGAGATCTACATATCCGTATTGCCAAGCTTGCCTTCCACGCCAAGGAAAGTCCCATCCGGACAAGGGACGAAGTCTTCAATCTTGTACCTTCATAGTCTTGGAGTCCGGCTGACGATGATAGTCCGGCTGTCCGGACACCCCCTAGTCCAGGACTCCCTCAGTAGCCCCCGAACCAGGCTTCAATGACGATAAGTCCAGCGCGTGTATAGTCTTCGGCGTTGCAAGGCGGGTTCTCCTTTAAGTTCCATGTACCTGCCAAATAGTGTCCGGCTATTTTGTAAACATTGTGCTCCTTGGCTTCCACGCCCAATAATGGCCTTCTTCCACGCGTCGCACGAATGCGAAAAGCCAGGGTATCTTTTGTGTTTTACCCCCTAGCTGCACAAATAATCTGCCTATAAGAGAGGCAAGAATCCAGATCCAAATCACACCATCTTCCATCCGCGAGTACTCATCGGAGCGCCTCTGACCAAAAATCCATTCCATCATGGACCGTCGTCGCGGCTCCTCCTATCGCGCTCCCATCCCTCTGCCAGGAGATTGGAGGAGGTGTTCTGTCCCTCACAACGAGCTAGTGACGCTCCAAGCGGAGGGATATCTTCCTCCGGTCTTTATGGTCCTGGTTCGAGCCGGGCTGGCCACCTACCAAGGTGGGAAGCAAGCGGAGGCTACCCTAAGTCCCAACAAAGGGGAGCGGGTATGCTTCGTCCCCTATCTAATAAGGGGGCTCAGATTTCCTATACATCCGTTCCTCCGCGGCCTTCTGGAGTTCTACGGACTCCAGCTCCATCACCTCACGCCTGCCTCGATTCTGCATATCGCGGGCTTCGTAGCTCTTTGTGAGCTATTTCTGGGCATTGAGCCCCATTTTGCACTGTGGAAGAGGTTATTTTGCCTTGTACCCCGCTCTCACGGGGAGTCCATATATCAAGTGGGCGGTGCCGAAATATGGCGCATCGCCGGGACCGGATATCCATCCGGAACCCCTAAGAAGGCGTCCGAAGACTGGCCTTCAGAATGGTTTTATGTAGAAGATGCTCCGCTGCTGGACCCTGTTCGGATCGGCTTCCCGGAGTTCACTAATGCTCCTCTGAAGAAACGCCTGAGCTGGCGCCCACGGAGCCCCCAGCTGGAGGAAGACAAGAGCGTCCATTATTTGATGGGCTGGATAAGGTTACTGGCCCATTCCAGATTGACCATGATTGGAGTCATAGCAACGTGCATTATGCGGGGGGTGCAGCCGCTGCAATACAGTGGCCACCCCATGTGGGATTTCAATGGAGAGAATGATGCCACTCGTCATGACCGCCAAGGGCCGGGATCGGCCGAAGACCTGGTGAAGATTCTGTCCGGCCTGTACAAGGGGGAGAAGGAGGACTTCCTCCAGACGAGCCCATTGAATGGGTTCTCCATGAACAACCCTCGAAGCTGGGTAAGCGAATGTTCATTTATCCGACCTACGCTTTCAAAGTTAAGTACCTTACTTTATGGTTTTGACGCAGGATCTGCGCCGGACTGTGGAGAGCATTCATAGCCCGGCTCCACAGCCCGAGGATCCAGAAAGATCCCAAGATCCGGCCTCCGAAGAGGACCCAGACATAAAGGTGGAGCTAATCGACAGGGTGTTCCACCAACTCAGCATGGATAATGCTCTAGTCGCCATTACGGCTGACTACCCCGGCCTATATCCGGCTTCTCAGGTGATTGTGACCGAAGTCCTGACACCATCATTCCGTCCCTGTGCATATCTGACCGTGTATATAATGGTGTATCGCAGGGGGTGCCTTCAGGGCAGGAGGCCAAGGCCACGGCAGCTGGCCAACAAGGGTCAGTTCGGCCCGGCAGGCGGAAGAGGAGCGTGGCGCGAGTCGAAACATCGCCGCAACGGTATGGCTCACGATTTGTTATTTAGAACAACGTTCCTAGGAAGTGTTTGAATGCTCATGACTTTTGCAGGAGAAAAAGCGCCCGCCGGACTGCGGGCGTAGAGGTTGCCAACCCAGCCTCTCCCAGCCAGGCTCCAACACCCGGTCTGGAGGGGGAGGCGAGCGCAAGGCGCGAGCCGGATACTCCAACGGAGGATGCCGACAGACTGTCTGCCACCAAGTCTGAGGTGGAGAGTGCCATGAACCACAGGCGCCGCCGGACAGTTTTTCGTGACGCGTGCTTCTCCCCTGAGGCGTTGAGTGCCTTTAACGCGGGGGACGCGCACCTCCGTGCTGCTCAAGATGGTTTGACCAGAGCCACGGAGCAGTATGTAAAAGACATACGGGTAAGAGATTTTAATAGTTGTATATGCTAGTAGCCCCCGAGACTTAAAGTAGTTGGAATAACTGATTTAAGGATCATTTGACATGCAGGGTCTTACAGAGAAGAATACTCGACTATCCCAGGAGCTACAAGAGTGCAAGGCCCAACTTGAGGCCGCACTAGCTGCCGCAAGAGGAAGCACAGAAACCCCTCCTGGTAACACATTATTTCGAAAAGATAATCGGTGTGCGGCGTACGTGTAAGTCTGACAATGACATTGCAGGAGGTGCCGGACAGGATCCGGACAGGCAAGAATTACTGCGCCGGCTGAAGGCCGGCGAGAGGGTGCTGACAAGGGTGCAGCAGGAAAGGAACAAGCTCCAGGATGCCCACGCCCAGCTTGGAGAAGAGCTGAAAGGTGTTCGGGCTGAGCTGTCTGGCTCCGTGAAGGAGAATCAGCGGCTTCGTTGCGGCATCTGTAGTAAGTGCTTGAGCGAACTCCTTTGAAAAGAAGAGTTCGGCAAAGAAGTCAATTGACAAAAATATGTCTGTAGGTGTGCTCACAGGTCGCCCTGCGGAGGAGATGCCCGTATAAACGGGTGATCAACTTCCCGAGCTGGTGCAACTGCTCGAACAAGTTCGGCGGGCAATGAGTGGCGTCGTCCAGGCCTTATGGCCGTCCCTCTCCCTACCCGAGGGCCTTGGAGAGCTTGCGGAGAAGCTTCAGGGAGCGCGGCAGTGCTTCCGTTTATGGCAGATTTTGGCCTGCCGCCAAGGTGCCAGGGAGGCCTGGGCCATGGTGAAGACGCGGTACAAGAAGGCGGATCCCAACCACATGGCCGAGGTCGGACCTGTGGGGCCCGATGGGAAGGAGATCCCTGTGAGCTTAGTGTACGGCCAAGTAGAGTTGGCCGCTAAATTTTCCCAACGGGACTGTAAATTAGATAGCCTGTTAGACGGGATTGAGGAAGAATACAGTCAGTCGATTTGACAATGTATTTTAAAATGACATGTAAAATGCCTTCTAGCCGGATTGTAGATCGTTAGTCTTTGCCGAACTTTTCGCTTCAACCTCGGGACCCTAGAGTTCGGAGTGTGTCCGAATACCTTCTCGGTTAAGAAACAACCGGGTCATGCATGGAGACCAGGCGTAGGGGTCATTAGTGCTTTATCAGACAAGTGTCCAACTAGTTATGTTCTATTACATGGTTAGTAAGAAACATCTTCCAGGGAGAATAGTTCCGTTAAGGGTTCCTTTCCCTAGGAGGCATGCCCTAAAGTGCATGTCCGGACTGCGAAAAGAGCAGAAAAACATCTGGGGGCAGATAAATAAATAGGTAAAAAATCATCTTTCAAGTCACCGACCGAATATTCCCTTAAGAACGCTAGCTTTCGGCTTCACCCAGTCTAAGGTACACATCCGGCTGACCCGGCAGTAACAATCGCAGAGGTGCTCCCTTTACCTCCTAGCCGAACAATCGGGAACGTAGGGGTAAGCACAGGAGCCAGGCAACCCAGCTTGGCCAAAACTTAAGTCATATCGATGCATATAATGGTGAATAAAAGGTACATGTGGAAGTTTGACACATGTGTTGGGCATCAAGCCCTTATAAGTAAGCTTCTGGTAAAGAAGCCCCCAGGTATAATGAGTGCGGATAGCACATCAAGTGTGTGCGAACAATGCGCAAGTAGGCCTTTAAGGGATTGTATGAAAAAGGGGTGAGAGAAAAAAGAGAAACAAAAGACAGCTGAAGTGTAAAAAGTTGGACGGGGGAAGGGGACGAACTCTTAGTCCAGCGCTAGGCATAGAATCTTCGGAGGCGGGCTGCGTTCCATGGGTTCAGCTCGAGTCGGTTGTCCGAGGCATTTCGCAGATGGTACGCTCCCCCGGTCAGAACTTGATCGATAATGAAGGGGCCTTCCCATTTGGGCTTGAGCTTGTCCTTTTTCTTGTCCGGCAGGCGTAGAACTAGTTCGCCAACGTTGTAAGTCTTGGCCCGTACTTCTCTGCTTTGATATCTTCGAGCCTGCTGCTGATAGAATGCGGAACGAGCCTTGGCGACATCGCGTTCTTCCTCCAATGCGTCCAAGCTGTCCTGCCGATCCAGCTCGGCTTCTCTTTCTTCGTACATGCGCACTCGAGGTGAGTCATGAATGATGTCGCAGGGCAAAACTGCTTCTGCGCCGTATACCATAAAAAATGGTGTGAATCCAGTAGTATGGTTGGGCGTTGTCTGCAGCCCCCAGAGTACGGAGTCGAGCTCCTCTACCCAGTGCGTGTCAGATTTCATAAGGGACCGCACTAGTCTGGGTTTGATGCCGCTCATTATTAGACCATTTGCTCGTTCCACTTGACCGTTGGTTTGAGGATGATAGACTGAAGCGTAATCGAGCTTAATGCCCATATTTTTGCACCATGATTTAACCTCGTCGGCCGTGAAGTTCGTGCCGTTATCGGTGATGATGCTATGGGGGACACCATAACGGTGTACTACCCCGGATATGAAGTCTATCACTGGTCTGGACTCTGCCGTTTTAACTGGCTTGGCCTCTATCCATTTGGTGAATTTATCCACCATGACCAATAGGTACCTTTGCTTGTGGGTTCCCCCTTTAAGGGGTCCAACCATGTCAAGCCCCCAGACCGCGAACGGCCAGGTAATGGGTATAGTTTTGAGGGCGGTGGGTGGCATATGGCTCTGATTAGCAAAGAGCTGACAACCGACGCATCTTTGGACTAAGTCCTGAGCATCTGCCCTGGCCGTCGGCCAATAAAATCCTATACAGAATGCCTTTCCTACAAGGGCCCGAGCTGCGGCGTGGTGTCCGCCTAGTCCGGCATGAATTTCAGCCAGAAGGTTTCGCCCTTCCTCTTCGGAGATACACCTTTGAAGGACTCCGGTTGTGCTTTTCTTATAGAGTTCTCCCTCATGGACCTTGTAGGCTTTAGATCGCCGAACTATGCAGCGGGCCTCATTTTGGTCTTCAGGAAGTTCTTGCCTAAGCAAGTAGGCTAGGGATGGCTCTGTCCACGGGGCGATTACTGCCATTATGTCGTGGGCTGAAGGTGTTATTTCATCGGCTGAATCGCCGATTATGTCAGATTGTTCTGTGTCGGTTGGTGCGGCTGCTTCCGATTTGTTATTTCCGGACTCCTCTTCCCATAGTATGGATGGCTTAAAGAGCCGTTTCAGGAATATGTTTGGAGGGACAGCATCACGTTTTGCGCCATCACGTTTTGCGTCGATGCGTGCCAATACGTCGGCTGCTTGGTTATTATCCCGGGCTACGTGGTGGAATTCAAGTCCTTCGAACCGAGCTGACATTTTGAGGACAATGTTACGATAGGCTGCCATTTTCGGATCCTTGGCGTCAAAGTCTCCATTTACTTGGGATATTGCAAGGTTTGAGTCCCCGCACACCTCTAGGCGTTGAATGCCCATGGAGATTGCCATTTGGAGACCATGTAAAAGGGCCTCGTATTCGGCTGCGTTGTTGGAGTCCGTGTACATTATCTGAAGTACGTATTGGACTGTGTCCCCGGTTGGGGACGTCAATACGATACCAGCCCCCAATCCGGCCAACATTTTGGAGCCGTCGAAGTGCATAATCCAATTGGAGTATGCGCCGTACTCTTTAGGGAGTTCGACTTCAGTCCACTCAGCAACAAAGTTAGCCAAAACTTGCGACTTTATAGCTCGCCGAGGTTTGTAAGTTATATCGAATGGTAGGAGCTCAATGGCCCATTTTGCAATCCTGCCCGTCGCGTCGCAGTTGTTTATAATGTCGTTGAGGGGTACTTCGGAAGCCACTGTTATCGAACACTCTTGAAAGTAGTGTCAGAGCTTCCGGGATGCCATGAACACCGCATACGCTATCTTTTGGTAGTGCGGGTAATGGGACTTGCAGGGAGTTAAGACAGTGGATACGTAGTACACTGGTTTTTGAAGAGGGAATTTATGCCCTTCTGTCTCTCGTTCGACGACGAGTACCGCGCTTACAACTTGATGTGTTGCTGCGATGTATAACAACATTGGTTCGCCGAGGTTAGGCACAGCCAGGACCGGAGTTGTTGCCAATATGGCTTTTATTTCTTCGAGTCCGGCGGTGGCAGCATCCGTCCACTCGAAGTGTTCGGTGCGCCTGAGGAGGCGATAGAGGGGCAATGCCTTTTCTCCCAAACGGGAGATAAAGCGGCTTAGAGCCGCCACGCATCCAGTCAATTTTTGTATTTGTTTGAGGTCTTTTGGAATATCTAGCTGTGACAGAGCTTGGATCTTGGCTGGGTTTGCTTCAATTCCTCTACTGGATACAATGAAGCCGAGGAGCTTTTCGGCTGGTATGCCGAAAACGCATTTTTCCGGATTCAGCTTGATGTCATATGCTCGGAGGTTGTCGAATGTTAGCCTCAAATCGTCTACTAGAGTCTCGACGTGTTTGGTTTTGACGACTACGACGTCTACGTATGCCTCTACTGTTTTGCCGATCTGGGTAGCCAGACATGTCTGAATCATGCGCTGATATATTGCGCCGGCGTTTTTGAGTCCGAAGGGCATCGTGTTGAAGCAGAATGGTCCATATGGAGTAATGAATGTCGTTGCGGCTTGGTCTGCTTCCGCCATTTTGATTTGATGGTAGCCGGAATATGCGTCGAGGAAGCACAATGAATCGTGCCCTGCAGTAGCATCAATTATTTGGTCGATGTGGGGGAGGGGGAAGGGATCCTTTGGGCAGGCCTTGTTGAGGTCTTTAAAATCGACACATAGGCGCCAGGATTTATCCTTCTTTGGTACCATTACCAAGTTTGCTAGCCAATCCGGATGGTTGATGTCTCTGATGAATCCGGCTTCCAATAGTTTGGCTAGCTCTTCTCCCATTGCCTGTCTTTTGGGTTTGTAAAATCGTCGAAGAGCCTGTTTGACTGGCTTGAATCCTTTTAGGATGTTTAGGCTGTGTTCTGCCAATCTGCGTGGGATTCCTGGCATATCTGAAGGGTGCCAGACGAAGATGTCCCAATTTTCCCGAAGGAATTCTCGCAGTGCGGCATCTACATCAGGGTTCAACTGTGCCCCGATGGAGGCCGTCTTTGTTGGGTCCGTTGGGTGGACCTGGAATTTGACTATTTCGTCTGCTGGTTTAAAAGAGGTGGACTTGGATCTCTTATCGAGTATCACATCGTCCCTATTCACCGTAGAGCGCAGCGCAGTGAGTTCTTCTGCCGCTAGGGCTTCGGATAGTGCCTCCAGGGCTAATGCGGCTGTCTTATTTTCGGCACGGAGTGCTATGTCCGGATCACTAGCGAGAGTGAATGTTCCACCGGGCCCGGGCATCTTAAGCTTCATGTACCCGTAATGGGGTATGGCTTGAAAAATTGTGAATGCCTCTCGTCCTAATATAGCGTGATATCCGCTGCTGAACGGGGCTACCTGGAACGTGACTTCTTCGGACCTGTAATTGTCCGGCGAGCCGAACACCACATAGAGTGTGATTTTTCCTGTGCAGCGTGCTTCCCGGCTAGGGGTTATTCCTCTGAAGGTTGTGCTGCTTCGCTCGATGCGGCTCCAGTCTATTTCCATTTTTTGAAGAGTTTCCTCGTAGATGAGGTTTAGTCCGCTGCCGCCATCCATGAGTACCTTGGTGAGACGAAAGCCGTCCAGTATTGGACTGAGGACCAATGCGGCTGGTGCTCGGGCTGTTCGGAATTTAGGTTTGTCGCTGGCGTTGAAGGTGATGGCCGTGTCGCTCCATGGATTTGTTGTTGCTACTTGGTAGACTTCGGCGAGGCTGCGGATTGTTCATTTCCGCATATTATTTGATGCGAAAGTCTCGAAGACTATTGATACCGTACTGGTGTTGTTGGAATGGCTTTCCGGGGCTAGAAGCTCCTCACCACTTTTGGCCACCTGCCGTAGTATCCAACATGCTCAAAGGCTATGTGTTGGGGTGGCGCCTTCTGTACTGTGAATTTTACAGGGTCTGCTAAGCCATCCCTCCAGTACGGTTCCATGCCCTTTATGGGGTTTTTGCTTTTTGGTTTTTGTAGCTGGTGCCTGAGTGTTATGCACCCTTTTGTTGCGGACTGGGATTGTGTTTGGGGCCGGATTGTCCCAAAACTTAGTTCGGTTTTCCGGAAACTCTCCATCGCACAGTACTTTCGTACTATGGACGCCAGGTCGGCAAAGCGTGTAATTTCACGACGGCTGACAGCGTTCAAGATTCCCTCGTCCGTGCAATTATTGCAGAAAATTGAAATTGTGTTTTCCTCTCGGCAGTCCTTTATCCTGTCCATGACCAGGAGGAATCTGGCCCAGTAATGATGTACTGTTTCAGCGGGCTCTTGCCGGATTAGAGATAGATCGCATATGTCTGGGCGGGTGGGTGGAATTAAGTTCGGAACCCTACCCATCTCGAGGCTCAAGGGCCGAGAAGTTTCCAAATTTGTAAGCTTGGATTGCTGGATGTTGTCCAACGAGTCCGGTTCGATGCCTGACTTTAGGTTTAGTGCTTGATCGAAGTCCGTCCCTCCGCGGGAATCCGGCATGGAGGGTTCGGGAGCCCGGACATGACTAGTTTTCAATACAGGAGAGGAGTAGCCGCGTTGTTCCTCTACCACTGCAACGTGGTGGGTGACCTGGGGAGAGTTAATCTCTCTCAGATCGGTTTTAAGCCCAATCTGATTGTAGTCTGTAGCGACTCCCAGGGCAGCGATGCGATCCAAGAGCTCGTTTACGGATGAGAGCTCTATTGGATCCAGCCGCTCGGCGAATTCCGAGCTGACATGAAGATTGCTTTTGACGACCTGAGAGGTCATTGTCGAAGCGGTGGCCGAACAGGCGGTCATGAGAAAACCACCTAGCCGGATAGTTTGACCGGCGGCCAAGGCTCCTTTGGCAAAGATACCGTCCTTGAAGACGGGAAGAGGCATCCTTCCTATCGGTGACGGCACAGAGGAACTCTCAATGAAAGCACCAATGTCGGTGTCAAAACCGGCGGATCTCGGGTAGGGGGTCCCGAACTGTGCGTCTAGGCGGATGGTAACAGGAGACAAGGGAACAATGTTTTTACCCAGGTTCGGGCCCTCTCGATGGAGGTAAAACCCTACTCCTGCTTGATTGATATTGATGATATGGGTAGTACAAGAGTGGATCTACCACGAGATCAAGGAGGCTAAACCCTAGAAGCTAGCCTATGGTATGATTGTTGTAATGGTTGTTGTCCTATGGACTAAAACCCTCCGGTTTATATAGACACCGGGGAGGGCTAGGGTTACACAGAGTCGGTTACAATGGTAGGAGATCTACATATCCGTATTGCCAAGCTTGCCTTCCACGCCAAGGAAAGTCCCATCCGGACACGGGATGAAGTCTTCAATCTTGTATCTTCATAGTCTTGGAGTCCGGCTGACGATGATAGTCTGGCTGTCCGGACACCCCTTGTCCAGGACTCCCTCACCACTTGTTTAGTTTCTATATCATATATGGGAATTATGCAGTCTCATGTCTTTTAGCCAGCCATAATATATGTGAAATGTGCAATGCCATCCTGTTTAACCAGGCATCATATATTTGAATGATATCTTGCCCATCCTTTTCTTCATTACATTTCCATTTGTCAACAATGTGTGTACATTAAACTACTCTTCCTGTGAATCAGCCATTTGGGTGGGAGATGGAAAAATCTGGAGTGAAAACAAGGCCTTCAGAGCAGACAGTGCTACCTATCGAAGCAGATCTCTTGTTGGGTCCCGATAGCTCCTCAGAGATGGATTCAGAGACAGATGACCAGTCCTATTCCCCCACTAAGGTGTATGCTCTAACTTGGCACGGTTATACTGCTCATATCATGCATACGGTGTCTTGCATTGCATAGTTTAGACATCATATACACAATATTCAACACCATGTTCTTAGTTCAGACATCATATCAAATGCCCTCTGTTTAGCATATAAATCACATATATGAATTAAATGATGCGATCCTGATTACTTAGATAACATGTAGGTGAATTATGTCATGCGATCCTGTTTAGTTATTCATCATATCTTTGAATTATGTTATGCTATGCTATCCAGTTTAGATAGACATCATATATGTAAAATTATGTCATGCTATCCATTTTAGTTAAACAATATACATGTCAACTATTTCATGCAGTCTTTTTTCCACACTATCTATTGCATTTGTCTCTCATACAATGTCTGTACATTCAACTATGTTTCCTGTTTATCAGCCATTTGAATTGGAGCGGGTGATGCCAGTATCTAGTGGAATAAAAACACGGTCTTCAAATAAAACAGTGCTACCTCTTGGTGGAGATAGCACCCCGGTTGTACATGCACAAGAACCAGCCCTACCACACATAACCCAAACTCTCGCAGATTGTACCCCTACTGCGATGGACAGAGAACTAGCTTCACCCAATCTAACCCCAACCCCAGCCGATAGTAACCCAGTTCCTGTTGACACAGTACCATCTCCACCACAGAGCACAAGAGCAGTTAGTAAGGCAGCTCGAGTGCCCAAAGGGCCAGTACTATCACGGTGAACCCCAACTCCACTAGTTAGTATGCCTATTCCTGTGGAGGAAGCACAACCAGCCAGTCGTAGTTTAGCATCTATCGCATTTGATGTTGTTAAATCGCATGTGCGTATCTTCCCATCTTGGAAATATTATACTGAAGATGAAGGAAAATGCCAGTTGCAGGTGTTTGTCCAGGAGTTATGTGTAAGTAATGTTATTCATGGCAATTACTTTGCTTCGTCCCATACATCCTACCTCCATGATGGTTATAATACAACAAATTTTCCCATTTTTCTCTATAGAGAAGGACCGATTTGGAAACTCAGGATGAGGTAACCTGTGTTAATACCTCTGCTATCTTCAAGAATGCTTGGTGGCAGTATCGGAATTACCTGAAGAAAACGTACTTCATCGGCAAAGAAACTCATCAAATTCCCTTACGTTCTCCTGAGACACATTTACTGGACGATGACTGGGAACGCCTTGTTCTATATTGGTCCCGAACCAAGAATGTGGTAAGGTCTATGAGCTCATTTTCTATTTTTAAGTATTATATTCTTGTGTCTTACTGTACTCTATTCATGTAGAACAAGTGCCTAAACCTGAAGAACAACTGTTCTAATTTAAGATTCCATTGCTATCATAGTTCAAAAAAGCGCTAGGCGTTAATTATGCGTTTTGCCACCGCCTCGCACTTTACTGACCAAAGCGCATGCTTATGCGCAGTTATGCATAGATTAAGCGTAGTTATGCGCAATGCGTTTTGCCAACGCCTAGAACCTAGGCGCGCTTAAGCGCTCGCTTAGGCGCGCCTTTTTTAACTATGATTGCTTTGCTCTTGTATCACTGTATTTACTGATACAAACTTTTTTTTAAATTGAAGGATCCAATCGAAACTCCAATGGCACAGCAGGTATGTTCACGCATGTTTCTTTAATAGGTTTGCTCTTATGAATAGCTCTTTTGATTTCAATTTCAATTGTGTATACAGTTAACTTTCATATCATGCACATTACTAGCATCACAACAGAGCCAATAGTGTTGTTGTACATGTAGACCCGTGGTACCCATCTGAAAATCTTGTTGTGCCGTGTAGTTTCCCATGCTTTGTATTCTTTCGTTGCTGCTTTGTCTTGAACTGATATGATTTGAACCGTGTCTCTATTTTGATTTGGCAAGACAATGCAGTGAACATAGGACATAGATATATGTTTGTTTGATGCTTTTATTATGTACCAGTACTTGGCAATAGAAGACTTGGTAGTTTAATCATGTCCACCTTACTAATGAACTGGTTCACCGAAATGAGTTTCATATACTAGTACATGCTAAACTTGTTATGTGTCTGCTTGTTTCTTCTTTTAGAATGCTGACAGAATATTGGGGAAGAGTGACTTATTAAGCAATGGTAAAGGAAGTAATGCAGATAAGGTTCAGGATAGTGACACATCCTTGTTGGTCTCCAACAAAGCTGATAAAACAACTAAGGAAGACTATCTTGAAGACAGCGAGACAACCCCAAAGTCCTGTCTTGGTTTAGTGTTCGAGTTACTGGCCACTACTGCTTGCACAAGCTATTCAAACTCACTGTCTGAATCAGTTCGGTTTCTTGAGTCTCAACTACAAGCTGAAAGACATCGATCAGCTGTGCTGTGACAAGAAGCGGAAGGACTGCGGAAGTCCCTGGAGCATTCAGATGCATACTTTCTCGTGCAACAGCAAGCGTTGGAGGATTTTAGCGCCAAATAGGACAAAGCTAATCAGCTTGCTAAGCTTATTGCCAGCATGGTGGATACCCAGGATAACGTTTCTTGAGCTCTTCTGAAGTTGTTTCAGTTATGCTCTTGTTTTGCTGCCACGTTTATTTGCACTGGTGGCCAATTTTGACGGCCAGTGTATGTAATATGCTGCTTTGTTCCCTATATTTGCACTGGTGGCGAACTTTGATGCCCAGTGGATGTAATATGTGTAATAGCGGTAATAGGCTAGCCTTAATTACTTGCTTATTTATTTCCTTATTGTCTTGTTTAGTTGTTTGCTTGTAGTCACTGCAGGTCTTTTTCTGTGTTTTTCTAGTGGCCACAATAGCCTATTTTTGGTAACTAGGCCAAAATAATCATGGCAACACACGGACTGTTGTGACCATGGGCCTCCTGCAGTCCGTATGATCCATGGGCCTTCGTCCAGCCGTAGGATCCATTGGCCTTCTATACGGGCCGTAGGATCCATGGGCCTTCTATATGGGCCTTAGGGTCCATGGGCCTTCTACGGGCTGTAGGGTCCATGGGCCTTCTACGGGCCGTACGATCCATGGGCCTTCTACGGGCCGTATTATCCATGGGCCTCATACGGGCCGTTGGATCCATGGGCCTTCTACGGGGCGTATCATCATTTCGCCAATCATGGGTCGTACTATTCATGGACCATAACGGGCCGTTAATAGGCCGTATTTGATAACTCTATGAAAATAGCCCAACGGTTTTTTTTACATGAAAACGGCCCAACGTATTAACGGTCCGCAAACAGGCCGACTGTAAGACGGGCTGAATTTGGCCCACAAGCAGAAAATGACAGTAACGGGCCGTATGTAACCGAATGCTGCAAATGAGCCCAAGAATCAATGGGCCCTGAGAAGGCTGAAAGATAACTTGGGCTAGAAACGACCCAATGGAACAATGGGCCGTTAATGGGTATAAAGTGATACAATGTTCATTACGGGCCAGTTTCACCACGGGCCATTAATGGGCCAAGAGTTACAAAGGGCCTCATATGGGCCGAAAGAAGTCATGGGCCACACATGGGCCAGAAGTTAAAACGGGCTGGAATCATATTGGACGGCCCAGATGACGCTACTGGGCCTAATTCGGATAGGGCGTAACGGGCCCTGGGTTAGCAGGCTGTAAATGGGCTATATGTGAACAGGCCGTTAACAGGCTTTCCGTGGGCCGGCCCGCCACCTTTTGACCAAGTCAAATGGGCCGGCCTTTTCACAGGAATGGGCCTCTGTTGGGTCGTGCCACGTGTCGCCTCCAATGAGCGGATGACATCTGTCCCAACGGTGAGCCGACACGTGTTTCCTCCAGCCAATGATGATTTTACACGTGGAAAATCCCCATTGGTCGGGGCTGTTAACGGGTTATCGGATCCAAAACCCGACCCAATAGCTTAACGGCGTTCCGTTACGGTGAATGCCACGTGTCGGTCACCCTTGACGAAAGCACTTCTGTGACGCATGATTTATCGTCATGGAAGTGGACACTTCCATGATGATAATTTTGGTAATGTCATGGAACACTTCTACGACAGCACAGGTATGACTATCTTGATTCTGTCATAAATTTGTCATGGATGTACATGCATGAAAAAAATGCGACCTACTATGACAAACACGTATCATCACGGAAGTGTATTTTTTTGTAGTGTTTGGAGCTGGTGTCAGGCTCCGGTATGCGTAAACGGCCTCCGGCAAGATGAGGTGCCTGCCTGAAAATATGTTAAACAAAGAGGGTGTAGGCAAGATAATAGTCTCACTGTGAGTTTTATTAAATATAAAATTATACTTAAGCATCATCTCCTTATTTTTAACAATAAATTCATGTGCTACCATACTCTTATAATCTAGAAAAATAGGGGTCAGCAACTTTTCCTCTTTCTCATAATGCCTAATAGGTATCTTAAAGTGTTTAGCAAGGCGTGAAGCAAAGATGCCTCCAAAGATGGGGCCCTTTGTACGGTTCGGACTTAATCATTTAGCAATAATAGCGCCTAAACTAAAAGTGTTATCGCAAAACAAAGCATGGCACAAAATAATAATATCAGGGGCACTAAGGTTTCCACAGTTCCCGCGACCAATTAAGCATCTACTAGCAAATATTGCAAAGTAACATAGAACAGGAAAGTGTATGCTAGTAATTCTTGCATGGGAAACCTTCCTCGTCTCCCCTATAACGATCATATCAATAAACCCTTCCACATCGCTATGATGTGGTTCCTCTATGCTGCCATCAAAGGGCAAATTGCAGACCTGACAAAAATCATGGAGTGACATCTCCTTAACCTCATCATATAAGTGAAACTCCACTGAAGGTCGTGATTTCCTAGCATGGAAAATAAAATTTTGCACGAAAATATTAGTGAGTAGGAGATACTGATTGAGCTGGTCGTGGAGGAAATCGGTGAGGCCTGCATTCTCAGCCAAATAATAAAAATCATCATGAATCCCGACTGCTCAAGAACTCATCACAAGGCCATTCACACGGCCGAACCTCCGTGGTGCGAGGGAGATTATATTTGGGCTTTTTATCCTCTCCACTTTGCTTATCCTTCGAGCTTCGGCTCGAAGAGCCCCTCAATAATCTCTTCATTGTTTTCTGAAAATTTCTGAAATTTTTAGTAACTCAAAATAAAAGTGAACCAAACTCAACAAAATTGATAGGAACTACTCCCACAAGTTCCTAGAGACTATATCATGCATTAGAACTACTTGGGACCAAATAAATTTGACATGCAAGCTCAAGAACAGGGTCACCTAGGCAATAAAAATTTGCAATGAATAAAGCACTAGAACAAAAACTAATTGGACCATTAGAGGAGTCACATACCGAAGAACAGTCCCCCAAGGCAGTTTTGTGAGTGGAGCTTTGAGAAAGGAGATCGAAAACAGCAGCAAGATGAGCTAGAACTCGTGCTTGAGCTGGTGGGTGATTTTTTTTGGGAGGAAGACGAAATGTGTGGGTGCAGGAATAAGTGGAGGGGGCACCAGGGGCCCACGAGGCAGGGGGCGCGCCCTGGACCCTCGTGGCCAGGTGCTGTCTCCCGCTGATGTGTTCTCAGTGCCAGATATTCTCAAATATTCTAGAAAAAATCATATTCCATTTTTAGGGCATTTGGAGCTTTAATTTTCGGGGTATTTTTTTATTGCACAGATAAATTAGAAAATAGACAGAAAATACTATTTTTGCTTTACTTACTCTAAATAACAGAAAGTAAAAGGAGGGCACAGAGAGTTGTGCTTTCTAACTTCATCCATCTCATGCTCATCAAAAGGAATCCACTAACAAGGTTGGTCAAGTCTTGTTAACAAACTCTTTTCAAATAACATGGAACCGGAGAAATTTCGAATAACACTAGGTTACCTCAACGGGGATATGCACGTCCCCAACAATAAGAATATCATATTTCTTCTTGACAGTAGGAAGAGGAAATTCAAAACCTCCAATAGTAATCGTTGAAAATTTTCCAATACAATTGATACTGTGGTCTTGAGGTTATTTCCTCAGAAAGTGTACCGTATGGTCATTACCATTAACATGAAAAGTGACATTGCCTTTGTTGCAATCAATAACAGCCCCTACAGTATTCAAAAAGGGTCTACCAAGGATAATTGACATACTATCATCCTCGAGAATATCAAGAATAACAAAGTCTGTTAAAATAGTAAAGTTCGCAACCACAACAGGCACATCCTCACAAATACCGACAGGTATAGCAGTAGATTTATCGGCCATTTGCAGACATATTTCTGTAGCTTTCAACTTATTCAATTCATGTCTATGATATAAAGAGAGAGGCATAACACTAACACCGGCTCCAAGATCACATAAAGCAGTTTTGACATAGTTTCTTTTAATGGGGCATGGTATAGTTGGTACTCCTGGATCTCCTAGTTTCTTTGGTATTCCACCCTTAAAAGTATAATTAGCAAGCATGGTGGAAATTTCAGCTTCCGGTATCTTTCTTCTATTTGCAACAATATCTTTCATATACTTAGCATAAGGACTCATTTTAAGCATATCAGTCAAACGCATACGCAAAAAGCTAGGTCTAATCATTTCAGCAAAGCGCTCAAAATCCTCATCATCTTTTTTATTGGATGGTTTAGGAGGAAAAGGCATGGGTTTCTGAACCCATGATTCTCTTTCTTTACCGTGCTTCCTAGCAACGAAGTCTCTCTTATCATAAAGTTGATTCTTTGATTGTGGGTTATCAAGATCAACAACAGGTTCAACCCCTACATCATTATTATTGCTAGGTTGAGCATCAACATGAACATCATCATTAACATCATCATTAACATCATCACTGGGTTCATGTTCATTACCGGATTGTGTTTCAGCATCAGAAATAGAAATATCATTGGGATTCTCAGGTGCGTCAACAACAGGTTCACTAGAAGCATGCAAAGTCCTATGATTTTTCTTTTTCTTCTTTTTAGAAGGACTAGGTGCATAAACATTATTTCTCTGAGAATCTTGCTCAATTCTCTTAGGGTGGCCCTCAGGATACAAAGGTTCCTGAGTCATTCTACCACCTCTAGTCACAACTCTAACAACATTATCATTTTTCTTATTATTTAATTCATTGAGCAAATCATTTTGAGCTTTAAGCACTTGTTCTACTTGAGTGGTAATCATAGAAGCATGTTTACTAATGAGTTTAAGTTCACCTTTAACTCTAGACATATAATCACTCAAGTGTTCAATCATATAAGCATTACATTTCAATTGTCTCCCAACATAAGCATGAAAGTTTTCTTGTTTAACAATAAAATTGTCAAACTCATCTAAGCATTGGCTAGCAGACTTATAACAAGGAATATCACCTTCATCAAATCTATAGAGAGAATTTACCTTTACTACCTGTGTCGGGTTATCAAGACCATGAACTTCTTCAATAGGCAGTAAATTCTTAACATCTTCAGCTTTAATACCCTTTTCTTTCATAGATTTCTTTGCCTCTTGCATATCTTCAGGACTGAGAAATAGAATATCCCTTTTCTTCGGAGTTGGCTTAGGAGTTGGTTCAGGAAGTGTCCAATTGTTTTCATTAGTCAACATATTATTCAATAACAATTCAGCTTGATCAACAGTTCTTTCCCTGAAAACACAACCAGCACAACTATCCAGGTGGTCTCTGGAAGCATCGGTTAGTCCATTATAAGAGATATCAAGTATTTCATTTTTCTTGAGAGGATGATCAGGCAAGGCATTAAGTAATCGGAGAAGCCTCCCCCAAGCTTGTGGGAGACTCTCTTCTTCAATTTGCACAAAATTATATATTTCCCTTAAGGCAGCTTGTTTCTTATGAGCGGGGAAATATTTAGCAGAGAAGTAGTAAATCATATCCTGGGGACTACGCACACAACCAGGATCAAGAGAATTAAACCATGTTTTAGCATCACCCTTTAGTGAGAATGGAAATAGCTTAAAGATATAGTAGTAACTAGTTTTCTCATCATTAGTGAATAGGGTGGCTATATCATTCAATTTAGTAAGATGTGCCATAACAGTTTCAGATTCATAGCCATAAAAAGGATCAGATTCAACCAAAGTAATCATATCAGGATTGATAGAGAAATCATAATCCTTATCAGTAATACAGATAGGTGAAGTAGCAAAAGCAGGGTCATATTTCATTCTAGCATTCAGAGACTTTTCTTTCAGCTTAGCTAATAATTTCTTAAGATCAGATCTATCATTGCAAGCAAGAAAATCTCTAGCAGTTTCTTCATCCATAACATAACCCTCAGGCACAACAGGCAATTCATATCTAGGGGGAGAATCTTCATCATCACTATCATCTTATCAGTTTCAATAATTTCATTCTCTCTAGCCCTAGCAAGTTGTTCATCAAGAAATTCACCTAATGGCACAGTATTATCCAGCATAGAAGTAGTTTCATCATAAGCATCACGCATAGCAGAAGTGGCATCATCAATAACATGCGACATATCAGAATTAATATCAAAAGCAGGTTTAGGTGTCGCAAGTTTACTCAAAACAGAGGGAGAATCTAGTGCAGAGCTAGATAGCAGTTCCTTACCTCCCCTCGTAGTTGATGGATAAATCTTGGTTTTCTCATCTTTCAAGTTCCTCATAGTGATCAGCAGATATAAATCCCAAGTGACTCAAAGAATAGAGCTATGCTCCCCGGCAACGGCGCCAGAAAATAGCTAGTCTTGATAACCCACAAGTATAGGGGATCGCAACAGTTTTCGAGGGTAGAGTATTCAACCCAAATTTATTGATTCGACACAAGGGGAGCCAAAGAATATTCTCAAGTATTAGCAGTTGAGTTGTCAATTCAACCACACCTGAAAGAATTAATATCTGCAGCAAAGTATTTTGAAGCAAAATAGTATGGAAGTAACGGTAATAGTAGCAAAAGTAACAGTAGCAGTTTTGTAGTAATTGTAACAGTGGCAACAGTAAAGTAACTAGGCAAAGATCAATATGTGAAAAGCTCGTAGGCATTGGATCAGTGATGGATAATTATGTCAGATGCAATTCCTCATGCAATAGTTATAACATAGGGTGACACAGAACTAGCTCCAGTTCATCAATGTAATCTAGGCATGTATTCCGAATATAGTCATACGTGCTTATGGAAAAGAACTTGCATGACATCTTTTGTCCTACCCTCCCGTGGCAGCGGGGTCCTATTGGAAACTAAGGGATATTAAGGCCTCCTTTTAAAAGAGTACCGGACCAAAGCATTAACACTTAGTGAATACATGAACTCCTCAAACTATGGTCATCACTGGTAAGTATCCCGATTATTGTCACTTCGGGGTTAACGGATCATAACACATAATAGGTGACTATAGACTTGCAAGATAGGATCAAGAACGCACATATATTCATGAAAATATAATAGGTTCAGATATGAAATCATGGCACTCGGGCCCTAGTGACAAGCATTAAGCATAGCAAAGTCATAGCAACATCAATCTTAGAACATAATGGATACTAGGGATCAAACCCTAACAAAACTAACTCGATTACATGGTAAATCTCATCCAACCCATCACCGTCCAGCAAGTCTACGATGGAATTACTCACGCACGGCGGTGAGCATCATGAAATTGGTGATGGAGGAAGGTTGATGATGACGACGGTGACAGATTCCCCTCTCCGGAGCCCCGAATGGACTCCAGATCAGCCCTCCCGAGAGAGATTAGGGCTTGGCGGCGGCTCCGTATCGTAAAACGCGATGAATCCTTCTCTCTGATTTTTTTTTCTCCCTGGACGTGAATATATAGAGTTGGAGTTGAGGTTGGTGGTGCATCAGGGGGCCCATGAGGCAGGGGGACGTGCCCAGGGGGGTAGGCGTGCCCCCACCCTCGTGGACAGGGTGTGGGCCCCTTGGCCTTGATTCTTTCGCTAGTATTTTTTATGAATTCCAAAAATATGCTCCGTAGAGTTTTAGGTCATTCCGAGAACTTCTATTTCTACATAAAAATAACACCATGGCAATTCTGCTGAAAACAGTGTCAGTCCGGGTTAGTTCCATTCAAATCATGCAAGTTAGAGTCCAAAACAAGGGCAAAAGTGTTTGGAAAAGTAGATACGATGGAGACGTATCACATCACGGAAGTGTATTTTTTTGTAGTGGTGGAATCTATGAGGCTCGCTCTCAAGAACTCGAATGGTCAACTCACATGAATTAGAAGTTGACACCAAGTCGAAGTATCCTACACATGCACAAAAGAAAGCAAACAACGTATGTGCATGGTAGATAAACACATCATCGTCCATCATGATGGTTCTCTTCTCTTGCACATAACCATTAGTAGCACAAGTGCATGAATAATATGATGCAATAATGGCGATATTCATGGCACTAGGTATATGGTGCAAAGAAGTAATACAAGCATGCTTCACAAGAAATATGACAAAATCTCCAAATATATGCGAGAATGCTATGGGGGCAATCTCATTAGCAAGACTAAAATCATTGTTGCACTCAATACATGGTGAATCATCTAGCATGAGAGAGGCGACATATGGAGATATATGACAAGAAGCGATAGTAACCGTGTGCAAAGCATGGCAATGGTTGTCATCAACCGCATGGAATGAGCAAATATAAATCATGGGTGATGCAACATAAGCAAGCATATCAATAATGTCGTGCAAACTAGTGGAGTGAAGATGCAAAACACTAGGGGAGATCATGGCAATCATGTCATGTGAGCAAATAGTAGGCATAGGCAATGCACATGACATATCGCAAGCACGAACACAAAGCAAGATCATAGTATCATCATGGGCATTGGGTACAAATGGAACATGGCAATAACAAGGAACATCTCCACCAAGCTTGCAAATACACATACAAGTACTAGAATCCATGATCATGTGGAATGCGAAGCATGGGTCACAAATGCATGTCAAAGGCATAGGAATGAGCATATCATGCAAAGTGAACATGGCAAGATGGGCATAGAATATATAATGGCCAATAACCCATAACCATGTGAGGGCCATGTAGAAGAGGTGCGCAGAGGGAACGGTGGGAATGAAAATCCACGGAATCCCAAATCATCATTGCTCTCTAGAACTCGTTTCGTCAACTCACAGGATTGTGAGGTTGACAAGTATTCATGGGAACCTACACAAAAGAGACACAAACCAAAGAAAGTGTGTGTGTGGTAAATGTACACATCATCCATCATGATGTGTATGTGCACGTGTGAGTTAGCACAAGATAAGCATTGCTTAAGGAAATTTGATGCATGGTATAAGAACATGGCATCCATCATGAAAGAATAGTTGTTATGTATAACACGATGGGGATGCAAATTGAGCATACAAATATATGGCAGATCAATATCATGTTCATTCATGGGGAGCATAGTGCATGCAATTATTGGGATCAAGCAATGGATGGGAGTGATCAAAATCTCCTAAAATGTATGAGGAAACTATGGGGGTCTCCTCATGAGCAATATCGGAAACATCATATGGAGAAAATGGACAACATCCAAAACAATGCATATCGTTAGCTAGGTGGTCATGGCATGGCATATGAGATAAATGATGCAAAGGGAGCATATCAATATCATCACAAGGAAAACAAATGCCAATAACCATGGGCTTGTCATCTATGCCATAAGTGCAAACTGGGTTTATTTTAATGGCATGTGCATAGTCGCTACGACGAGATTGCAAATATGACATATGGTTGATCTCATGCATAACATATGAAAAGTCAAGCGGATTGTCAAACATGATATAACCGAGAGAGTTATCGCAAGAATTCCTATGCAACATGGCATCACAACTAATAGACTCCACATGGCAATCATTAAACTCATCATAAATGTGTAAATCATCGCATGGGTAAATCATACTAGCATGAAGCATGGCAATAGGGGGATCAACAGCATGCAGGCAATCAATGTCAAGAATGTCCACTAGTGGGACTAGAGCATCACATTCACCTATGTTACCTTTTTCATTCCACTCAAGTGGTGTAGGTGAGTTGGAAAAGACCAAATGGTGGCCAATATCATCATCTTGATGGAACCATGTGGGGGGTGCATCATATTCCACCATGGACATTGTCTTGTCAAGGATTGACGCGTCATCATAGATGGGACCTAGCACCAAATGATAAGACACAATAGAGGTAGAGTTTAAGTTGTTAGAAATCATAGTGGCCTCACATGCCCTATCAACTATCACACTCTCTCTATGTGGTGGCTCGATCACTCCCTCAAAATAGGTGCACCCAAAGTCACATATGGTGGAGTCACTCATCTCACTCAAGTGGTGGGGGTTGTGGCTCTTCTCACATGGGAATTGGGGTAACTCATCATGTATAGGGCTAGTGGTGAAGTTGCTCTCACTCTCAATATGGTGGCACAAGTCACTCAAGTCGTCATCATACGTCACCGCGGTCGAAGGGAAAATCCCATGCTCAACCATCTCGTCATCGTCGTTGTGGATGAAGGCCAAAGATGGCACATCATCACTCTCGCATCCTAAGATGGAAGCATCATCATTGCTCGTCACCATGTTGTTCGCCTCCAAAGCTTGGTCCTCGAATGGCTCCGTAGTCGTAGTCATCGCCGCACCATCTTGAAAAAGAGTCGAAGTAGACTCAGCATCATCAATGTGTTGGGGAACGTAGCATGCAATTTCGAAAAAATTCCTACAATCACGCAAGATCTATCTAGGAGATGCATAGCAACGAGAGGGGGAGAGTGTGTTCACGTACCCTCGTAGACCGAAAGCGGAAGCGTTTGTTAACGCGGTTGATGTAGTCGAACGTCTTCATGATCCAACCGATCCAAGTACCGAACGTAAGGCACCTCCGTGTTCAGCACACGTTCAGCTCGATGATGTCCCTCGAACTCTTGATCCAGTAGAGGGTCGAGGGAGAGTTCCGTCAGCACGACGGCATGGTGACGGTGTTGATGATGTGATCTGCGCAGGGCTTCACCTAAGCACTATGATGCTATGACCGGAGGAGCAAACTATGGAGGGGGGCACTGCACATGGCAAACAGAACAATTGATGTGCCTTTGGGGTGTCCCCTGCCCACGTATATAAAGGAGAGGGAGGAGGTCGGCGGCCTAGAGGGGGCGCGCCAAGGGGGAGTCCAACTAGGATTCCCAATCCTAGTTGGTCTCCCTTTCCTATCCCAAGAAGGGGAAAGAGGGAAGGAGAGGGAGAGGGAGAGGGAAAGAGGGGGCCGCACCCCCTCCCCTTTGTCCAATTCGGACTCCCTTGGAGGGGGGCGCCACCCTGCGGGCTACCCTCTCCTAGTCCCTTATGGCCCATTAAGGCCCATAACTTCCGGGAGGGTTCCAGTAACCCCTCGGTTCCCCGATAAATATCCGAAACATCCAGAAACCATTCCGGTGTCCAAATACCTTCGTCCAATATATCAACCTTTACCTCTCGACCATTTAGAGACTCCTCCTCATGTCCGTGATCTCATCCGGGACTTCAAACAAACTTCGGTCATCAAAAACACATAACTCATAATACAAATCATCATCGAACGTTAAGCATGCAGACCCTACGGGTTCGAGAACTATGTAGACATGATTGAGACACATCTCCGATCAGTAACCAATAGCGGAACCTGGATGCTCATATTGGCTCCTACATATTCTACGAAGATTTTATCGGTCAAACCGCACAACAACATACGTCGTTCCCTTTGTCATCGGTATGTTACTTGCCTGAGATTCGATCATTGGTATCATCATACCTAGTTCAATCTCATTACCAGCAAGTCTCTTTACTCGTTCCGTAATGCTACATCCCGCAACTAACTCATTAGTCACATTGCTTACAAGGCTTATAGTGATGAGCATTACCGAGAGGGCCCAGAGATACCTCTCCGATACACGGAGTGACAAATCCTAATATCGATCTATGCCAACCCAACAAACACCTTCGGAGACAACTTTAGAGCATCTTTATAATCACCAGTTACGTTGTGACGTTTGATAGCTCACAAGGTGTTCATTCGGTATTCGGGAGTTGCATAATCTCATAGTCTGAGGAACATGTATAAGTAATGAAGAAACCAATAGCAATAAAACTTAACGATCAATATGGTAAGCTAACGGATGGGTCTTGTCCATCACATCATTGTCTAATGATGTGATCATGTTCATCAAATGACAACACATGTCTATGGCCAGGAAATATAACCATCTTTGATTAACGAGCTAGTCAAGTAGAGGCATACTAGGGACACTTTGTTTTGTCTATGTATTCACACATGTACTGAGTTTCCGGTTAATACAATTCTAGCATGAATAGTAAACATTTATCATGATATAAGGAAATATAAATAACAACTTTATTATTTCCTCTAGGGCATATTTCCTTCAGTCTCCCACTTGCACTAGAGGCAATAATCTAGATTACATAGTAATGATTCTAACATCCATGGAGTCTTGGTGTTGATCATGTTTTGCTCGTGTAAGAGGCTTAGTTAATGGATTTGCAGCATTCAGATCCGTATGTATCTTGCAAATCTCTATGTCTCCCTCCTTGACTTGATCGTGGATGGAATTGAAGCGTCTCTTGATGTGTTTGGTTCTCTTGTGAAATCTGGATTCCTTCGCCAAGGTGATTGCTCCAGTATTGTCATAAAAGATTTTCATTGGACCCGATGCACTAGGTATTACACCTAGATTGGATATATGAACTACTTCATCGAGACTCCTTCATTTGCTGCTTCCAAAGCAGCTATGTACTCCGCTTCACATGTAGATCCCGCCATGATGCTTTGCTTCGAACTACACCAACTGGTAGCTCCACCATTCAATATAAATACGTATCCCGTTTGCTTAGAGTCATCCAGATCAGTCTAAAGCTTACACCGATGTAACCATTTATGACAAGCTCTTTGTCACCTCCATAAACGAGAAACATATCCTTAGTCCTTTTCAGGTATTTCAGGATGTTCTTGACCGCTGTCTAGTGATCCACTCCTGGATTACTTTGGTACCTCCCTGCTAAAATTATAGCAAGGCACGCATCAGGTCTGGTACACAGCATTGCATACATGATATAACCTATGGCTGAGGCATAGGGAATGACTTTCATTTTCTTTCTATCTTCTGTAGTGGTCGGGCATTGAGTCTGACTTTACTTCACACCTTGTAACATAGGCAAGAACCCTTTCTTTGACAGATCCATTTTGAACTTCTTCAAAACTTTATCAAGGTATGTGCTTTGTGAAAGTACAATTAAGCGTCTTGATCTATCTCTATAGATCTTGATGCCCAATATATAAGCACCTTCACCAAGGTCTTTCATTGAAAAATTCTTATTCAAGTATCCTTTTATGCTATCCAGAAATTCTGTATGATTTCCAATCAACAATATGTCATCCACATAATATTAGAAATGCTACAGAGCTCCCACTCACTTTTTTTGTAAATATAGGCTTCTCCAAAAGTGTGTATAAAACCATATGCTTTGATCACATTATCAAAGCGTATATTCCAACTCCGAGAGGCTTGCACCAGTCCATAAATGGATTGCTGGAGCTTGTACACTTTTTTAGCACCTTTTGGATCGACAAAACCTTCTGGTTACATCATATACAACTCTTCTTTAAGAAATCCATTAGGGAATGCACTTTTGAAATCCATTTGCCAAATTTCATAATCATAAAACGCGGCAATTGCTAACATGATTCGGACAGACTTAAGCATCGCTACGGGTGAGAAGGTCTCATCGTAGTCAACTCCTTAAACTGTCGAAAACCTTTCGCAACAAGTCGAGCTTTGTAGACAGTAACATTACCATCAGCGTCAGTCTTCTTCTTGAAGATCCATTTATTTTCTATGGCTTGCCGATCATCGGGCAAGTCCACCAAAGTCCACACTTTGTTCTCATACATGGATCCATCTCAGAATTTTCATGGCCTCAAGCCATTTCGCGGAATCTGGGCTCATCATCGCTTCCTCATAGTTTGTAGGTTCATCATGGTCTAGTAACATGACTTCCAGAATAGGATTACCATACCACTCTAGTGCGGACCATACTCTCGTTGACCTACGAGGTTCGGTAGTAACTTGATCTGAAGTTTCATGATCATCATCATTAGTTTCCTCACTAATTGGTGTAGGAATCACTGGAACTGATTTCTGTGATAAACTACTTTCAAATTCGGGAGAAGGTACAATTACCTCATCAAGTTCTAATTTTCTCCCACTCACTTCTTTCAAGAGAAACTCCTTCTCTAGAAAGGATCCATTCTTAGCAATGAATATCTTGCCTTCGGATCTGTGATACAAGGTATACCCAACAGTTTCCTTTGGGTATCCTATGAAGACGCATTTCTCCAATTCGGGTTCAAGCTTATTAGATTGAAGTTTTTTCACATAAGCATCACAGCCCCAAACTTTAAGAAACAACAACTTGGGTTTCTTGCCAAACCACAGTTCATATGGTGTCATCTCAACGGATTTAGATGGTGCCCAATTTAATGTGAATGCATCCGTCTCTAAAGCATAATCCCAAAACGATAGCAGTAAATCAGTAAGAGACATCATAGATCGCACCATATCTAATAAAGTACGGTTACGACGTTCGGACACACCATTACGCTGTGGTGTTCCAGGTGGCGTGAGTTGGAAACTATTCCACATTGTTTCAAATGAAGACCAAACTCGTAGCTCAAATATTCGCCTCCACGATTAGATCGTAAAAACTTTATTTCTTGTTACGATGATTTTCCACTTCACTCTGAAATTCTTTGAACTTTTTGAAATGTTTCAGACTTATGTTTCATTAAGTAGATATACCCATATCTGCTCAAATCATCTATGAAGTTCAGAAAATAATGATACCGCCACGAGCCTCAACACTCATCGGACTGCATACAACGGTATGTATTATTTCCAATAAGTCAGTAGCTCGTTCCATTGTTCTGGAGAACGGAATTTTAGTCATCTTGCCCATGCGGCATGGTTCGCAAGCACCAAGTGATTCATAATCAAGTGATCCCAAAAGCCCATCAGCATGGTGTTTCTTCATGTGCTTTACACCAATATGACCTAAACGGCAGTGCCACAAATAAGTTGCACTATCATTACTAACTTTGCATCTTTTAGCTTCAATATTATGAACATGTGTATCACTACGATCGAGATTCAACAAAAATAGACCACTTAACAAGGGTGCATGACCAAAAAAGATATTACTCATATAAATAGAACGACCATTATTCTCTGATTTAAATGAATAATCGTCTCGCATCAAACAAGATCCAGATATAATGTTCATGCTCAACGTTGGCACCAAATAACAATTATTCAGGTCTTAAACTAATTCCGAAGGTAGATGTAGAGGTAGCATGGACGGCGATCACATCGACCTTGGAACCATTTCCGACGTGCATCATCACCTCGTCCTTAGCCAATCTTCATTTAATCTGTAGCCCCTATTTCGAGTTGCAAATATGAGCAACAGAACAAGTATCAAATACCCAGGCGCTACTACGAGCATTAGTAAGGTACACATCAATAACATGTATATCAAATATACCTTTCACTTTGCCATCCTTCTTATCCGCCAAATACTTGGGACAGTTCCGCTTCCAGTGACCAGTCCCTTTGCAGTAGAAGCATTCAATTTCAGGCTTAGGTCCAGACTTGGGTTTCTTCCCAGGAGTAGCAACTTGCTTGCTATTCTTCTTGAAGTTCCCCTTCTTTCCTTTGCCCTTTTTCTTGAAACTAGTGGTCTTGTTAACCATCAACACTTGATGCTCCTTTTTGATTTCTACCTCCGTAGCCTTTAGCATTGCGAAGAGCTCGGGAATTGTCTTTTCCATCCCTTGCATATTATAGTTCATCACGAAGCCTTTATAGCTTGGTAGCAGTGATTGAAGAACTCTGTCAATGACACTATCATCAAGAAGATTAACTCCTAGCTGAGTCAAGTGGTTATGGTAACCAGACATTCTGAGTATGTGTTCACTGACAGAACTATTCTCCTCCATTTTGCAGCTATAGAACTTGTTGGAGACTTCATATCTCTCAACTCGGGCATTTGCTTGAAATATTAACTTCAACTCTTGGAACATCTCATATGCTCCATTACATTCAAAACGTCTTTGAAGTCCTGATTCTAAGCCGTAAAGCATGGCACACTGAACTATCGAGTAGTCATCAACACGCGACTGCCAGACATTCACAATGTCTGCAGTTGCTGGCGCAGGTGGCACACCTAGCGGTGCTTCAAGGACGTAATTCTTCTATGCAGCAATGAGGATAATCCTCGAGTTATGGACCCAGCCCGTGTAATTGCCACCATCATATTTCAACTTAGCTTTCTCTAGGAATGCAATAAAATTCAAGGGAACGGTAGCACGGGCCATTGATCTACTACAACATAGATATGCAAAAAACTATCAAGACTAAGTTCATGATAAATTAAAGTTCAATTAATCATATTACTAAAGAATTCCCACTTAGATAGACATCCCTCTAGTCATCTAAATGATCACGTGATCCATATCAACTAAACCATGTCCGATCATCACGTGAGATGGAGTAGTTTTCAATGGTGAACATCTCTATATTGATCATATCTACTATGTGATTCATGTTCAACCTTTCGGTCTCAGTGTGAAAGAGCAATCATGCCCTTACATCATGTTTTGATGTTGCTGACAATCATACATGCTGGGGACTAACAATGGCTGTCAAGTAAATCTCAGGTATTAGTCCCCGGTTCATCGATGTGTGTGGATCAAGAGCTTACAAGTGGTTTTACTCAAGGATGAAGCATAAAAGTTGATTACATAGTTTGTTTTCTTGAGTATAGGATCCCGCACTATTAAGAGGGGATCGATAGGGTTAGTTAAAGGCTTGCTCTTGCCACGAACTTCCTAAACATACATGCACATGCCAAAAACCTTTAGTTTCTGTCTCTTGATCGCCGGATGTCTGGCCTCCTTGCCGGATATCCGGGCCTAGCCATCCAGAATACAGTAGTATACAGGGCTGCACGCCGGATGTCCGGACTTTCCCCAGATGTCCGGGCCTTCCTGTTATGCCGGATGTCCGGGCCCATTCCGGATATCCAGGCATAGCTATCCAGAGAACGGCTTTATGCTGGGTTGCGCACCGGATGTCTGGCCACCTGCCGGATGTCTGGGTCTTCCTGATATGCCGGATGTCCGGGCTTGGGCCCCGGATGTCCGGCCCCTCTGTTCTTTTGTTCTGCCTTTGTTCTGTTCCTCGTAGCTTACCATGCCGGATGTCCGGCCCCTAGCCCGGATGTCCGGCCTGCTCACTCACTTACACTACAACGGCCATATTCTAGCTCACACTATATATAGCCCTTCTTCCCCACGGGAGAGGGTTGACCATTCACTTTGAACAAACCCTAGAACACTTCTCACTCTCTCTCTCATTCCTACACACCAAATCTTAGATCCCCAAGGGATTTGAGAGCTTTGGAGAGAAGTTGTCCGATCAAGTGATAGATCCACTTCTCCCCCTTCTTTGCACCCAAGGAATTCGTGATTTGAGCAAGCCTTGAGCTTTTCCCCATCGATCTTGTTACTCTTGGAGGTTGGAGACTCCTAGGCGGTAGGAGTCTTTCGGAGAGGAATCGACCTTTGTGATTACCCCCGGAAAAGTTTGTGAGGGTTTGGAGACCACCCCAAGGTCTAACACTAGTGGTTGAGAAACGCCTTTGTGGTGTTGTCTCAAAGGGAGAATAGGGTGAGCCTTCGTGGCGTTGGTGTGCCTTCGTGGTAACATCCACCTCTCTAACGGTGACGTAGCTTCCCTCCAAGGAAGTGAACATCGGCATACATCCTCGTCTCCCGGAGTTGCGGTTATTCCTAAGCCTAACTCTCTACTTGTGGTTACTTGTCTCTTAGCACTTACTTATATCACATTGTGCTTGTTTACTTACATACTTGTGTTTCTTGTTTATCTTGCTTAAGACTTAATACTACACTTACAATTGTTAGGCTCACTTTCATATTCTGCATTAGTGCCTAAAATTGCTAAGTAACAATTAAAATTTGTTATTGTACCTATTCACCCCCCCCCCTCTAGGTCCATCTCGATCCTTTTCAATTGGTATCAGAGCCTCGTGCTCTATTCTTGTGGCTTAACCGCCCTAGAGCAAGATGAACCCGGATGGGACTCCCCTGGTTGCAAATCCTATGGATAAAGACGAGGCTTCTTCTGAAGTCAAGTCCTTTACATCTGAGGATCTGGAACGGGCCCTTGCTATGCAAAAAGAGGAGCATGTGGCTTCTCTTGAGGCCTTGGTCCAACCGAGATTAGCCACGTTGTCCATGATGCTTGCACCACTCTCGGGTGGTGCGGCTTCGAGGCCAACCGTGCCTACTTCGTCTCTTGGTCAACAACCTCCTAGCAATGAACACACCAGTGTTCCTTGGCTTTATGCAAGACCTCAGGTTGAGAAACCAAGATATAATCCTCAAGGCAAACCTCCTTTACTTAGTGCCACTTCCGATTTTTCTTTGTGGAGAGTTGCTATGCAGGATCATCTTCAACATGGAAACGATGAGATGCTAGAGATCTTGGAGTATGGCTATCATGTAGTTGATCCAAAGAACCCTACACCAAGAGAAATTTATGACAAGAATCTCAATGACACTGCAATCATGTGTATAAGGAGAGGTGTGGATGAAAAGCAAAGGAGACAGTTCATACACATCACAAGTGCCAAGGAACTATGGGAAAGTGTGATACGATCCAAGACTGGCACTTCTACCCTCCGGAGTGCTCAATATGAAATTGCCAAGGGGCAATTGCAAAACTTTTGTATGGAGAAAGGTGAAACCCCCAATCAACTTCATGAGAGCCTCATGACTCTCACTGCCGATATCGAGTCATGTGAGTGTGACAAGACACAAGATGGATTCAACATGACTAAGAGATTCCTTGTGGATAAGTTGCTTCATGCTCTTGCTCCATATCACCACCAAATGGTGTGGGACATAAGACAACACCATACCTTCAAGGAAATGACTACAGAGGACATCATATCCACCTTTCAACTATTTGAAGAGTCAAAGGCTAGTGCCACAAAACATCTTGCCATGCATGGTTCCCCATCATCAAAGGTCAATCTTGCATTGAAGGCCAAGCATGTATGTGAAGATGAGCAAAGTGAAGAAGAAGAAGAAGATGATGATGATGAAGATGGTGATGAGATTGAATCCGACGAGGGCCCTTCATATGAAGACATGGCTCTCTTTGTCAAGAAGTTTAGCGCAGGAAAATTCAAGGGAAGATTTCTAAAGAAGAAAGTAAGAAAATGCTACAACTGTGAGGAAACCAGCCACTTCTCCAATGAGTGCCCTTATGAGAAGAGAGAAGATAAACCAAGGTTTCCCAAGACCTTTCCTAAGAAGAAATTGCCAAATCCTTTGAACTCCAAGCTCAAGAAGAGAGATGGGAAAGCAATGGTTGCTCAAGAAGAATCCAATCTGGATGATGTTAGTGGTGTTGCCGGAGTTGCTCAAGACTCTCAAAACACTTTGAGGTTAGTAAACAAAAGTGGTGACGTGGTCACCTACAACTACATGAAAGATTACAAGGGCAACGCTCACAAGTGCCTAATGGCAAAGGCCATCATAGAAGATGGAGAGGACCAAATCTCTCCTGACAAGGTCAAGGTAACTCCACGATCAAATCCTCCTCTTTTCACTCCTTCTACTCCTAGTGATGAGTATCTTAATGCGGAGGATAGCTATGAGGATGATGATCTAGATGATCCTATGCTTGCTAAACTTAATAAGTTCATGTGTTCCCTCAAAGGAAAGAAGCTCACTATGTTTCGCATGCTTATGGAGATGGTGAGTAAGCACACCGTCACCATTAAGGAACTCGAAACCCTCGTCACCGAGGAAAAGGAAAAATGTAAAATCCTTGAGCGGAAAGTCCAATATGAGGAAACACGAAATGATGAACTATGCTTAAAAATTGGTGCAAATATTGATGTTCATACTAATGATCTTGCCTCCTTGAAAAAGGCTATTGACTCTTGCGAAGAGTTAATGAATGATAAATGTAAGCTTGTGAAGTCTCATGCTTCTCTCTCTAAGGATTTTGAGCTTCTATCCTTGTCTCTCAAGACTAAGGAAGGAGAGCTCACCGTTCTTACAAAGAGTTTTGAAACGCTCAAACTTACTTATCTTGAAACTCTAGCCAAGGCTTACTCTTCTCCTATTATAAATGTTGATGTTTGTACTACTAACTCTAGTAGTGATCTAGCATCTATTCTTGAGGAGAATCGATTTCTCAAGGCTCAAGTTGAGAAAGGTCTCATGACATGTGCTCAAGGGCAAAAGAATTTTGATGAGATATTGAGTCAACACAATGAGGTGTTTGCCAAAGAGGATCTTGGGTTTGACCCAAGCACAAGCAAGAAGAAGACGCCCTCTCAAAAGTGCACAACCCCTCTAAAGGAAACATTTGTACGAGAAGGGCACAAGGAGAAAGGTAAGGTTGTGAGTGGGAAGGCCACAAGGGGCATGCCCACTCTCAACAAGCCTAAAGAGTTCATGCCTCCATCCTATGTACTTCATAAGACTAAGGATGGAGAAGTCTTTGCAAAATTTGTTGGTCCTCGAAATGCATTCCGGTTTTATGCTATTTGGGTCCCTAAGACCCTTGTGACTAACTTGATAGGTCCCATTGCAAAATGGGTGCCTCTAACCAAGTCTTAATTGTGTGTAGGTTGACTTCTCTGGTGGAGTGAAATGGGTGATTGATAGTGGATGTACAAATCATATGACCGGAGATAGCAAATTGCTCTACGATTTCATGGAAGCTATTCAACCATTTATGGGCATTATGTTTGGTGGAGGTTCAAAAGGACAGGTACTCGGGTTGGGCAAGGTGGCTATCACAAATGACATGTCGCTTGCAAATGTCATGCTTGTCCAATCCCTTAAATACCACTTGCTTTCTGTCCGCCAATTGTCTTCTATCGGTTATGATACACTCTTTGGACTAACGGATGTGAAAGTCTTTAAGAGAGATACTCTCGAAGTGGCCTCTGTTGGAGAGTTGGATGGAAACCTTTACACGGTTGATTTCTCGAAAGAGATCACATTCCATGCAACTTGTCTAATGGCCAAGGCTGACAAGGGGTGGCTATGGCATCGCCGGCTAGCCCATGTCGGCATGAGAAATCTTCAAGATCACTTAAAGGGGAATCACATCCTTGGACTAACCAATGTCTCTTTTGAGAAAGATCGTGTGTGTAGTGCATGCATTGCTGGGAAGCAACATCAATCAAAGCACCCACCCAAGAACATAGTATCTACTTCAAGGCCCCTGGAGCTCCTTCATGTGGATCTTTTTGGGCCTCCTTCATGGGATAGTCTTGGTGGGAAAAAGTATGGGCTTGTCAACGTTGATGATTACTCAAGATATACATGGGTGTTCTTCCTCAAGTCCAAGGATGAAACCAAGATCACCTTCATTGATTTTGCCAAGCAAGCTCAACGCAAGTTTGACAAAGAAATCCTGGCAATAAGAAGTGACAATGGCTCTGAGTTCAAGAACTATACCTTGGAAGAATTCCTTAGTGATGAAGGGATTGAGCATCAATATTCAGCTCCATACACTCCTCAGCAAAATGGTGTAGCCAAAAGGAAGAACCGTACACTTGTGAGATGGCAAGGTCCATGCTGGATGAATACAAGTCACCACATAGTTTTTGGGCCGAAGCTATCAACACCGCATGCCATGCATCAAACCGGCTCTTCCTCCACACTATATTGGAAAAGACTCCATATGAGCTTCTAACTGGGAACAAGCCAAATGTCAAGTACTTTCGTGTATTTGGGTGCAAATGTTTCATCCTCAACAAAAGAGAACGGTTAGGAAAATTTCAATCCAAAACAATTGAGGGTATATTTGTTGGCTATGGATCAAACTCTCACGCCTATAGAGTCTACAACAAATCCAATGGATGTGTTGTAGAAATTTGTGACATGATGTTTGATGAATTTAATGGCTCCCATGGGAGCAAGTTGATCTAAGTGATGCAGGTGAAGAAGATTCTTCTCAAGACATTTTTACCATGGGTGTTGGTGCACTTCTTCCTATGGAATAGGAACCTCATGATGATGAAGACGAAATTGGAAGTCTCACACATCATCAAACTACTTCAACACCCATACCATCACAAGCTCCTAGTATTCAACAAATGCCCTTAGCCCAAGTAGAAGAAGATGATCAAGTTCCTCTTCATGATAATATTCAAGAACAAGATCATCATCAAGTGCAAGAACAAGAAAGTCCAATCATTGATGATGAACCTCAACAAATGCAACATGAACAAGAAGATCTTCCTCCGCACATTAATGATCCATATGTTGAGGACGCGGATGATGGACATGAAGTTGAACCTCGTGAAACCCTTACCTCTATCATGCCACGAGTGGTCGGTCGTGTTGATGTTGACAAAATTCTCACCGGCATATCGGAAGGTAGAGTCGCTCGTAAACATTTGACAAACTTTTGTGCTCACTTCTCGTTTGTGTCTAGTATTGAGCCCATCAAGGTACAAGATGCATTGATGGACAACGATTGGCTTGTTGCTATGCAAGAAGAGTTGAACAGTTTTGAACGCAACCAAGTGTGGTCATTAGTCAAGAGGCCACCTACCGAGCACAATGTCATTGGAACAAAATGGATTTTCAAGAACAAACAAGATGAGAATGGTGTAATCATCCGCAACAAAGGCAAGGTTAGTGGCGCAAGGGTACTCACAAGTTGAAGGTTTGGACTTTGATGAGACCTTTGCCCCGGTTACCCGTCTTGAATCCATTCGCATCTTACTTGCTTATGCCGCATTCAATGGTTTTACATTACATCAAATGGGTGTGAAGAGTGCTTTCCTTAACGCTCCTCTACAAGAAGAAGTATATGTGTCACAACCATCTGGGTTCGTTGATCCTGATCACAAAGACTATGTGTACAAACTTCGTAAGGCTTTGTATGGCCTCAAACAAGCACCTCGTGCTTGGTATGATCATTTAAAGAAGTTTCTACTCGATGATGGTTTTGTGAGAGGGGTGATCGATCCCACTCTTTTTACTAAGAGGGATAAGGGTGATTTGATCTTATGCCAAATCTATGTAGATGATATCATTTTTGGTTCTCCTAACATTCATTTGTGCAAGAAGTTTGCGGCTTCAATGACCAAGAATTTTGAAATGTCACTCAATGCGGATTTGAAGTTCTTCCTCGGATTTCAAATTCAACAATTTCAAGAAGGAATTTTCTTGTCTCAAGCAAAATACCTCAAGGATATCCTAGAGAAGTTTGGTATGTCTGATGCTAGTCCATGTAAGACACCAATGCCAACCAAAATAACACTCACTGAAGACACAAATGGTATCCCCTTC
This sequence comes from Triticum timopheevii, assembly GCA_963921465.1. Taxonomy (NCBI): domain Eukaryota; kingdom Viridiplantae; phylum Streptophyta; class Magnoliopsida; order Poales; family Poaceae; genus Triticum; species Triticum timopheevii. The sequence goes on from OY997262.1 coordinate 190,013,900, forward strand.
GACCCATCTAAATATCGTTGTATGATTGGTTCATTGCTTTATCTTTGTGCATCTACACCAGACATCATGTTTAGTGTATGCATGTGTGCTAGATTTCAAGCTTCCCCTAGGGAAAGTCATCATAAGGCGGTTAAGCATATTCTTAGATACCTTGTTCACACCCCAAAGTTGGGTCTATGGTATCCCAAGGATGCTAAGTTTGATCTCATTGGGTACACGGATGCGGATTGGGCCGGAGACAAAGTGGATCGTAAGTCCACTTCCGGTGCATGTCAGTTTCTTGGACGCTCCTTGGTAAGTTGGTCTTTGAAGAAACAAAATTGTATTGCCCTCTCTACCGCAGAAGCTGAATACATTGCTGCCGCCAGTTGTGCAACTCAGTTATTATGGATGAGGCAAACTTTGAAGGATTACGGCATCACCTATAGACATGTGCCTCTTCTATGTGATAATGAAAGTGCCATCAACATTGCTGAGAACCCCAAGGATCATCTCCGCACCAAGCACATTGATATTAGGTATCGCTTCTTGAGAGATCATGTTGAGAAGGGTGATATTCACATTGATCACATTGGTACAGATTTGCAACTGGCAGATATTTTCACCAAACCATTGGATGAAGCAAGGTTTTGTCGACTTAGGCGTGAACTTGGTATCTTGGAGCTTGACAACATTATGTGAAATCTAGTACTCATCCATGCATAAACTTAATGTCTTGTCTTGATGTAGGCATATATTTAGGGGGAGACACTCAATCCATGAGTTCTCTCACCTTACATAATGCATAAATAGAACAAACACTCTCAAAGTTATCATAGTTTTCAAACTAGGGTACTTTAACATGATGGAGTCGTGACCATGTGCTCAAAGTTTATATCTTTGTGGTACTATGTTCCATATGCTCAAACATGGTGACCTCGGTCACCGCTTGTACAATGCTTATATGGACCTTTCTTTCTTAATAATGTTTGGATTATTAATGCACCTTAGCATGGCCTTAGATGTCTCAGGTTGTCTCCCTTATTAATCTCATGTAAACTCCTTGGCGGTGTCTATATCAAATTACTCTTGTTGGCCCCCTCCTTCACATCTTTCCCTCGCCCTTCTCTTCTGTCCAGTGGCCGGACATCCGGCTCTCTCACCGGACATCTGGGCCCTAGGAAAAATTCCTTGCCCCTCAAAACGATCATTAACCACCTACAGTGGTCGGACATCCGGGCCTCAGCCAGACATCCGGGCGCTGCTTCTTTTGTTCTCTGTTTTCCACTCGCCGGATATCCGGGCCTTGCCCCGGATGTCGGGCCCATCGCCCGTAGTCGCGTATATCTAGGAAGGGGTGTGGGATTTGGGGCAGTTCCTCGCTTCTTTCGTTCCTCTCCTCATCTCCCCTCATAGCCGCCGCCGCCGGGCCATCACTCCGGTGCTGCCCCGGCCATCTCCACCGATCTCCGGCCCCGATCTCCTGCTCACGGACACTTCTCCTCCCGATCTACGATTCTATCCAATCCATTTCTTGGGTTGTTGTGTGAATCCCTCGGGAGGGACCAGTGTTTCATGGGATTCACCGCCGGAGTTTCTCATGGCACGAACCAAGAACTGCGGCCCCAATCGCCCCGAGCCTTCTTCCAGGGTTGTTCGCCGGCAAGGCTCAACCGACTCTAATGAGCATGCTCGGCCTAAGAATAAGAAGGCCACCACCACCAAGAAGAAGAAGCGGGCACCATCCACTAGTCCGTCGGACTCGGATCCTGATGATGCGGACTATGTTGGGGAGGAAGAGGAGGCCCGTGCACCCAAACACTCCGTTGGTCAGTCCAAGCCTGGCACTAGGAGGGCGCCGGTGCCTCAAGTTCGTGGTTCTGCAATGCCCGCTGTCCGTGGTCGTCGCATCTCTATGGAGCTTCCGGACAGTGGAGATCGCTGTTCTCACGACTTCAAAACTGTGGGGGCAGCTCAATATCTTACTTTTCTACAGGATGTCAATCAATATGAGATGGTGGCTGATGCGGAGGATCCTCGATTTTGGACTCGAATGCAGCAGGATCTCTATTCCAGTTTTGTCCGTGGGCGTGGACTTGCTCCTCACTCATACTTAGATCTCAACTTCCTGCGTGAGAATCCTGACATGTTCCCTAACAATCCTGTCAAGATCATTGATGATATGACCCTTGGTCCCGCAGTGACCTTCAGGTGTGATTGGAATGAAGCTGCCATTCTACAGTTCTATGCCACCTGTTTCTTTGGTCCGGACAACACTCTCACCTGGATGACTGATAACACTACTATGAGCATCACCTATGACAGGTTTGTTCAGATTCTGGGTCTATCCGGTGTTGGCCATTGCATCCACAGCATGGATCTTGAGCACAAGCCCAAAGCGATTGAAGCTTGCTTGCCACTTGTCAAACCTACCTCTCAGCTCTCTAAAGCAGAACTTGAATGCCCACTCAACGAGGTATCTATCTTCCATGCTCCTTACTACATCCTCTATCAATGTGAGCTCCGCACTCTCTATCCTAAGAAGGGAGATCGCTCAAGGGCTTATAACTATTGCATTGACTTGATGGTTCTTATGCATGACAAACCCACTGAGCCTATGGACACAGCCCATTTCATTTGGCATGAGATTCGTCTTTGCAGTTTCATTCAGACGCGCCAGTTTCCTCATGCTCCTTTCATTCAGGCTCTGATTGATCATACTGCTCCATTTGAGGTGGTTAAGACTACTGTTCGTTCTAGTTGGAAGCCTGCTTCTCACATGCGAGTGATGCCTGCTGCTCAGACTGCTGCTCGGTCTTAGTCTAAGAGGCCTGTTGGTGGGACTCAGCCCACTGATTCCTCTGCTCCATCTTCATAGTCAGCTCCTCGTGGACGCCTTGCCTTGTTCCTCAGCAAGGCTCAATCTGCTATCATGAAGTCAATCACTTTTAGCTGTCAGCAAAATCATGATGTTCAGAAGCGCCTCATCATCTCCAAGAATCAGCTCAAGCAGCACCTCCGTGTCCACGGGAGCCTAGTGAGTGATGATGATCCTATCCCCGCGGCTCCGTCCACCTCTACCTTCGGTTTTCCATCTCGTGACGAGTTTCCTGAGTTCTTTGATGATCATGATGACATTCGCCAGGAGTGATGGAGTGGATTTTGTTCTTCGCCCCTTTTTACTTGTTGCCGTCAAAGGGGGAGAAGTAGTATCCTAGTAGTAATCTTAGGTCATGATATGGCTATGATATGATTGACTATTTGTGTTCACTATATGTCCACTATTATTCGAACTTGCTATGTTTGCTACCTATGGTGCTTAATCATGTGAGTAACTGTGATATTATCTTGGATTATTATGTGGTTATGAAATGTTGTTATGTCTGAGTTATTGTGGTTTCATATATGCATTCCATGCACACATTTAGGGGGAGCAAGCAAATAGAAACAGAGACTTATTCTTGTACTTTTGCTCTCATGTTTGTCAATTCTAAGATTATTTATTGCACCTATGATACTACATGTATGGTTGTCATCAACAAACAAAAAGGGGGAGATTGAAAGAGCAATCATGCCCTTACATCATGTTTTGATGTTGCTGACAATCATACATGCTGGGGACAAACAATGGTTGTCAAGTAAATCTCAGGTATTAGTCCCCGGTTCATCGATGTGTGTGGATCAAGAGCTTACAAGTGGTTTTACTCAAGGATGAAGCATAAAAGTTTATTACATAGTTTGTTTTCTTGAGTATAGGATCCCGCACTATTAAGAGGGGATCGATAGGGTTAGTTAAAGGCTTGCTCTTGCCACGAACTTCCTAACCATACATGCACATGCCAAAAACCTTCAATTTCTGTCTCTTGACCGCCGGATGTCCAGCCTCCTTGCTGGATATCCGGGCCTAGCCATCCAGAATACAGTAGTATACTGGGCTGCACGCCGGATGTCCGAACTTTCCCCGGATGTCCGGGCCTTCCTGTTATGCCGGATGTCCGGGCCCATTCCGGATATCCGGGCATAGCTATCCAGAGAACGTTTTTATGCTGGGTTGCACGCCGGATGTCCGGCCACCTGCCGGATATCCGGGTCTTCCTGATATGCCGGATGTCCGGGCTTGGGCCCCGGATGTCCGGCCCCTCTGTTCTTTTGTTCTGCCTTTGTTCTGTTCCTCGCAGCTTACCATGCCGGATGTTCGGCCCCTAGCCCGGATGTCCGACCTGCTCACTCACTTACACTGCAACGGCCATATTCTAGCTCACACTATATATAGCCCTTCTTCCCCACGGGAGAGGGTTGACCATTCACTTTGAACAAACCCTAGAACACTTCTCACTCTCTCTCTCTCTCTCATTCCTACACACCAAATCTTAGATCCCCAAGGGATTTGAGAGCTTTGGAGAGAAGTTGTCCAATCAAGTGATAGATCCACTTCTCCCCCTTCTTTGCACCCAAGGAAATTCGTGATTTGAGCAAGCCTTGAGCTTTTCCCCATCGATCTTGTTACTCTTGGGGGTTGGAGACTCCTAGGCGGTAGGAGTCTTTCGGAGAGGAATCGACCTTTGTGATTACCCCCGGAAAAGTTTGTGAGGGTTTGGAGACCACCCCAAGGTCTACCACTAGTGGTTGAGAAATGCCTTCGTGGTGTTGTCTCAAAAGGAGAATAGGGTGAGCCTTCGTGGCGTTGGTGTGCCTTCGTGGTAACATCCACCTCTCTAACGGTGACGTAGCTTCCCTCCAAGGAAGTGAACATCGGCATACATCCTCGTCTCCCGGAGTTGCGGTTATTCCTAACCCTAACTCTCTACTTGTGGTTACTTGTCTCCTAGCACTTACTTATATCACATTGTGCTTGTTTACTTACATACTTGTGTTTCTTGTTTATCTTGCTTAAGACTTAATACTACACTTACAATTGTTAGGCTCACTTTCATATTCCGCATTAGTGCCTAAAATTGCTAAGTAACAATTAAAATTTGTTATTGTACCTATTCACCCCCCCTCTAGGTCCATCTCGATCCTTTTCACAGTGTTCCGAGGCCATATCTGCATATGCTAGGCTCGTCAAGTTTAACCTGAGTATTTTGCATGTGCAAAACTCGCTTGCACCCGTTGTATGGGAACGTAGAGCATATCACACCCGATCATCACGTGGTGTCTTGGCACGACGAACTGTAGCAACGGTGCATACTCAGGGAGAACACTTATACATTGAAATTTAGTGAGGGATCATCTTATAGTTCTACCGCCGTACTAAGAAAAATAAGATGCATAAAAGATAAACATCACATGCAATCAAAATATCTGACATGATATGGCCATCATCATCTTGTGGCTTTGATCTCCATCTCTAAAGCACCATCATGATCTCCATCATCACCGACTTGACATATTGATCTCCATCGTAGCATCATTGTCGTCTCGCCAAAGGTGAGCCATAGATTGCTTTTTTGGGACTACACAACAGAGCTCTCAATGAAAGCACCAATGTCGATGTCAAACCGGCAGATCTCAGGTAGGGGGCCCAAGTTGTGTGTCTAAGGATCGATGGTAACAATGGACAAAGGGACACAATGTTTACCCAAGTTCGGGCCCTCTTAAAGGAGGTAAAACCCCACGTCCTGCTTGATTGTATTCGATGAATATAGGGGTTAAAAGAGTTGATCTACCTCGAGATCGTAATGGCTAAACCCTAGCTTGTCTAGCCTATGAATATTATGATGATAGCCTCTACAGACTAAACCCTCCTGTTTATATACACACCAGAGGGGCCTAGGGTTTGTACAAAGTCGGTTCACAAGGGAAGGAAACAATACATCCGGACTCTAATCTTGCCGTCCACACACATAGGAGTCCTACCCGAACACGGAGTGATGGCCCTTAGCTTTATCCTCACGGCCCATTGAGTCCGGCCCGCATTCTCGAGCCGGACACCGGAGGACCCCCAAAACCAGGACTCCCTCACCTGGCTCACTAGAAACGACTAATTTGGTTGTTCCTAGAGGGCCCAACTGAGGAGTGATTTAAGTTGCGTGCGGGCCAAGAATCCAATGCAGGCTCGGCAACCAAACAACCCATTTTCTTCCTGCGCGGACCTGGTTGGTTTTGATGCGAGCAACCAAACGCATCATGCGGGGTTGTTGTTCCTTACTTCTCTATATGCAAAAAAAGTTGCGAGAAGGATCCCATAATATATTGAAAATAAATAGTGGTACAACACAACCCCAAAAAATTAGAAAATTACAGCAGACACCCTCAGGAACCAATCCAACCACATCTCCATCGCGGTATAAGGGCGCGTCGCCGTTGTTGTTGCCGCCACTCCCTTCGGGTGCGAGCGAAACCTTTGGTTGTACATACGGTAACTGAGAAATTTCCATTCTTCTCCCACACACACGCCCAATTATCTACATCAGTCATCCTCGGTCTAGCATATTTGAGATAGCATCTGCATCAGGCACGTAGAACACTTCTTTCACGACTGCACATTCCATTGACCCAAACATGGTTCAATCAAATCAACTGTCATCTAATCCGGCGTATCCACAAAGTATACCCATTGGCTTCATCGTGGTTGTGCTAGCGATGCATTGATCATGCCATGTCTCTATTGTTAACCTATCTTCGACATGCCTAATAAGGCCCTTGCGCATCACTTCACTTCCCTGACAAATAGCTCGCCAAGTAGGAGAGCCCTCCTTGGGATAACCTGTGGTGAGGATATCTCTTATTGGATAGTATCTACCCTTTAACACCTTGGCATAAAGGCTATTGGGATTCTCAAGCGTAGCATAATTAAAGGCTTCTAGGTCACGAAAGCCTAGCCCTCCTTTAGGTTTAGAGACAACTATCTTCTTCCCGACCATCAGTGCATACCGCTCTTATTAAGTGATCTTGTCCACTGGTATTTGGACATATTTGTCATTAATTTCTTGCACAACCCTTTAGTGGGTTTGAAACCACCCATAGAATAGGTAAGTACAACTTAAATAAGCTGACTTGAGAAGAACCTCCTTTGCTGCACAATATAACTTTTCCTCACACCACCCTTGCATCTTCCCACGCGACCTTTCTGAAGGAAATATGCCCTAGAGACAATAATAAAGTTGTTATTTTATATTTCCTTATATCATGATAAATGTTTATTATTCATGCTAGAATTGTATTAACCGGAAACTTGATACATGTGTGGATACATAGACAAAACACAGTGTCCCTAGTAAGCCTCTACTAGACTAGCTCATTGATCAAAGATGGTTAAGTTTCCTAACCATAGACATGTGTTGTCATTTTATAAAAAGGATCACATCATTAGGAGAATGATGTGATGGACAAGCCCCATTCGTTAGCTTAGCATTATGATCGTTCAGTTTTATTGCTATTGCTTTCTTCATGTCAAATACATATTCCTCCGACTATGAGATTATGCAACTCTCGGATACCGGAGGAATGCCTTGTGTGCTATCAAATGTCACAACATAATTGGGTGATTATAAAGATGCTCTACAGGTATCTCCGAAGGTGTTTGTTGGGTTGGCATAGATCGAGATTAGGATTTTTCACTCCGAGTATCGGAGAGGTATCTCTGTGCCCTCTCAGTAATACACATCATAAGTAGCCTTGCAAGCAAGGGACTAATGAGTTAGTTGAAAGATGATATATTACAGAACGAGTAAAGAGACTTGCTGGTAACGAGATTGAACTAGGTATGAAGATACCCACGACCGAATCTCGGACAACATACTGATGGACAAAGGGAATCATGTATGTTGTCATAACGGTTCGACCGATAAAGATCTTTGTAGAATATGTAGTAGACAATATGGGCATCCAGGTTCCACTATTGGTTATTGACCGGAGAAGTGTCTCGATCATGTCTACATAGTTCTCGAACCCACAGGGTCGCACGCTTAATGTTCGTTGACGCTAGAGTAATATTGGGATATTTGATGAGTGGTAACTAAATGTTGTTCGGAGTCCCGGATGAGATCCCAGACATTACAAGGAGTCTCGAAATGGTCGAGAGGTAAAGATTTATATATACGAAGCCATATTTTGGGTTCCTGAAAAATGTGCAGTTTTTTCGGTATTGTACCAGGAAGCTTCCAGAAGGTTCCGGAAGATTGTGAAGGGGTTTGGAAGTCCACAAGTGGGTTCACCACCACCCAAGGGCTATCACGGGCTGCGGGGAGGTTCCCTGGCCTTATTGGGCTAGGCGCACCAAGTCCTCAAAAGCCCATGTGGCTAGGGAAGGCAAATAAGGAAGGAGTCCTAGTAGGAATAGGATTGGACTCGGAGTCCAAGTCCTCTCCCCCTTAGCTGCACCCTAGGGCTTGGAGGGGATGTTTGCCACGCCCCTCCACCTATATATAGATGGGAGGGGGTGCCCCAAGAGGATACACCAAGCCCTTGGCGCCCCTCTATCTCCTGTTACTTCATAGTCCCACCGCCTCGTCTCGGCAAAGCGCTGTCGGTGATCCCATCTACTTCTCCTATACCGCTTGCTGGATCAAGAATGAGGAGACATCATCGAGCCGCACGTGTGCTAAACTCGGAGGTGTCGTCCGTTTGACACTAGATCGGTTGGACCGTGATCGGATCGCGAAGAGTACGACTACATCAACTGTGTGATAAACGCTTCCACTTACGGTCTACAAGGGTACATAGACACACTCTCCCCCCTCGTTGCTATGCATCTCCTAGATAGATCTTGCGTGAGCGTAGGAAATTTTTGAAATTGCATGCTACATTCCCCAACAGTGGCATCATGAGCCAGGTCTATGCGTAGATGATATGCACGAGTAGAACGCAAAGAGTTGTGGGTGGTGATCGTCATACTGCTTACCACCAATGTCTTATTTTGATTTGGCGGTATTGTTGGATGAAGCTGCCCGGACCAACCTTACATGACCACATTCATGAGACCGATTCCACTGACAGACATGCAACTAGTTTTGCATAAAGGTGGCTGGAGGGTGTCTGTTTCTCCTACTTTAGTTAAATCAAATTTGACAGTGGTCGGTCCTTGTTGAAGGTTAAAACAGCAAACTTGATAAATCACCATTGTGGTTTTTGTGCCGTAGGTAAGAACGGTTCTTGCTAGAAGCCCGTAGCAGCCACGTAAAACTTGCAACAACAAAGTAGAGGACGTCTAACTTGTTCTTGCAGGGCATGCTTGTGATGTGATATGGTCAAGACATGACGTGATATATGTTATTGTATGAGATGATCATGTTTTGTAAAAGTTATCGGCAACTGGCAGGAGCCTTATGGTTGTCTCTTTATTGTATGAAATGCAAATGTTGTGTAATTGCTTTACTTTATCACTAAGCGGTAGTGATAGTTGTAGAAGCAATAGTTGGCAAGACGGTCGCGACGCAACGATGGAGATCAATGTGTCGAGCCGGTGACAATGGAGATCATGACGATGCTTTGGAGATAGAGATCAAAAGCACAAGATGATGATGGCCATATCATGTCACATATTTTGATTGCATGTGATGTTTATCTTTATGCATCTTATTTTGCTTAGTACAGCGGTAGCATTATAAGATGATCCATTAACTAAAATTTCAAGGTATAAGTGTTCTCCCTGAGTATGCACCGTTGCGATAGTTCTTCATGCTGAGACACCACGCGATAACCGGGTGTGATAGGCTCTACGTTCACATACAATGAGTGCAAGACAGTTTTGCACATGCGGAATACTCGGGTTAAACTTGACGAGCCTAGCATGTACAGACATGGCCTCAGAACACTGGAGACCGAAAGGTCGAACATGAATCATATAGTAGATATGATCAACATAGAGATGTTCACCATTGATGACTACTCCATCTCACATGATGATCGGACATGGTTTAGTTGATTTGGATCACGTATCATTTAGATGACTTGAGGGATGTCTATCTAAGTGGGAGTTCTTAAGTAATTTGATTAATTGAACTTAATTTATCATGAACTTAGTCCTGATAGTATTTGCAAATTATGTTGTAGATCAATAGCTCGAGTTGTAGCTCCCCTATGTTTTTTGATATGTTCCTAGAGAAAACTAAGTTGAAAGATGATAGTAGCAATGATGCGGACTGAGTCCGTGATCTGAGAAACATCCTCATTGCTGCACAGAAGAATTATGTCCTTGATGCACCGCTAGGTGACTGGCCTATTGCAGGAGCAGATGCAGACGTTATGAACATTTAGCAAGCTCGATATGATGACTACTTTATAGTTTAGTGTGCCATGCTTTACGGCTTAGTACCGGGACTTCAAAGATGTTTTGAATGTCACGGAGCATAAGATATGTTCCAAGAGATGAAATTAGTATTTCAGACTCGTGCCCATGTCGAGAGGTATGAGACCTCTGACAAGTACTTTGCCTACAAGATGGAGGAGAATAGCTCAGCTAGTGAGCATATGCTCAGAATGTCTGGGTAGTACAATCGCTTGAATCAAGTGGGAGTTAATCTTCCAGATAATATAGTGATTGACAGAGTTCTCTAGTCACTATCACCAAGTTACTGGAACTTTGTGATGAAATATAATATGCAAGGGATGACAAAAATGATTACTGAGCTCTTCATGATGCTGAAATTGACAAATGTAGAAATCAAGAAAGAGCATCAAGTGTTGATGAATAACAAAACCACTAGTTTCAAGAAAAAGGGCAAAGGAAAAGAAAGGGAACTTCAAGAAGACTGGCAAGTAAGTTTCCACTCTCGTGAAGAATCCCAAAGCTGGACCTAAGCCTGAAACTGAGTACTTCTACTGCAAAGGAATGGTCACTAGAAGTGGAACTACACCAAATACTTGTCGGATAAGAAGGATGGCAAAGTGAACAAAGGTATATTTGATATACATGTTATTGATGTGTACTTTACTAATGTTCATAGTAACCCCTAGGTATTTGATACCGGTTCAGTTGCTCAGATTAGTAACTCGAAATAGGAGTTGCAGAATAAACAAAGACTAGTTAAGGACGAGGTGACGATGTGTGTTGGAAGTGATTCCAAGGTTGATAAGGTCACCATCGCATACTCCCTCTACCTTCGGGATTAGTGTTGAACCTAAATAAATGTTATTTGGTGTTTGCGTTGAGCATGAATATGATTAGATCATGTTTATTGCAATACAGTTATTCATTTAAGTCAGAGAATAATTGTTTAAATGAATAAAACCTTCTATGGTCATACTCCCAATGTGAATGGTTTATTGAATCTCGATCGTAGTGATACACATATTCATAATATTGATGCCAAAAGATGCAAAGTTGATAATGATAGTGCAACATATTTGTGGCACTGCCGTTTAGGTCATATTGGTGTAAAGTGCATGAAGAAACTCCATGCAGATGGACTTTTGGAATCATTGATTATGAATCATTTGATACTTGCGAACCATGACTCATGGACAAGATGACTAAAACTCCATTCTCTGGAACAATGGAGCGAGCCAACGACTTATTGGAAATAATACATACCAATGTATGCGGTCCGATGAGTGTTGAGGCACGCGGCGGGTATCGTTATTTTCTAACCTTCAGAGATGATTTAATCAGATATGGGTATGTCTACTTAATGAAACACAAGTCTGAAACATTTGAAAAGTTCAAAGAATTTCAGAGAGAAGTGGAGAATCATCGTAACAAGAAAATAAAGTTTCTACGATCTGACCACGGAGGCGAATATTTGAGTTACGAGTTTGGCCTTCATTTTAAAACAATGTGGAATACTTTCACAACTCACGCCACATGGAACACCACAGCGTAATGGTGTGTCCGAACATCGTAACCGTACTTTATTAGATATGGTGTGATCTATGATGTCTCTTACCTATTTACCACTATCGTTTTGGGGTTATGCATTAGAGACAGGTGCATTCACATTAAATAGGGCACCGCCGTTAAGACGACACTGTATGAGCTGTGGTTTGGCAATAAACCTAAGATGTCGTTTCTTAAAGTTTAGGGATGCGATGCTTATGTCAAAAAGCTTCAACCTGATAAGCTCGAACCCAAATCGGAGAAGTGTGTCTTAATAGGATACCCTAAGGAAACAATTGGGTACACCTTCTACCACAGATCCGAAGGTAAGACCTTTGTTGCCAAGAATGGAACATTTCTAGAGAAGGAGTTTCTCTCGAAAGAAGTGAGTGGGGGGAAAGTAGAACTTGATGAGGTAATTGTACCTTCTCTCAATTTGGAAAGTAGCTCATCCGACAAATCCGTTCTCGTGATGCCTACACCAACTAGAGAGGAAGCTAATGATGATGATCATGAAACTTCAGCTCAAGTTACTACCGAGCCTCGTAGGTCAACCAGAACACGATCAATACCATAGTGGTACGGTAATCTTGTTTTGGAAGTCATGTTACTAGACCATGGCGAACCTACATGCTATGAAGAAGCTATGATGAACCCATATTCCGACAGATGACTTGAGGTCATGAAATCTGAGATATGATCCATGTATGAGAACAAAGTATGGACTTTGGTGGACTTACTTGTTGATCGGCAAGCCATTAAGAATAAATGGATCTTCAAGAGGAAGAGGGACGCTGATGGTAATATCACTATCTACAAAGCTCGACTTTTCACAAAAAAAATTCAACAAGTTCAAAGGGTTGACTACGATGAGACTTTCTCATCCATATCGATGCTTAAGTTTGTCTGAATCATGTTAGCAATTGCCGCATTTTATGAAATCTGGCAAATGGATGTCAAAACTGCAATCCTTAATGGATTTCTTCAAGAAGAGTTGTATATGATGCAACCAGAAGGTTTTGTCGATCCTAAAGGTGCTAACAAAGTGTGCAAGCTCCAGCGATCCATCTATGGACTGGTGCAAGCATCTCAAAGTTGGAATATACGCTTTGATGAGGTGATCAAAGCATATGGTTTTATACAGACTTTCGTAGAAGCCTGTATTTACGAGAAAGTGAGTGCGAGCTCTGTAGCATTTCTGATATTATATGTGGATGACATATTGCTGATTGGAAATGAGACTTTCTGGATAGCATAAAAGGATACTTGAATAAGAATTTTTCAATGAAAGACCTCGACAAAGCTACTTATGTATTGGGCATCAAGATCTATAGAGATAGATCAAGGCGCTTAATAGGACTTTCACAAAGCACATACCTTGACAAGATTCTGAAAGAGTTCAAAATGGATCAGTCAAATAAGGAGTTCTTGCCTATATTACAAGGTGTAAAGCTGAGTAAGACTCAAAGCCTGACCACGGCAGAAGATAGAGAGAGAATGAAAGTCATTCCCTATGCATGAGCCATAGGTTCTATAAAGTATGCCATGTTGTGTACCAGACCAGTTGTGTGCCTTGCTATGAGTTTGGCAAGGGGGGTACAATAGTGATCCAGGAGTGGATCACTGGACAACAGTCAAAATTATTCTTAGGTACCTAAAGAGGACTAAGGAAATGTTTCTCGGTTATGGAGGTGATAAAGAGTTCATCGTAAAGAGTTACATCGATGCAAACTTTGACACTAATCTAGATGACTCTAAGTCTCAATCTAGATACATATTGAAGGTGGGAGCAATTAGCTAGATTAGCTCCATGCAGAGCATTGTAGACAAAGAAATTTGCAAAATACATACGAATCTGAATATAGCAGACCCATTGACTAAACCTCTCTCACAAGAAAAACATGATCATACCTTAGTACTATTTGGGTGTTAATCACATAGCGATGTGAACTAGATTGTTGACTCTAGTAAACCCTTTGGGTGTTGGTTACATGGCAATGTGAACTATGGGTGTTAATCACATAAAGATGTGACTATTGGTGTTAAATCACATGGCGATGTGAACTAGATTATTGACTCTAGTGCAAGTGGGAGACTGAAGGAAATATGCCCTAGAGGCAATACTAAAGTTGTTATTTTATATTTTCTTATATCATGATAAATGTTTATTATTCATGCCAGAATTGTATTAACCAGAAACTTGATACATGTGTGGATACATAGACAAAACACAGTGTCCCTAGTAAGCCTCTACTAGACTAGCTCGTTGATCAAAGATGGTTAAGTTTCCTAACCATAGACATGTGTTGTCATTTGATAAACGAGATCACATCATTAGGAGAATGATGTGATGGACAAGACCCATTCGTTAGCTTAGCATTATGATCGTTCAGTTATATTGCTATTGCTTTCTTCATGTCAAATACATATTCCTCCGACTATGAGATTATGCAACTCCCGGATACCGGAGGAATGCTTGTGTGCTATCAAACGTCACAACGTAACTGGGTGATTATAAAGATGCTCTACATGTATCTCTGAAGGTGTTTGTTGGGTTGGCATAGATCGACATTAGGATTTGTCATTCCGAGTATCGGAGAGGTATCTCTAGGCCCTCTTGGCAATACACATCATAAGTAGCCTTGCAAGCAAAGTGACTAATGAGTTAGTTGCAGATGATATATTGCAGAACGAGTAAAGAGACTTGCTGGTAACGAGATTGAACTAGGTATGAAGATACCGACGATCGAATCTCGGACGAGTAACATACCGATGGACAAAGGGAATAACATATGTTGTCATAATGGTTTGACCGATAAAGATCATCGTAGAATATGTAGGAGCCAATATGGGCATCCAGGTTCCACTATTGGTTATTAACCGGAGAGGTGTCTCGGTCATGTCTACATAGTTCTCGAACCCGCAGGGTCGCACGCTTAACGTTCATTGATGCTAGAGTAGTATTGAGATATTTGTTGAGTGGTAACCAAATGTTGTTCGGAGTCTCGGATGAGATCTCGGACGTCACGAGGAGTCTCGGAATGTTCGAGAGGTAAAGATTTATATATAGGAATTCATATTTTGGGTTCCGGAAAAAGGTGCAGTTTTTTCAGTATTGAACCGGTAAGCTTCCAGAAGGTTCCGGAGGATTCCAGAGGGGTCCGGAAGTCCACAAGTGGGTTCACCACCACCCAAGGGCTAGTATGGGCTGCTGGGAGGTTCCTTGGCCTTATTGGGCTAGGTACACCAAGTCCTCAAAAGCCCATGTGGCTACGGAAGGCAAATCAGGAAGGAGTCCTAGTAGGAATAGGATTGGACTTGGAGTCTAAGTCCTCCCCCCCCTTAGCTGCACCCTAGGGTTTGGAGGGGCTGTTTGCCACGCCCCTCCACCTATATATATAGGGAAGGGGCGCCCAAAGAGGATACACCAAGCCCTTGGCGCCCCTCTCTCTCCCGTTACTTCATAGTTCCACCGCCTCGTCCCAGCGACGCTTAGCGAAGCGCTGTCGGTGCTCCACCACCACCATCACCACCATGCCGTCGTGTTGGTTGTGATCCCATCTACTTCTTCTCTCTTGCTTTCTGGATCAAGAAGGAGGAGACGTCATCGAGCCACACGTGTGCTAAACTCGGAGGTGTCGTCCGTTTGGCACTAGATCGGTCGGATCGTGATCGGATCGCGAAGAGTACGACTACATCAACCCCATGATAAACGCTTCCGCTTACGGTCTACGAGGGTACGTAGACACACTCTCCCCCCTTGTTGCTATGCATCTCCTAAATAGATCTTGCATGAGCGTAGGAATTTTTTTGAAATTGCATGCTACATTCCCCAACACTTCCATTTATATGCTAAAATTTATCACTCTATGATTCTTCCCGCCGCCATTGGAGACCAAGCTATTTCTCCGTGAGAACCTCTCAATGGATATTCAAAGCCATCTTCACCTCCATCCTCGAGGATGCCCCAAAGAACACCAGAATCCTATGCTTGCTTGCACTTTGGCCAGAACCAAGCAATAATTTCCTAAGATCTCATTCAGACGAGAAACACTCCAAGCATCTGCTTTCATGCACACTAAACAATAATTATGAAATAACAAATGGGAAATTCAAAGAGCACTAGTACTCCTATGACCTAAATGACCATGTCGATCCAACCACCATCATAATTGTTTAGCATGCATGATAGTCCTTCAACGCACAATACGAATACGTAGGAGAGCTGCCATCCCCTACCTTACACACCTCGACGGGTGAAAGGTCAACAAAATTTCCCCCATTGACCTTCACTTGAAAGCTCACTCACAAAACACACCGCATGACAAGTGAAATCCACACTTCATAAAACCAAGTTGATAGAGGCACGAGTGTCCCGATCTTTCAATGAGATAATAATTATCGATTTGGTCGAGTCGACTTTGACAATCCGACTACAAGCATGCATGACGTTGCGCCTCAGCAAACACTAAATCAACTCCTGGAGGTTACTGATAATGCCAGAAGCACGATCAACCAGACCACAAAGGTCTATTCCTGCAAGCAATCAAAGAACAAGCAAGAATATGGTAAAAACAATCTAAATATTGCGAATATAGATGAAGTGTTGATAAAAGTGGGGTTCCAATAGCGGTCTTGGCCTGATTGTTGGACATAAACGAAGTACATGAAGTTGCAGCAGTGGCTAACTTTTAACTATTCAAAATCCAAGTCTAAATGACGCCAAGAGAGGGGATTCGTCCACCTTTCGCAAGATGTGACTAAAACACCTCCTGAATCGTTTCCCCTACAATACAGACTCTAAAAATAGCCTACGAAAAGGTTTTTTGAAATTACATAGGTCTGACCCAAATGTAAGGTGATGCAACACCTATGATAAGGTATGGACAAAATTTTATGAAAGGCCATCTTGTGTGTTTCGTCCACGTCCTTGTATGTCATCAGGGTGGCTCCAAAATGCTGAAAACCCACTGGAAACTCCATTCGTTCCCTTCGCGCACGCCTTCATTTCCACGCTTGATAAAATACTCCAATGTTTATCATTCTTATCCATGCTAGACCTTTCAATCGTAAGCAAAGCAAAATTATCCAATTTAGACACCGTCATATTCTCATGAACATTAGAATCATTATCAAGAAAGAAAAGTACCTGGTAATTTAATTGACGTGTGCGATCTCCACTATTGTTTAATATGTATAGCAGCAGGGGCTGTGGGTGTAACTGTGATAGTGATGTCCTCATCATAAGTTGTTGCATAATACCTTGCAGATAAACCCATTGAGCCCGGTTGTAAACCTTCATCATATCAAATTTGGTAATACACAATCCTTGTTTCTCTTTATTTCGCCTCATAGAATAAATACATTCATAAGATGTGAGCATATTATCAACTATTTTTAAAAAATGTTCACCATGTACTAAAAAATGTTCACATGTATTTAAAAAAATTGTACGAACTGTATTTGAAATAATGTTGAAGGTGTATCTAAAAAATGGCACACCAATATTAAAAAACATTTAATGTTTATTCACAAAATGTTTGTGACATTTTTGGAAAATGTTAATGCACTTTAAAAATATGTTTGTGGCATTTTTTAAAATGGTCATACAATATACACAAATGTTCTCGTCATCTTTTAAAAATGTTTCATACTGTTTAAAAGCCACATAGAAAACTGATAAATAAACACATTGAAATAGAAACGGAAGAAGAAGGAAAACCACGCAAAAGGTTTGAAAACCAGTCCACACAACCTTTTCGGAATAGCTTCAAAGATGTTGGGCCGGCGTGTTTAGTGAAACACTAAAAATATAGCAGGGGTCTCGTAAAAAGTGAGATATGCTACACGGATTCCTTAAATCTTAAGCTTTCTTTTGAATTATTTGGATTGCTTACCACATATGTCACGTGATCACTAGTTAAGGGGTAGTCTTTTTGCAAAAGTCACTCCCACATTTTTTAGTGGGACTAGTGTCAGTGTATCACTTGTCACAACTCACAACCAACGAGTTTTGTGCTTTCTTTCGTAGACTCATTTTTAAAAATAGTTTATCTATTGAACCATGCGTCTAAATCATGAACCTTTTTCACCGTTGCATTTCTCGGGTCGGGATTTTTGCAACTAGATACCATGTTAATAGATTTAGACTTTTTCCTTTCGAAAATCCAGAAAAGCAAAAACGAAAACAAATCATAACCTGTAAATCACAAAAACCCAGAAACGGGAAGCCTCACGGTGCACATTTATGCTTTTCACTTCTCAGAAAGCATAATTTGTGCTTCACGCAGAAGCATGACTCACGAAAAAAATCATTTTTGCCCTGAAAAAAAATAACCCCAAAAATTCGTGCAGAAAAAGGAACTGTGCTGCCGCGAATGCCTCGCATCTTCCGGAGCTTTCATTCCTCCTCCCGATACGAATCGCCGGCCCAGCGCGAACCGATCCAGACGCGAATTGGTGAGAAGCCAAGGAAAAGAAAAATCCGGAGCGCCACGTACCCCTTTCTCCTTCCTCCCTCCCGCAGCTGCGAATCTCCTCCGGCGCTGCCTCCTTCCTCGGATCAATCGCATCTATTGCGAACGACCAGCCATGGTAAAGCGCCCCTTCCCTCCCCCCTCCCCCCTCCGCCGACCGATTCTTTCTCTGTTCACGCTGCGCACCTACGTAAGTTCGTTGCTGGTAATTAAGATCGATAGGTAACTTATTGGCGCTAATTGGGGCCGAGGTCTCCAGGACTCAGGAAGGGCAGGTTGTTAGTGGGTCTATCTAGTAGGATTGGTGGGTCTGTTTATCTGACGCCGAGGACGCTGGAACCACTAAATTCACATGAGAAATGGATTGCTGGATAGGGGTTTCAGGGAGTACTAGTATGCAGTCTCACGGGATCTATCTGTACAACCACGGACATTACCATGGACGGGGACAGATTTATGGGGCATACACCCACCCTTTGTGGTGTACTTATGAACTAATCCTTCGATTTGGGCATCAAGGAGGGCACCAACCAATCTCATTGGATGCTTTGGATTTTTTTCCTTCCAAAAAGGAGGTCAAACCTATGGCCTTTGCATCATACGATGCACACAGCCATCTCTATTGAAACAATGTATGGGACATAAAAAGTTGTACAAGGAGATATAGCAAGGCCCAAACACAACCGGTCAATAACGAGATTACATCACTCTACGCATAACCAATTCCTGGACCTCAATCCAAACCAGTTGACATGCTAATATCTCTCAACATTTGCGCCCAAAGGCCATAGGCGCCTGATTCTCTGCATGTTGGGAGAGCACCACATATGCATGTTGGAGAGAGCACCACATATGGCTTCATCCTGTAGCTCGGAAGATAACCTGCAAATATTTTGGAAATTTTGCTATGTTAAAGACACAAATTATTACGCAGTCCCAAATTGCCCATAATAAGGCACACACTCCCACATGGATTTGTGCCTTAAATTTTGGATGAACACTGGCCAACTAGTCTCTGAACAAATTCGGTATGCTAGTAGGCACAGACAAACCAGAATACTTTGGATTTAAACCGCAAATGTGTGTAGGCACATGTTTTGATAATATATATGTGTGATAATATCTAGGAAAGTATTAAGAGTTCCAATCTGCTAAGGATTTGGTATTGATAATGAATCCAAGCAACTATTATGAGAAACTGCCGTTTTTGTTTTCCTTCCATGATTAGCATTGTTCCGAATATCGGTCAGTTAATCGGTATCTAGGTCGGTTAATCGCTACTCGGTGGGTCACCGAATATTTGTTTAACTGATGTATTGGCCGATTAACTGGAAAATGCTCGTATTTATCCCTACTCGGGACCCGACCGATATGGTACCAGTTACCGATCTCCTGAACATTTATTAGAATTTTATTTTCTTCCCTTTTCATGATGTTGGCACGCTTGTCTGAGCTGGTTTCCCAGTTATCGTTGTACAGTTCCTTGGAGAGTCTACCCAATGATGTTATGATCAGGGGCGGAGCTATGTTGGGGCCAAACTGGGCCTTGGCCCGCCCAGCGCAGCCGAAAAACTAGGGAAGGATGATAGAGAAACTGGGCCAGGAAAACAAGTTATGTGTGTAATTTCTTATCCTGACCCACCCTGGCCCGCCCAACATTCAGAGCTCCGCCACTGGTTATGATGATGTCATCACTCGCATCCTGGTAGGCTGCAAAGCAACTGTCAACATATCTTCTTTCTCACCAGACATTTTGATTTTCTAATGGTTCAAATGTGTCGAGGTCAACAATTTCCCAGATATATGTTATCTTGCCACATCACACCAGATCCATGACTCTTCAACGTTGACGACATCTTGAACCCCTCTTAACACTACTTCCATCTTCCAATCTGTGATCATTTTCGCATTGAGTTCAGTCAATTGGTTCCTGTTGTTCTTAGTTTGTGCCATACTTGCACGGTTGCACTCTAGCCCCCTGAATCTATGTGACCAACCAGTATATCTTACTCCCATATTCTCTACTGTTGTAACTTGTAAGGAGTGCTTGCTTTTTATTTAGAGTGTAGATTTTTCGTATCATAGTAATAACAAGGTTGCCTGTACTTTTCACCAACGAATAGAACTGTGTATCAGTTTTCTCACAAATAGTATTTCTGAAATTAAAACCAATAAGAGATGACTGAGCAACTATACCCCTGAACACAGTTATAATCTGGATGCACCCAAATAATTAAGCAGTGCAGATCTTTCTCATTTTACTCCAACTGATGGGATAATTTATGGCATCTTAGAGCGAATGTGAAGGTCCTTTTAACTCGTGTTAATAGTATAGGTTGTGCATAATTGCTCCGAAAAGGTTGGCATGGCAGATGTATTATTGTTTCTTTGATTCGGCAATTGAAACAACTTCAAATTAATTAGCAAGTGTGTGGTGCTGACATAGTTACACCTCAGTTTCTGCGCTTGTTTATTTGATTCAGTTTTGGGCCTATAGTGCAGTATCATATTCACCGAAACTTAATTTCACCAGGGGCATATTATTGATTTACTGTTGGGTAGATTCTGGATCTCTATGATCTGACACTCAGGCATATTGTCCAAATGCATGAGACACTCATTTACATGTTGTTTCTTCTGGTAATTTCAGGCCGGGAAGCTAATTGCAAACCTTATTGTCATGGGCTCTGCGATTATAGGAAGAGCTATGCTTCAGGCATACCGAAAAGCACTTGAAAGTAAGTTCCTTCCTTATGACCTTTATTCTAACCCACACCTAAAGATGTCTTGACCTCCTTGTCCTGGACATAAGAGGATGGGAGCTTTGATGGAATGCTACAGAATTTTGTAGTCAGTGGTCACTAATCTGGAATAACTTTGCTGAAAACGAGTGAAATGAGATGACAATTTTGTGTTATGCTTGTAACTTGTCAGGTTCATAAAATAAAATATTTGTCATAATAATCTTATTTTGTTTCAGTTATCTTGTTTTAGCATTTCTGAAGTAAGATAGAAATGTTGGCATTCGGGTTGCAGCTTTTGGTGTGTTATAGCTTATCCTAGCTTTTCATCCTTTGGTCGTAGTATTACTACTTTTGTTTGTTTATAGATGATTGCATTGGGGATGCAGCTTTTGGTGGATTTTTTTTCTCGAATACGCACGAGTGTGCGTATCATTCATTAAAGAAGAAGAGGGGGTGGGGAGCCCCAATCCACCAATACAACATTCAGCTTATTTACAAGCGGATTTCATCCGACCTACCCTCTATTTACATAAGGCTAACTACTCGTACCCTATCCGCTCCACCCTAGCTGGCTCCTGCCCTAAGACCTCGCCGTTAATCAGGCCTGCCTTTGCCCAGATAGCCCCCTCTGCTTGTATCTTCTGCAACACACCTGACAGAGATGGGGTGTGTCCCTCGAACACGATGTCATTCCTATGCTTCCACAACGTCCACATTACCAATAAACACAAAGCCCGAGTAGACTTCCGATGCTCCATGCTCTCCTCCTGTCTCATGCACCAATCGCCCAGATTCTCACCTGGCAGGGGGAGGTACTCCATCCTTCCAGCCAACGAGGTGCACCAATGCCATACCTATCTCGCAAAGACGCAGCCCATGAGTAGATGTTGCATGGTCCCGCCGTGTTAGTCGCAGAAAGGGCAAGCATCTTGGTGTGGTAGCCCTCGGCGTGCAAGCTGGTCTGAGGTCCAACAACGGTTCCTGAGGGCAAGCCAGGTGAAGAACCGACATCATAACGGAGCCTTCGACTTCCAAGTAAACGTCGCTGTCGGAGATCGTTGCCATCCCATGGATTTTGCCGCGTATGCCGACCTCGCAGAGTACAAGCCATTTGCTTCCCAGGACCACTGCACCTTGTCCTCCACTCCCTCCGCCAACTCAAAATCTGCAAGCCTCGTCCAAAGCCACAAGTACTCCTCCAGCTCCGGTCCCGTGAGGTTGGGGCCAACATCTCCAGCCCAAGCACCATTGCCGAGCGCATCCGAGACCGATCTCGTCGTCCTGACCTGCATTGGCACTCTGTTGTACAGCGCCGGTGCCAGCTCTCTTATCCTCGCTCCGTCCACCCAGCGGTCCTCCCAGAACCGAGCTGCACTTCCATTCCCTATCGTCGTACGCATCGCCGCCTGAGCCAAGGCCATCGCTTCCGGGGGCACAACGATGGAGAACTCAGCCCAAGATCTCTCTTTGTCAGTCCTTTGGAGCCAAGGCCATCGGGCTTGCAGTGCTTTGTTCAGCCATCTCAAATCTGGAATCCCCAGGCCACCGGCCCATTTAGGGTACATACCTCATCCCAAGCCACCGAGCAATTGCCCCCTTTTGCCTCACTCTTACCGCACCACAAAAATCCCCGACAAATCTTCACCAACGTCGAGAGGGTTTTAGCTGGGAGGTTCAGAGCAAGCATGGAGTGGACTGGTATAGCACATAGCACTGATTGAATCAAGATTAGCCGCCCACTCTTCGGTAAGAGGTCTGCTTTCCAATAAGGCAAACAATCACGAACCTTGTCCACCAGGCCTTGCATCTACGTCGTCGATTGTTTTCTGAGTGTTAAGGGTAGACCCAAGTAGGTGCACGGGAAGGCCGACGTCGAACATCCCAGAATTGTTTTCACCAACTCCACTTCGTCGTGAGAACATCTAATTGGCCATATAGCGTTTTGTTCATATTGACCACCAAGCCCGAGGCCTACGCAAATACCTGCAAGAGTGCAGCACATGTCGTAGCTTCCAGCGTCGTCGGCTTGATAAAGACGACCACATCGTCCGCAAACATCGAAGTTCTTTGCCGCAGCCCATTCCTCGCTAGCTGCCCTAGCCAACCTCTATTTGTTGCATGCTCAAAAAGGGCTCGTAAGGGCTCCATACAGAGTATAAATAGCATAGGTGACAGCGGGTCGCCCTGACGGAAACCCTGGCAAGGGAGGATTGGTTTGCCAGGCGTGCCATTTACCAGGATCCACGTAGAAGATGTTGCCAACAAACCACATATCTGAGTGATCCATCTATCTGAATCCCATTCTCCTCAAGACCTCTAGAATGAAAGGCCATTGTATCGTGTCAAATGCCTTAGTTATGTCGAGTTTTAGCATAAGTGTCGTGCTCCTCAGCTCATGTAGCTTGCGAGCTGTGCACTGGACAAGCATGAAATTGTCATGCAAAGATCTACCTCTCACAAACGCACTTTGATGCAGCCCCACCAATTTCGGTAACTCCTCTGCCAGCCTTGAAGCTAAAATTTTGTCAAAGATCTTGATCGGCCCACAAACAAGGCTGACCGGTCTGAAGTCTCTGACATCCACCGCACCTGCTTTCTTCGGCAGCAAGGTGACCAAAGCCTTGTTTATCGCAGCCATGCCTCTCATATCTCCTGCATAGAATTGATCAAGTGCCCTCATAAAATCCTCCTTGATGACTTGCCAGCACGTGGCATAAAATCTACCCGTAAATCCGTCCGGACCAGGCGCCTTGTCCAATGGCATTTCCTTGATTACTCTAAAAACCTCCTCCTCATCAAATGGCACCTCCAGCCGGGCCAGGTCAAGACAGGGCAGGTTCAGCATATCCAGGTCGATCGTGGCCTCACGGGCTCTGGCCGAGCCGAACAGCTGCCCATAGAACTCGTCGACAACCTCAGCAACCTCCTCCTGGCCCGTGTGCATTGCTCCGTTGTGCTGCATCTTTATGATTATGTTCTTGCGATGCCTATGAGCCGCTTGCCTCTGGAAGAATCTCGTGTTCGCATCCCCTTCTCGCAGCTGCAGAAGTCGCGATCTCTGTCGCGCAATAGTCCTTCCCAACAAACATAGACCTAGAAGCTTCCGCTTGAGCAACTTGCGAACCCGCCCGACACGACTGTGGGGCCTACATGGCCCGCATGCTGCATGCCCTGCGCCCTGGCCACTCTGCTGTCCACCGCATCCATACCACAACAAGAAGCTGCCAACTGACCCTCCACACTTTCCGTACCAGGCAGCCCGACAGCCGAGGCCCCAGACGCGTCACCTGCCAGCTCATGTTGACCGGCCCGAGTTTGAACGGACCGTTGGCCCGCACCGGGGTTGGGGGACGGTGCCGACGCCGACGAGGAACCCACCGATCGCGCTGGCGAGCGCGGCGGCGGCGGCGGGCCATCCCCGCCTCTGAAGCGCGAGTCGCCATCCGAATGGCCTCCGGACAGTGGGGAAGGCGGCGGTGGCGGTGGCGGTGGCGGCAACCCCACCTGCGGCCCGAGCCGCACCGGCGCCGCATCCAGCCAGATGTCGATCGGGTACCAGAGAGCATCGACTCCACCATCAGCCTGCACCGCGTGCCGGCTGTGCCTGTTTGGCTCCACCGCAAGAATCCGTCGCGGGGGAATGCATGCTGGGTCATCCGTGCGTAGCCACACCATGAATCCAGCCATTTAACTGCGCGCCTCCGTGGCCGACCCGATTTTGACGACGATCCCCAGACCCAGCAGGAGCGCCTCCGTAGTACGCCTCGTCCACGCATTCGCCGGAACCCCTCGCAGCACCAGCGGCACTAGGAATGGCATGGAGATGGCCGTAGCATGCGAGTGACGGGACCAGGGCGCGAAAACAAGGTCAAAATGCCTGTTGCCCGCCCGCCCGCAATGGAGCAGCCTGCTCCGAATCTCCGGCGACCGACAGAGAACAAGGAAGTCTTCCGGGAAGTATTATCTGATGGACATGTCGAGCGGCTCCAACTCAAGCTCGTGCGCAATGACATCGGCGACCGAGGCCAGATCAGCCACGCTGCGATCACCCACCACGGTCACCACCACCGCCCTGACGAGCTCCTCCTCGAGCGCACGCAGGTCAGGGCCCGACTCCAAGAAAACGACATCCACCTGATCATCCACCAACACAGGCGAAGCCCGCGGCGACTCCACCGGCACGAAGGGGAGCGCTAGGAGGAAGCTTGTCCTGGCATTTGGTGGATTACCACTACAAGATATTTGTATATGTGGGTTTCTAGCTTAGAGAACGAGAAGTTTAGCCTTATAAAAATAAGTTTAGGGCGACGCTACGCGTCCGCTGGCGGATAAAATTAAAAGATCCACCGCCTCCCTGACAATTCGATGAAGCTGCGGATGGCCGCGCGACTATCCACGTGATCCGTAATCTTTGCAACAAATGTGTTGTTGCAGTATTTTCTGCAACAGAGGTCTAGCTGCAGAAATTTTTCGCAACAAAGGTCATGTCGCAGGAATTTTGAAAACTATTTTCCCCCTCCGAACCTGTTGCAACGAGAGCCTTTTTGCAACAAGAGTCTTGTTGCAAAAACACCCTGTTGCAGAAAACAAAAATCAAGTGCGGATCCCACTCCACTCCATCAGCAGCAACGTCAGACACGGGCGAGGTCTGGGACGACCGGGGAGCGAAGGCTGCGAAGGCAATGTGGCATCGATATCGACAGAGCGATGCAGATCCGGCAGGAGGCGACTCGGACGTGGTCTTCGGGCAGCCGATGGCCAAGGAGATGGAGCAGGACAGAAAGTCGAGCCCGAGGACGGAGGAGGAGAGAGGAAAGGGACGATGATGGAGGAGAGGGAGGAGGAGAGTTCGACGCCTCCGATAGCGCACGTGTATGGAGGCTTTGGGGATCAAGATCTCACAACAAACTAGTTGTTGAAGGGGAGAAAATTGCAACAATGGCCCAGTTGCAAACCTAGATCGTGGAAGAGGATCCTTCCGAGCCATCCGATTAATGAAAGATCTGACGGCCACAGAGGAGATCGACATGCGCAGAAAGATCGGTCGGGTGAACAGAAGCGTTTCCCTTTAAACATTCAGGGCTTATACTGAACTTACGTTATCTGCAGAATGCATATAAATTAAAATAGTGGGCTTGTTATGCTATCGAACTCATGGTGTACATAAATTTGACAACAAAAAGTATATTCTTTGTTTTACCAAAAAGAACGGGACTATCTTGATAGCTTTTTATTTCCTAGTGTTCACACGCAATACACCAAACCTCTGATTTACAAAAGATACGATTACAAGTCTGCTTAGAATTTACTCAAAACAGACCTAAGATTCGTTTAGAGTCAAAAATTATACGTAAGATATCATGTGTTTATCAGTGTGTCATAATAACAGTATAGATATTTCACAAAAAAAGAACAGTACAAATAGGTGCTTTGAGCCTGTCTTTTGAACATAATATATATCCTGGTATAATGAGTATGTACAAGAGGTTATTACCTGCCAAACTCTGTTCTGCGACTATTTATCAGTAAAGGGTTAGGAAATTTATTATACATATGCACCTCCTTATTGTTTTTTTTTTTTGAGATCACCTTACGTGGATTGCTCGATTATTCTGCTAGATGCAAATAAAACTGGTGTGGCCCATGAAGCAATCAACAATATCCGTAGGGCCAGCAAGACAATGACCGAGCAAGAAGCGAGGCAGATATTGGGTGTGACTGAGCAGTCGACATGGGAAGAGATTGCACAGGTCTTCTCTTATCTTCATTTGGCTCCTCGCTATTCGCATGTGCAGTGCTGACTACAACCTCTTATCAACCATGTTGAATGCAGCGGTATGACAAGCTATTCGAGAGAAATGCGACATCTGGGAGCTTTTACCTCCAATCCAAGGTTCACCGGGCCAAGGAGTGCCTAGAAAACGTGTACCAAAAGAACAAGCAAGATGGAACTCCTACCTGAAATTCGCATCTTTAGAATCCACTGCCTAGATACTGTAACCTACTATACGCCCTTTGTATCAAAAAACGTATAATATTTTGATACAGAGGGAGTATATTCTTTCCCCCCTCTTGAGAATGTACATACCAACAATGGTTGCTGCTGTTGTATCATCAATAAAAATTGAGCGCAGCGACGGTGAGCTCTTTAGAGAACTAATTGTAAGCCATCACCGAATTCTCGTATGGCATTCAGTATGAAATTTTGTTGTTTTCATTTGATGATTCCATGAGCCGTAGCAGCCGTGCTCTTGCACTATTGGTCCATTCAGTGGCATCTTCATTCATGTGAAAATGGAACCATTTCTTCTCATCGTTGGGATATTTTTTGTCGGGGGCCTGGAATGTAAATTCGTTTTGAAAACTGCAATATGTGTTGTCTGTTGTGCCTATGGTCTGGTGTTCGGCCTTCGGGTTAGGCTGCCGAACACAGAATATTGTACACATCTTTGGTCAATCAGCTTCAGAATTCTGCACAACAGCAAACCAGTCAGCAGGCACTGTCTCTCGCTGATCCAAGATTTAGACGTGCCAATGGCCTGAATTATCAAACGTGTTGAGCAGCTTGGGCTCGTGTAGATTTGTACCAATAAGAGTTGAGCTGAGCAATCCGAGCGATGAGCAAATGGACGGTGGATGCTTTGAATGGGCATGACATGTTTTCTATAGGGAACGTGTTTTTTTTTGTTGCAAAAATCAGGTCTATTACAAAGATTCCGATGCACAGCACCTCAAACATAATAAAAATGACATCGAGGTTTATGAACCACCTACCGTTAACGCCACCAAAACGAACTGCCGACATGCCACTGTCGCTGCGCCAGCGGACGTTCACGGGGAGCCGACCGATACAACAATGCCGGCATCCACGACAAAATTTGGGAAATTAGATTTTTATTTTCATCAGACTTGCTTTTCCTGGGACGCTAAAATCTGGGCTACCAATCCGCCATCCTCGTCCAGTAGTATTTTGCAAAAGGCGGCTGCTAGGCATTAGCTGGCTGATATAGAACGAGCAGCCATCTAGCTAGCCGCCCAAGCACAGCTCACAAACGTCCGATTAGTCATGTATCGTCTCGTCCTTCCTCACATACTCCCTCCGTTCGGAATTACCCGTTGAAGAAATGAATGTATCTAGATGAATTTTAGTTGTAAATACATCCATTTTTGTGACAAGTAATTTCAAACTGAGGGAGTACATGTGATGGAGAAGGTTGCATGGGAAGAAAAATTCCTACGAAAAGTTCAAGATCTATTCTATGGAGACGCTAGCAATGAGAGAGGAGTGTCTACATACCCTTGTAGACCGAAAGTGTTAACGATCTAGAAATTGTGGTTGACATAGTTGTACTCCCTTCATGATCCAATCTGATCCAGTGCTGAACGGACGGTACCTCCGAGATGTGCACACGGCTAGGTAACGTCTCCGCCTTCTTGATCCAGCAAGGAAGGGTGAAGAGGTAGATGGGATCTGGGCCAACACCACGACTTTCCCGTTGAAGAAATGAATGTATCTAGATGAATTTTAGTTGTAAATACATCCATTTTTGTGACAAGTAATTTCGAACTGAGGGAGTACATGTGATGGAGAAGGTTGCATGGGAAGAAAAATTCCTACGAAAAGTTCAAGATCTATTCTATGGAGACGCTAGCAATGAGAGAGGAGTGTCTACATACCCTTGTAGACCGAAAGCGTTAACGATCTAGAAATTGTGGTTGACATAGTTGTACTCCCTTCATGATCCAATCTGATCCAGTGCTGAACGGACGGTACCTCCGAGATGTGCACACGGCTAGGTAACGTCTCCGCCTTCTTGATCCAGCAAGGAAGGGTGGAGAGGTAGATGAGATCTGGGCCAACACCACGACGTGGTGGCGGTGGTGGCAGCGGAACTGCAGCAGGGCTTCACCAAGCGCTACGCGGTGGAGATGGGAGAGGCAACAACTAGGCAAAGGGGTGAGCCCCCCTCCAAGCCAGGGGCCGTGCCCCCCTCCAAGCCAGGGGGTGGATGCCCCCCTGCTGCATGGACCTGGTGCAGTGTGGCCACCCTGGCCCAGGCCTAGGGCGCCCACTAAGGGTCCATGTGGCCCTACGGTGCAGGTGGGCCCCTTTGGCGGTGACCCCCGGAACCCTTCGAGACCTCCCGGTACATTGTCGACAATCCCTCGAACTTTTCCGGTACTTTGAATATCAGTTCCCATATATAAATCTTTACCTCTGGACTATTCCTAAGCTCCTCGTGATGTTCCGAATCCCATCCAGGACTCTGAACTACTTTCGGACTCACCATATGAATATCCCAATACAACCCTAGCGTTGCCGAACGTTAAGTGTGTGACCCTACGGGTTGGAGAACATGCAGACATGACCAAGACTCCTCTTTGATCAATAATCAATAGTGGGACCTAGGTGCCCATATTGACTCCCACATATTTAATGAAGATTTTTATCGGTTTGAACCACGATATCGAGGATTCAGTTAATCCCATATGCAATTCCCTTTGTCCGGCGATATGTTACTTGCCCGAGACTCGACCGTTGGTATCCCCATACCTAGTCCAATCTCGTTACCGGCAAGTCTCTTTACACATTTCATAATACAAGATCACCGTGACTAAACACATTAGTCACATGCTTGCAAACTATTCATGATGTTGTATTACCGAGAGGGCCAAGGGACACCTCTCCCTTACACGGAGCGACAAATTCCAGTCTCGATCCATGCAACCCAACAAACACTTTTCAAGATACCTGTAGAGCACATTTATGATCACCCAGTTACAAAGTAACGTTTGATAACCCACAAAGTATTCTTCTAGCATTCGGGAGTGGCATGATCTTATGGTCTAAGGAAAAGATACTTGACATGAAGAAAATTGTAGCAAATAAACTAAGTGATCTGATGATAAGCTTAGGGTTAGGTCTATCCATTACATCATTCTCCTAATGATGTGACCCCATTATCAACTGAAAACTCATGTCTATGGTTAGGAAACCTTAACCATCTTTGATCAACGAGCTAGTCTAGTAGAGGCTTACTAGGGACACGATATTTGTTTATTTATTCACACATGTATTTAAGTTTTTGGTCAATACAATTCTAGCATGGATAATAAGCATTTATCATGACCACGAAAATATGATAATAACATATTTATTATTGCCTCTAGGGCATATTTACAACAGTCTTCCACTTGCTCTAGAGTTAATAATCTAGTTTACATCATAATGAATCTAACACCCATAGAGTTCTGGTGTTGATCATGTTTTGCTCGTGGAAGAGTTTTAGTCAATGGGTCTGCCACATTCAGATCCATATGAATTTTGCAAAACTCTATGTCTCCTTCCTTGATGTAATCATGGATGGAGTTGAAGCGGCGTTTGATATGCTTGGTCTTCTGGTGAAACCTGGGCTCCTTGCAATAGCAATGATGCCAATGTTGTCACAATAGATAGTCATGGGATCCAATGCACTAGGAACCACTCCTAGATCGGACATGAATTCCTTCATCCAGACTCCTTCCCGCGCCGCTTCCGAAGCAACTATATATTTCGCCTCACATCTAGATGCTTCCAGCACGCTCTGCTTGGAGCCACTATAACTAACTACTCCACCATTCAAAATAAATACGTATCCGTTTTGAGACTTCAAGTCATCCGGATCGATGTCAAAGCTAGCATCGGTGGAACCCTTTATGATGAGATCTTTATCACCTCCATAAATGAGAAACATTTTCTTAGTTGTCTTTAGGTACTTAAGGATATTTTTGACCGTTGCCCAGCGATCCACTCCTGCATCACTCTGGGACCTCCCAGCCAAACTTATGGAAAGTCACACATAAGGTTTGATACATGATACGTCTCCATCGTATCTATAATTTTTGATTGTTTCATGTCAATATTATACAACTTTCACATATTTTTGGCAACTTTTTATATGATTTATTCGACTAACCTATTGATCCAGTGCCCAGTGCCAGTTCATGTTTGTTGCATGTTTTTTGTTTCGCAGAAAATCCATATCAAAGGAAGTCCAAACACGATAAAAATTTATGGAGAATTATTTTGGAATATTTATGATTTTTGGGAGGTGGAATCAACGCAAACGGGGGCCCTACAGTGACCACAACCCACCAGGGTGCATCGGCCACCCCCTAGTGTGCCCAGGTATCTTGTGCCCTCCTCGAACGTTGGTTGGTGCCCTTCTTCTGGCGCAAGAAAGATAATTTATGGAAAAAATCGTGTAAAAATTTCAGCGCAATCAGAGTTACGGATCTTCGAGAATTTAAGAAACCGTGAAGGGCGAGATCTAGGGAACGCGAAACAGAGGAGAACATAGAGGGAGATCCAACCTCGGAGGGGCTCCCGCCCCTCCGCTTCCGTGGAGGCCATGGACTAGAGGGGGCACTCTCCTCCCATCTAGGAGGGAGGTCAAGGAAGAAGAAGAAGGAGGGGGCCTCTCTCCCCCTCTCTCCCGGTGGCGCCGGAACGCCGTCGGGGCTAGGATCGTGACGGCGATCTACATCAACAATGTTGTTACCGTCAACACCAACTTTCTCCCCCTCTATGCAGTGGTGTAACACCCCTTCTCCCCGCTGTAATCTCTACTTAAACATGGTGCTCAACTTCATATATTATTTCCCAATGATATTTGGCTATCCTATGATGCTTGAGTAGATCTATTTTATCCTGTGGGTTAATCATGATCTTGGTTGGTATGATTGTATATTTTATTTATGGTGCTGTCCAACGCTGCCCTCCGTCTCGCGCAAACGTGAGGGGCCCCCGTTGTAGGGTGTTGCAATATGTTCATGGTTTGCTTATTGTCGGTGTTGCGGGGGTGACAACAGCCTAAACGTGGATAAGTGGGTCATGGCTTATGGGAGTAAAGAGGACTTGATACTTAATGCTATGGTTGGGTTTCACAACCTTAATGATCTTTAGTAGTTGCAGATGCTTGCTAGGGGACCAATCATAAGTGCATATGATCCAAGTAGAGAAAGTATATTAGTTCACGCCTCTCCCTCATATAAAATTACAAGAATGATTACCGGTACTTGTTATCGATTGCCTAGGGACAAATGACTTTATTGTTGATAAAAGCTATCCACTTTTATTACCTTGCAATTTATTCTTAGTTTTATTCACAAAGTACTCGTAATTTTATTCTTGCAAAATAGTTTCATACTTGTTTTAGGTAAACCAAACGTCAAGTGTGCGTAGAGTTGTATCGTTGGTCGATAGAAATTGAGGGAATATTTGTTCTACCTTTAGCTCCTCATTGGGTTCGACACTCTTATTATTGAAGAAGGCTACAAACGACCCCCTATACTTGTGGGTTATCAAGACTTTTCTCTGGCGCCGTTGCGGGGGAGCAATAGCGTGGGGTGAATATTCTCGTGTGTGCTTGTTTGCTTTATCACTAAGTAATTTTTATTTTATGCTCTTGTTTTCTATCTTTAGTTATGGATAGGAAACGCAAAATACCAAAAAAATTAGTTGTACTTGCTAAACCAATGGTTAGAACCACCCAAAATCTACCATACTACTGAAGCTTTCTATTTGGATCATCTTCGATCCATTTGTGCTCGTGCTGAAACCCCAACTAGCTTAGTGGAGGGAAAATCATTAGATGAGCATGCTCATTTTGTGCGACACCGCTTATCTCAAAAAGGTCAACTTTTGTGGCATAATATTAATAGTTTGTATTGTTATGCTTTGAATTTATGTGAAATACATGATTTTACTTGTTGTTCTGAAGACCCTAAAAAACACCTTCCCTTCCAATGTGAGTTTAAGGATAATGGAATCGTATCTTCTTATGCCAAGGGTGTTTATAATTACTTTGATACTGAACAAATTGAAGAATTTGTTCCTTTTAAGGGTGCTTATGAAGTTGCTTCTTTGATTGAAAAGTATGATGCTACTCTTTACAAATCTGAAATTTTTGCCATACTTAAATATTGCTATGAAAATTATTCTTCTAATGCTTATATTAAACCATATATCGACGACTTACCCGCTGTCCAAGAAGAGACTAACATTTTCCAGGAGTCTATGGAAGAAGAAATTGATGAAACTATGAGCTCATTGGATGAAAGAGATGACGAGGAGAGCGAAGAACAAAAGAAGGAAGAGCGGATTGGCTACCCGTGCCCATCTTCTAATGAGAGTAACTCTTCAACTCATACATTGTTTAATTTCCCTTCGTTCTTATCGAAGGATGAATGCTATGATAATTGCTATGATCCCGTTGATTCTTTTGAAATATCCCTTTTTGATGAACTTGATGCTTGTGGCCATGATGCCAATATGAATTATGCTTATGGAGACTAACTTGCTATGGTTCCTTATATTAAGAATGAAACTGTTGCTATTGCACCCACACATGATAGTCCTATTATCCTTTTGAATTATCCAAACTACACTATATCGGAGAAGTTTGCACTTATTAAGGATTATGTTGATGGGTTGCCTTTTACCATTGTGCATGATAATTTTCATGAATATAATATGCATGTTCGTTCTGCTCCTACTTGCAATTATTATGAGAGAGGAACTACATCTCCACCTCTTTATGTTTCCAACACGATAACTGCTTATGCTATGTATTGGCCTTTACTTGATGTGCATGAATTGTTCTTGTATGACATGCCGATGCATAGGAAGAGAGTTAGACTTCGTCATTGCTTGATATATGTTGCTTTGTGCTCACTACTAAATGCCAAATCATTGCTAATTAAATTTGGCTTTGATATACCTTGGGATCCGGGTGGATCCATTACTTGAGCACTTTATGCTAGCTTAATGGATTTAAAGAAAGCCTGCCAGGGAGACAACCTGGAAGTTTTAGAGAGTCATATTATTCTGTTGAGTGCTTTTATAAAGTTTAAAAACAAAAAAAAACATAGAAGGGAACTTAAAACTTCACAAAAAGAAATGTGAAAGTGAGAGGGACGAGCATTGTGAAAGTGGGAGCTAGCCTTGAACTTTGTTCATGCCCATGAAAATTTGTGAATCTTAATTACAAAAACTTTTACAAAAAAATAATTATCCCCTTGTACAACTCCGTTGTATTATAAAAATAATGTGCCAAGATTTGCCTTGAGGATGATTAGATTGCTTGTTGGTATGTGCGGTGCAGGAACAAAAACTTTGGTTGTAGCGCGTGAATTTTCATTTTTTACTGGAAGGTCAAAAGGTTCTGAAACTTTTTGCACACTATTGATATACAAATTGTTTATTTCTTCCTAATTTTTCAGAAGTTTTAGAGTACCAAAAGTATGGTATATGTTCAGATTGCTACAGACTGTCCTGTTTAAGACAGATTCTATTTTTGATGCATTGTTTTGCTTGTTTTGATGAAACTATCGATTCTATCGGTGGTATAAGCCATGGAAAAGTTATATTATAGTAGCTAAGATGCAAAAACAAAATATGAATTGGTTTGCAACAGTACTTAGAGTAGTGATTTGCTTTATTATACTAACGGATCTTACCGAGCTTTCTGTTGAGTTTTGTGTGGATGAAGTGATCAAAGATCGAGGAGGTCTCGATATGAGGAGAAGGATGAGAGGCAAGAGCTCACGCTTGGGGATGCCCAAGGCAGCCCAAGTAAATATCCAAGGAGACTCAAGCGCCTAAGCTTGGGGATGCCCCGGAAGGCATCCCATCTTTCTTCAACAAGTATCGGTACATTTTTGTTCTCGTTTCGTTCATGTGATATGTGTAAATTGTCTTTTGTGCTTAGTTTTCATTTTTATTTTATGCACCATGCTGGTATGAGATAGTCCATGATCGATTTATAGAATTCTCATTGCACTTCACTTATATCTTCTGAGTATGGCTTTACATAATGCTTCATGTGCTTCACTTATATCATTTGAAGTTTGGTTTGCATGTTTCTCTTCACATGGAAAACCGTTATCTATAAAATGCTCTTTTGCTTCACTTATATTTGTTAGAGCATGGTCTTTTGTAGAAAGAATTAAACTCTCGTGCTTCACTTATATCTATTTAGAGAGTCAACATGAATTGGTCAATTGCATGGTTACTCCTAAAATCCCACATAAAACTTATGGATAACTGAATATGATATGTTTGATTCCTTGCAATAGTTTTGCGATATAGAGATGATAATATGTGGGAGGTACTAGTAAATGGTTGTGGTTAGTAAGAATATTGGTGTTAAGGTTTGTGATTCCTGAAGCATGCACGTATAGTCTCTCCTTATGCTATGAAGTTGGAGCATGATTTATTATTGATTGTCTTCCTTATGAGTGGTGGCCGGGGACGAGCGATGATATTTTCCTACCAATCTACCCCCCTAGGGGCATGCGTAGTACTACTTTGCTTAGAGAGTGTCGGTGTCAAAACCGGCGGATCTCGGGTAGGGGGTCCCGAACTGTGCGTCTAGGCGGATGGTAACAGGAGACAAGGGACACGATGTTTTACCCAGGTTCGGGCCCTCTCGATGGAGGTAAACCCTACGTCCTGCTTGATTAATATTGATGATATGGGTAGTACAAGAGTGGATCTACCACGAGATCAAGGAGGCTAAACCCTAAAGCTAGCCTATGGTATGATTGTTGTAATGTATGTTGTGTCCTACGGACTAAAGCCCTCCAGTTTATATAGACACCGGAGGAGGCTAGGGTTACACAGAGTCGGTTACAAAGGTAGGAGATCTACATATCCGTATTGCCAAGCTTGCCTTCCATGCCAAGGAAAGTCCCATCCGGACATGGGACGGAGTCTTCAATCTTGTATCTTCGTAGTCTTGGAGTCCGGCGGACGATGATAGTTCGGCTGTCTGGACACCCCCTAGTCCAGTACTCCCTCAGTAGCCCTGCGCATAATGTTTGGCATTGCAAGGCGGGTTCCTCCCTTGAATAATCCAGAGAAGATCATGAACACCAGGATAGTGTCCGGCTCTGCAAAATAAATTCTACATTCCACCGTAGAGAGAATAATGCACATAAATCCAATCTGCTGACGTATTTGGCGGTATGATATCACACCGTTACCAGGCCTTTACTTGAATCATTTTTTATTATACCACCTCAGCACGTTTAGCGAAGCGGTTTCCTTGGCACGTCTTGTCGAAGCAGAGATCGTGCTCCCCCTTATTCCGGGATTCTCATCAATACGAGCGTGGGTAACCCAACCGTGCCCGTCGCCACGCCTCCTCTATCGAAGGTGAATCCCGAACGGTCACAGAGACGGCTCTTGGTATTTTCCCCCTTTATAAGGGGACCAAGGCTCGTTTCTTTTTCTCAATCTTCCATCGAATCCTCTCCTTGCTCCAAGTTCCAACACCCAGAGCTCCAGATTCGAGCGCTTCGGATCTTCAACAATGTCCGGATCCGACCTTTAGGGCCGGTGGATGCCCTCCTCCGTCACAGAGGAGGACGTGTTAAAGCTGCGTGAGGCCAAGTACCTGTCCTACGAGATTTCGCACAGGTTGCCCGCCCAAGGGCAGGCCGTACCCACTCCCGAGCCCGGTGAGTACGTCGTCTTCTTATCCCACCTCCGCCGGGGTTTAGGCTTCTCGACGAACCCCTTCGTGAGAGGGCTCATGTTCTACTATGGCTGGATTTTCACGACTTGGCTCCGGAGTCCATCCTCCATATTTCCGCATTCATTATTGTCTGCGAAGCCTTCCTCCGCGTCACCCCCCACTTTGGCCTATGGCTGAAGACCTTCAATGTGGAGCCGAAGATGATCGGGGGGCGTCAACCGGAGTGCGGCGGGGCCGGCCATAAGCAGGAGGGCCGATGCCCCATGGCCCGAGGGCTCCTTCCAAGAGGAGCTCGGCTTGTGTCAGCAGGAGTGGTTTTATGTTACCGCTCCGAAGGGCAGCAAGCAAAAGCCGCCGCCTTCATTCCGCCCGGGACCTCCACGCCGATTGATGTCGTGGGTCAACCAAGGGCTCAATTGGGGGCCGTCCGAAGACGTGCCCTTATTGCAGGGCCGGATTCGAGACCTCCAAGCGAGGGAGATCAATCTGGTTGTGGTGATGCAAGTCATGCTAATCAGGCGTCTTCTGCCCCTGCAAACGCCGTCCTCTCCGGTTATGGGAGTTCAATCCGGAGGGGCCACGAACTCTCCAACACTTCATGGGTATGACGCCCGTGGAGATGTACAAGTTGTTCTTCGGACCGCAGGTGGCGTGTCCGGAATTGACCGAGGACGCAGGCCTAAGCCGCGATCGCCCGGATACACGGGTAAGTAGCTCAGAGTCCGGACGTTCTGTTTGTTTGGTTTTCCGAAATTCGCCTTCTAACCCATTATTCTTCATCAGGAGTGGGTAGCGCGATCGAAGCTGATAAGGTGTCCGGCCCCCCTCCCAGAGACCGCACCGGAGCCCGTGCTGGCCAAAATGTTGGAGGTCGCGCCCGTAGAAGGGGGTGATGGGGAAAATAGAAGAGCTATCACCTCGCCCAAGGGGGCACCTGAAGAGGGGGGGGGGATCGACAATCCCTCCTTCCAGGGGGAGAAGAGGACCGCCTCCAAAGACCCGGAGGCCAAAGCCCCTAAGCGGGGAAAGAAATCTTTACCGAAGGGTCCTTTGTCCGGAGAAAGTCCGGATGTACAATCGTTTCTAAAGGATCAGCCCTCCAGCGAGCCGTGAGTATAACAAAGGGGGGTTCATTAATGAGAAAATACCCCTATTTGTGCTTCTGTGGGTGACTGAAATTTTTACCTTGCAGTTCGGATCTGCGGCCTTCTCAGATGAGTTCGTCTTCGGGGGATCTTCTTCCGGAGATGATGGAGAGCGAAACGCCTCCGTCTGCTGCGCCGTTGGATAGGGCAGACGAGCCTGAAGTATCGTCACGGAGGGTATCCCAGAGTCCGGAGGGGCCGGAGAGTTCGGCGCCCACTAGTGTCCGGCCGGGGGAGCTGAAGAATCTGCTTGAGAGGGCATCCATCTCAGAAGATCACCGTGCTTTGATGCGTATGGTGATTGGAAGGATTTCGTCCGCCGAAAGCGGATTGCATAATGCCGTCAGGAGTTTACTGGCGGGATTTGAGGTACGCAAGAACGACACACCTTTTTGACAGTTTGGCACATAGAAGTGCACCCTGTATAGATAGTAGCCCCTGAGACTCGGTAGGTTGTCGAAAGCGACAGCGTGCCGAGGATCAAAATCTCAGGTAATGAATGTCGCCGTTCCTGTGCAGGTGGCGGATAGTCCGGGGGCTAGCCGGACTAGTGGAGTTGCCGAGTTAATGCGGCAACTTGACGTGGCGGATGCGGACATTGCGCTTGTCAACCGGCGACTTGACGAGTCGCAAGGTAAATGAATTCTCCACAGTCACTTTTTTAAGGGAGTCAAAGCCTGCCTCTGATAATGTATATGCTGTGATACAGACGGTGCTGCTGCTGTGGAGAGCCTTCGGGCCGAGCTTGCTCAAGCCAAGGAGCAAGCCCGAAGGAGTGATGCGGCTGCCTCGAGGGCAGCCAAGGAGTTGAAAGCCGAAAAGGCTGCGCACTGCCTAAGCAGGGAAAAGATGGCCGAATTGGCCATGAAATTAAAAGATGCTGCCGACCGCAACGAGGCTCTTGAAAAGGAGCGCTTGTCGGAGCGGGAAAACCTGGGGAAGGCCACTGCCGAGGCCAAGGATGCCCGTTCTGCAATGTGGGCAATGAAGGAGGAGCTGCGCCAGGCCGGAGATATTGTGGCTGGCAAGCCGTTTCTGCTGCGTCGCCGGTTTACGGATCAAAAGTATGCCCAACTTGGCCAGCTGTGGGGTCCGGAGGATCCATATATGGACTTAGCGGCAAGTGCGGCTGATGCCGTTGAGCACTTTCGGAGCCAGAAGGATCACAAGAAGGAAGAGCTATTTTGGTCTCAATTCCATAGTCCGGATCGTTCACTTCCGTTGACCGATCGGTTGGCCGAATGGGCTGAGCTAAATAGATTGTCCGGACTTGCCATGACTGATATCGTGGCTCATGTCTGGCCAGAGAGACCCAAGGCGACGAGCTATTTCGGCTTATTGCTGCAATTTTTTGGAGCGGTGCCGCACATCAAGGAGATGAAGCGGTCGGCCTGCATAGAAGGCGTGCAGATGGCCCTTGCCCGTGTGAAGACACATTGGACAGA
This sequence comes from Triticum timopheevii, assembly GCA_963921465.1. Lineage (NCBI taxonomy): Eukaryota > Viridiplantae > Streptophyta > Magnoliopsida > Poales > Poaceae > Triticum > Triticum timopheevii. The sequence goes on from OY997262.1 coordinate 190,052,968, forward strand.
GATGGATGCCACCGCTATTGTCGCCCAGAGTTCGGACGAAAGCCGGTTACCCGCCGAGCACTATTTTGGGGAAGTTATGCGTGACGCTCGTGTAATAGAGTCGCAGTGCTCAAAAAATGTCACGTTCAAGTGAACGTTTTATCTTGTAAGACAATGATTATGATGTAATCGCTTTTTATACTTGTGCGTTCCAAGTATTAAAATATCTCCTATGCGGCCGTTTATGTATACATTTGTATAACCTGAAAGATTGCAGTCTTCGGCTTCAGCCCCCACGCACAAGGTGCGGGGGTGTTCGCAAAAATAGCGCGTTTTCACACTTAATCCGACGTCTCGGTCCTGTTAAGGAGGTGGTAGCGTAGCGAACGAGGCAATCCGGACTATGATGCTTTATCACTTTCACTTAGCCAGTGGAGTTCGAGGGTGGGGCTACGATATAGCCCCTTGGGGCACCGCGCTTCTCCGAATTCGGGGCGCGTGTGTGCCTGACCGGGAAACGACCCTACGTCAAAGCGGGGAATTCTAAACACTCCGGTAGTCAATCGAGTGGTTGACCAGCCTCTCGCTGTATCATGACAGTCAGTTTTCGGCTTTCTCTACTGAGGTGCTCGCCCAGCCGAACCGGGGCACAATCGCAGTAGTTCTCCTGGTGCCGCGTTAGCCGATGATACGGAACGTAAGGCAGCAAAACACAGGAGCCGGGCAAACCCAACATTTGACCAAAGACATGATTCGGAGCTGATGCATATAAGGCCTAACTCGAGACGCCGAACACTCCCTAAGGTGTTCGGGCTTTGTAATAATGGGCAGAACAATGCCCTAAGACCCTAGTGTCCAGGTACGGGCATGGTCTTCTGACGCGGCCGATGCCAAAACGTCAGGCTCCGCTTTGGTTATAATGAGGAACCAAGGGATTATAACAACAAGAGACAGTAAAAAAGGTTTACGCAGGGTCTTAATCTGAAAAGAATCCTCGCGACGGGTCCCTACTGCACGTCTGCGCCTGTGTCTCTGTTGTGCCGTTATCCTGGACGGGTGTGCATGTTGTTCATCTGTAAAAAGAGAGGAACTTTAGCTTGAAAGGAACTTGTGCAAAAAATATATACGAAGGAAGAAATATAAATAAGTAAAGCGGAGTCTGAGTGAGCTCGCTGTTATTTGTGCGCGCAGCCCCTTGTAAAGGGATGTGCGGCTAGGGAGCCCCTAGCTTACTTATGCCGGACTCGTCTAACCGTGTCCGGGGTCTTTAAGTGACCCTCGCACTGAAATGATGCCACGTGGACCGGGCATCTTGAGTGTAAGAGACGCGTAATGTGGTATGGCGTTGAAACGGACAAAAGCCTCTCGTCCCAAGAGTGCTTGATAGCCACTTTTAAATGGGACGATATGAAAAATTAGTTTTTTGCGTCGAAAGTTGTTAGGTGATCCAAATACGACTTCTAGTAATAGGGATCCTGTGCACTTGGCGTAAGTGCCCGGCGTCACTCCTTTAAAGGAAGTGCGGCTGTGTCAAATTTTAGTAGGGTCTATCCCCAACTTGCGGATTGTGTTTGGGTACAGCAGGTTTAAGTCGCTGCCTCCGTCCATCAGGACTTGTGTAAATTGCAGTCCGTCGATTACAGGATCCAATATCAGGGCAGTCCATCCTGCGTTTTGAACGCTTCTGGAATAATCCAGGTGGTCAAAAGTGATTGGTTTTGATGTCCAGTCTCTATGTTTTGCTTGGTTGGACCGTGCGAGACCCATTTTAACGGGTGCCGCACTGTTTTTCTATATTATCACATGAAGTGAATTTACTGTTTTGACCTCTTGTGGGAAATTCTTTTGTTTTCCGGTGCTCTGCTGGTGGGGTTTATCATCTTCGCTTGACGCGTCGAGCCCCTTGTGTTCGGTGTTTAATCGGCCGGACTGTTTGAAAACCCAACAATCTCGGTGGGTGTGGTTTGCAGGCCTTCAGGGGGTACTGTGGATTTGACATATCCGACCCAAAATCTTGTTTAAATTGGATAGCTCATCGCTGTTATCCTTAAGGGGCGGTGTTTTGTTGTTTGGCCGCGAGCTTTTGAATCCGGCGTTGACTGTCGTGCCCTTCGGGCTTTTCTCTTTATGCCGGCGCTGCTCTTTTCTGCGCCGTGATTTTCCGTTTCCATCTCTGATCTCGGATGTACTTGGGTCGCTGGTGCTGCATCTTGCTAGCCAGCTATCCTCTCCCGCGCAAAAGCGGGTCATGAGGCTTGTTAGCGTGGACATTGTCCTCGGCTTCTCTTGGCCGAGGTGTCTGGCGAGCCATTCGTCTCGGACGTTGTGTTTAAAAGCTGCTAAGGCTTCGGCGTCCGGACAGTCGACTATTTGGTTCTTTTTGGTGAGGAACCTGTTCCAGAATTTGCGCGCTGACTCTCCGGGCTGTTGAGTTATATGACTTAGATCGTCTGCATCCGGAGGGCGGACATAAGTCCCTTGAAAATTTGCTCTAAACGCGTCCTCGAGCTCTTCCCAACTTCCAACAGTATTTTCTGGGAGGCTTTTGAGCCAATGACGGGCTGGCCCTTTGAGCTTGAGGGGTAGGTATTTTATGGCGTGGAGATCATCTCCTCTGGCCATGTGTATGTGTAGTATATAATCTTCTATCCAGACTCCAGGGTCTGTTGTTCCGTCGTAGGCCTCTATGTTTATGGGTTTAAACCCTGCTGGGAATTCGTGATCCAGCACCTCGTTGGTGAAACATAGTGGGTGTGCGGCACCCCTGTATTTGGGTGCACCGATGTCTTCGGACACTTGGCGTGTTGTATTGCCTCCTGGGGCCCTCTTCTTTGGCCCGTAAATGGACCTGGCTGGGCCAGGTTGTTAGTTGGTTTATATGCGGCGCCGCTTTCAGATTTTGGCCTATCATCTGGCCGTCTATCCGGCCAGGCAGCCTCTTTGTTTTTTGACTGTGGGGGCTCTATGGCCTCCTCATCAAATTCTGGCAATAGCTTGCGTTTCGGGTAGCTCTTCGATTGATGGCCATTGCCGTATTTATCTGCGGTTTTGAGCACTTTGCTCCACCTCATTCTGAGTGTATCTTCCGCTGTTTTGAGCTTCCATTTTTCCTTCTTCAAGCTTCTTGCGGTGTTGACGAGTCTTTTCCGAAGGTTTTTATTCTCCGGCGGTGTGTTCGGCGTGAGATCGTCTGGACTATTTTTTCCGCCGGGCCCGGCCTGATTGTCTGACTCGTCTTGTTCGAACGGTTGCTTGTCGTCGTCCACTGGTTTGCCCTGCTGTATTGCTGGGTCATTAAGAGCGCTGTTGTTGTCGAGGCGGGACTTAGGGCGGCGTCTGCATCGCCGTTTTCATTGATTGTCGGCGGGATTGTCTTCTGCCGCGCCCCGTTGGTCCTCGTTGTCGCTTCCTTTTGGGGTATCCACCATGTATACGTCGTATGACGAGGTGGTCTTTACGTGCCTTGTAGGCGCTGGTTCTTGTTCGTCTCCGGCATCGTCGTCCATTGCGTCGATGTCTTCGGAGTCGGAATCTAGCATGTCAGTTAGGTCGTCGACAGTGGCTACAAAGTGGGTGGTGGGTGGGATCTGAATTTCTTCGTCATCCGCATCCCAACCATCCCGGCCATAATCCGGCCAGGAGTCTCCAGATAGCGAGAGATGCTTTAGTGAATTTAGGATGTCGCCAAAGGGCGAGTGTTGGAAGATGTCCGCGGCGGTGAATTCCATAACCGGCGCCCAATCCGATTCGATTGGTAGGGGCGTGGGAGGTCCGGAGTCCGGCAAGGAGTCCGGCACCTCGGAATCACGAGTTTCGCGAGGGACAAGGTTAGTGTTCGGCTCCATCGCCGTGGAAGTTGAAGCCCCCGAGGTGGTGTCCATCCACCGGTCCCCGATCTGGGCGATCGGCTCCGGACTAAAGGCCGAAGCGGATTCGTGTGCGGCCACCAAGGCACTGTTCGGCGGCAGAGCTAGATCATGCCCATCGCAACAGTGCGGCGCGCTTGGCTTTGGCTCGGGCCTGTCGAAGATCAAGTCCCCGCGGATGTCGACTGTGAAGTTTAAGCTTCCGAATCTGACCTGATGGCCAGGGGCGTAGCTTTCGATCTGCTCCAGATGGCCAAGTGAATTAGCCCGCAGTGCGAAGCCGCCGAATACGAAGATCTGTCCGGGGAGAAAAGTCTCACCCTGGACAACGTTGTTGATTGAAGATGCCATCGAGCCTATCGGTGACGACACAGAGGAACTCTCAATGAAAGCACCAATGTCGGTGTCAAAACCGGCGGATCTCGGGTAGGGGGTCCCGAACTATGCGTCTAGGCGGATGGTAACAGGAGACAAGGGACACGATGTTTTACCCAGGTTCGGGCCCTCTTGATGGAGGTAAACCCTACGTCCTGCTTGATTAATATTGATGATATGGGTAGTACAAGAGTGGATCTACCACGAGATCAAGGAGGCTAAACCCTAAAGCTAGCCTATGGTATGATTGTTGTAATGTATGTTGTGTCCTACGGACTAAAGCCCTCCAGTTTATATAGACACCGGAGGAGGCTAGGGTTACACAGAGTCGGTTACAAAGGTAGGAGATCTACATATCTGTATTGCCAAGCTTGCCTTCCACGCCAAGGAAAGTCCCATCCGGACACGGGACGGAGTCTTCAATCTTGTATCTTCGTAGTCTTGGAGTCCGGCGGACGATGATAGTCCGGCTGTCCAGACACCCCCTAGTCTAGGACTCCCTCAGAGAGCTAATAAACTTTTGCAATATGTATATGAGTTCTTTATGACTAATGTGAGTCCATAGATTATACGCACTCTTGCCTTTTCGCAATTTGCTAGCCTCTACAGTACCATGCATTGCCATTTCTCACCTCGAGATGTGGTGCAAACTTCGCAGGTGCATCCAAACCCGCTGATATGATACGCTCTATCACTCATAAGCCTTATTATATCTTCCTCAAAACAACCACCATACCTACCTATTATGGCATTTCCATAGCCATTCCGAGATATATTGCCATGCAACTTCCACCGCTTCCGTTTTGATGACTTGAGCATTCATTGTCATATTGCTTTGCAAGATCGTAAGATAGCTAGCATGATATTTCCATGGCTTGTCTATTTTTTGATATCATTGTTATGCTAGATCATTGCATAATCCTGGTACACTGCCAGAGGCATTTATATAGAGTCACATTTTATTTCTTTTGAGTTAGAAGTAAATAGAAGTGTGATGATCATCATTATTCATTATTAGAGCATGTCCTAGTGAGGAAAGGATGATGGAGACTATGATTCCCCCACAAGTTAGGATGAGACTCCGGACTATGAGAGAAAAAAAGGAAAAAAAGAAAAAAAAGAGAGAGAAGGGGCATTGTTACTATCTTTTACCACACTTGTGCTTCAAAGTAGCACCATGTTTTTCATGTAGAGAGTCTCCTATTTAGTCACTTTCATATACTAGTGAGAATTTTTCATTATAGAACTTGGCTTGTATATTCCGATGATGGGCTTCTCAAATCCCAAGGTCTTCATGAGCAAGCAAGTTGGATGCACACCCACTTAGTTTTCATATTGAGATTTCATACACTTATAGCTCTTAGTGCATCCATTGCATGGCAATCCCTACTCCTCACATTGATATCAATTAATGGGCATCTCCATAGCCCGTTGGTTAGCCACGTCGATGTGAGACTTTCTTATTTTTTTGTCTTCTCTGTATTTACCCATATCATCATACTCTATTCCACCTATAGTGCTATGTCTGGCTTGCGCTCACGTATTGCATGGGAGTTGAAAAAGCTGAAGTGTGTTAAAAAGTATGAACTAATTGCTCGGCTTGTCATCAGGGTTGTGCATGATAAATACTTTGTGTTAAGAAGACAGAGCATGACAAGAATGTATGATTTTTTAGGGGTAGATTTCTTTAGCACTGATATATTCAAAGACATAATTGTTTGTTGGGATGCCTGAGTATTGATGTCTTTATGTCAAATTATAGACTATTGCTTTGAATCACTTATGTCTTAATATTCATGCCATGGTTAGATATATGATCAAGTTTATGCTAGGTAGAATTCCACATAAAAATTATTTTTTTATCATTTACCTACTCGAGGACGAGCAGGAATTAAGCTTGGGGATGCTGATACGTCTCTGTCGTATCTATAATTTTTGATTGTTTCATGCCAATATTATACAACTTTCACATATTTTTGGCAACTTTTTATATGATTTATTCGACTAACCTATTGATCCAGGGCCCAGTGCCAGTTCCTGTTTGTTGCATGTTTTTTGTTTTGCAGAAAATCCATATCAAACAAAGTCCAAACGCGATAAAAATTTACTGAGAATTATTTTGGAATATTTATAATTTTTGGGAGGTGGAATCACACAAACGGGGGCCCATAGTGACCACAACCCACCAGGGTGTGCCGGGCACCCCCTGGCCCGCCCAGGTATCTTTTGCCCTCCTCAAACGTTGGTTGGTGCCCTTATTCTGGCGCAAGAAAGATAATTATGGAAAAAAATCGTGTAAAAATTTCAGCGCAATCGGAGTTACGGATCCCCGTCAATTTAAGAAACCATGAAGGGCCAGATCTGGGGAACGCGAACAGAGAGGGAGATCCAAACTCGGAGAGGCTCCCGCCCCTCCACTGCTACCTCTTGAGCATGTGTTGGTTTTCCCTTGAAGAGGGAAGGGTGATGCAGCAAAGTAGCGTAAGTATTTCCCTCAGTTTTGAGAACCAAGGTATCAATCCAGTAGGAGACGACACACAAGTCACCTAGTACCTGCACAAACAATCAAGAACCTTGCAACCAACGCGATAAAGGGGTTTTCAATCCCTTCACGGCCACTCGCAAAAGTGAGATCTAATAGAGATAGTAAAGTAAATATTTTTGGTATTTTTGTTGTATAGATTGGAAAGTAAAGATTGCAAAATAGTAAACGAGATGCGATGTAAATAAAAGAGATGCAAATATAATAGGAAAATACCCGGGGGCCATAGGTTTCACTAGTGGCTTCTCTCAAGATAGCATGTATTACAGTGGGTGAAAAAATTACTGCCGAGCAATTGATAGAAAAGCGCATAATTATGATGACATCTACGGCAATGATCATGAACATATGCATCACGTCTGTGTCAAGTAGACTGAAACGATTCTGCATCTACGACTATTACTCCACACATCGACTGCTGTACAACATGCATCTAGAGTATTAAGTTCATAAGAACGGAGTAACACATTAAGCAAGATGACATGATGTAGAGGGATAAATTCAAGCAATATGATATAAACCCCATCTTTTATGCTCGATGGCAACAATACAATACGTGTCTTGCTGCCCCTACTGTCACTGGGAAAGGACACCGCAAGATTAAACCCAAAGCTAAGCACTTCTCCCATTGCAAGAAAGATCAATCTAGTAGGCCAAACTAAACTGATAATTCAAAGAGACTTGCAAAGATATCAAATCGTGCATATAAGAATTCAGAGAAGAATCAAATAATATTCATAGATAAACAAGTTCATAAATCCACAATTCACCGGATCTCGGCAAACACACCGCAAAAGAGTATTACATCGAATAGATCTCCGAGAACATCGAGGAGAACTTGGTATTGAGAATCAAAGAGAGAGAAGAATCCATCTAGCTAATAACTATGGACCCGAAGGTTTGCGGTAAACTACTCATGCTTCATCGGAGAGGCCATGGCGTTGATGTATAAGCCCTCCATAATAGATTCCCCCTCCGGCAGATCGTCGGAAAAGGCCCCAAGATGGGATCTCACGGGTACGGAAGGTTGCGGTGGTGGAAAAGTGGTTCCGTGGCCCCCCCTAATGTTTCTAGGGTATAAGAGTATATATAGGCGAAAGAAGTATGTCGGTGGAGCTACGAGGGGCCCACGAGGGTGAGGGGCGCGCCTACCCCCTGGGTGCGCCCTCCTGCCTCGTGGCCTCCTTGTAGAGTCCCAGACTTCAACTCCAAGTCTTCTGGATTGCTTTCGGTCCAAGAAAGATCCTCATGAAGGTTTCATTCCGTTTGGACTCTGTTTGATATTCCTTTTCTGCAAAACACTAAAATAGGCAAAAAAACAGAAACTGGCACTGGGCCTCCAGTTAACAAGTTAGTCCCAAAAGTAATACTCCCTCTATCCCAAAATTCTTGTCTTAGATTCATCTAGATACGGATGTATCAAGTCACATTTTAGTATTAGATACATCTGTATCTAGACAAATCTAAGACAAGAATTTTGGGACGGAGGGAGTATAAAAGAGCATATTAAAGCCCATTAAACATCCAAAACAAATAATATAATAGCATGGAACAATAAAAAATTATAGATACGTTGGAGATGTATCAAGCACCCCCAAGCTTAATTCCTGCTCGTCCTCGAGTAGGTAAATGATAAAAACAGAATTTTCGATGTGGAATTCTACCTAGCATATTTCTCATTGTAATTTTCCTTTATTGTGGCATGAATGTTTGTAAGGGCATATTTAGCCCTAAGGTGTTTTGGTGATTGATGACAATGCTTTTGCGGACTAATCGTGTGCCTTGAGTATTTCAGTCGCTTCGTCGCTAGGCACAAGACGGTTTGGTACCCCTCGAAGACTATTGAAGACGGCGGTGTTCTACGTCTCTTTTGGTGGATTTGCGTCATAGGATAGCCGTACTATTAAGAGGGGGTCCGCGGTGGAAAGGTTTTGGTGAAATCATCACATACACGTTTACTCCCTTTGCACCACCTTTCCCTTAGCCCTTTGGAGCATCCTCCGTTGTCTCCATATTTATGCAAAAAGGAGGATTCCTAGTGTTGCTGTTTTGAGGCACGCGGTAGTACTGCTCCTAGGAGCGGTAGTACCGCAGGCCCATGCGGTAGTACCGCAAGCCCTTGCGGTAGTACCGTAGGTGCACACGGTAGTACCGCTCCCAAGGAGCTGTAGTACCGTGGCCTCAGACCAGACTCAGCCACTCGTGCGACTGTAGGGGCGGATGTAATTTTTTACATCCGTGCCCTACGCGGTAGTACCGCCCCATGTGCGCGGTAGTACCGTGAGTCCTAGTGTGGCACTGCGACATGAGCGGAAGTAGGGGCGGATGTAATTTTTTACATCCGCTCCATGCGCGGTAGTACTGCATGCCAGGCGCGGTAGTACCGTGTCGGATTTTTGCACTGTTTGATTTTCAGTGGAAGTTGGCATGGATGTATTTTTATTCATCCGCACCCTTCCCAAGCTAGTCCAATCTGGCCTTGCGGTAGTACCGCAAGGGGGACTGGTAGTACCGCGTCAGCGACAGTACCGCCCTCAGCCTTGGCGGCTCTGGCCTGGACTAGCTCATGTCATAACAGCGGTAGTACCTCGGTCCGCCACGGTAGTACCGTAAGCCCCTGCGGTAGTACCGCTTGTCTGGAGCAGTAGTATCATAGGTCGCGGGCTGAGTAAGTGGATAACGGTTGGATTTGTCTCTCCACTATATAAGGGGTGTCTTCTTCCTCTAGTTGGCCACCTCTTCCATCCCCAAGCTCCATTGTTGCTCCAATCTCCATTTTTGCCCGATCTCTCTCCCTAGCCAATCAAACTTGTTGATTTGCTCGGGATTGGTTGAGAAGGCCCCGATCTACACTTCCACCAAGAGAAATTTGATTCCCCCACTAATCCCTAGCGGATCTTGTTACTCTTGGGTGTTTGAGCACCCTAGATGGTTGAGGTCACCTCGGAGCCAAAGTCCATTGTGGTGAAGCTTCGTGGTGTCGTTGGGAGCCTCCAATTAAGTTGTGGAGATTGCCCCAACCTTGTTTGTAAAGGTTCGGTCGCCACCTTCAAGGGCACCAATAGTGGAATCACGGCATCTCGCATTGTGTGAGGGCGTGAGGAGAATACGGTGGCCCTAGTGGCTTCTTGGGGAGCATTGTGCCTCCACACCGCTCTAACAGAGACGTACTTCCCCTCAAAAGGAAGGAACTTCGGTAACACATCCTCGTCTTCACCGGCTCCACTCTTGGTTATCTCGTGCCTTTACTTTTGCAAGCTTACCTGTGTTATATCCCTTGCTTGTTTGTGTGCTTGTTGTTGTTGCATCATATAGGTTGTTCACCTAGTTTCATATCTAGACAACCTACTTTGATGCAAAGTTTAATTTGGTAAAGAAAAGCTAAAAATTGTTAGTTGCCTATTCACCCCCCTTCTAGTCAACTATATCGATCCTTTGAATTGGTATCAGAGCCTTGTCTCTTTATTAAGGACTTTGCCGTACGAAGAGTATGGTTGACACCGTAGACGGTAGGGAGGAGCACTCCGGTGTGAATCCGAGCTCATCTACGGGTGATGGGGGAACCGCGGTGTCTCGTGAGGAATTCAGTGTGGCTTTGGACACATTGAAGACCTCCATGACAACCGAGGTTGAAAGCATGTTTATTAAATTCTTAGAAGGACTTAAACTATCTACCTCGCCGTTGAAAGTTGGTGATCCCACTGACAAGGTGACGGATGCTAACTCCAACAAGGGGGAAGCTACTAGTGAAAAGGGTCCTTCTACTAGCGGTAGAAATGGCACCGGCATCTTTGCCCATGTGGAACCTCCAATTTATGGAGGACCGATTCCTTCCACTCATTTAAATCATGCCGGCCCTCCTCCTAAGATTGTGAAAAATGAGGACTTTGATTCTTGGGTCTATCGCTTCAAGCGTCATTTAAATCATGTGAATACTAATCTTTGAAGAATCATTGAAGAAGGTTTTCATCCACATGACCGAAGCAACTTAACCCCTAGAGAAGCCGTGGATAATCAATTCAATGAGAATGCTCTCTTCATCATTCAAGATGCAGTTCTACCCGAAGATCTCCCTCATCTTCGACCCTTTGCCATGGCCAAGGATGCATGGCATTGTGTTGTTTCTCTCTATAAGGGAAGCGCAAGCATTCAACGCTCCAACTATGAAGTGGTGCAAGATGAAGCCGATGAGTTTGCAATGAAAGAAGATGAAGAACCTCGTGAGCTCTTTCGGAGAGTAACTAAACTTGCGGTCTCATTCCGAGATCATGGGAGCAAGGACACGGATGACAATTGGATCAAGCGCAAGTTCCTCAAAGCAATGATGCCTTATCACAAGGCCTCGTCCTCCGTCATCCGTCAAAGACCGGACTTTCACTCCTTGACCTCAAATGAAGTGTTGGATGAGTTTGTGGCAATGAGGATCTTGGACAAGACCGCCGACAATGCGGTGTTGCATTCTCAAAGAGCAAAGAAGCCCAACCTTGCTTTGAAGGCCAAGGTTATTGTGTAAGAAGAGGAAGAAGAGGAAGATGAGGAGAGCAACCCGAAGATACAAAATATGATTATCATGAGCACATGGCTCTTGCTTCAAGGCAATTTTGGAGCAAGAAGAACACAAGACCCAACTTCGACAAGAACAACTCAAGTGGGTTCAAGGGCAAGCAGCATGTGAGAACATGTTACAATTGTGGCAATGTGAGCCACTTTGTTGTGGATTGCCCTTACGAGAAGCGGGAAGACAATGGTGGCAAGCTCATCCGAAAAGACAAAGCCAAGTCCTTCCCAAACATGAACAATTTCACCAAAAAGACTCCTACTCGAGGGTTGGTGGTTCAAGAAGAATACCATGAGGATGACGATGATGATGAAGAGAGTGAAGCCACGGCCATGGCCTCCGTTTCCATTGCCACAACTCCACGGGTGTCCCTCTTCGACTCGCCTAGCGAGAACATCAACGCCAAGTGCCTCATGGCTAAAGCCACCAACAAGGTAACCCCCAACATCAAAACCACCATCATTACTAATCCCTCCTTGGCGGATGGCATTGATGAAAGTGTGGGGTCTAATGAGGAAGTAAATGAATTTGAGTCTTTTATGAGTAAGCTCAAGGGTGAAAGTGCAACTATCCCTAGGTGGTTTTGGTAATTCATAACAACATATAGCTCATTGAGCTAATGCTCTTCCAAGACTATTATTTCAGGAAAGCTCAATGAATGGCATGGCATGGATGATGAAAGTGGATCCCTCAAAATACTAAGGACAAAGGATTGGCTCAAGCTCAAAAGCTCAAGACTCTTCATTTTATATTTTAGTGATCCAAGATCACATTGAGTCTATAGGAAAAGCCAATACTATCAAGGAGGAATGAGGTGTTGCTTAATGAGCCTCTTGCTTCATGTGCTTTGTGATATGCTCCAAAACCCTCAGCTACTTTCCCACATCCACAAATGACCGAAACCCAAAGCCAAAATCGGTCACACCGATTCTTCCTATCCGGCGCCACCGATTCCAAAAGTCATAGCCACTGCCACAAACCCTAAGCAAATCGGTCTTACCGATAGGGATCTTGGTCTCACCGAGATGGGATTGTAATCCCTCTGTTTCCCTTCGTAACGTTTCGGTCTAACCGAATTGAGCGATCGGTCCCACCGAGATTGCAATGTAAACTCTCTGTTTCCCTTTTGTAACATTTCGGTCTCACCGAAAAGAGCAAATCAGTCCCACCGAGTTTACCTGACCAACTCTCTGGAAAGCTTATTACCAAATCGGTCTCACCGAGTTTGTGTAATCGGTCTTACCGAGATTACGTTATGCCCTAACCCTAACCGAATCGGTCTCACCGAGATGCATGTCAGTCCCACCGAAAATCCTAACGGTCACTAGGTTTGCTAAATCGGTCCGACCGAGTCTGTTGAATCGGTCCCATCGAGTTTGGTAAATTGTGTGTAACGGTTAGATTTTGTGTGGATGCTATATATACCCCTCCACCTCCTCTTCATTCATGGAGAGAGCCATCAGAACAAACCTACACTTCCAACTTACCATTTCTGAGAGAGAACCACCTACTCATGTGTTAAGGCCAAGATATTCCATTCCTACCATATGAATCTTGATCTCTAGCCTTCCCCTAGTTGCTTTCCACTCAAATCTTCTTTCCAACAGATCCAAAACCTATGAGAGAGAGTTGAGTGTTGGGGAGACTATCATTTGAAGCACAAGAGCAAGGAGTTCATCATCAACGCACCATTTGTTACTTCTTGGAGAGTGGTGTCTCCTAGATTGGCTAGGTGTCACTTGGGAGCCTCCGACAAGATTGTGGAGTTGAACCAAGGAGTTTGTCAGGGCAAGGAGATCGCCTACTTCATGAAGATCTACCACTAGTGAGGCAATTCCTTCGTGGGCGACGACCATGGTGGGATAGACAAGGTTGCTTCTTCGTGGACCCTTCGTGGGTGGAGCCATCCGTGGACTCGCGCAACCGTTACCCTTCGTGGGTTGAAGTCTCCATCAACGTGGATGTACGATAGCACCACCTATCGGAACCACGCCAAAAACATCCATGTCTCCAATTGCGTTTGAATCCTCCAAACCCTTCCCTTTACTTTCTTGCAAGTTGCATGCTTTAATTTCTGCCGCCTATATACTCTTTGCATGCTTGAATAGTGTGATGATTGCTTGACTTGTCCTAATGTAGCTAAAATCTACCAAACTCTAAAATTGGGAAAAGTTTAAGTTTTTATTGGTCAAGTAGTCTAATCACTCCCCCTCTAGAAATACTTCAAGGTCCTAAAAGTGGTATCAGAGCTTTGGTCTCCATTTGCTTTGATTTCCATAGCTTTTGGTGGTCATAGCCTTGGTTTCACAACCTAGGAGAGTATGGCGTCTAGCGAGGGAAATTATCACCGTAGAGGTCCTTACTTTGATGGTACTAATTTTGCTAGTTGGAAGCATAAGATGAAAATGCATATTCTTGGACATAACCCCGCCGTTTGGGCAATTATTTGTATTGGCTTGCAAGGTGAATTCTTTGATGGGTGAGGGCCGAACCGTGAAGCTAATGCGGAAGAATTGAAGATGCTGCAATACAACGCTCAAGCTTGTGATATCATCTTCAACGGATTGTGCCCCGAAGAATTCAACAAAATCAGCCATCTTGAGAATGCAAAGGAAATTTGGGATACTTTGATTGATATGCATGAAGGTACCGAATCCGTCAAGGAATCCAAGTTGGATGTGCTCCAAAGTCAGCTTGACAAGTTCAAAATGAAGGATGGTGAAGGTGTCGCTGAAATGTACTCTAGGCTTGCACTTATCACAAATGAGATTGCCGGCTTAGGGAGTGAAGAGATGACCGACAAATTCATCATCAAGAAGATCCTAAGAGCATTGGATGGAAAGTATGATACCGTGTGCACATTGATTCAAATGTTGCCAAACTACAAAGATCTCAAGCCAACGGAAGTCATTGGAAGAATTGTTGCTCATGAGATGTCACTCAAGGATAAGGAGGAACTTCACAACAAGTCAAGTGGTGCTTACAAAGCCTCAAGTGAAGCCCCACATCATCAAGTGAGAAACAAACCTTCAATGAAGAATTGAGCTTAATGGTGAAGAACTTCAACAAATTCTACAAGAGTAGAAGCAAAGAAAGAAGCTCCAAGTCAAGGTCTTACAATGACAAAAGATCTTCTAGTCGAGAGCACAATTGCTACAATTGTGGGAGACCCGGACACTATTCCAATGAGTGTACGATACCCTACAAAAGAAGAGAAGATTCTCCAAAATAAAGAAGCAAAAGAGAAGAATCACCACCAAGAGAGAGGAGGAGTAGAGATGATCGTTATGAACGAAGACCCTCACGGAGAAGCAAGGATTCGGAAAGGAAGGACAAGTCATCAAGGAGCTACACAAAACGAAGACATGAAGCTCATGTTGGTGAATGGGTATCCGGCTCCGACTCCGACAATCACTCTGAGAGAAGCTATCACTCCGACTCTGAATATACTCAAGATGAAGGTGTTGCCGGTCTAGCACTTGTGTCAACCAACTCCTACGACATATTTGATTCACCAAATGAAGGAATTGGAAGATGCTTCATGGCCAAAGGTCCAAAGGTAACACATCCTGAGTATGTTGATTTCAATAGTGATGAAGATGACTTGCTTGTGGATGATGATTTACTTGTTGACAACTCTAGTGATGAATACTATGATGAAACGTCAATTAATCATGCTAATCAAGATAAAACGAATGACAATGATAAGGAGAATATTGAGCTTCTAACTAAAGAACTAAACACTCTTAAGTTGGCTCATGAAACTATCTTCGAAGATCACCGAGAACTTTTAAGGGCTCATGAGAAGTTACGCTTTGAAAAGCTCAATCTTGAGCAAGAGCATGAGTTCTTAAAAGCAATCAATGATGATCTCCGCAAGAAAAGTTCTTCTTACATTGCCAAGCGTTTACTCTTATCTACTTACATGCCTCAAGTCAAGTCTAGTAACAAGTACAAGAAAGATACTTCCTCTAGTAGTAACAATAATAATGTCAAATCCAATATTGTTGCTTCTAGTAGTTCTCTTGATTCCACTAATGATTCTCTTAGCCAAGTTACACTTGAGCAAGAAAATAGGTTATTGAAGGGAATTATAGAGAAAGGTGTTTACAAGAGCCTTGCCAGGAGTAAGCAATTCGAGGAAATTGTACGCAAGCAAGGAAGGCACCGGAAGAATCAAGGTGTTGGTTTTGAACGAAAGTTCAATGCCAATGGAGTTGAGTGGGAAGAAGATCAATACCCCAAGACGAAGTTTGTTCCTCAACAAGAGAAGTATGATCCTACTTCCTTCAAGGGAACACAAGCTCAAGATGATCTTCCACCACAAGACCACAAGAACAAAGGCAAGGACAAGCTTCAAGAAGAGATTGATGCATTTGAAGAAGCACCTAAAGCCTCGTTCAAGTGGGTTCCCAAGACTACGTCAAGTTCTACATCATCAAGTATAACTACAACTCCAAGGATTCCCATCAAGATGATGTGGATCCCGAAGAATAAGAACTAGAGAGTTCTTGAGGGTGACTCCGCCAACATTCTTCACTCATATCATTATGGCAAGAACAAGTGCAATCAACTTCCACATCTTGCACTAGTTCAAGGAGTCACAAACCCTCATGTTGGTAAGGCAAGGGACAAGGTAACCTAATGATTTCATGGACATCATCTTGTGTGTGCATCACTCTATGTCTATGGATATTCTTGTTTGTTCCTTGTGGGACTAACCCATGTAGGTAAGTTGAAAGTGCAACTCACTCCAAAGGATTGCTCCAAATGATCTACATCAACATTGAGCATCCACATCTTCAACACCTACACGAAGTCATCATCGACAAAACCCAAGGTTAGTGCATCCCTCTAAGGATCTCATATCTAGGGGGAGCTTAACTCTAAGAATTGAGTCAAAGCAACTCTAATGGTGTGAACACATCAATGCATTATGTAAAAGTGGTAACCCCACTTGAGCTTAAATGATGAGTATGACCTATGATCAAATGTTCTCATTTGACTCCTAAGTCAATATACTCATATATAGATGACCTAGTCATCGCCAATCGTTTGATAGATGCTAGAATTGGTTGTGCATGCTTTGCCACATATTTCATTTGCCATCTTATTGTGTGAGCATGTTGGTGCATATTTTACTCATTCAAGGACATCCACTTGTTGTTTTGATTGTTTGGTTTCTTTTCTTTTTTGCCAAGTGGATGGACAAGAATGCCTAAGAACTTTCTTTAGCTATCTATGCTTTTCTCGTCTCAAACTCTATTCATGCTACATCACAAAATTTGATCAAGTCAGATTCGAACCACTCTGTGTGAGGAGCACTCGGAGTCCCCGATTCGTCATAGACTTAAACTTCCAAAACCTCTTTGTGACTCTCGGTCTGACCAATTCCTCCATTTCGGTCCTACCGAGATCATTAAGTTGATCTGAGTTTTCAATCTCGGTGCAACCGATTTGAACTTTTCGGTCACACCGATTTGCTGTAACTGTACACAGTTATGCATCTCGGTGCCATCGAGTTGTTCCACTCGGTCACACCGACAGGGTCGGGCTATATATAGTCACGGGCAAAATTTTGGAAATTTCTTCAAAACCCTTCGCCCGCGCAATAGCTCGCTCTGCCATCGAAGGTCTCCGGATCGTCTCCTTGTCGCCAGCAGCCTCCTGTAGCTGGTCTCCGCCGCCGTCAACGGATTTCACCCCCGCCGTTGCCACCGTAGCGAGTCCACCGCCAAGTTAGGGTATGAACTCGATCTTTGTGCTATCCTCGTCTGATTCCTAGCACATTGTATTCTTATTGAATCCTGCCACGATTGAAACACTTCTATCCAGCCAAAGTAGTCTGTAGATTAGATTAGATTCAAATTTTTAGGGTTAGGTTTCCGCCGAAACTATCTCGGACCCACCGAGTTGAAAAACTCGGTCTCACCGATTTGGCTTATGCCATTGCACTAGTGACTCTCGGTCTGACCGAGAATTACTAATCGGTGCGACCGATTTTAGGATTCTGTGAAACCCTAGCAGTCTCGGTGCCACCGAACTGTGACTCGGTCCAACCGAGATCATCAGTTTAGGTTCCAAAACTGCTTTGGTATCACCGAGTTTGAAAATCGGTTGATCCGAAATGCTTTCCGTGGAAAACTAAAACTGAATTTTTGAATCATTCTTTTGCAAAAATCTCTGCATTTTCTGATGCTCATCCACTCTATCTCATCTATAACTCTTCACAGGGTCAGCAGTCAGCTTTTTGCAGCATGTCAGACCAGAGTGGCAGCCAGAACAGGTCAGAAGAGCAGATTGACATGAGCAAGGGCACTAGTCCCTCAAGCTCTACAGATGAAGGGAGCAGAAGCACTCCTAGCAACCTGCCTAAGGCTGCTACCAGGCAAAGGAGGAAGAGAACCTCAGACTCAGAGGATGAGGATTATAAAGCTGAAGAAGATGAGGCTACTTCCAAGAAAGTGGTGCTCAAGAAGGAATATGGCTCTGCACATAGCACAAAGCCTGGTCTGAAAAAGAAAGTTCCTACCAAGAGGACACCAATGCCCAAGGCCAGAAAGTCCACTCAAGTGCCAGCACAGACAGAACCCAAAGAGGCACCTGAGAAGAAAGTCACTTCTTCCAAACCCAAGAAAGTTCCCACTGGAGAGACAATGAAGTTTACCATTGAATCAGAGGATGAAGGTGCTCAGGACAAGAAGAAGAAGAGAGCAAGAACCACAACTGCCCAGGTTCTTGGAAAGCCCTCAATGAGAAGAGATTCCGAAGAAGAGGAAGAGGTTGCTGCACCAGCACCTAAGGTACCTAAGCTTATGGGTGATGCTATAAGATCAGGGGCTGCAACATCTAAGCCTAAGGAAGCACCCAAAGCTGCCTCCAAGGCCAAGGTTGTACCAAAGAGGAATACTGGGAGTATTCCAGCTGCTGAGAAGAACAAGGCCCCAGTGCCAAATGTTGCTGAAGAAGAAGATGAAGAAGGTCAAGTCTTAAGAAAGCTCAAGCCCAAGATACCAGACCACAATTATGCCCATCCTGTGGCTGAGGACATGAGGATCAGGAAGGATTCAGGGCTGAGGCTATGGAGGATGGAAGATCCATATGCATCAAGGAGAAGAATTGCTGTTAACTACAGGTTCCATACAAAGGAACAACAGGACTTCTATGAGACAATTCTGTTGGATAAGAAGCCCATAGTTTGTGACATGAGGTGGGTCGACTAGACCTACATCAAGGACAATGAAGAGCACTATCCTGGAGTGCAAGACAACTTTGTTGCTTGTGGAGTTGCTGATTTTGTTGGACAAAAGTTCACCCATTGGAATGATGAACTTATCATGCAATTCTACTCCACAACACATTTTTACCCAGATGGAAGAATTGTTTGGATGTCTGAAGGTACAAGGTACCAATCCACCGTTGAAGAATGGGCAAGTCTGATAAATGCCCCAAAGGAAAATGAGGATGACCTGGATATCTATGCAAAGAAGATGGATCACAATTCCATGGCACACATGTACAAGGAGATCCCAGACAAGGCAGTTGAGACACACAAGTTTGGATCAGTCCACTTTCTGCTGTCAGGGCTGCCCACTATCAATTGGATTCCGAGGCACACTTTGTTGCCCAAGTCTGATGACCATAACATGATCAGAGGGCATGCCATCAACATGTTGCATGTGTTTGATGTGCCACAAAAGTTCAAAGTCATGAGCCCGATGATTGAAACCATTAAGAGGACTGCAGCAGATCAGAAGAGGAGCTGTGGATATGCACCTCAGATTCAGGAATTGGTCAACTCAAAGATGGGCACATTGAAATATTAGTTGGATAAGGAACATTTTCCACTTTATCCAGACTTTGAGGACAATGAGGTTGGCATGAATGAGAATGATCCATCATCAGTTCAAGCTCAAGAGAAGAAGGAGAAGGCAAAGAAGGAGAAGGCTGCCAGGATGCCAACTCAAGAGGAGACATCTGAATATTTCTTGAAGAACAAGCAGGAGCAGCTTGGTTACTTGATAGCATTAACACTGAGGATTGAGAAGGGACTGGCCACCCTCACTCAGAATCAAGAGAGCTTGGAGAGAATCATGGAACTCAAATTCCATGACCTTGATGTCAAAGTAACTAAGATACAGTCAGTTGTGGAGCAGCTGCAGGATGATATGCAGGAGAGGCAGGGCAAGACTACCACCAGTGTGTTTGCCAGAGTGCCTAGAGCCCAGAGGTCAGTTGCAGTGCCTGTGACAGACACTAGAGCAACATCTTCAGCACCAGCTACAGCCCCTTCAGCTCCAGTACAACCAGCTCCAGCATCCACTCCAGCACCCTCTACTTCAACTGAAGCCTTCGTTCTTGGAGTTATCCGGACACCACCACCTGAAGATCAAGCCTGAGAGTCGATCTAGCACTATGCATTTTCAACTTTTTGGTAACTTGTTGCCAAAGGGGGAGAAAAATGTATAGATCATAGGCTTCGAGAGAGAGAGAGAGAGTGTTGCTTTTGTTCTCTCTTTCTTTATTTGGTGGTTAAACTTGTTTGCTTTTGATTGCTTGTGATATGTGATACTATGCTTGTGAGACATTGATGATCATGTGTTTGATCATAAGCTACACTTATGCATGTTTGATGATATTATCCTATCTATCTTATGTGATCATTCACTTTGCTTGGTGATGAGTGCATGTATTCAATGTTTATTATTTTGAGCGCTCCACCAAGATGTATGTGACATGGAAGAGTAACCCATGAGCCTAATTCATTGTGCATTTGCAGTCCAAAGCAAATCTTAAACTATGCACAAATTTAGGGGGAGCTCTTGCTTATCACATACTTCTCAAAGCGACGATGTTATTCAATCTTATTATCATTTGTCGAAGCTTTGATCTATATGTTGTCATCAATTACCAAAAAGGGGGAGATTGAAAGTGCAACTATCCCTAGGTGGTTTTGGTAATTCATAACAACATATAGCTCATTGAGCTAATGCTATTCCAAGACTATTATTTCAGGAAAGCTCAATGAATGGCATGGCATGGATGATGAAAGTGGATCCCTCAAAATACTAAGGACAAAGGATTGGCTCAAGCTCAAAAGCTCAAGACTCTTCATTTTATACTTTAGTGATCCAAGATCACATTGAGTCTATAGGAAAAGCCAATACTATCAAGGAGGGATGAGGTGTTGCTTAATGAGCCGCTTGCTTCATGTGCTTTGTGATATGCTCCAAAACCCTCAGCTACTTTCCCACATCCACAAATGACCTAAACCCAAAGCCAAAATCGGTCACACCGATTCTTCCTATCCGGCGCCATCGATTCCAAAAGTCATAGCCACTGCCACAAACCCTAAGCAAATCAGTCTTACCGATAGGGATCTTGGTCTCATCGAGATGGGATTGTAATCTCTCTGTTTCCCTTCGTAACGTTTCGGTCTAACCGAAGTGAGCGATCGGTCCCACCGAGATTGCAATGTAAACTCTTTGTTTCCCTTTTGTAACATTTCGGTCTCACCAAAAAGAGCAAATCGGTCCCACCGAGTTTACCTGACCAACTCTTTGGAAAGCTTATTACCAAATCGGTCTCACCAAGTTTGTGTAATCGGTCTTACCGAGATTATGTTATGCCTTAACCCTAACCGAATCGGTCTCACCGAGATGCATGTCAGTCCCACCGAAAATCCTAACGGTCACTAGGTTTGCTAAATCGGTCCGACCGAGTCTGTTGAATCGGTCCCACCGAGTTTGGTAAATTGTGTGTAACGGTTAGATTTTGTGTGGAGGCTATATATACCCCTCCACCTCCTCTTCATTCGTGGAGAGAGCCATCAGAACAAACCTACACTTCTAACTTACCATTTCTGAGAGAGAACCACCTACTCATGTGTTGTGGCCAAGATATTCCATTCCTACCATATGAATCTTGATCTCTAGCCTTCCCCAAGTTGCTTTCCACTCAAATCTTCTTTCCACCAGATCCAAAACCTATGAGAGAGAGAGTTGAGTGTTGGGGAGACTATCATTTGAAGCACAAGAGAAAGGAGTTCATCATCAACGCACCATTTGTTACTTCTTGGAGAGTGGTGTCTCCTAGATTGGCTAGGTGTCACTTGGGAGCCTCCGACAAGATTGTGGAGTTGAACCAAGGAGTTTGTAAGGGCAAGGAGATTGCCTACTTCGTGAAGATCTACCGCTAGTGAGGCAAGTCCTTCGTGGGCGATGGCCATGGTGGGATAGACAAGGTTGCTTCTTCGTGGACCCTTCGTGGGTGGAGCCCTCCGTGGACTCGCGCAACCGTTACCCTTCGTGAGTTGAAGTCTCCATCAACGCGGATGTACGATAGCACCACCTATCGGAACTACGCCAAAAACATCTGTGTCTCCAATTGCGTTTGAATCCTCCAAACCCTTCCCTTTACTTTCTTGCAAGTTGCATGCTTTAATTTCCGCTGCCTATATACTCTTTGCATGCTTGATTGAATAGTGTGATGATTGCTAGACTTGTCCTAAAGTAGCTAAAATCTGCCAAACTCTAAAATTGGGAAAAGGTTAAGTTTTTATTGGTCAAGTAGTCTAATCACCCCCCCTCTAGACATACTTCAAGGTCCTACAAAGGGAAAATCCAAGAAGCGCTTTGTTGCTCTCTTGGAACAACTTGGTGAAGCCAATGACATGATCGAGGCTCATGAAGAGACCATCTCTAAGATGGAAGGTCATAGTTGTGACTATGTCGATGAGATATTGGATCTCTCTAATGCTCTTGAGGAAGAGCGTGGGCATCATATGGCTCTTGAGGAGTCACACAACGATGACCATGCTAAGTTAAAGAAAGATCTTGATCATGCTCTTGTTGTATCTCGTGTGCTAACTTCCGAGAAGGCTAAACTTGGCGTTGACCATGCTAGACTCAAGGAGGAGTTTGATATACTCGACAAGGCCCACAAGGTCTTGAAGGGTGCTCATGCTAGCCTCAAGGTGTCTCATGATCAACTCCAAGTGAAGCTAACTAAAGAAAAATCCACCTTTTCTTATATGGTATTAATTGATAATGCAAATGCCACTAACCCATGTTGTGAGCATGTGCATCTTGTGGAGGAGAATGCCAAGTTGAAGGAGCAACTTGAGAAAGGCCTTGTTACGTGAATTGATGACCCACAAGTGTAGGGGATCTATCGTAGTCCTTTCGATAAGTAAGAGTGTCGAACCCAACGAGGAGCAGAAGGAAATGATAAGCGGTTTTCAGTAAGCTTTTCTCTGCAAGCACTGAAATAGTAGGTGATAGATAGTTTTGTGATAAGATAAATAGTAATGAGTAACAAGTAAATAAAGTAAATAAAGTGCAGCAAGGTGGCCCAATCCTTTATGTAGCAAAGGATAAGCCTGGACAAATTCTAATAATGATAAAGGATCTCCCGAGGACACATTGGGAATTATCGTCAAGCTAGTTTTCATCACGTTCATATGATTCGCGTTCGGTACTTTGATAATTTGATATGTGGGTGGACCGGTACTTGGGTACTGCCCTAACTTGGACAAGCATCCCACTTATGATTAACACCTATTGCAAGCATCCGCAACTACAAAAAGGAGTATTAAGGTAAACCTAACTGTCGGTGTACTAAAGTAGGGGTACCTTAGTACCCCGAACTTGTGCACGGGCAGTCGCAGCGTCCCGCGGCAAGGCTTGCCGGGCGTCCGCCAAGATCCTCCCCTATTCCTATTTACTGCCATTCAAGAACAAAGTGTCAACTGAGAAGACAAGGCCCCGGCAAGAGGAGCTTTCCGGGAAGGACAAAGACCCCGGCAAGAGGAGCTTGCCGGGAAGGCCAACCAAGGCACTTCAGAAAACTTGCCGTGATGCCCCGCGCGTCCCGGCAAGGCACGGCGAGCGGCAAGCTTGCGGGTGCGACAAGGCAGCGGCCGCGGCAAGGCGCTTGCCGCGGCAAGGCTGCCACTCTGCACCCGAGCTCCAGCGCATCCGACGACGTGTCGCCACAGGACCATCCCAAGAGCACGTGGCGAGGCGCTGTGCAGCCATGCGGTGCGAGGTGGCAAGTGAAGCTGACAGGGAGGCCATCGTGGCGATCGGTGGCGCCCCTAACGGTCGTTTCCTACACTGTTTGAGCGACCAGACGGGCATTAAATGCCTTTGTCCCCTGCCGTCAGAGTTAGGTAGGGGACACTGTTGGTAGTAGTTGTACCAACCTGCGTTTTTACCTTTTTACCCCTCTTTCTACACTGCCACCTGTCGGTGACCCCTTTAGACTATAAAAGGGAGGCCCGTGCGCACGTAGAAAGGGTTCCGCGGTTCGGCCAGTTCGGCTCATTCGACTCATTCGACACCACACCCGCTCTCTCGAGCAAGAACAGAATACAAACACAAAGCAGCAGTAGGAGTTTTATCTCTCCGGAGAGCTCCGAAGCTGGGTAAAATCCCCCGCGCGCTCTCGCCTCGATCCGCTCTGCGTGCGCCCTCCGCTCCCTTGCCGGACAAGAAGGGGCCCCCTGCCCCATAGGTGCTCGTCCCCCACGACATCTCTGGCGCGCCAGGTAGGGGGGCGTTGAGGTCGTGCGTATCTGATCCGGCGTCTGCGCGCTACATCAACATCTTCATCGACATGCCACCAAAGAAGAAGACTTCGGAAGTGGCCGCTCCGTCTGCGACTTCCCTACCACCACCGGAGCAAACGGGCAGTGGGGTGGACGCCGGCGGAGGAGCGGGCGCCGGCGGGGGGACGCGCATTGTCACCCGGTCCAAGGAAAAGGCCCTGCAAGGTTCAGCTTCTGCACATCCACCGCACCCCTCCCAGGAGGTGCAGGATCGACAACGCCACGGTGCACCTAGCACCGTACTCGCGTTGGAACAAGGCCAAGCCGGTGGGTCGCGGGACGCTCAGGGCCAACGCGCGCGTCAACACGCCGGCACGAGCGCAGTGCGGTCGCCTGGACAAGATGTCGCTCCTTCTAACACTGTTAGAAGTTTGAGCATGTCTCGCACCTCGCGTCGCTCGCCACCGCCACCCAACACTCCAGAGGAAGCGCTGGCCCGAGCCCAGCTGCTTCTAGATTACCCTCCAGCGCCAGACAAGATCGACGACTGGAGGGCCGCCATTTATAGCCTCATCGGCTTCGCCAACGGCGACAAGCCCCGGCAACCGAGCGCCTCGAAGCCCCGGCAAGACGCCCAGGCGCAAGCCGACGCCGACAAGACCGCTGGGGGTACCACCACCGTGCACTCCCCGCCCCGAAGGCCAAGATCGCCGACTCGTCGGGCCAACCTCGACACCGACTCCACCGCGTCGTCAGACCCGCGAGCTCGCCGCGATCAATGCCAAGTTCTCCAAGAACGACGACACGAAGACGCTCGCACTCGCATCGAGCATCAAGAGCAGTGTGGCGTCAATCTGACCAGCGCGCTGGGCCTACTGTTGATATGCATGCGCCAGGGGAACCAGGCGACTTGCCGTATGCGGTAGGTTGCCCTACGTTCACCCGTGAGCTGCGGCAGGTCCAGTGGCCCAGTACCAAGAACTTCAAGCCAGACGTGCCCGAGAAGTACGATGGCAGGATACATCCGTCAGAGTTTCTCAGCGTCTACACCATTGCGGTGCAGGCTGCCGGGGGGCGCAACGAGAAGATCCTTGCCAACTACTTCCCGCTGGTGCTCAAGCCCAACGTCAGATCTTGGCTCATGCACTTGCCGGACAACTCCATCTCTTCGTGGGCGGACATGTGCCATCAGTTTGTTGGCGCCTTCACAGGCGGCCACAAACCCCATGGCCAGGAGAGTGATCTTCATCTGCTCGCCTAGAAGGAAGGAGAACCCCTGCACAAGTATATACAAAGATTTAGTCAGGTGCAGCGCAACATCCCAGACGTCCACCCTGCCACGGTTATCAGCGTGTTCCATCAGAACGTGCAAAATCAGAGATGTCAGCGAGCTATATGCTCTGGCCGACAAGTGTGCACGGGCTGAAGAGGGGAGGAGACTCCCCGGAGAGAATGCAGGAGCAGAAGGATCTGACAGTGAGGACGCCCCTCCGACAAACAGGAGCTGGAGGCGGAATAACAGAAAGAGGAAGGCTAAGGATGTGCTAGTCGTTGAGCAATCCGGCAGCGGAGGCGGCTCCGAGAAGGCTAGAGCTGGTGACTCCGGCGAGCCTGTGGTAGCCGCCGACAAGCAGGACGGCTCCGGCAAGCAGTATTGCAAGATCCACCGCACCAAGGGTCACGACCTCCAAGCTTGCAAGAAAGTTGAGCAGATGGCAGAGCTACAGAAAGCTGAATACGAGCGCCGCGACAAGGAGAAGGCCCGGGAAGGTGGCGGAGGATCCGGCAACAAGCGTCCCGCCCGGGGAGGGCGCCGCGGCAAGGCCAAGCTGCGGCAAGGAGACAGACCTCCCCGCGGCCGCGACAAAGACGAAGATGAAGATGAGGATGATGAGATGGAGGAAGATGAGACTGACGAGCAGGAGTTCCAGAAGGCAACAGAGGTGTTGTGCGTCGACGGCGGTGCTTCTCTGCACACCTCGCACCGCCAACTCAAACAGTGGGTGTGGGAAGTGAACGCAGCAGAACCGTCCGTTGAGTCGCGCAAGCCCCTGAAGTGGTCCAGCACGCCCATCATCTTCGACATTGAGGATCACCCTGATCGCATCACTGCGGTCGGGTGCTTGCCGATGTTGGTTTCGCCAACAATCCGCAACCTCAGGGTCATGAAGATGCTGGTTGACGGCGGGGCCGGCCTGAATCTGATCTCCTCCGCAGTGCTCAAGAATCTCCAGATCCCCGGCAGCGAGCTTGAAGAGACTGGTACCTTTCAAGGAATAAACCCGGGAAGGAGCAAGCCAAAGGGGAAGATCACACTGCCAGTGACATTTGGCAGCGAGCTGAATTTCAGGACAGAGAGAGTCACATTTGACGTTGCTGATTTCCCATTGCCCTACAATGGGATACTTGGCCGTCCAGCGCTCGCCAAGTTCATGGCAGCCTCTCACTACGCCTACAATGTGCTCAAGATGCCTGGTCCGATAAGTGTCATTTCTGTCCAAGGCGACAAGAAGGATGCACTCATCTGTACTGACAAAATCTACCGGGAAGCAGCAGCCGCAGCGGAGTGCAAACCACTTGCCGCTGAAGCTCCCGGAGGGAAGAAGAAGAAGACCAAGTCCGGCAAGAGTAGCTCTGATGCCCACTCCGGCAAGCGCACCTCTTCGGAGTGCCGCGCTACCGTCGAGGATGCATCATCGAGCTCCACCGGCAAGTGCAAGAAGGCAAAGACAGCTTCACCAGAGACCAAGAAAGTGGCTGCCAAGGAAGACGGCACTGGTGGTACCTTCACCATCAGTGCCACGCTTGACCCTAAATAGGAAAGCGCGCTCGTTGCTTTCCTGCGGGCGAATGTCGATGTGTTCGCATGGCAACCATCTGACATCCCCGGTGTTCCCAAGAAAGTAATTGAGCACCACCTTGCCGTTTGCCCTCACGCACGGCCCGTCAAGCAGAGAGTCAGAAAACAAGCAGTGGAGCGTCAATAGTTCATTGCAGAGGAGATCAAGAAGTTGGAAGCAGCAGGCCTGGTCCGAGGAGTACTCCATCCAACGTGGTTAGCCAATCCAGTAGTCGTGCGCAAAGCAAACGGGAAGTGGAGGCTTTGTATTGACTTCACTGATGTTAATAAAGCTTGTCCCAAGGATCCATTTCCCTTGCCGCGCATTGACTAGATTGTTGACTTCACGGCAGGATGTGATCTGATTTCATTCCTTGATGCATACTCAGGATATCATCAGATCTTCATGGCTGAAGAGGATGAAGAGAAGACCGCATTCATTACTCCATGTGGCACGTACTGCTTTGTACGGATGCCTTTCGGACTAAAGAATGCTGGTTCAACATTTGCAAGAGTAGTCAGTCATGCTTTTGAGCCACAGCTGCACAGAAATGTAGAAGCTTACATGGATGACATAGTGGTCAAGAGCAAGGACAAAGAAACTCTGATCCAGGATTTGGACGAGACTTTTACAAATCTGCGCAAGATCAATCTCAAGTTGAATCCCGAGAAGTGCGTGTTTGGAGTCCCTTCCGGCAAGCTCCTAGGATTCTTCGTGTCTCAGCGGGGGATCGAAGCCAATCCCGGCAAGATCAAGGCCATCGAGCAAATCGAAGCACCGAAGCGAGTCAAGGACATACGAAGGCTTGCCGGCTGCGTTACTGCTCTCAGCAGGTTCATTTCCAAGTCTGCTGAACGCGCCCTGCCGTTTTTCAAAATTTTGAAAAGGGCGGGTCCAATGAAATGGACTCCGGAAGCGGAGGCTGCGCTGCAAGACTTGAAGAAATATTTGTCCTCCACTCCAACACTTGTCGCACCTAGGCCATAAGAGAAGTTGCTGCTATATCTGGTGGCAACCAATCAAGTGGTTAGTGCTGCGTTAGTAGTGGAGAGGGAGGCAGATGATGAGCCAGCGGCCGCGGCAAGCGAGTCCAGCGACAAGCAGGGGGCTTCCCCGACAAGCTCTGTCCCGACAAGCCCTGATCCGACAAGTCCCAGTCCCGACAAGGATGGATCTGCGCGGCCACAAGAAGAGAAACAGAAGAAGATGGTGCAGCGCCCAGTTTACTTTGTCAGTTCCCTTCTGCAGGGGGCTAGATCAAGGTACTCTGGTGTGCAGAAGTTGCTTTTCGGCCTTCTCATGGCCTCGAGGAAGCTGCGCCATTACTTTCAAGCACATGAGATCACAGTGGTCACTCGCTTTCCGTTGAAGAGGATATTGCAGAATCCAGAAGCAACAGGCAGGATTGTCGAGTGGGCACTGGAATTGTCAAGCTTCGGCCTCAAGTTTGAAAGTACTTCAACTATTCAGAGCCGAGCATTGGCAGAATTCATAGCAGAATGGACGCCAACACCCGATGAAGAAGTTCCGGAGAGGAGCATCCCCGTCAAGGAAGCAAGCAAAGAATGGATCATGTACTTTGATGGTGCCTTCTCGCTGCAAGGCGCCGATGCGGGTGTACTACTCGTCGCACCCACCGGAGAGCACCTCAAGTACATGGTCCAGATGCACTTTCCCAAGGAGCAAGCTACAAATAATACTGCAGAGTATGAAGGCTTGCTTGCCGGACTCAGGATCGCGGCAGAACTTGGGATCAAGAAGCTTATTGTCAGGGGTGACTCACAGCTTGTCGTCCGTCAAGTAAACAAGGATTATCAGAGTCCGTTGATGGAAGCATACATCGATGAAGTGAGGAAGCTGGAAGAACATTTTGATGGACTGCAGATGGAACATGTTCCAAGAGCTCAGAATGACATTGCAGACAGCCTGTCAAAGTGCGCCGCACTCAAGTTACCTGTGGAACCAGGGATTTTTGTGCTCAAGCTGACTCAACCATCTGTAACACCATCAACTGGACAGAGCAAGAAGAGGAAGTTGGTTACTGGCGACTACCTTCTGGCAGAGCTCCCCGAAGCCGCCGCCAAGAAGGTCCCCAGGGTCAACTCAGAAAGTGCTGAGGAGCAGTCTGCTCCGACAAGCCCCAGGGTTTGTTTCGTTGAAGCAGACGCTCCCGACAAGCTGTGTCCCGACACGCTTGCCGGGGAGCATCACGCTCCGGCAGGGTCCCAGATTCTTGCCGTAGAAGCGGATGTTCCCGCAGCAGCATTCGCGCCTTTAGTCCTTGTCGTCGAGCCACAAGCTCCGGCATGGGCACATCAGATCGTCCATTTCCTTCAAACATGAGAACTTCCCGAGGAACAAGAAGAAGCGGAGAAAGTAGCCCGACAATCAAGTATGTACCAGTTTGTCGATGACATACTGTACAGAAGAAGATTCAACGGAGTGAAATTGAAGTGCATTTCCCGGGAAGATGGACAGGAGCTGTTGGCGGAGATACATGGAGGCATATGTGGTCACCACATTGGTGCAAGAGCACTTGCCGGCAAAGCCTTCCGGCAAGGTTTCTTCTGGCCGACAGCCCTCCAGGATGCAACTGCACAAGTAACCAAGTGTGAAGCGTGCCAGTTCCACCCCAAACAGATTCATCAACCAGCTCAAGATCTCCAAACAATCCCTTTATCCTGGCCATTTTTCGGTCCGGGGGTCGACATTCTCGACCCCTTTCCCTCGTATACGGATCGCCTCGAGTGCTCGCTTATGATGAGCTTGAGCAAGAGTAGCTGCGGCAAGAGGACGCGCTGCTCCTCGAGGAAGATCGTCTTCACGCTGCGGTACGAGCTGCTCGCTACCAGCAAGCTTTGCACCGCTACCATAGCCGCAAAGTTAACGCCAGAAGCTCCGAGGAGGAGAGGATAAAGGTGTGGACCAGGCGTCATTCAAAAAAAAAATACAGCCTTGCCGGAACGCAGACGACGGAAAAGCTAAGTTGCCAAAGTTTGAGCATGATCAAGATTTTAAATTTTTAAGTTATATTCCTTGAATGTCCGTGCCTTGTATGGAAAACCTGTGCGCGGAGGAACCGGCTCGTGGCTAAGTTGCACCCTTAATTTGTTTTCGAGTCCGCTCAACAATGAAAGCGTGCTGCAACTAGCCCCGACAAGGTTTCTTGCCGGAAGCAGCAACCGCCGGCAGGCTGCTGATGTTCCGCACTCGGCGCTCGCGGCAAGCGTGCTTGCACCGGCAAGTTCCCTAAAAGCGTAGGGTAAAAACATACAAGGGATGGAATCGAGTAAAGGATATAACATAGCAAGCGTTGCCCAAGACAAAGTTATATTATGAAAGTAACTTGTTACGACACTGACTAAGTTGTTCTCGTAACTAAAATAACAGCGACAAAGAAGAAGAAGAAGGGCGCGCCGGCACCCGGACCCCGGCAAGCCAGTGTTGCCGGGGGCCGCAAATACCAAGATTCATCCGCGGCAAGCCAGAGTTGCCGGGGGCTGCGATATCAGATAAGTTTTTCGTCCCTCATCATGCATCCTCTTATGGACTGGGGAACGCGAAGCCGCGTCCTTGAACGATCGTGCCTTGTATGGAAAACCTGTGCGCGGAGGAATCGACTCGCGGCTAAGTTGCGCCCTTGATTTGTTTCGAGTCTGCTCAACAATACAAGTGCGCTGCAACTAGCCCCGACAAGGTTTCTTGCCGGAGGCAACACCGCCAGCAGGCTGCTGATGTTCCGCACTCAGCAAGTGTGCTTGCGCTGGCAGGTTCCCTCAAAGCGTAGGGTAAAAACATACAAGGCATAGAATCAAGTAAAGGATATAACATAGCAAGCTTCCCCTTTTCATTAAAAAACATCCCACTCGGGTACAGTCCATAGAGGATGAAAAACATGAAAGAGAGGATTACAAGTTTTAAATGCAGCTAAGGCCCGAAGGCTTACAAATTAAAAAGATAAGATGCCCGTAATCCTTTTCCTGTCCCTCTTTTCAGGAGGTAGGTCAAGGAGGCGAGAAGGGCAAAAGAAGCGCCTAGGCGAGCTACAGGTGCCAGAAGACACCAAGAGAACATCCCGGGGGCCGTCCGAAGGCTGGATGGTGATGGCGGCGCCGGAAGCAGAGCTCGAAGACGGGGCGGCAGGACGTCAGCACACTATCGAGGGCACTATGCCCTCGTACTCCGACTTGACGGCATTGCCACCAGCCCTCTTCCCCTTCCGCAGCCTCCCTACGCCAGCCGCCCAAGGAGACGACCCCGGGGAGTTCAAGGTGCCGGTGACGCGGATGATGGGGTCGCTGGTGACGCGCGAAGCGGCGCCCGACACCTAGTCGGACCCGCCACCCCGCCGCCCGCTACCCTCGTCGTTGCTGTCGCTCTCCTCCTCGTCACTCTCGCTCGAGGGGGAGTCTTCGCTATCGGAGGAGCTATCCACGCAGCATCTCGCCCGAGTGCCGGAGTCCCCAAAGACCTTGACGGAGAGGAGGTCGCCCTCCATTAACTTAAAATGGAGGGTGAACCCCGCCGTCAGGCTGTGGATACGGGCGAACGTCTTCCACCCTCGATCAAGATACATCACATTAGGGGCTAGGAATACAACGTGGACTCGCGTGCCGCTGATCCCACAGCCCCTCATATGCAATCTCAGCGTCTCGGGCGGTTCCGGCTCCATCGCGCTCAGAAACGGGGCTGGAAGCCGGAGGCGATGACGAGGCGCCCGGCGCAGCCTGATGAAGAACTCGAAAGGGTTGTCCCCTGTATGGACCACCGCGAGGGGAGGAACCGCCGGCGGAGGCGGAGATGCTGCGCCGCCCCGTCCACCTCTTCCCCGAGCGCCTCGGCCTTGTCCTCGGCCTCGTCCACGACCTCGCCCCCTCCCTCTTCCCCTTGTGGCTGGCTCTGCCACCACGGGCGCGGGATAGGGAGGGATGCGCTGTCTGGCGGCGACCCTCGCCGCCACCGATGAAGGGCCAAGGTTCCCTTTCTCCATGGCGAATGAGAGAAAGGGGAGCAGAAGCTGAAGAAAGGAGAAGATGAGAGAGTGCGGGCTTCTGCGCCCCCCTCCCGCTCTTCTTAAAGGAGCGAGGTGGGGGCTCGACCGCCCTGCTCAGCGAATCAGGGCACGGGAGGAGCAGGGAATCAGGGCCGACCCGCTGCCTCCGCCTGTGACGGCTCAGTTTCCCACTTCCACCGCCCACGACCCCGAGTGCATGGGGGCCGCGTGGCGGGGATGCAGAACCAAGGCGACAGGTGAGGTAACCTCACCCCGCCCCGTGGTCACGGGGGGGGGGGGGTGGACGCCTCGAAAATCACGCACGCCACCCACGTCTCCCACGACGCCGCGATTGACGCGTGCCGTTACAAGGGAGCGCGGTGGATACGGAGTGGATTTTGTGAGGACCCAGGCCGCGCGTGCCCGTGCCCTGTTTTGGGCCTGGCCCAACAGCGCTCGGCACCGTGTATGGCCCAGGCCCGGGGGCTCCTGTCGGTGTACTAAAGTAGGGGTACCTTAGTACCCCGAACTTGTGCACGGGCAGTCGCAGCGTCCCGCGGCAAGGCTTGCCGGGCGTCCGCCAAGATCCTCCCCTATTCCTATTTACTACCATTCAAGAACAAAGTGTCAACTGAGAAGACAAGGCCCCGGCAAGAGGAGCTTGCCGGGAAGGACAAAGACCCCGGCAAGAGGAGCTTGCCGGGAAGGCCAACCAAGGCACTTCAGAAAACTTGCCGCGATGCCCCGCGCGTCCCGGCAAGGCACGGCGAGCGGCAAGCTTGCGGGTGCGACAAGGCAGCGGCCGCGGCAAGGCGCTTGCCGCGGCAAGGCTGCCACTCTGCACCCGAGCTCCAGCGCATCCGACGACGTGTCGCCCCAGGACCATCCCAGGAGCACGTGGCGAGGCGCTGTGCAGCCATGCGGTGCGAGGTGGCAAGCGAAGCTGACAGGGAGGCCATCGTGGCGATCGGTGGCGCCCCTAACGGTCGTTTCCTACACTGTTTGAGCGACCAGACGGGCATTAAATGCCTTTGTCCCCTGTCGTCAGAGTTAGGTAGGGGACACTGTTGGTAGTAGTTGTACCAACCTGCGTTTTTACCTTTTTACCCCTCTTTCTACACTGCCACCTGTCGGTGACCCCTTTAGACTATAAAAGGGAGGCCCGTGCGCACGTAGAAAGGGTTCCACGGTTCGGCCAGTTCGGCTCATTCGACTCATTCGACACCACACCCGCTCTCCCGAGCAAGAACAGAATACAAACACAAAGCAGCAGTAGGAGTTTTATCTCTCCGGAGAGCTCCGAAGCTGGGTAAAATCCCCCGCGCGCTCTCGCCTCGATCCGCTCTGCGTGCGCCCTCCGCTCCCTTGCTGGACAAGAAGGGGCCCCCTGCCCCATAGGTGCTCGTCCCCCACGACACTAACCACATCATTAAGCGTATAGATCCATATCAGCCCCTAACGAAGCAACGCATAAACTAGGGTTTAAGCTTCTGTCACTCTAGCAACCCATCATCTACTTATTACTTCCCCATGCCTTCCTCTAGGCCCAAATAATGGTGAAGTGTCATGTAGTCGACGTTCACATAACACCACTAGAGGAAAAGACAACATACATCTCATCAAAATATCGAACGAATACCAAATTCACATGACTAATAGCAAGACTTCACCCATGTCCTCAGGAACAAACGTAACTACTCACAAAGCATATTCATGTTCATAATCAGAGGAGTAATAATATGCATAAATAATCTGAACATATGATCTTCCACCAAGTAAACCAATTAGCATCAACTACAAGGAGTAATCAACACTACTAGCAACCCACAAGTACCAATTTGTGGTTTTGATACAAGATTGGATACAAGAGATGAACTAGGGTTTTGAGAGGAGATGGTGCTGGTGAAGATGTTGATGGAGATTGACCCCCTCCTGATGAGAGGATCATTGGTGATGATGTTGGTGATGATTTCCCCCTCCCGGAGGGAAGTGTCCCCGGCAGAACAGCTCCGCCAGAGCCCTAGATTGATTCCGCCAGAATTCTAGCTGCCGGCATTCCCCCTCTTCATGGTAAACCTTTTAAAATAAGAGAGAATAGCCATAGGTATTGAGATATAATGTGTAATAACAGCCCATAATGCAATAAATATTGATATAAAAGCATGATGCAAAATGGACGTATCAACTCCCCCAAGCTTAGACCTCGCTTGCCCTCAAGCGGAAGCCGAAATCGAAAAATATGTCCACATGTTTAGAGATAGAGGTGTCGATAAAAATAAAATACGGAAATGAGGGCATCATGATCATTCTAATAACAGCAACATATATAGATTTTGTCATATGATTTCATATGCTCAAGTGATAAGCAATTCACAATGTCAAGCATGGTTCAAAAACTTCATTGGGAACTAACAAACTATAATCTCAGTTATTGAAGCAATTGCAATTTATCGTAACATCAGAAAGAGTCAATAATAGAGCTTTTTAGCAAGCTCACATACTCAACTATCTCGTAGTCTCCTATAATTGCTAACACTCACGCAATACTTGTGGTTATAGAGTTTCAGCCGGACACTGAGAAAGATAGGGGCTTATTGTGTTGCCTCCCAACGTATTCACCTTTAGGTGATGTCAACAATAATAGCCTATGCCAACTTACATCCAATTGGATATATATATACATGATCTTTCAAACACGAGGAGCTTGCCAAAGGATAAAATGAAAAAGGGAATGAAGAGGATCACCTTGACTCAAGCATAAAGTAAAAACATAAAGTAAAAGATAGGCCCTTCACAGAGGGAAGCAGAGGTTGTCATGCGCGTTTAGGGTTGATGCACGAAATCTTAATGAAAAAGAACGTCACTTTATATTGCCCCTTGTATGTGGACCTTTATTATGCAGTCTGTCGCTTTTATTACTTCCACAACAAGTTCGTACAAAGCTTATTTTCTCTGCACTAATAAGTCATACATATTTAGAGAGCAATTTTTATTGCTTGCACCAATGACAACTTACTTGAAGGATCTTACTCAATCCATAGGTAGGTATGGTGGACTCTCATGGCAAAACTGGGTTTAAGGATATTTGGAAGCACAAGTAGTATCTCTACTTTGTGAAAGGAATTTGTCTAGCATGAAGGGGAAAGGCAAGCTCAACATGTTTGGAAGGTCAATGACAATATACTTTAACTGAGATGTCGGAAACCATAGACCATTATGTTGTCTTCCTTGTCCAACGTCAACTCTTTTAGCATGTCATACTTAATGAGTTCTTCGCAATCATAAACTATGTCCAAGATAATATATTTATATGTGAACCCCTCTTTCCTTATCACTTCCTATTAATTGCAATGATGACCAAGGCTACGTTCATCAACTCTCAACAATTTTTATGCCTCATACTTTCTATGTGTGAAGTTATCACTATCCATAAGATCAATATGAACTCTTTTATTCTTTCTACTTTCTCAAGATCATAGCAACGTAGCAAAGCCCTTGATTCAACACTAATCTTTATTATAGATAGC
Source organism: Triticum timopheevii (assembly GCA_963921465.1). Classification (NCBI taxonomy): domain Eukaryota; kingdom Viridiplantae; phylum Streptophyta; class Magnoliopsida; order Poales; family Poaceae; genus Triticum; species Triticum timopheevii. The sequence continues at coordinate 190,088,198 of OY997262.1, forward strand.
ACACGAACTCGATTACATAAAGATATCACAAAGCAAAACTCGAAACTACTTGATATCTAAATTTCAATCTACTAGATCAAGATACTACTAAAAGGATCGAACTAAATAAAGCAGTAAAGATAGGAGTGCGATGGTGATACGATACCGGGGCACCTCCCCCAAGCTTGGCAGTTGCCAAGGGGAGTGCCCATACCCATGTGATTATTTCCTCGAAGGTGATGGAGGTGGTGATGAGGACGGTGGATAATCGCACATTGAGCGTAAAAGTTCCTCCAACTTGCAGATAATGCCCTTAAGCCCAGCAATATGATCCTTCAACAGAATATTCTCCTGTGTAAGATACTTGTTTTGTATGCGAGCTAACTCAATCATCTTGAAAGCCTCAATCTCTGTTGGAGTAAATAGGTTAGGTAAAGGTTGAGGGATATCTTCTTCTTTCACCACCGGAGCTTGAACCTCCATGGCCTTCTTGATCCCTTCATCCTTGTTGATCTCTTCTGGTTCCTCTCTTTTCAGCTCTATCTTCAATAGCCAAGCATCCATGTCTTCGTTGTTGGAGGAGGGAGAAGCCATGGTGCTCTAAATCTGAAACAGAAACAACTCGAAACGAAAACAGAGGATATTTGCGTGATACAGTGGTCAAAACCTTCGGGAGTATATATAATGAATTTTTACCGACCAAAATACATAACATACAAGAAAACAGAGTCCGGGAGGCACACGAGGTGCCCACGAGACAGGGCGGTGCGCCCTACAGGGGGGCGCCCTCCACTCTCGTGGGGGCCTCGTGTCCCTTTCGGACTACTTCTTTCTTCCTAAAATTCTTAAATAATCCAAAACTGATAAAAATTGCCATTAGAGTTGTTTTGGAGTCGGATTACTTACCGTACCACATACCTATGACTTTTCGGAGTCTGGAACATTCTGGAAAGTGTTCCTTATGTATTCCTCAGGGGTTATGGTTTCAATAATATTAGTTTCAACATTTATAGGACTACCTGAAATATAATGTTTAATTCTTTGACCGTTTACCACCCTCGGATTTGTGCCTTCGAAGTTGTTGATTTTTATAGCACCAGAATGATAGACCTCCTCGATAACGTAGGGACCTTCCCATTTTGAGAGAAGTTTTCCTGCAAAAAATCTTAAACGAGAGTTGAATAATAACACATAATCTCCTACGTTAAACTCACGCTTTTGTATCCTCTTACAATGCCAGCGTTTGACTTTTTCTTTGAAAAGCTTGGCATTCTCATATGCTTGGGTTCTCCATTCATCAAGTGAGCTAATATCAAACAACCTCTTCTCACCAGCAAGTGTGAAGTCATAATTGAGCTCTTTGATAGCCCAATATGCTTTATGTTCAAGTTCAAGAGGTAAATGACATGCTTTTCCATAAACCATCTTATAGGGAGACATACCCATATGATTTTTGTATGCAGTTCTATAGGCCCATAATGCATCATCAAGTTTTTTGGACCAATTCTTTCTAGATCTATTCACAGTCTTTTGCAAAATTAATTTGAGCTCTCTATTGCTCAACTCTACTTGACCAATAGACTGCGGATGATAAGGAGATGCTATTGTATGATTGACATCATACTTAGCGAGCATCTTACGGAAGGCACCATGAATAAAATGTGAACCACCATCAGTCATAGGGACTCCAAACCTTGGAAAAATAACTTCTTTAAGCATTTTAATAGAAGTGTTATGATCAGCACTACTAGTTGGAATAGCTTCTACCCACTTAGTAACATAATCAACAGCAACTAAAATATGTGTATAACCATTAGAGGCAGGAAAAGGTCCCATATAATCAAAGCCCCAAACATCAAATGGTTCAATGACAAGAGAATAATTCATAGGCATTTCTTGACGTCTACTAATGTTACCTATTCTTTGACATTCATCACAAGATAAGACAAACTTACGAGCATCTTTGAAGAGAGTAGGCCAATAAAAACCAGATTGAAGTATCTTGTGTGCAGTTCTATCTCCAACATGGTGTCCTCCATAGGATTCAGAGTGACACTTGCATAGGATCTATTCTTGTTCATGCTCAGGCACACAATGTCTAATAACACCATCTACTCCTTTATAAAGGTGTGGATCATCCCAGAAGTAATGTCTTAAATCATAAACGAACTTTTTCTTTTGCTGGTATGTGAAACTAGGCGGTATATATTTAGCAACAATGTAATTAGCATAATCAGCATACCAAGGAGCAGTACGAGAAGCATTGACGACCGCGAATTGTTCATCAGGAAAGCTATCATTAATAGGCAGTGGGTCATCAAGAACATTCTCTAACCTAGACAAGTTATCTGCAACGGGGTTCTCAGCTCCCTTTCTATCAATAACATGCAAGTCAAATTCTTGGAGCAAGAGAACCCATCTAATGAGTCTAGTCTTAGCATCTTTCTTTTCCATAAGATATTTAATAGCAGCATGATCATTGTGAATAGTAACTTTGGAATCAACAATATAAGGCCTAAACTTATCACATGCAAACACAACTGCTAAGAACTCTTTTTCAGTAGTAGCATAATTCCTCTGGGCAGTATCAAGAGTCTTACTAGCATACTGGATAACATTCAATTTCTTATCGACTCTTTGCCCTAAAACATCACCTACAGCATAATCACTAGCATCGCACATAACTTCAAAAGGTAAATTCCAATCAGGTGGCTGAACAATAGGTGCAGTGATCAAAGCCTTCTTAAGTGTTTCAAATGCTTCTACACAATCATCATCAAAGACAAAAGGAATATCTTTTTGCAATAAATTAGTCAGAGGCCTAGAGATTTTAGAAAAGTCTTTAATGAACCTCCTATAAAAACCGGCGTGACCAAGGAAACTTCTTATACCTTTTATGTCCTTGGGACATGGCATCTTTTCAATAGCATCAACTTTGGCTTTATCAACTTCAATACCTCTCTCGGAGATCTTGTGCCCCAAGACAATGCCTTCATTAACCATAAAGTGACACTTTTCCCAATTCAGGATGAGACTAGTGTCTTTGCATCTCTGCAAAACTCGATCAAGGTTGCTCAAACAATCATCAAAAGAGGATCCATAGACGGAGAAGTCATCCATGAATACCTCACAAATCTTTTCACAAAAATCAGAGAATATAGCCATCATGCATCTTTGAAAGGTAGCAGGTGCATTACATAAATCAAAAGGCATACGTCTATAAGCAAAAGTACCAAAAGGGCAAGTAAAAGTAGTTTTAGATTGATCCTTCGCTGACACAGGTATCTGAGAGAAACCAAAATAACCATCTAGAAAGCAAAAATGTGTGTGTTTGGATAGCCTTTCTAGCATTTGATCAATAAAAGGTAAAGGGTAATGATCTTTCTTAGTAGCTTTATTTAACTTACGGAAATCAATTACCATCCTATAACCTATAATCATTCTTTGCGGGATCAATTCATCTTTATCATTAGGAACAACAGTAATGCATCCCTTTTTAAGAACACAATGGATAGGGCTTACCCATTCACTATCAGCAACGGGATAAATAATACCTGCCTCAAGGAGCTTTAGTATCTCCTTTCTTACCATTTCCTTCATCTTGGGATTTAATCGTCTTTGAGGATCTCTAACTGGTTTGGCCTCTTTCTCCACTGAAATTTTGTGTTGACATAATGTGGGACTAATGCCCTTAAGATCATCCAGAGTATATCCAATAGCAGCTCAGTGCTTCTTCAGAGTTTTCAATAATCTTTCTTCTTCTTTCTCTAAAACGTTAGCACTAATAATAACAGGATATATTTCTTTTTCATCAAGATAAGCATACTTAAGATTATCAGGTAATGTTTTGAGTTCAAACACGGGATCACCCTTGGGTGGAGGGGGATCCCCAAGAATTTCAACGAGAAGGTTATGTTTTAGCATAGGTTCCTGTTTAAGGAACACTTCATCTATTTCCTCCCTTTGCTTCATAAACATATTGTTTTCATGGTCTAGCAAATATTGTTCTAACGGATCAGTTGGAGGGACAGCAATGGAAGCAAGACCAATAATCTCATCCTTACTAGGTGGTTCCCTTTCACGAGGTTGTCTACTAAACATAACAAAATTAAACTCATGAGACATACCATCTATGCCAACAGTGACAATATTCCTTTCACAATTAATCTTAGCACTAGCAGTATTCAGGAAGGGTCTACCAAAAATAATGGGACAAAAATCATCTTGTGGGGAACCAAGAACAAGAAAATCAGCAGGGTATTTAACCTTCCCACACAAAACTTCAACATCTCTAACAATCCCAATAGGTTTAATGGTATCCCTATTAGCAAGCTTAATAGTAACATCAATGTCTTCTAATTCAACGAGTGCAATGTCATGCATAATTTCTTTATAAAGATCATAAGGTATCGCACTAGCACTGATCAAAGGTCCCATATCACATAAGCCGTGATAACAATGATCTCCTATTTGAACAGAAATAACAGGCATGCCTACAACAGGTCTACATGTCTTAGTATCGGGTCTAGCAATATTAGCAGTTTCACCCAAGAAAGAAATAACATGCCCATCTAAGTCCTCATCCAAGAGATCTTTAATCATAGCAATACTAGGTTCAGCATTAATTTGCTCAGGAGGTGTATAAGTCCTAGTATTACTCTTACGAACAACAGTCGAAGCTTTAGCATGATCTTTTATCCTAACAAGAAAAAGGAGGTTTTTCAACATAAGCAGTAGGAACAATAGGATCACTATAGGTAATAATCTTTTCTTGGACTGTAATAGGTGCAACTACTTTCACTTCAACAGGAGGATTATATTTAAACCACTTATCTTTAGGGAGATCAATGTGAGTAGCAAAAGTTTCACAAAAAGTAGCTACTATCTCAGAGTCAAGTCCATACTTAGCGCTAAATCCACGAAAAGCATCGGTATCAATAAAAGATTAACACAATCGAACTTAGGTGTCATACCTGACTCCTTACCATCGTCAGAACCCCAATCTTCAGAGTTGAGTTTAATTCTTTCCAATAAGTCCCATTTGAAATCAATAGTCTTCAGCATATATGAACCAGCACAGGAAGTATCGAGCAGGTTGTGATTATCAAGAGAAAGCCGAGCATAAAAATTCTGAATAATCATTTCCCGAGAGAGCTCATGATTGGGGCATGAATATAACATTGACTTAAGCCTCCCCCAAGCTTGAGCGATGCTTTCTCCTTCGTGAGGCCAGAAATTATATATGTAATTACGATCACAATGAACAAGATGCATAGGATAGAACTTCTGGTGAAATTCCAACTTCAATCGCTTATAATTCCAAGATCTCGTATCATCACATAGCCTGTACCACGTCAATGCGTCTCCCTTCAAAGATAAAGGGAAGACCTTCCTTTTGACAACATCATCGGGAATACCTGCAAGCTTAAATAATCCACAAACTTCATCCACAAAGATAAGGTGTAAATCGGGATGCAATGTTCTGTCTCCTACAAATGGATTAGCTAGCAGTTTCTCTATCATACCCGAAGGAATCTCAAAGTGAATATTTTCATAAAGTTTAGTAGGTTGAGGAGCAACTCTTTGCTCTTCTAGTTGGGGTGAAGATACCCCAAACAAGCCCCTCAAAGGATTAGTTTCCATAGTGATAAGTAACAGAAAATTTCAGCACACTATATAAATGTTTCCTTACCAAGTTCCACTCACCAAAAGCGCTACACTCCCCAGCAACGGCGCCAGAAAAGAGTCTTGATGACCCACAAGTGTAGGGGATCTATCGTAGTCCTTTCGATAAGTAAGAGTGTTGAACCCAACGAGGAGCAGAAGGAAATGATAAGCGGTTTTCAGTAAGGTTTTCTCTGCAAGCACTGAAATAGTAGGTGATAGATAGTTTTGTGATAAGATAAATAGTAATGAGTAACAAGTAAATAAAGTAAATAAAGTACAGCAAGGTGGCCCAATCCTTTATGTAGCTAAGGATAAGCCTGGACAAATTCAAATAATGATAAAGGAGCTCCCGAGGACACATTGGGAATTATCGTCAAGCTAGTTTTCATCACGTTCATATGATTCGCGTTCGGTACTTTGATAATTTGATATGTGGGTGGACCGGTACTTGGGTACTGCCCTAACTTGGACAAGCATCCCACTTATGATTAACCCCTATTGCAAGCATCCGCAACTACAAAAATGAGTATTAAGGTAAACCTAACCACAACATTAAGCGTATGGATCCATATCAGCCCCTAGCGAAGCAACACATAAACTAGGGTTTAAGCATCTGTCACTCTAGCAACCCATCATATACTTATTACTTCCCCATGCCTTCCTCTAGGCCCAAATAATGGTGAAGTGTCATGTAGTCGACGTTCACATAATACCACTAGAGTAAAAGACAACATACATCTCATCAAAATATCGAACGAATACCAAATTCACATGACTACTAATAGCAAGACTTCACCCATGTCCTCAGGAACAAACGTGACTACTCACAAAGCATATTCATGTTCATAATCAGAGGAGTCATAATATGCATAAAGAATCTGAACATATGATCTTCCACCAAGTAAACCAATTAGCATCAACTATAAGGAGTAATCAACACTACTAGCAACCCACAGGTACCAATTTGTGGTTTTGATACAAGATTGGATACAAGAGATGAACTAGGGTTTTGAGAGGAGATGCTGCTGGTGAAGATGTTGATGGAGATTGACCCCCTCCTGATGAGAGGATCGTTGGTGATGACATTGGTGATGATTTCCCCCTCCCGGAGGGAAGTGTCCCCGGCAGAACAGCTCCACCAGAGCCCTAGATTGATTCCGCCAAGGTTCCACCTCGTGGTGGCGGAGTTTCGTCCCGTAAGCTTGCCCATGATTTTTTCTAGGATAAAAGTGATGATATAGTAGAAGATGGACGCCGGAGGCCCACTAGGGGGCCCAGGATATAGGGGGCGCGCCCTATAGGGGGGCATGTCTCCTGGACAGGGTGTGGGCCCCCTGGCCTATTTCTTTCACTCATAAATTCTTATTAATTCCAAAAATTTGTTTCATGGAGTCTCAGGACTTTTGGAGTTGTGCAGAATAGGTTTCCAACGTTTGCTCCTTTTCCAGCCAGAATTCCAGCTGCCGGCATTCCCCCTCTTCATGGTAAACCTTGTAAAATAAGAGAGAATAGCCATAAGTATTGAGATATAATGTGTAATAACAGCCCATAATTCAATAAATATTGATATAAAAGCATGATGCAAAATGGACGTATCATGCATACAAGGTGAGAAGAACCTCAATGACCTTTTGAGCAATCAAAAGGAAGTTGTGGCCAAGGAGGGAGTTGGGTTCACACCCAAGTCCAAGAACAACAAGAAGAATGACAAGGCCAAAGACCTCCTCCTCTCAAGCAAACTTTTGTGAAGGAGGGAGAGGGTGCTCCTAAGGAGAAGAAGAACAATGTGAAGGGTGGTGATGTCAAAAAGGGCAATGCCACCCCTTCCAACAAAGCCGACGACTTTAACCCTTCTTATGTGTTGTGTCGTGCTAGTGATGGGCATGTTTATGCTAAATTTGTTGGTTATCCTTATGACTACATTGAATGGTCTATTTGGGTTCCTAAGACCCTTGTTACTAACATCAAAGGACCCATTACAAAATGGGTACCTAAAACCAAGCATTGATCTCTTGTAGGTGTTTGCTTCCGATGGGGGATCATGGTTGCTCGATAGTGGAGCAACAAATCATATGACCGGAAGCAAGGACTTGGTGGTGGACGTGCACAAGATTCCTTCTATGCCCACCAACGTCGAGTGGGGTGATGCCTCGTCTTCTAAGGTATTGGGTCTTGGCAAGGTTGTCATTTCTCATGATCTAACGATCGAGAAAGTCATGCTTGTTGAGTCCCTTGCTTACAATATACTTTCGTCAACTTGCACTCATGGGCCTTGCCACTTTCTTTGATATTGATACCATGGCCCTCTTGTGGAGCAAAACTCTTAAAGTAGCCTTCGTTGGGCATGTCGAGAATGGTCTTTACGTGATTAACTTTTCGGAGTGACCCACTAAGACTGCGACAAGCCTAATGGCTAAAGTTGATGTGGGATGGCTTTGGCATCACCGTTTAGCCCACGTCAATATGAGATCTTTGCAAAGTCTTCTCAAGGGGGACCATGTCCATGGACTAACAAATGTTAGTTTTGCCAAAGATCGTGCTTGCAGTGCTTGTATCGAAGGAAAGCTTCATGAGAAGGCTCACCCTCCCACGACTATCATCTACTCGAAGAGACCCTTGGAGCTCCTTCATCTGGATCTCTTTGGGCCTCCATCCTTTGATAGTCTTGGGGGTAGAAAGTATTGCTTGGTGATTGTGGATGATTATTCAAGATACACTTGGGTTTATTTCTTCAAGAGGAAGAGTGAGACTCAACAAACCGTCAACGACTTTGCAAATGAAGCTCAACGTCAACATGATGCAAAGATCTTGACAATAAGAAGTGATAACGGCACCGAGTTCAAGAACTACACCTTGGATGAGTTTCTTAGTGATGAGGGGATCAAGCATCAATATTCTGCACCTTATACCCCTCAACAAAATGGTGTCGCGGAGAGGAAGAACCGGACGTTGATGGATGCGACAAGGTCCATGATGGCAGAGTTCAAGTCGCCATACAACTTTTGGGCCGAAGCCTTCAACACAGCATGTCATGCATCCAATCGGCTCTATCTCCGCAAAGGGTTGAACAAGACTCCTTATGAAATACTTACCGGTAACAAGCCCAACCTCAAGTACTTTCGGGTGTTCGGGTGTAAGTGTTTCATTCTCAAGAAAGGTGCTCGTTTGTCTAAATTTGAGGCTAGAGGTTATGAGGGCAAATTTGTTGGTTATGCTACAAACTCTCATGCTTACCGTGTTCTCAACAAGTCCACCGGACTCATTGAGGAGACGTGTAACATGGAGTTTGACGAAAATAACGGCTCCCAAGTGGAGCAAAGTGGTACTTGTGATGTAGGTGATGAAATTCCTCCCCAAGCCATAAGAAGAATGGGTGTTGGTCATATCCTACCCATTGAGGAACCCCTTGTGACCGAAGGAGAAGGACAATGCTCCACTCAGGTGGAGCCATCACGAACCCAAGACCCACACGCTTCCGAAGAACAAAGTGTAGGCCCTCAACCTCTTAAACAAGACCAAGGGCAAGATCAACGTCAAGATGGTGGTGAACCACCAAATGATTCCCAAGGTCAAGTTCTCCCCCTTGAGCAAGTTCAAGATCAAGAGCAAGCTCAAGATCAAGAACAAGCTCAAGACGGCGCTCAAGATGATCAAGTTACGCCTCCTCTTTCCACATTCGAGGAGGAACTAGAGCGTCGTGCCGCGAAGATTGCTTCCAAGCTCACCACCAAAGGTCATCTCATGGAGAATGTGGTTGGAAGCCTAAGAAAGGGGGTAAGCACTCGTAGAAAATTAGCAAACTATTGTGAACATCACGCGTTTGTCTCTTGTGTTGAACTCCAAAAGGTCTATGAGGCGCTCGAAGATCCGGATTGGCTCAATGCCATGCATGAAGAACTCAACAACTTCGAGTACAACAAGGTGTGGAGATTGGTGCCAAGGCCATCGGGGAACCACAATGTCATTGGAACCAAGTGGATATTCAAGAACAAGCAAGATGCTAATGGGACCATCGTTCGCAACAAGGCAAGATTGGTAGCACAAGACTACTCCCAAGTCGAGGGTATCGACTACGGTGAAACCTTTGCTCCCGTTGCTCGCCTTGAATCCATTCGTTTGTTGATTGCTTATGCTTCCCATCACAACTTTAAGTTGCAACAAATGGATGTGAAGAGTGCTTTTCTTAATGGTCCTATTAATGAGTTGGTTTATATCAAGCAACCCCCCGGGTTCGAGGATCCCTACTTCCCCGATCATGTGTATCAACTCGATAAGGCACTCTATGGCCTTAAGCAAGCCCCACGTGCGTGGTATGACCACCTTACCGAGTTTTGTAAAATCGTGGTTTTGAAGTTGGGAAAATCGATCCCACTCTTTTTACTAAGAAGGTCAAAGGGGAGTTGTTTGTGTGCCAACTATATGTTGATGATATTATATTTGGTTCCCCTAACAAAACTTTCAATGAGGAATTTGCCGCTTTCATGACCTCTAAGTTCAAGATGTCTTCGATGGGAGCGTTAAAGTTCTTCCTCGGTTTCGATATCAAGCAAAGAAGAGAAGGTACTTTCATCAACCAAGCCAAATACACTCAAGACATGCTAAAAAGATTCAAGCTAAGTGATGTCAAGCCGGCTACCACTCCAATGCCCACCAAGTGCCAACTTGACATTGATCCCAATGGTAGAGCAGTGGATCAAAAGGTATATCGCTCCATGATTGGATCCTTGCTTTACCTTTGTGCATCTAGACCGGATATCATGTTGAGTGTGGGAATGTGTGCACGGTTTCAAGTCGCACCGAAGGAAAGCCACTTTGTGGCGGTCAAGCGAATCTTCCGATATTTGGCTCATACCCCAAACTTTGGCTTATGGTACCCAAGAGGAGCAAACTTCAAGCTTGAAGGATATACGGGTTCTGATTGGGCCGGAGACAAAGTGGATAGGAAGTTCACTTCCGGAGGGGGCCAATTTCTTGGTTGCTCTTTGGTGAGCTGGTCTTCCAAGAAGCAAAGTTGTGTGTCTCTCTCGTCCACCGAAGCGGAGTATGTGGCGGCCAGTAGTTGTTGTGCACAAATATTATGGATGAGGCAAACTTTAAAGGATTACGGTGTCATTTGTGACAAAGTGCCTCTTTGGTGTGACAATGAAAGTGCCATCAAGATTTCTCTCAACCCGGTGTAACACTTCAAGACGAAGCATATTGAGATTCGGTATCACTTCATCCGGGATCATATTAGGCGAGGGGAGATCGAGCTCAAGTATGTCAACACTCATGATAACCTTTCAGATATTTTCACGAAGCCCTTGGATGAAGCAAGATTTCGCGAGTTAAGGCATGAGCTAAATATCATTGATTCGAGCAATGTGACTTGAACCCTTGCACACCCCACCACACTCAACTTGTTGTCTAGTTTAGGTGTAGGCATGGACATAGGGGGAGTGTTGTTCTCTCGATGAACTCTCCCTCCCCCCATTATGCATAAATTGATCAACTCTTTCACATTAGCCATTTTTGATGGTACGTCTGCTTCAAAGACGAGTTTTGGTCATGGGCCCAAGGATAATTCTTCGCGGTGCCATACCAATCACCTCAAACATAGGTGGCTCCGGCCACCGCCCTCTCCTTGGAGAGGTTGTGTCTCATTTTTGGTCCTTGTTGCCTCTTGTTTTTCCCTCTTCATGCCAAGCTTGTGTTTGCAGTGTCTCGCGTGTTAGCTCGTTGGTGTGTGTGTTCTCTTGAGTTTGAAACTGCATTTTCTTGGGTTCACGGTACTACCGTGGCCTGCCACGATACTACCGCAAGGACATGGTACTACCGCAACCAGCATGGCAGTAATTTTTTACTGCCGCTGGTGGAGCAGTACTACCGCCCACGGCGCGGTACTTCCGCCCGGGCGGTACTACCGGAATGATGCGCGGTACTACCATGGAGTAGCGAGCGCGTGGGGGTTAAGAGCGGGCAGGGGGAGTTCCAACTCCCCCATACCCATTCACTCTTTCTTCCCCACGTCGCCTCTCTCTCCTACCCACGAATGGCGCCGGAGACCCTCGCCGGATCTCCATCTCCGGCTGCTCTCCTCGGATTTCGACCGGTGGGATCGTTCCCCACCACTTCCTCTTGCCATGGAACAAGGTTTGTCCCCAAATCCCTCTCTTTTTGGTTTGTTCCTTTGCTTCTAAGTTTTTGGAGAGATGCTAGTTGTTCTTGAGGTTTTAGGCTAAATCTGTGCAAGAGTAGGATGTAGGAGAGTAGTAATGCGTAGAGATAGTACATGATATGTTGCCCCGTGGTAGATTTGATCAACCATAGTACCTCTTTGTTGTCACAGTTGTACTCAGATCCAGTTGCAGTTTTGGATCTGAAACCGTGTGGTACTACCACACCTATAGCACGGTACTACCGCCCATGTGGTACTACCGCACCTCCGGCGTGGTACTACCGCCCACACGGTACTACTGTGACTTGGAGCGGTACTAATTTTTTAGTAACGCGCGACCAAGCAGTGCTACCGTTGTTGTCAAATCTAGCTTGTGGCAATTATCAAGTACAAGTTCTACTTGTTTCACTTTTTTGTTGTGCTCTTTGCACTGATCCTTCGCGCGTCTCTTGCGTGTTTGTTTTGTGGTGTGTGGATCAGGTGTTCCTGCTCGCCGTTTGAGGGAGTCCCAGATTAGGGGGTGTCCGGATAGCCGGACTATGACCATTGGCCGGACTCCTGGACTATGAAGATACAAGATTGAAGACTTCGTCCCGTGTCCGGATGGGACTTTCCTTGGCATGGAAGGCAAGCTTGGCGATACGGATATGTAGATCTCCTACCATTGTAAACGACTCTGTGTAACCCTAGCCCTCTTCGGTGCCTATATAAACCGGAAGGTTTTAGTCAATAGGACAAACAACAATCATACCATAGGCTAGCTTCTAGGGTTTAGCCTCTCTGATCCGTGGTAGATCTACTCTTGTACTACCCATATCATCAATATTAATCAAGCAGAAGTAGGGTTTTACCTCCATCGAGAGGGCCCGAACCTGGGTAAAAACATCGTGTCTCTTGTCTCCTGTTACCTTCCGCCTAGACGCACAGTTCGGGACCCCCTACCCGAGATCTGCCGGTTTTGACACCGACATTGGTGCTTTCATTGAGAGTTCCTCTGTGTCGTCACCGTCAGGAAGGATGCCTCATCCCGTCTTTAAAGATGGCACTGTTGCTAAAAGAGCTCTGGCTATCGGCCAAACTCTCCGGCTAGGCGGCTTCCTTATGACCGCCAGTTCGGCCGCCGCGCCGACGATGACTTCTCAAGTCATCGAAAGCAATCTTCACGTTAACTCGGAACTCGCCGAGCAGTTAGATCCGATGGAGCTCTCTTCCTTAAACGAGCTCTTGGATCACATCGCCGCCCTGGGAGTCGCTACAGACTACGATCAGATTGGGCCTAAACCTAATTTGAGAGAGATTAACTCTCCCCAGGTTACCCACCACGTTGCTGTGGTAGAGGAACAATACGGTGACCCTTCTTATATCTTAAGGACTAGCTATGTCCGGATCCCCGATCCCTCCATGCCGGATTCCCGCGGAGGGGAGGATGTTACTCAAGCCCTGAACCTAAAGTCAGGCAGCGGGCTAGATCCATTGGACAACATCCAAGAACCCAAGCTTCCAAGTTTGGAAACTACTTGGCCCCTGATTCTTGAAGTGGACAGGTTTCCGAATTTAATTCCACCCGCCCACCCAAACATAAGCGATCTATCCCAAATCCGGCAAGAGCCCGCAGAAACAGTACACCATTACTGTGCCAGATTCCTCCTGGTTATGAACAGGATAAATGACTACCGTGAGGAGGATGCAATTTCATTCTTCTGCAATAATTGCACGGACAAGGGAATCCTCAACACCGTAAGTCATCATGAAATTACACGCTTCGCTGACTTGGCGTCCATAGCACGAAAGTACTGTGTGATGGAAAGTGCCTGGAAAACCGAAATCAAATTTTGGGACAATCCGGCCCTGAATACAACCCCAGTCCGAAATAAAAGGGCGCATTATCGCCAGGCACCTGAGTTAAACACCAAAAAGCAAAAACCCTCTATAGGGCATGGAACCGTACTGGAAGGATGGCTCAATGGATCCTGCAAAATTCATAGTACAGAGGGTGCCACTCCAACTCATAGCCTTAGAGCATGTTGGATACTACGGCAGGTGGCCAAAAGTGGCGAAGAGCTTCTAACTCCAGAGCACCAACCCAAGGATACCAGTACGGTATTAACAGTCTTCGAGACTTTCGCATCAAATAATATGCGGAAACGAACACTCCGCAGCCTTGCCGAAGTCTACCAATTAGCAACAATAAACCCATGGAGTGACACGGCTATTACCTTTAATGCCAGTGACGAACCTAAATTCCGAACAGCCTGAGCACCAGCCGCATTGGTCCTCAGTCCAATAGTGGACGGCTTTCGCCTTACCAAGGTACTCATGGACGGTGGCAGCGGATTGAACCTCATTTACGAGGAAACCCTCCGAAAAATGGAAATAGACTGGAGCCGCATTGAGCGAAGCAGCACAACCTTTAGAGGAATAATCCCCAGTCGGGAAGCATGCTGTACTGGAAAAATCACACTGGATGTGGTGTTCGGCACGCCGGATAATTACAGGTCCGAGGAGGTCACGTTCCAAGTGGCCCCGTTCAACAGCGGATATCACGCTCTATTAGGGCGAGAGGAATTCACAATTTTCCAAGCTATACCCCATTACGGGTACATGAAGCTCAAAATGCCCGGGCCCAACGGAATCATCACTCTTGCTAGTGACCCGGACATAGCACTCCGCGCCGAAAACAAGACAGCCGCACTGGCCCTTGAGGCACTATCCGAAGACCTAGTAGCCGAGGAACTCTTTGCGCTGCGCTCCATGGTGAATAGGGACGATGTGATACTCGATAAGAGATCCAAGTCCACCTCCTTTAAACCAGCGTACGAAATAGTCAAATTCCAAGTCCATCCAACGGACCCTACAAAAACGGCCTCCATCGTGGCACAATTAAACCCTGATGTAGACGCCGAACTACGAGAATTCCTACGTGAAAATTGGGACATTTTTTCTTGGCACCCTTTAGACATGCCAGGAATCCCACGTCGGCTGGCCGAGCATAGCCTAAACATCCTAAAAGGATTCTAGCCAGTCAAGCAGGCTCATTGGCGTTTCTCCGAACCCAAGAGACAAGCCATGGGAGAGGAGCTAGCCTAATTACTGGAGGTCGGATTCATCAGAGATATAAAACATCCGGACTGGCTAGCAAACCTGGTGATGGTACCAAAGAAGGACAAATCCTGGCGCCTATGCGTCGACTTTAAGGACCTCAACAAGGCTTGCCCAAAGGATCCCTTCCCCCTCCCCCGCATCGATCAAATTATCAACGCTACCGCAGGACATGATTCATTGTGTTTCCTCGACGCATACTCCGGCTACCACCAAATTAAGATGCAGAGCCCGACCAGGCCGCAACGGCATTCATCACCCCATACGTCCCATTCTGCTTCAACACAATGCCCTTTGGGCTCAAAAACACTGGCGCAACATATCAACGCATGATTCAGACATGTCTGGCAAACCAGATCGGCAAAACAGTGGAGGCATACATAGACGATGTGGTCGTCAAAACCAAGCACGTCGAAACTCTAGTAGACGATTTGAGGCTCACGTTCGATAATCTCCGAACATATGACATTAAGCTTAACCCGGAAAAATGTGTTTTCGGCGTACCAGCCGGAAAGCTCTTGGGCTTCATTGTATCCGGTAGAGGAATTGAAGCAAACCCAGCCAAGATCCGAGCTCTGTCACAATTGGATATCCCAAAGGACCTCAAACAAAAACAAAAATTGACGGGATGCATAGCGGCTTTAAGCCGCTTTATCTCCCGTTTAGGAGAAAAGGCATTACCCCTTTATCACCTCCTCCGATGCACCGAACACTTTGAGTGGACGGATGCCGCCACGGCCGAACTCGAAGAAATAAAAGCCATATTGGCAACAACCCCGGTCCTGGCCGCGCCCAACATGGGCGAACAAATGCTATTATATATCGCGGCAACTCACCAAGTGGCGAGCGCGGTGCTCGTTGTCGAACGAGAAACGGACGGACACAAGTTCCCCCTTCAAAAACCAGTTTACTACGTGTCTACTGTCCTAACTCCATGCAAGTCATGGTACCCGCATTATCAGAACATAGCGTACGCGGTGTTCATGGCATCCCGGAAGCTGCGACACTACTTTCAAGAATGTTTGATAACAGTAGCCTCCGAAGTACCTCTTAATGACATTATAAACAACCGCGACGCGACGGGCCGGATTGCCAAATGGGCCATTGAGCTCCTCCCGTTCGACATAACCTATAAGCCACGGCGGGCTATTAAGTCACAAGTTTTGGCCGATTTCGTCGCCGAATGGACTAAAGCCGAACTCCCTAAAGAGTACAGCGCGTATTCCAACTTGAACATGCACTTCGACGGCTCCAAAATGTTGGCTGGTTTGGGGGCTGGCGTCATTCTGACGTCCCCAACAGGAGATACGGTTCAATACGTACTCCAGATAATGTATACGGACTCCAACAATGCAGCCGAATACGAGGCCCTTCTACTTGGCCTCCGGATGGCAGTCTCCATGGGCATTCGACGCCTAGAGGTGCGCGGGGATTCGAACCTCACGATATCCCAAATCAATGGGACTTCGATGCCAAGGATCCGAAAATGGCAGCTTATCGCAACACCGTCCTAAAAATGTCAGCTCGGTTTGAGGGGCTCAAATTTCACCATATAGCCCGGGATAACAACCAGGCAGCAGACGTATTGGCACACATTGGCGCAAAGCGCGATGCCGTCCCTCCCAGCATCTTCCTAGAGAGGCTGTTCAAGCCATCCGTACTATGGGAGGGGGAATCCGGAAATAACAACCCGGACCCAACCGCACTGCCCGACACCGAACATTCTGACACAATTGGCGGTTCTGCCAACGAAGTAACATCCTCAGCCCACATAATAATGGCAGTCATTGCCCCGTGGACGAAACCATTCCTAGCCTACCTAACCAGGCAGGAACTTCCCAAGGACCAAAACGAGGCGCGCTGCATAGTGCGGCGATCTAAAGCCTATAAGGTCCATGAGGGAGAGCTTTACAAGAAAAGCACAACCGGAGTCCTTCAAAGGTGTATCTTCGAAGAGGAAGGGCGGAATCTTCGGGCTGAAATTCATGCCGGACTCGGCGGGCACCACGCCGCAGCCCGGGCCCTTGTAGGCAAGGCCTTCCGTACAGGATTTTATTGGCCGACGGCCCGGGAAGATGCTCAAGACTTAGTCCAACGATGCGTCGGTTGCCAGCTCTTTGCTAATCAAAGCAACATGCCACCCACCGCCCTCAAAACTATACCCATAACCTGGCCCTTCGCGGTCTGGGGGCTTGACATGGTTGGACCCCTTAAAGGAGGAACCCACAAGCAAAAATACCTACTGGTCATGGTGGATAAATTCACCAAATGGATAGAGGCCAAACCTGTTAAGACGGCCAAATCCGGACCGGTGATAGACTTCATATCAGGGGTCGTACACCATTACGGCGTCCCCCATAGCATCATCACTGATAACGTCATGAACTTTACGGCCGACGAGGTCAAACTCTGGTGCAAAAACATGGGCATCAAGCTCGACTATGCTTCAGTCTATCACCCTCAAACTAACGGTCAAGTCGAGCGAGCAAATGGTCTAATCATGAGCGGCATCAAACCCAGATTAGTGTGGTCCCTCAAGGAATCTAACACGCACTGGGTAGAGGAGCTCGACTCCGTACTCTGGGGGCTGCGGACCACTCCGAATCACACCACCAGATTTACACCATTCTTTATGGTATACGGTGCAGAGGCAGTTCTGCCCTGCGACATAATTCATGACTCACCTCGTGTGCGCATGTACGAAGAAAGAGAAGCCGAGCTCGATCGGCAGGACAGTTTGGACGCATTAGAGGAGGAGCATGACGTGGCAAAAGCCCATTCCGCATTCTATCAACAGCAAGCTCGAAGATATCAAAGCAGAGAAGTACGGGCCAAAACTTACAATGTTGGCGAGTTAGTTCTACGCCTGCCGGACAAGAAAAAGGACAAACTAAAGCCCAAATGGGAAGGTCCCTTTATCATTGACCAAGTCCTGACTGGTGGAGCATACCGTCTGCGAGATGCATTGGATAACCGACTCGAGCCGAACCCATGGAACGCAGCCCGTCTCGGAAGATTCTACGCCTAGCGCCGGATTCCGAGTTCGTCTCCTTCCTCCGTCTATATTTTACATATTAGTTGTCTTCTGTTTCTCTCCTTCTCCCTCCTTTTCTATTACAGCCTTTGAAAGCTTGTTTGTGCATTGTTCACACACACTTGATGCGCTATCCGCGCTCATTATACCTGGGGGATTCTTTAACAGAAGCTTATTTATACGGGCTTCATGCCCAACACATGTGTCACACTTCTGCATGTACCTTTTATTCACCATTATATGCATCGATATGACTTAAGTTTTGGCCAAGCTGGGTTGCCTGGCTCCTGTGCTTACCCCTACGTTCCCGATTGTTCGGCTAGGTGGTAAAGGGAGCACCTCTGCGATTGTTACTGCCGGGTCAGCCAGAAGTGTACCTCAGACTGGGTGAACCCGAAAGCTAGCGTTCTTAAAGGAATATTCGGTCGGTGAACAAAAAGATGATTTAATACCTATTTTTCTGCCCCCAGATGTTTTTCTGCTTTTTTCGCAGTCCGGACATGCACTTTAGGGCATGCCTCCTAGGGAAAGGAACCCCTAACGGAACTATTCTCCCTGGAAGATGTTTCTTACTAGCCATGTAATATAACATAACTAGTTGGGCACTTGTCTGATAAAGCACTAGTGACCCCTACGCCTGGTCTCCATGCATGCCCCGGTTCTTATATAATCGCAAGGGTATTCGTACACACTCCGGATTATTGGGTCTCGAGGTTGAAGCGAAAAGGTCCACTATGACAAACAATCTACAATCCGGCTAGAAGGCATTTTTCATGTCATCTTAAATTACATAGTCAATTCGACTGATTGTATTCCTCTTCAATGCCATCTAATAGGCTGTCTAGTTTACAGTCCTGCTGGGGATACTTTGCGGCCAACTCTACTTGGCCGTACACTAAGCTCACAGGGATCTCCTTCCCATCGGGCCCCACAGGTCCGACCTTGGCCATGTGGTTTGGGTCAGCCTTCGTCTACCGCGTCTTCACCATGGCCCAGGCCTCCCTGGCACCTTGATGGCAGGCCGATATCTTCCATAATCGGAAGCACCGCCGCGCTCCCTGAAGCCTCTCTGCAAGCTCTCCAAGGCCTTCGGGCAGGGGGACAGATGGCCACAAGGCCTGGGCGACGTCTTTCATCACCTGCCGAACTCATTCGTGCAGTTGCAAGAGCTCGAGAAGAAGATCAACCGTAGAACCGGGCATTTCCTTAGCAGGACGGCCTGTGAGCATACCTACAGACATAACTCTGTTAGTCGACTTCCTCGCCGAACTCTTTTTCAAAGTTCGTTCAAGCACTTACTAAAAATGTCGCGTCGAAGCCGCCGATTCTCCTTAACGGTGTCAGAAAGCTGGGCACGAACATCCTTTAGTTCCTCACCCAGATGGGTGTTGGCATCTTGGAGATTATTTTTCTCTTGCCTCGCCCTTGTAAGCACATTCTCGCTGGTCTTTAACCGGCGCATGAGTTGTTGCTTGTCCGGATCTATCCCGGCGCCATCTGCAATATTATTGTCAGACTTATACACACGCCGCACTTCACAATTTACTTATCTTTTGAAGCATATATTACCAGAGGGGGTCTCTTTGGCTTCCCCCGCTGCAGCTAGTGCGGCCTCAAGTTGGGCTTTGCACTCCTCCAGCTCCTGGGACAGTTGGGTATTCTTTTCTGAAAGATCCTACACAATAAATGATCCTTAAATCAGTTATTCTAATTATTTCAAGTCTCGGGGGCTACTGGCATATATAACTGTCAAATTTTCTCACCCGTATGTCTTTTACATACTGCTCCGTGGCTCTGGCTAGACCAATGTTGTTGGGGAACGTAGTAATTTCAAAAAATGTCCTGCGCACACAAAAGATCATGGTGATGGTATAGCAACGAGAGGGGAGAGTGTTGTCCACGTACCCTCGTAGACCGTAAGCGGAAGCGTTAGCACAACGCGGTTGATGTAGTCGTACGTCTTCACGATCCGACCGATCCAAGTACCGAACGTACGGCACCTCCGAGTTCAGCACACGTTCAGCTCGATGACGATCTCCGGCCTCCGATCTAGCAGAGCTTCGGAGATGAGTTCCGTCCGCACGACGGCGTGGTGACGATGATGATGTTCTACCGGCGCAGGGCTTCGCCTAAACTCCGCGACGATATGACCGAGGTGGAATATGGTGGAGGGGGGCACCACACACGGCTAAGGAACGATCCGTAGATCAACTTGTGTGTCTATGGGGTGCCCCCACGCCCCCGTATATAAAGGATCAAGGGGGGAGGCCGGCCGGCCCTTGGGGCGCGCCAAGGAGGGGGGGGGAGTCCTCCTCCTAGTGGGAGTAGGACTCCCCTTTCCTAGTCCAACTAGGAAGGAGGAAGGGGGAAGGAAAGAGGGGGAGAGGGAGAGGGAAAGAGGGGCCGCGCCCCCCTCCCCTAGTCCAATTCGGACTCCCCTTGGGAGGGGGCGCGCCACCTCCTGGGCTGCTGCCCTCTCTCTCCCCTCAGGCCCACTAAGGCCCAATACTTCCCCGGGGGGTTCCGGTAACCGCTCTGGCACTCCGATTTTCTCCAAAATCACCCGGAACACTTCTAGTGTCCGAATATAGTCGTCCAACATATGA
Organism: Triticum timopheevii; assembly: GCA_963921465.1. Taxonomy (NCBI): domain Eukaryota; kingdom Viridiplantae; phylum Streptophyta; class Magnoliopsida; order Poales; family Poaceae; genus Triticum; species Triticum timopheevii. The sequence continues at coordinate 190,108,740 of OY997262.1, forward strand.
ATCTTTATGTCTCGACCATTTCGAGACTCCTCGTCATGTCTGTGATCACATTCGGGACTACGAACAAACTTCGGTACATCAAAACTTATAAACTCATAATGAAACTGTCATCGTAACGTTAAGCGTGCGGACCCTACGGCTTCGAGAACTATGTAGACATGACCTAGAACTATTCTCGGTCAATAACCAATAGCGGGACCTGGATGCCCATATTGGTTCCTACATATTCTACGAAGATCTTTATCGGTCAAATCGCATAACAACATACGTTGTTCCCTTTGTCATCGGTATGTTACTTGCCCGAGATTTGATCGTCGATATCCAATACCTAGTTCAATCTCGTTACCGGCAAGTCTCTTTTCTCGTTCCGTAATACATCATCCCGCAACTAACTCATTAGTTACAATGCTTGCAAGGCTTAAGTGATGTGCATTACCGAGTGGGCCCAGAGATACCTCTCCGACAATCGGAGTGACAAAACCTAATCTCGAAATACGCCAACCCAACATGTACCTTTGGAGACACCTGTAGTACTCCTTTATAATCACCCAGTTACGTTGTGACGTTTGGTAGCACCCAAAGTGTTCCTCCGGTAAACGGGAGTTGCATAATCTCATAGTTACAGGAACATGTATAAGTCATGAAGAAAGCAATAGCAATATACTAAACGATCAAGTGCTAGGCTAACGGAATGGGTCATGTCAATCACATCATTCTCCTAATGATGTGATCCCGTTAATCAAATGACAACTCTTTTGTCCATGGCTAGGAAACATAACCATCTTTGATAAACGAGCTAGTCAAGTAGAGGCATACTAGTGACACTATGTTTTGTCTATGTATTCACACATGTATTATGTTTCCGGTTAATACAATTCTAGCATGAATAATAAACATTTATCATGATATAAGGAAATAAATAATAACTTTATTATTGCCTCTAGGGCATATTTCCTTCAGTCTCCCACTTGCACTAGAGTCAATAATCTAGTTCACATCGCCATGTGATTTAACACCAATATTCACATCTGTATGCGATTAATACCCATAGTTCACATCATCATGTGATCAACACCCAAAGGGTTTGTTCACATCGCTATGTGATTAACACCCAAAGAGTACTAAGGTATGATCATGTTTTGCTTGTGAGAGAAGTTTAGTCAACGGGTCTGTCATATTCAGAGCGTATGTATTTCGCAAATATTCTATGTCCACAATGCTCTGCACGGAGCTACTCTAGCTAATTGCTCCCACTTTCAATATGTATCCAGATTGAGACTTAGAGTCATCTGGATTGGTGTAAAAGCTTGCATCGTTGTAACTTTTTACGACGGGCTCTTTTATCACCTCCATAATCGAGAAACATCTCCTTAGTCCTCACTAAGGATATTCTTGACCGCTGTCCAGTGATCTACTCTTAGATCAAAATTGTATTTCCTTTGTCAAACTCAGAGCAAGGTATACAATAGGTCTGGTTCACAGCATAGCATACTTTATAGAACCTATGACTGAGGCATAGGGAATGAATTTTCATTCTCTTTCTATTTTCTGCCATGGTCGGGTCTTGAGTCTTACTCAACTTCACACCTTTGCATCACAGGCAAGAACTCCTTCTTTGACTGTTCTATTTGAATTATTTCAAAACTTATCAAGGTATGTACTCATTGAAAAAATCTTATCAAGCGTCTTGATCTATCTATATAGATCTTGATGCTCAATGTGTAAGCAGCTTCACCGAGGTCTTTCATTGAAAAACTTTTATTCAAGTATCCCTTTATGCTATCCAGAAAATCTATATCATTTCTGATCAACAATATGTCATCTACATATAGTATCAGAAATGCTACAGAGCTCCCACTCACTTTGTTGTAATTACAGGCTTCACTACAAGTCTGTATAATACTATATGCTTTGATCAACTTATCAAAGCGTATATTCCAACTCTGAGATGCTTGCACCAGTCCATAAATGGATCGCTGGAGCTTGCACATTTTGTTAGCACCTTTAGGATTGACAAAACCTTCTGGTTGCATCATATACAACTCTTCGTTAAGAAAACCATTAAGGAATGCAGTTTTGACATCCATTTGCCAGATTTCATAAAATGTGGCAATTGCTAACATGATTCGGACAGACTTAAGCATCGCTACAGTTGAGAAAATCTCATTGTAGTCAACACCTTGTCGAAAACTTGTCGAAAACTCTTTTGTGACAAGTCGAGCTTTGTAGATAGTAACACTACTATCAGCATCTGTCTACCTCTTGAAGATCCATTTATACAATATGGCTTGCCGATCATCGGGCAACTCCACCAAAGTCCACACTTTGTTCTCATACATGGATCCTATCTCAGATTTCATGGCCTCCAGCCATTTTGCGGAATCTGGGCTCATCACCGCTTCCTCATAGTTCGTAGGTTTATCATGGTCTAGTAACATGACTTTCAGAACAGGATTACCGTACCACTCTGGTGCGGATCTTACTCTGGAAGACCTACGAGGTTTGGTAGCAACTTGATCTGAAGTTTCATGATCATCATCATTAACTTCCTCACTAATTGGTGTAGGAATCACTGGAACTGATTTCTGTGATGAACTACTTTCCAATAAGGGAGAAGGTACAATTACCTCATCAAGTTCTACTTTCCTCCCACTCACTTCTTTCGAGAGAAACTTCTTCTCTAGAAAGGATCCATCTTAGCAACGAATAATTTGCCTTCGGATCTGTTAGAAGGTGTACCCAATAGTTTCCTTTGGGTATTCTATGAAGACGCATTTCTCCGATTTGTGTTTGAGCTTATCAGGATGAAACTTTTTCACATAAGCATCTCAGCCCCAAACTTTAAGAAACGACAATTTGGGTTTCTTGCTAAACCACAGTTCATATGGTGTCGTCTCAACGGATTTAGATGGTGCCCTTTTAACGTGAATGCAGCTGTCTCTAATGCATAACCCCAAAACAACAATGGTAAATCAATAAGTGACATCATAGATCGCACCATATCCAATAAAATTTGGTTACGACGTTCGGACACACCATAACGTTGTGGTGTTCCAGGTGGCGTGAGCTGTGAAACTATTCCACATTGTTTTAATTGAAGACCAAACTCGTAACTCAAATATTCGTCTCCGTGATCAGATCGCAGAAACTTTATTTTCTTGTTACGATGATTTTTCTACTTCACTCTAAAATTCTTTGAACCTTTCAACTATTTTAGACTTATGTTTCATCAAGTAGATATACCCATATCTGCTCAAATCATCTTGTGAAGGTCAGAAAATAACGATACTTGCCACGAGCCTTCATACTCATTGGTCTGCATACATCAGTATGTATTATTTCCAACAAGTCAGTAGCTCGTTCCATTGTTCCGAAGAACGGAGTTTTATTCATCTTGCCCAAAAGGCACGGTTCGCAAGCATCAAATGATTCATAACCAAGTGATTCCGAAAATCCATCTTTATGGAGTTTCTTCATGCGCTTTACACCGATATGACCCAAATGGCAGTGCCACAAATAAGTTGCACTATCATTATTAAATTTGCATCTTTTGGCATCAATATTATGAATATGTGTATCACTACGATCGAGATCCAACAAACTATTTTCATTGGGTGTATAACCATCGAAGGTCTTACTCATGTAAACAGAATAACAATTATTCTTTAACTTCAAATGAATAACCGTATCGCAATAAACATGATCAAATCATAGTCATGCTCAACGCAAACGCCAAATAACATTTATTTAGGTTTAACACTAATCCCGAAAGTATAGGGAGTGCGTGATGATGATCATATCAATCTTGGAACTACTTCCAACACTCATCGTCACTTCCCCTTCAACTAGTCTCTATTTATTCTGTAACTCCTGTTTCGAGTTACTAATCTTAGCAACCGAACAAGTATCAAATACTCAGGGGATACTATAAACACTAGTAAGGCACACATCAATAACCTGTATATCAAATATACCCTTGTTCACTTTGCCATCCTTCTTATCCACCAAATATTCAGGGCATTTCCGCTTCCAGTGACCATTTCCTTTGCAGTGTAAGCACTCAGTTTCAGGCTTTGGTCCAACTTTGGGCTTCTTCGTGGAAGTGACAACTTGCTTGTCATTCTACTTGAAGTTCCCCTTTCTTTCCCTTTGCCCTTTTCTTCAAACTAGTGATCTTGACAACCATCAACACTTGATGCTCTTTCTTGATTTCTACCTTCATCGATTTCAACATCACGAAGAGCTCGGGAATCGTTTTCGTCATCCCTTGCATACTATAGTTCATCACAAAGTTCTACTAACTTGGTGATGGTTACTAGAGAACTTTGTCAATCACTATCTTATCTGGAAGATTAACTCCCACTTGATTCAAGCGATTGAAGTACCCAGACAATCTGAGCACATGCTCAATAGTTGAGCGATTCTCCTCCATCTTTTAGCTATAGAACTTGTTGGAGACTTCATATCTCTCAACTCGAGTATTTTCTTAAAATATTAACTACAACTCCTGGAACATCTCATATGGTTCATGACGTTCAAAATGTCTTTGAAGTCCCGATTCTAAGCCGTTAAGCATGGTGCACTAAACTATCAAGTAGTCATCATATTGAGCTAGCCAAACGTTCATAACGTCTGCATCTGCTCCTGCAATAGGTCTGTCACCTAGCGGTGCATTAAGGACATAATTCTTCTGTGCAGCAACGAGGATAAACCTCAGATCACGGATCCAATCCGCATCATTGCTACTAACAATTTTCTCTAGGAACATATCAAAATAAACATATGAAAGCAACAATGCAAGCTATTGATTTACAACATAATTTGCAAAATACTACCAGGACTAAGTTCATGATAAATTTAAGTTCAATTAATCATATTACTTAAGAACTCCCACTTAGACAAACATCTCTCTAGTCATCTAAGTGATCACGTGATCCAAATCAACTAAACCATGTCCGATCATCACGTGAGATGGAGTAGTTTTCAATGGTGAACATCACTATGTTGATCATATCTACTATATGATTCACGCTCGACCTTTCGGTCTCCGTGTTCCGAGGCCATATCTATATATGCTAGGCTCGTCAAGTATAACCTGAGTATTCCGCGTGTGCAACTGTTTTGCACCCGTTGTATTTGAACGTAGAGCCTATCACACTCGATCATCACGTGGTGTCTCAGCACGAAGAACTTTCGCAACGGTGCATACTCAGGGAGAACACTTCTTGATAATTAGTGAGCGATCATCTTAAAATGCTACCGTCAATCAAAGCAAGATAAGATGCATAAAGGATAAACATCACATGCAATCAATATAAGTGATATGATATGGCCATCATCATCTTGTGCTTTGTGATCTCCATCTTCGAAGCACCGTCATGATCACCATCATCACCGGCGCGACACCTTGATCTCCATCGTAGCATCGTTGTCGTTACGCCATCTATTGCTTCTACGACTATCGCTACCGCTTAGTGATAAAGTAAAGCAATTACAGGGCGTTTGCATTTCATACAATAAAGCGACAATCATATGGCTCCTGCCAGTTGCCGATAACTTCGGTTACAAAACATGATCATCTCATACAATAAAATATAGCATCACGTCTTGACCATATCACATCACAACATGCCCTGCAAAAACAAGTTAGACGTCCTCTACTTTGTTGTTGCAAGTTTTACATGGCTTCTACGGGCTGAGCAAGAACCGTTCTTACCTACGCATCAAAACCACAATGATAGTTCGTCATGTTGGTGCTGTTTTAACCTTCGCAAGGACCGGGCGTAGCCACACTCGGTTCAACTAAAGTTGGAGAAACAGACACCCGCTAGTCACCTGTGTGCAAAGCACGGCGGTAAAACCAGTCTCGCGTAAGCGTACGCGTAATGTCGGTCCAGGCCGCTTCATCCAACAATACCACTGAACCAAAGTATGCCACGCTGGTAAGCAGTATGACTTGTATCGCCCACAACTCACTTGTGTTCTACTCGTGCATGTAACATCAACGCATAAAACCTAGGCTCGGATGCCACTGTTGGGGAACGTAGTAATTTCAAAAAAATTCCTACGCACACGCAAGATCACGGTGATGGTATAGCAACGAGAGGGGAGAGTGTTGTCCACGTACCCTCCTAGACCGTAAGCGGAAGCGTTAGCACAACGTGGTTGATGTAGTCGTACGTCTTCACGATCCGACCGATCCAAGTACCGAACGTACGGCACCTCCGAGTTCAGCACACATTTAGCTCGATGACGATCTCCGGCCTCCGATCCAGCAGAGCTCCGGAGATGAGTTTCGTCAGCACGACGGCGTGGTGACGATGATGATGTTCTACAGCGCAGGGCTTCGCCTAAACTCCGCGACGATATGACCGAGGTGGAATATGGTGGAGGGGGGCACCGCACACAGCTAAGGAACGATCCGTAGATCAACTTGTGTGTCTATGGGGTGCCCCCCCGCCCCCGTATATAAAGGAGCAAGGGGGAGGCCGGCCGGCCCTTGGGGCGCGCCAAGGAGGGGGGGAGTCCTCCTCCTAGTGGGAGTAGGACTCCCCTTTCCTAGTCCAACTAGGAAGGAGGAAGGGGGGAGGAAAGAGGGGGAGAGGGAGAGGGAAAGAGGGGCCGCTCCCCCCTCCCCTAGTCCAATTCGGACTCCCCTTGGGAGGGGGCGCGCCACCTCCTGGGCTGCTGCCCTCTCTCTCCCCTCAGGCCCACTAAGGCCCAATACTTCCCCGGGGGGTTCCGGTAACCCCTCCGGCACTCCGGTTTTCTCCGAAATCACCCGGAACACTTCCGGTGTCCGAATATAGTCGTCCAATATATCAATCTTTATGTCTCGACCATTTCGAGACTCCTCGTCATGTCCATGATCACATTCGGGACTCCGAACAAACTTCGGTACATCAAAACTTATAAACTCATAATGAAACTATCATCGTAACGTTAAGCGTGCGGACCCTACGGGTTCGAGAACTATGTAGACATGACCTAGAACTATTCTCGGTCAATAACCAATAGCGGGACCTGGATGACCATATTGGTTCCTACATATTCTATGAAGATCTTTATCGGTCAAACCGCATAACAACATACGTTGTTCCCTTTGTCATCGGTATGTTACTTGCCCGAGATTTGATCGTCGGTATCCAATACCTAGTTCAATCTCGTTACCGGCAAGTCTCTTTTCTCGTTCCGTAATACATCATCCCGCAACTAACTCATTAGTTACAATGCTTGCAAGGCTTAAGTGATGTGCATTACCGAGTGGGCCCAGAGATACCTCTCCGACAATCGGAGTGACAAAACCTAATCTCGAAATACGCTAACCCAACATGTACCTTTGGAGACACCTGTAGTACTCCTTTATAATCATCCAGTTACGTTGTGACGTTTGGTAGCACCCAAAGTGTTCCTCCGGTAAACGGGAGTTGCATAATCTCATAGTTATAGGAACATGTATAAGTCATGAAGAAAGCAATAGCAATATACTAAACGATCAAGTGCTAGGCTAACAGAATGGGTCATGTCAATCACATCATTCTCCTAATGATGTGATCCCGTTAATCAAATGACAACTCTTTTTTCCATGGCTAGGAAACATAACCATCTTTGATAAACGAGCTAGTCAAGTAGAGGCATACTAGTGACACTATGTTTTGTCTATGTATTCACACATGTATTATGTTTCCGGTTAATACAATTCTAGCATGAATAATAAACATTTATCATGATATAAGGAAATAAATAATAACTTTATTATTGCCTCTAGGGCATATTTCCTTCACATGCGTCACGAAGAACTGTCCAGCGATGCCTGTGATTCATGGCACTCTCCACCTCGGAATTGGTGGCAGTTAACCTATCGGCATCCTCTGTCGGAGGAGCATCCGACGCACGCCTCGTGTTCGCCTCCGCTTCTGGACCTGGCTTTGGAGCCTGGCGAGCGGAGGATTGATTGGCAACCTCTCCGGATACAGTCCGGCGAGCGCTCTTCTTCCTGAAAAAGCACGAGCGTTAGTATGTCTCCTGGGAATAAAGCCTGGGAGTAAGGTCGCACGCCATACCATTGCACCTGAGTTTCGATCCGGACCGCACTTCTTTTTAGCCTGTTGGGCCATGCCGCCCCTTGTTGGCTAGCCGCCGCGGGCTCTGCCTTCCGCCTCAAGGGCGCCCCCTGCGAAATGCCATCGGTATACGGTGATCAAAAATAAGCACGGATGGGTCATTTTCAAAGTATTGGGACTTCGGTCTCAGTTACCTCCGAGGCGGGAAGTATTCCGGGGTAATCGGCCGTAATGGCGACCAAGGCATTATCGATGCTCAGTTGGTGAAATACCCCGTCGATCAGCTCCACCGATATGTCCGGATCCTCTTGGGAGGCCGGATCGAGGAACCGTTCTAGATCCTCGGGTTGTGGAGGCGGGTTGTGCATATCCTTTACGGCCCGGCGCAGTTCCTGCGCCGAAATCACAAAATGAGATACTTGACTATGGGAGTATGGATCGGATAGGCAAAAATAAATGTCCACTTACCCAGCTTGGAGGATTGTTCATAGAAAATCCGCCCTGCGGATTGACGCAGAGAAATTCCTCCTCTTCTCCCTTGTACAATGCAGACAAGATCTTCATCAGATCGGCGACCGATCCCGGCCCCTTACGGCTGTAGCGGGTGGCATCATCCTCCCCGTTGAAATCCCACATGGGGTGGCCTCTATACTGGAGCGACTGCACCCCCCGCATAATGCATGTGGCCATGACCCCGATCATGGTCAGTCCGGAATAAGCTAACAGCCTAATTCGGCTCATCAGGTAAAGGACGTCCCTGTCATTTTCCTTCTGAGGGCTCCGTGGACGCCAACTTAGGCGTTTCTTCAAAGGAGCGTTATTGAACTCAGGGAGGCCGACCCGAACTGGGTCCGGCAGGGGGGCATCTTATATATAAAACCATTCCGAAGGCCAGTCTTCGGACGCCTTCTTCGGGGTTCCGGATAGATATCCGGTCCTGGCAATGTGCCATAGTTCGGCTCCTCCCACTTGATATATTGACCCCTCTTGAGAACGGGGCACAAGGCAGAACAACTTCTTCCACAGCGCAAAATGAGCCTCGATGCCCAAAAACAGCTCGCAAAGGGCCACGAAGCCCGCGATATGCAAAATGAAGGCAGGCGTAAGGTTGTGCAACTAGAGGCCGTAGAACTCCAGGAGCCCCTGGAGAAACGGATGAATTGGAAATCCGAGCCCTCTTATCAAATAATAGACAAGGCATACCCGCTCTCCTTTGGAGGGGCTGGGGACGCTCTCCGCTTGCTTTCCGCCCTTATAGGTGGCGAGTCTGGCTCGAACCGGAACCATGAAGGCTGGGGGAAGAAATCCCTTGGTTTGGAGCGTCACTAACTCGCTGTACGGGACGGAGCATCTCTCCCAATCTCCAGGCCGAGGGCTGGGATGGCGAGAGGAGGTGCTGCGTCGACTGTCCATGGTGGGATGGATTTCTGTCAGATGCGCTCTGATGAATGCTCGCGAAGGGAGGATGGTGTGATTCGGATCTAGATCCTCATCTCTTTTATAGGCAGCTCATTTGCATAGTTAGGGGGTAAATGTAAAAATACCCTGGCTTTTCGCATTCGTTCAACACGTGGAAGATGGCCATTTTTGGGCGTGGAAGCCGAGGAGCGCAATATTCACAGGAAGCCGGACGCTATTCAACAAGTACACAAGATTTGGAGAAGAACCTGCCTTGCAATGCCGAAGACAATCTACGCACCGGACTCATCGCCATTGAAGCCTGGTTCGGGGGCTACTGAGGGAGTCTTGGATTAGGGGGTGTCCGGATAGCCGGACTATGACCATTGGCCGGACTCCTGGACTATGAAGATACAAGATTGAAGACTTTGTCCCGTGTCCGGATGGGACTTTCCTTGGCGTGGAAAGCAAGCTTGGCGATACAGATATGTAGATCTCCTACCATTGTAACCGACTCTGTGTAACCCTAACCCTCTTCGGTGCCTATATAAACCGGAGGGTTTTAGTCCATAGGACAAACAACAATCATACCATAGGCTAGCTTCTAGGGTTTAGCCTCTCTGATCTCGTGGTAGATCTACTCTTGTACTACCCATATCATCAATATTAATCAAGCAGGAGTAGGGTTTTACCTCCATAGAGAGGGCCCGAACCTGGGTAAAAACATCGTGTCCCTTGTCTCCTGTTACCATCCGCCTAGACGCATAGTTCGGGACCCCCTACCTGAGATCCACCGGTTTTGACACCGACACCATTCCAATCCAAGCCGTGACACGGGCTCCAAGCGTCTGCACAATCAAGATGAAGCTCCTGAGGGCTCCCGTGCCCCCCAACGCAAGACCAAGACCACTGCCACAAAGGACAAGGAACCCAACATGGGTATGGATGAGATACCACTTGCTGAGTTCATCTCTCAAAGGAAGATCAATCCCTATGTGAATCCTCATGCCAACTTTCGAGGGAATGACCTGTTATGGACCAAGCAACAGAATCTCATTTATCTGGATGTGATCAAGGCCAAGCGAAACATCTATGTGGATGTGCACTAGATCGACATGCATCATATGAGGGAAGAGAAGTACCGGGACTACTTTGGTGAGGCTCTGGGCCTTGTGGAGCAGTTTGGCATTGAGCATATCATCTCTTTTCACCAAGACTATGATCCTGAGATTGTGGCTCAGTTCTTTGCCTCGGTGTACTTTCATCCTAATGAGGACCGGACTTTGACTTGGATGACCAATGTTCGGCAGCTGACTGCTACATGGAAGGAGTTCATGACCTTGCTTGGTGTTCAGGATGAGGGGCTCGCCACACCCCAAGGTGTTCATCCTCATGCCAATCCCGAGTCAGCCAACAAGAACAAGCTTCAGCCCTTCTATGTTGAGAATAAGCTCTCAAGTGGCAAGTCATCGTGGGTGCTCAAATCCTTCCTTGACATCATGTACCGGATCTTCCGCAACTCTCTCTTTCTGTGCATTAGTGACAAGGACAAGGTGCATGCTTATCTTGTGGACATGTTGCTCCTGTGTGAAGAAGCGTGCAGCTCTCAGACGCTACCACTTGATGTCTCACATATCATGTGGTGTGAGCTTCGGTCTGCGGTCTTCAACCGCAAGGTCCCCCTCTATGGGCCTTATCTGTTTCAGTTGAACTCAGCAACTTGGGAGAAGCTCTACCCTCAGGATGACTTTGAGGCCCCTGATTGGATTCGACATGATTCCATCCGGCTCCGTGTCAAGACTCGGTGGGCTAACACCACTTCTCCTGCTGAGGCCGCGGCTACCATGGATGTGGATGCAGATTAGGATGAGGAGGAGTCAGCGGACGAGGACAGCTCTGAGGGTTTCACTCCCACCTCTGAGCCATCTTGGGCTAAGAGGCTGAAGAACAAGATGAAGACCTTGTTCTGCATGCAGGCAAAGGGACAGTATAGGACTCACGTTGCCTCCAAGGAGAGTCGCTACCGCGACAAGAAGATAATGAGCCTGTTTGGAGAGGATGTTTCTGGCGGTTCTGAGGATCGCATCACTCCAGAGGCTGAGTGGATGGTGAAACAAGGCTTCAAGTGGACTAATTCTGAGGAGGACGTCGAGGAGACCGTTCCTGCTGCCGAGTCTAACGAGGACCGTGCGTCTGATTACTCCGCTTGAGCCACCACTTGTGTTGTAGGTGTCCGCTCTGCCTTTTTGGCGTCTGGATGCCAAAGGGGGAGAGAGTGTAGGGATTTGTGAGTCGTGTGTCGTGCTTCTTGTGTCGTGTTTGTGTTTGCTTTGCTCGCGTTTGTTCCGTTGAACCTTGCTTGCTTTGGTTTAGTTTGCTCGTGAGACTTGGTCTATCATATGGTGTAAGACATATGCACTCTATCGTACTTTATTGAACTTATGATATATTGTGCTAGTTATGTTATGCTCATATTTTCTATCTTGTTTTAGTGTTAGCCTTATTTTTGCAAGATATGCATTGTTTATAAATATAGGGGGAGTGTTGATCCTAGTATACGTGTCGTGCAGTCCAAAGCACTTATCTAGATAGCATGCATCTAGGGGGAGCTCGCCCATATTTTAGAATTGTGGGGTTTGCTTATGTTCTATATTATTTCCCTTTGTGCAAATCCCGTATTGTCATCAATCCACCAAAAAGGGGGAGATTGTAAGGGCATATTTAGCCCTAAGGTGTTTTGGTGATTGATGACAATGCTTTTGCGGACTAATTGTGTGCCTTGAGTATTTCAGTCGCTTCATCGCTAGGCACAAGACGGTTTGGTACCCCTCGAAGACTATTGAAGACGGCGGTGTTCTACGTCTCTTTTGGTGGATTTGAGTCATAGGATAGCCGTACTATTAAGAGGGGGTCCGCGGTGGACAGGTTTGGATGGAATCATCACGTACACGTTTACTCGCTTTGCACCGCCTTTCCCTTTGCCCTTTGGAGCATCCTCCGTTGTCTTCATATTTATGCAAAAAGAAGGATTCCTAGTGTTGCTGTTCTGAGGCATGCGGTAGTACTGCTCCTAAGAGCGGTAGTACCGCAGGCCCCTGCAGTAGTACCGCAAGCCCTTGCGGTAGTACCGTAGGCGCACACAGTAGTACCGCTCCCAAGGAGCTATAGTACCGTGGCCTCAGACCAGACTCAGCCACTCGTGTGGCTGTAGGGGAGGATGTAATTTTTTACATTCGTGCCCTGCACGGTAGTACCGCCCCATGTGCGCGGTAGTACCGTGAGTCCTGGTCTGGCACAGCAACACGAGCGGAAGTAGGGGCGGATGTAATTTTTTACTTCCGCTCCCTGCGCAGTAGTACCGCATGCCAGGCGCCGTAGTACCATGTCGGATTTTTGCACTGTTTGATTTTCGGCGGAAGTTGGCACAGATGTATTTTTATTCATCCGCGCCCTTCCCAGGCTAGTCCAATCTGGCCTTGTGGTAGTACCGCAAGGGGGAGCGGTAGTACCGCGTCAGCGGTAGTACCGCCCTCAGCCTTGGCGGCTCTGGCCTGGACTAGCTCATGCCGTAGCAGTAGTAGTACTGCGGTCCGCCGCGGTAGTACCGTAAGCCCCTGCGGTTGTACCGCTTGTCTCAAGCAGTAGTATATTAGGTCGCGGGCTGAGTAAGTGGATAACGGTTGGATTTGTCTCTCCACTATATAAGGGGTGTCTTCTTCCTCTAGTTGACCACCTCTTTCATTCCCAAGCTCCATTGTTGCTCCAAGCTCCATTTTCGCCCGATCTCTCTCCCTAGCCAATCAAACTTGTTGATTTGCTCGGGATTGGTTGAGAAGGCCCCGATCTACACTTCCACCAAGAGAAATTTGATTCCCCCACTAATCCCTAGCGGATCTTGTTACTCTTGGGTGTTTGAGCACCCCTAGACGGTTGAGGTCACCTCGGAGCCAAAGTCCATTATGGTGAAGCTTCGTGGTGTCATTGGGAGCCTCGAATTAAGTTGTGGAGATCGTCCCAACCTTGTTTGTAAAGGTACGATCGCCGCCTTCAAGGACACCAATAGTGGAATCACGGCATCTCGCATTGTGTGAGAGCGTGAGGAGAATACGGTGGCCCTAGTGGCTTCTTGGGGAGCATTGTGCCTCCACACCGCTCTAACGGAGACGTACTTCCCCTCAAAAGGAAGGAACTTCGGTAACACATCATCGTCTTCACCGGCTCCACTCTTGGTTATCTCGTGCCTTTACTTTTGCAAGCTTACTTGTGTTATATCCCTTGCTTGTTTGTGTGCTTGTTGTTGTTGCATCATATAGGTTGTTCACCTAGTTGCATATCTAGACAACCTACTTTGATGCAAAGTTTAATTTGGTAAAGTAAAGCTAAAAATTGTTAGTTGCCTATTCACCCCCCCTCTAGTCAACTATATCGATCCTTTAAATGTTCAAATCCAAAAGATTCAAGACAAAAGTTTAATATTGACATAAAAACAATAATACTTCAAGCATGCTAACAAAGCAATTATGTCTTCTCAAAATAACATGGCCAAAGAAAGTTATCCCTACAAAATCATATAGTCTGGCTATGATCTATCTTCATCACACAAAGTATTTAATCATGCACAACCCCGGTTTCAGCCAAGCAATTGTTTCATACTTTAGTATTTTCAAACTTTTTCAATCTTCACGCAATACATGAGTGTGAGCCATGGACATAACACTATAGGTGGAATAGAATGGTGGTTGTGGAGAAGACAGACAAGGAGAAGATAGTCTCACATCAACTAGGCGTATCAACGGGCTATGGAGATGCCCATCAATAGATATCAATGCGAGTGAGTAGGGATTGCCATGCAACGGATGCACTAGAGCTATAAGTTTATGAAAGCTCAACAAAAGAAATTAAGTGGGTGTGCATCCAACTTGCTTGCTCACGAAGACCTAGGGCACTTTTCAAGAAGCCCATCATTGGAATATACAAGCCAAGTTCTATAATGAAAAATTCCCACTAGTATATGAAAGTGACAACATAGGGGACTCTCTATTATGAAGATCATGGTGCTACTTTGAAGCACAAGTGTGGTAAAAGGATAGTCGCATTGTCCCTTCTCTATTTTTCTCTCATTTTTTGGGCATTTTCTCTTTTTTATGGCCTCTTTTTATTTATTTATTTAGTCTGGAGTCTCATCCTGACTTGTGGGGGAATCATAGTCTCCATCATCCTTTCCTCACATGGGACAATGCTCTAATAATCAAGATCGTCACACTTTTATTTACTTACAACTCAAGAATTACAAATCAATACTTAGAACAAAATATGACTCTATGTGAATGCCTCCGGCGGTGTACCAAGATGTGCAATGATTCAAGAGTGACATGTATGAAAAATTGTGAATGATGGCTTTGACACAAATACGATGTCAACTACATGATCATGCTAGCAATATGACAATGATGGAGCGTGTCATAATAAACGGAACGGTGGAAAGTTGCATGGCAATATATCTCGGAATGGCTATGGAAATGCCATAATAGGTAGGTATGGTGGCTGTTTTGAGGAAGGTATATGGTGGGTCTATGGTACCGGCGAAAGTTGCGCGGTACTAGAGAGGCTAGCAATGGTGGAAGGGTGAGAGTGCGTATAATCCATGGACTCAACATTAGTCATAAAGAATCCACATACTTGTTGCAAAAATCTACAAGTAATCCAAACAAAGTACTACACGCATGCTCCTAGGGGAAGGGTTGGTAGGAGTTAACCATCGCGCGATTCGACCTCCACACATAAGGAAGACAATCAATAAATAAATCAATGCTCCAACTTCATCACATAACGGTCACCATACGTGCATGCTATGGGAATCACAAACTTTAGCACAAGTATTCCTCAAATTCAAAACTACTCAACTAGCATGTCTCTAATATCACCATCCTCATATCTCAAAACAATCATCAAGCATCAAACTTCTCATCGTATTCAATGCACTTTATATGAAAGATTTTATTATACCCATCTTGGATGCCCATCATATTAGGACTAATTTTATAACCAAAGCAAATTACCATGCTGTTCTAAAATACTCTCAAAATAATATAATTGAAGCATGAGAGATCAATAATTTCTATAAAATAAAACCACCACCGTGCTCTAAAAAGATATAAGCGAAGCACTAGAGCAAAATTGTCTATCTCAAAAGATATAAGTGAAGCACATAGAGTATTCTAATAAATTCCGATTCATGCGTGTCTCTCCCAAAAGGTGTGTACAACAAGGATGATTGTGGTAAACTAAAAAACAAAGACTCAAATCATACAAGACGCTCCAAGCAAAACACATATCATGTGGTGAATAAAAATATAGCCTCAAGTAAAGTTACCGATAGACGAAGCCGAAAGAGGGGATGCCTTCCGGGGCATCCCCAAGTTTAGGCTTTTGGTTGTCCTTGAATTATCTTGGGGTGCCTTGCGCATCCCCAAGCTTAGGCTCTTGCCACTCCTTACTTCAAAATCCATCAAATCTTTACCCAAAACTTGAAAACTTCACAACACAAAACTTCAACATAAAATCTCATGAGCTCCCTTAGTATAAGAAAATAATCCACCACTTTAAGGTACTGTAATTAACTCTTTATTTATTTATATTGGTATTAAACCTACTGTATTCCAACTTCTCTATGGTTCATACCCCCCCATACTACTCATAGATTCATCAAAATAAGCAAACAACACACGTAAAACAGAATCTGTCAAAAACAGAACAGCCTGTAGCAATCTGTAACTTTTGAATACTTCTGTAACTCTAAAAATTCTGAAATAAATTGTTGGATGTGAGGAATTTTTCTATTAATCATCTGCAAAAATAATCAACCTAAAATCACTCTACAGTAAAAAATTACAGCTATTCTCGTGTGCGCAAAAGTTTCTGTTTTTTACAGCAAGATCGCAAAGACTTCACCCAAGTCTTCCCAAAGGTTCTACTTGGCACAAACACTAATTAGAACATAAAACCACATCTAACTAGAAGCTAGATGAATTATTTATTACTAAACAGGATCATAAAGCAAAGAACAAAAATAAAATTGGGTTGCCTCCCAACAAGCGCTATCGTTTAACGCCTCTAGCTAGGCATAAAAACAAGAATAGATCTAGGTATTGCCATCTTCGGTGTGCAATCCATAAGTGGCTCTCATAATAGATTCATAAGGAAATTTATTTTTCTTCCTAGAAAAATGTTCCATGCCTTTCCTTAATGGAAATTGGAATCTAATGTTTCCTTCTTTCATGTCAATAATTGCACCAATCGTTCTAAGAAAGCTCTACCAAGAATAATAGGACATGTAGGATTGCAATCTATATCAAGAACAATGAAATCTATGGGCACATAATTCCTATTTGCAACAATAAGAACATCATTAATTCTTCCCATAGGTTTCTTAATGGTGAAATCCGCAAGATGCAAATTTAAAGAACAATCATCAAATTCACGGAAACCTAGCACATCACATAAAGTTTTTGGAATCATGGAAACACTAGCACCCAAATCACACAAAGCATAGCATTCAGAATCTTTAATCTTAATTTTAATAGTAGGTTCCCACTCATCATAAAGTTTTCTAGGGATAGAAACTTCTAGTTCAAGCTTTTCTTCATAAGATTGCATTAAAGCATCAGCGATATGTTTAGTAAAAGCTTTATTTTGATTATAAGCATGAGGAGAATTTAACACGGATTGCAACAAGGAAATACAATCTATCAAAGAGCAATTATCATAATTAAATCCCTTGAAATCCAAAATAGTGGGTTCATTGCTATGTAAAGTTTTGACCTCTTCAATCCCACTTTTATCAATTTTTGCATCTAGATCTAAAAACTCCGAAGCATTGGGACGCCTTTTAACTAAAGTTGACTCATCTCCAGTCCCTTCTTTATGAAGATTCATATTGGAAAACAAAGATTTAATAGGAGTCACATCAATCACTTTTAGATCTTCATCATTATTATCATCTCATTTCTGAAGAAATTATTATGCTCAAATTGTAAAGACATAAAGCTTCTAACATTGCTTTCAACTTCTTACAACCTCCTAAGGTGAGGTTCAACACTTTTTGGCAGAGCCATGAAAGCAAACAGGCACACTAACACCCAATAACACAAGAAGCAAGCGAAAAGAGACGAACGGAAGAGGGGCGAAGAAAAGGCAAAGGTTTTCGAAAATCATTTTAGAAGTGGGGGAGAGGAAACTGAGAGGCGAATGACAAATAATGTAATGCGAGGGAGAAGAGTTTATGATGGGTACTTGGTATGTCTTGACTTGGCATAGATCTCCCCGGCAACGGCGCCAGAAATCCTTCTTGCTACCTCTTGCGCATGCATTGGTTTTCCCTTGAAAAGGAAAGGGTGATGCAGCAAAGTAGCGTAAGTATTTCCCTCAGTTTTGAGAACCAAGGTATCAATCCAGTAGGAGACGACACACAAGTCACCTAGTACCTTCACAAACAATCAAGAACCTTGCAACCAACGCAATAAAGGGGTTGTCAATCCCTTCACGGTCACTCGCAAAAGTGAGATCTAATAGATATAGTAAAGTAAATATTTTTGGTATTTTTGTTGTATAGATTGGAAAGTAAAGATTGCAAAATAGTAAACGAGATGCGATGTAAATAAAAGAGATGCAAATAGGAAAGAGACCCGGGGGCCATAGGTTTCACTAGTGGCTTCTCTCAAGATAGCATGTATTACGGTGGGTGAACAAATTACTGCCGAGCAATTGATAGAAAAGAGCATAATTATGATGAGATCTAAAGCAATGATCATGAACATAGGAATCACGTCCGTGTCAAGTAGACCGAAACGATTCTGCATCTACTACTATTACTCCACACATCGACCGCTATCCAGCATGCATCTAGAGTATTAAGTTCATAAGAACGGAGTAACGCATTAAGCAAGATGACATGATGTAGAGGGATAAACTCAAGCAATATGATATAAACCCCATCTTTTTATCCTCGATCGCAACAATACAATACGTGTCTTGCTGCCCCTACCGTCACTGGGAAAGGACACCGCAAGATTGAACCCAAAGCTAAGCACTTCTCCCATTGCAATAAAGATCAATCTAGTTGGCCAAACTAAACCGATAATTCGAAGAGACTTGCAAAGATATCAAATCATGCATATAAGAATTCAGAGAAGAATCAAATAATATTCATAGATAATCAAGTTCATAAATCCACAATTCATCGGATCTCGGCAAACACACCGCAAAAGAGTACTACATCGGATAGATCTCCAAGAACATTGAGGAGAACTTGGTATTGAGAACCAAAGAGAGAGAAGAATCCATCTAGCTAATAACTATGGACCCAAAGGTCTGTGGCAAACTACTCACGCTTCATCGGAGAGGCAATGGTGTTGATGTAGAAGCCCTCCATGATTGATTCCCCCTCCGGCAGATCACCGGAAAAGGCCCCAAGATGGGATCTCACGATTACAGAAGGTTGCGGTGGTGGAAAAGTGGTTTCGTGGATCCCCCTGATGTTTCTAGGGTATTAGAGTATATATAGGCGAAAGAAGTACGTTGGTGGAGCTACAAGGGGCCCACGATGGTGGGAGGCGCGCCTACCCCCTGGGCACGCCCTCCTGCCTCGTGGCCTCCTCGTAGAGTCCCAGACTTCAACTCCAAGTCTTCTGGATTGCTTTCGGTCCAAGAAAGATCCTCGCGAAGGTTTCATTCCGTTTGGACTCTATTTGATATTCCTTTTCTGCAAAACACTAAAATAGGCAAAAAAACTGAAACTGGCACTGGGCCTCCAGTTAATAGGTTAGTCCCAAAAATAATATGAAAGGGCATATTAAAGCCCATTAAACATCCAAAGTAGATAATATAATAACACGGAACAATCAAAAATTATAGATACGTTGGAGACGTATCATCCGCCTCCATGGAGGCCATGGACCAGAGGGGGAACTCTCCTCCCATCTAGCGGGGAGGCCAAGGAAGAAGAAGGAGGAGGGGGGCTCTCTCCCCCCTCTTTCCCGGTGGCGCCGGAACGTCGCCGGGGCTAGGATCGTGACGGTGATCTATATCAACAATCTTGCTACCGTCAACACAAACTTTCTCCCCCTCTATGCACTATAATCTCCACTTAAACCTGGTGCTCAACTCCATATATTACTTCCCGATGATATTTGGCTAGCCTATGATGTTTGAGTAGATCTGTTTTGTCATGTGGGTTAATCGTGATCTTGGTTGGTATGATTGTATATTTTATTTATGGTGCTGTCATACAGTGCCCTCCGTCTCGCGCAAACGTGAGGGGCCCCCACTGTAGGGTGTTGCAATATGTTTATGATTTGCTTATTGTCGGTGTTGCGGGGGTGACAACAGCCTAAATGTGGATAAGTGGGTTATGGCGTATGGGAGTAAAGATGACTTGATACTTAATGCTATGGTTGGGTTTCATGACCTTAATGATCTTTAGTAGTTGCAGATGCTTTCTAGGGGTCCAATCATAAGTGCATATGATCCAAGTAGAGAAAGTATGTTATGTCAAGCCTCTCCCTCATATAAAATTACAAGAATGATTACCAGCACTTGTTATCGATTGCCTAGGGACAAATGACTTTCTTGTTGATAAAAGCTATCCACTTTTGTTACCTTGCAATTTATTCTTAGTTTATTCTCGCAAAGTACTCGTAGTTTTATTCTTACAAAATAGTTTCATACTTGTTTTAGGTAAAGCAAACGTCAAGTGTGCATAGAGTTGTATTGGTGGTCGATAGAACTTGAGGGATTATTTGTTCTACCTTTAGCTCCTTGTTGAGTTCGACACTCTAATTTATCAAAGAAAACTACAAACGATCCCCTATACTTGTTGGTTATCACTACACAGCATGTCATATATGATAGAGCCTATGGCTGAGGCATAGGGAACGACTTTCACCATTTCTCTTTCTTCTGCCGTGGTCGAGCTTTGAATCTTAATCAACTTCACACCTTGCAACACAGGCAAGAACCCCTTTTTCAACTGGTCCATTTTGAACTTCTTCACAACTTTGTCAAGATATGTGCTTTTTGACAGTCCTATCAGGCGTCTTGATCTATCTATGTAGATCTTGATGCCCATGTAAACAGATTCACCAAGGTCTTTCTTAGAAAAACTCTTGTTTAAATAACCCTTTATGCTTTTCAAACATTTTATATCATTTTTAATCAATAATATGTCATCTACAAACAATATTAGAAATGCTACAGAGCTCTCATCACTTTCTTGTAAATACAAACTTCTCCATAAGCTTGGATAAAACCAAAGACTTTGATCACCTCGTCAAAGCGAATATTCCAACTCCGAGATGGTTGCACCAGTCCATAAATGGATCGCAAGAGCTTGCGTACCTTATTAGCATCCTTAGTATCGATAAAAC
Organism: Triticum timopheevii; assembly: GCA_963921465.1. Taxonomy (NCBI): domain Eukaryota; kingdom Viridiplantae; phylum Streptophyta; class Magnoliopsida; order Poales; family Poaceae; genus Triticum; species Triticum timopheevii. Next base: position 190,129,624 of record OY997262.1, read on the forward strand.
CTTCCGGTTGTATTATATACAATTCTTCCTTACGGAAACCATTAAGGAATGCAGTTTTGATGACCTTCTTCCAGATTTCATAATCTAAAAATGTAGCAATTGGTAACATAATCCCAACAGACTTTAGAATCGCTATAGGTGAGAAAGTCTCATTGTAGAACTTTGTCGAAAATCCTTTGCAACAAGTCAAGCTTTATAGAGGTGACATTACCATTAGCGACTGTCTTCTTCTTAAAGATCCATTTGTGCTCAATGGCCTTTCGGTCGTCGGGTAAGTCCACTGAAGCCCCCATACTTGGTTTTCGTACATAGATCCTATCTTGGATTTCATGGTCTCTAGCCATTGTTTGAATATAGGCCCATCATTGCTTTTTCATAGTTTGTAGGTTCACCGTTGTCCAACAATATGACTTCCAGGATAGGATTACCACACCATTCAGGGGCGGTACAAGTCCTGGTCGACCTACGAAGTTCAATAGTATCTTGATTTGAAGTTTCATGATCATTATCATTAACTTCCTCCCTAGTTCGTGTAGGCACCACAAGAACATCTTTCAGTGTTGCGCTAATTTCCAATTCGAGAGAAGGTACGATTATCTCATCAAGCTCTACTTTTTCCCACTCACTTCTTTCGAGAGAAACTCCTTATCTAGAAAGGATCCATTCTTGACAACAAAGATCTTGCCCCCTGTCGTGGGAAACGAACACCTATGGGGCAGGGCCCCTTTTCGGTCCAGCAGGGAGCAGAGGGCGCACGAAGAGCGGATCGAGGCGGAGCACGCGAGCGATTTTACCCAGCTTCGGAGCTCTCCGGAGAGATAATACTCCTACTGCTGCTTTGTGGTTGTATTATGCTCTTGCTTGAGAGCGTGGGAGTGTTCTAGTTTCGAATGAGTCGAACCCCCCCCTACGTTGCGCATGGGCCTCCTTTTATAGGCTAAAGGGGTCACCGACAGGTGGCAACGCAGGCAAGGGTACAAATGTAAAAAAGGGGGGTTGGTACAACTGCCATCTACAGTGCACCCTACCTAACTCTGACGGCAGGGGACAAGAGCATTTAATGCCCGTCCGCATCGCCTAAACAGTGCAGAAAAGCAACCGCTAGGGGCGCCACCGCTTGCCACGATGGCCTTCTCGTCATCTCCACTTGCCACCTCGCACCGCTTGGCTGCACAGCTCCCCTCCACGTGCGTCTGGAATGGTCTCAGGGCGACATGTCGACGGGTGCGCTGGAGCGTGGGCACAGAGTGGTGGCTTCGCCGCGGCAAGCGTCTTGCCGCGGTCGTTGTCTTGTCGCACCCAAAAGCTTGTCGCTCGTCGGGTCTTGCCGGGACACGCGGCGCGTCACGGCGAGTTCTTTGAAGTGCCTTGGTTGGCCTTCCCGGCAAGCTCCTCTTGCCGGGGCCTTGTCCTTCCCGGCAAGCTCCTCTTGCCGGAGTCTTGTCTTCTTAGTTAAAACACTTTGTTCTTGAATGGCATCAATAGGAACTACGGAGGATCTTGGCGGACACCCGACAAGCCTTGCCGCGGGACGCTGCGACTGCCCGTGCACAAGTTCGGGATACTAAGGTACCCCTACTTTAGTACACCGACAGGAGCCCCCGGGCCTGGGCCACACACGGTGCCGAGCGCTGTTGGGCCAGGCCCAAAACAGGGCACGGGCACGCGCAGCCTGGGTCCATACCATATCTAACTCCGTATCCACCGCGCCCTCCCGTAACGGCACGCGTCAAACGCGGCATCGTGGGAGAGATCGTGGGTGATTCTTTAGTCGAAAAGGGTGTAACGTCCGCCTCCTCCTCTTTATAAGCAGGGGAAACAGGGGCCGTTCCCCCACCTTCGCCACTTGCAGTTGCTTCCTCAGAAATCTCCGCCGCTCCCCTCCGCTTCTCAAAGCCGAAAGAGAACAGCGCTCCGCCCCCCATCGCCGCCGACGCCCTTGCTCTCCCCCGCCGCCTCCGCCATGGCTCCGAAGACCGGGAAGGGTGCAAAGTCGGCCGAGGCGCTGCGGCTTGAGGCGCTGCGCAAGGAGCGAGCACTCCCCCCCCCCCCCCGAGCTTTCCGCGAAGGAGCTGCGGGAGTGGTTCTATCTCTTCTGGTCGACGGAGACGCGGGCGCATCCGCGTACGTAGGTACTCTCCGCCGAAGCTTCTACCTCGAAACGGTGTCCAAAAGGATACCCCTTCTTCCCATTGTTCTTCTATTGCGGGCTCTGCCCGCCCTTTTCCGATTTCTTCTGCGACATCATGAATACCTACGGGTTTCATCTCCTTGACTTCACCCCCAACGCCGTTCTGACCATGGTGGTTTTCGCACATCTCTGCGAGAACTTCGTCGGAATCCACCCAAACGTTGCCCTTTTTCGCCACTACTTCATGCCCAGGGCCGAGAAAGGAGAGCCCTTAGCTGGCGGGATCGCCTGGATCTCGAGAGTCGGCATGAAGGAGGTCTATCTGGAGGGGGAGCTCCGTAGCAAATGGGAGGAGTGGAGAGCGGAGTGGTGTTGGATTGTTGATGAGAACCCGCATCCATTCACCAACTTGCGCCAAGCCCGAGTAGTGCGCGGCGGCGATTGGAGCGCCCTGGCGGCGGATGATGCTAAATTGAAGATCGCCACCACCCGGATCTTGCGGCTCAGGCTTGCTGGGCTCACTGTAGGGGCTGTTGGCGCGGACTTTCTTCGCTGCCGCATCGCCCCTCTGCAAGAGAGGGGGAGACCCGCCTGATTGTTCGGGGGTCCGGCGGATATCATGAGGCTGCGCCCAGGCCTCAATTTTAACTTCACTGTTTTGGAGTTGGATGGGACGCTCAAGGAACTGTTCAAGCATGACCCCAACCATCTCAAGTGGTTCAGGTTGCCGCAGGGCGTCGTCCCATTGTGCAACAACTCCCAGCTCGATCGCATCCGTGCAATGATGCCGGAGTGCGACTCGCATGGGATTAACCCAACCTGGCAGGAGCCCGCCGACGACGTCGTGCAGCAATTCTTCGACGACTTGGTGGAGGTGGCGATCCGCGCCGACGAGCAGAGGAGCCTCATCCGCGACACCACCGATGACGAGATGTGGCGCATCGCCACCAGGGCGGAGGAGGCGGCGGCGGCCGCCGCCGCGGGCGAGTTCGGGTTTACTTTAGAGGAGGCAGAGGCAGCCGAGGCGGCAAGCCTTGCCGACCGAGAGGATCTTGTCGGGGAGGTCGTTGGCGAGGGAGAGCCCGAAGCCGAAGCGAGCGAGCCCGCCGGGGGCGCGAGTGGCCAGCCGTCTTCAAGCGACTTGCCGCAGGCGGAGCCTCCAGTGCAGCCCCCAGCTCAACCAAGAAGGCGCCTTCGCAGGACCGGAGACACAGCAGGGCGGCAGACGGGCCAACAGCCGCCGCGCCGCGGGACACGCTCCACCGCGACAAGTACCGTTGCCGCGGGAGCATCTCACGCCGCACCGGCAACTGGAGCGGGGTCTTCTCGGGCCGCCGCTTCCGATCCTGCCGCAGCTCCCGCCAAGTGTCCACGGGAGCCTACTCCTCCGCCTCGTCACGCTGAAAGGGTACCAGACTTCGACCTCTCCGCGCTCAGCTCCAACGAGGAGGAAGAAGAGGAGGAGGAGTAAGACTTTCTTTTTGTTGTCCTTATGTTTCTTCAATTCTTGCTTTTTCTTATCTTGTATCTGATCTACTTTCTTCTGAACCTTGTTCCTTTCTAGGACTCTGGCCCAGAGAGCGGCGAAGAGGGCCAAGGTCCCCGTGGTTGTCATCGAGGACGATCCTGCTGTGACAGTAGAGGACGCGTCTGAGACCACCCTGTCGGACCCGGCAACCTCTGCCCGAAGCAGCCCCCGGCGCAGCCCCCAGCGTAAGTACATAATTTTCCTTCCCGCTGTCAGGTGCGCACGGGTGTTCTTTCCTTGCTGATATCCTGATTGTTAATTTGCTTGTGTAGGAGCAGAACATGCCCACCAGGAACAGCCAGAAGTCGCCCCTGAGGTACTATCTGCTTCCACTACGCCGCCAAGGGATGACTCACCGGCAAGGGAGCGCTCTCCGGCAAGGGACGGGACCAGTGATCCCCCGGTGGTGGAGCCCATGATTACAGAGCCCAGTACAGGTAATCTTTCTTGTCAGAGAACTTCCCTTGGTTCTTCTGCTTCTGATCTTCTTTTTTGAATATTTTCTTGAATTTTTCTCCCCTTTCCTGTCTTCAGATCCTCCCTCCTCAGAGCCGATGGAGACCGATGCCACCGGCGAGGAGAACGTGCGCGGCAATACTGACGATGCCGCTGCTACTGAAGAAGAGGCCGGCGCTGATGATCCCGCCGACGAAGAGGCCGCCAAGGCTGCTGGCGCAGGAGCTGGCGAGGGGCCCGGTGATTGCACTGACGACCCGGGGGCCGCAGGAGCGCAAGGCGCTACATCGACCGCCGATCCCTCTGCCGCTGACGCAGTGCCAGGCTCCGAAGAGCCCCAACCCGGCGCCTACTTGAAGGCCGGCGAGGGTGTCTTCATCAAGCTTCCCTGGGCGTCGAGCTCCAGGGCGCCGGTTGAAGGAGAGGCATTTGACGGGGAAGTGCTTGCCTCCGCCGGGCTGACAGTGGTTGACGCGCCAAGCAGCAGCAGCGGCGAGTCCGAGGAGAAGCAGCTGCTCCGGAAGCTAGTGTCACTCTACCGCGCCCGACAAGCAAAACTGGAGTCCCGGGAAGCGCTTGTCGCGCAGGCGGGAGTGGACATTGAAAAGCATGCGGAGGAGCTCCAGAGCCGCAACCAAGAGGCCCTCCGGTCTATTGCAGAGGAAAAGGCGCAGCTTGTCGAGGCGCGGAAGGCTTTCCTCCTCGAGAAGGCAGAAGCCGAAGATCAGCAGCGGCTTGCCGCCGAGGAGATGTCCACGCGAGAAGGCGAGCTGACGCAGCGGAAGGTCAACTTGGACAGCTATGAGGAGGAGCTTGCCGCGCACGAGGAAACACTTGGCAGAGCTCTCAAGGAAGCGAAAGATGCTGCTGCAGCTGCCGAGGCCGCCAAGAAGGAGCTGGAGGTGAAGGTGGCGGAGCTAGAAACCACCCTCAAGGCAAAGAACGAAGAGCTTGCCGCGCTCCAGCGCGAGCGCGAGAAGGACGCCCTTGCCCATGGTGAGCTGCAGGGTTGTCTCTCTGACAAGGGCAGGGAGCTGAACGCCGCCAAGGATGCCAATGCCGATCTCGAGCTGAAGCTGGCTACGCTGACTAAGACGCTGGACGGCGCCAAGAAATGGGAGGAGGACTTGAAGGGAGAGATCAAGGCCAATGAGGCGCTGTTGACGAGGGCCGCCGAAACCCAGAACACCTTCAGGGCTACTGTGGAGCTCTGGACGGAGGGCCTCGTCAACATCGCCGCAGTCATCGACGAGGAGCTAGCGCAGCTGGAACTGGAGGGCTTCGGGTACTCCTCCGACGAAAACCTCCAGCCCAGCGCCAAGCTCACTCTGTTCTTCAAGGGCGTGGCGACGGCTCTCCAGCAACTCCGGGAAAGGATCCCAAGGCAGCTGGCTGACGAGTCACGCGCAATCTGCACCAGAGTCTTGGAGAAGGTGTTGGTGAAGGTGCTCTTCCGCAATCCAGGCCTCAACCTCACCAACGTCCTCAAGAAGCTGCCGGCGGGTGCTGATCTTGAAGAGCTCAGGGCCCTTGTCGCACCCATTGTGGACAAGGTGAATGAAGTCAGGAGGGTCGAAGGTGATCGCGTAGACTAGACCGCCTTTTTCCTCCTTTTTCTCGCCGCTGCCAGATATGTCACAGGAACAATCTATTAGAGCTCGGCAAGTCATTTTTGTAATATAACTTTATCTTGGGCAGTATTTGCTATGTTATCCCCTTTTACTTGATTCCTTCCTTTGTATGTTTTTACCCTTACGCTTTTAGGGAACTTGCCGGCGCAGGCACCCTTGCCGCGAGCGCTGAGTGCGGAACATCAGCAGCCTGCTGGCGGTGCTGCTTCCGGCAAGAAACCTTGTCGCAACTAGTCGTAGCACACTTAAGTTGTTGAGCGGACTCGAAACAAAGTAAGGGTGCAACTAGCTACGAGTTGGTTCCTCCGCGCACAGGTTTTCCATACAAAGCACGGTCGTTCAAGGAAGATAACTTAAGAAATTTTAAAACTGATTGTGCTCAAACTTTGGCAACTTAGCTTTTCTGTCGTCTGCGTCCCGGCAAGGCTATACTTCTTTGAACGATGCCTGGTCCACATCATTATCTTCTCCTCCCCCCGGTGAACTTGTGGGCGAAGGAACCTTCTTTTTGAGAAAAAGAAAGAAGAGAAAATAAAAGATATGGAGCCTTAAGGCTCGTTATTGCTTACCGAGGGCAAGTGCTGCACAAAGTGTCAGATAATACATGCAAAAAAGAAAAAGGCATGAAATTTGACAAGATGTGCAAAGCACATGAGCTTTATTTATGCACGGGATCTGCGCCCGGCTTTGTACAAAGGGTTACATGCAACAGCGACAAGGCTTGTACAAAAGGTGGTTGCCGGAAAAGGTTCCGGCAATCGCGCCTTATGGGTAAAATTTACGAAGATGCTCAATGTTCCAGGAGTTGCTCACCGGAAAGCCATCTATGGTCTCAAGGCGGACAGCACCAGGCCTAGTGACTCGCTTCACCCGATAAGGGCCTTCCCACTTCGGCGTCAACTTGTTGGAATTCTTGGCGGACTGAACGCGTCGAAGAACAAGGTCGCCTTCCTCGAGACTTCTGGCATTGACTTTGCGGCTATGGTAGCGGCGCAAAGCTTGCTGATATCGAGCAGCTCGTACAGTAGCCTGAAGACGATCTTCCTCAAGGAGCAGCGCGTCATCTTGCCGTTGCTGCTCTTGCTCAAGCTCATCATAAGCGAGCACTCGAGGCGATCCGTACACGAGTTCCGTGGGGAGAACTGCCTCTGCTCCATAAACTAGAGCAAAAGGTGTCTGGCCAGTGGCTCGATTTGGCGTCGTCCTGATCGACCAAAGAACCACTGGCAGCTCCTCGATCCAATTCCTTCCGCACTTGTGCAGCCTGTCGAAAGTTCTGGTCTTGAGCCCGCGCAGCACTTCAGCGTTTACCCTCTCCGCTTGACCGTTGCTTCTCGGGTGAGCAACAGAAGCGAAGCAGACCTTGGCGCCAAGATCTTGGACGTACTGCATGAAGGTGCGACTCGTGAATTGTGTGCCATTGTCGGTGATGATCCTGCTAGGGACTCCAAAATGGCAAACAATTGACCTGAAGAACTTGACTGCTGACTGTGCTGTCACCTTCCTCACTGCCTCCACTTCCGGCCACTTTGTGAACTTGTCGATTGCGACGTACAAGTACTCAAAGCCCCCGACAGCTCGGGGAAAGGGGCCGAGGATATCGAGCCCCCAGACCGAAAATGGCCAGGATAAAGGGATCGTCTGGAGAGCTTGAGCTGGCCGATGTATCTGCTTTGAATGGAACTGGCACGCTTCACACTTGGTTACTTGTGCCGTTGCATCCTGGAGGGCCGTTGGCCAAAAGAAACCTTGCCGGAAAGCTTTGCCGGCAAGTGCTCTTGCACCAATGTGATGACCACATATGCCTCCATGTATCTCCGCCAATAGCTTCTGTCCATCTTCCCGGGGAATGCACTTCAATTTCACTCCGTTGAATCTCCTTCTGTACAGTATGTCGTCGACAAACTGGTACAAATTTGATTGCCGGGCTACTCTCTCCGCTTCTTCTTGCTCTTCGGGAAGTTCTCCTGTTTGAAGGAAACGGACAATCTGCTGCGCCCATGCCGGAGCTTGTGGCTCAACAACAAGGACTAAAGGCACAAACGCTGCTGCGGGAACATCTGCTTCTACGGCAAGAACCTGCGGTTTAGCCGGAGCTTGATGTTCCCCGGCAAACTTGCCGGAGCAAAACTTGTCGGGAGCGTCTGCTTCAATGAAACAAACCTTAGGGCTTGTCGGAGCAGACTGCTCCTCAGCACTCTTGGTGTTGATCTTGGGGACCTTCTTGGCGGCGGCTTCGGGGAGCTCAGCCGGAAAGTAGTCACCGGAAATCAACTTCCTCTTCTTGCTCTGTCCAGTTGATGGTATCACAGATGGTTGAGTCAGCCTGAGCACAAAGATCCCTGGTTCCACAGGTAACTTTAATGCAGCGCATTTTGACAGGCCATCGGCAACATCGTTCTGGGCTCTTGGAACATGTTCCATCTGCAGGCCGTCAAAATGCTCTTCCAACTTTCTCACTTCATCAATGTAAGCTTCCATCAACGGACTCTGATAATCTTTGCTCACTTGGCGGACGACAAGCTGCAAGTCACCCCTGACAATAAGCTTCTTGATCCCAAGATCTGCCGCGATCCTAAGTCCGGCAAGCAAACCTTCATACTCTGCAGTATTGTTTGTCGCTTGCTCCTTGGGAAAGTGCATCTGGACGACGTACTTGAGGTGCTCTCCGGTGGGTGCGACAAGTAACACGCCCGCACCGGCGCCTTGCAGTGAGAAGGCACCATCAAAGTACATGATCCATTCTTTGCTTGCTTCCTTGACGGGGATGCTCATCTCTGGAGTTTCTTCATCGGGTGTTGGCGTCCATTCTGCTATGAATTCTGCTAATGCTCGGCTCTGGATAGTTGAAGTACTCTCAAACCTGAGGCCAAAGCTTGACAATTCCAGTGCCCACTCGACAATCCTGCCTGTTGCTTCTAGATTCTGCAGTATCCTCTTCAACGGAAAGCGAGTGACAACTATGATCTCATGTGCTTGAAAGTAATGGCGCAGCTTTCTCGAGGCCATGAGAAGGCCGAAAAGCAATTTCTACACACCAGAGTACCTTGATCTAGCCCCCTGCAGAAGGGAACTGACAAAGTAAACTAGGCGCTGCACCATTTTCTTCTACTTCTCTTCTTGTGGCTGCACAGATTCACCCTTGTCGGGACCAGAGCTTGTCGGGGAAGCCCCCTGCTTGTCGCTGGATGCACTTGCCATGGCCGCTGGCTCATCATCTGCCTCCCTTTCCGCTACTAACGCAGCACTAACCACTTGATTGGTTGCCGCTAGATATAGCAGCAATTTCTCTTGTGGTTTAGGTGCGACAAGTATTGGAGTGGAGGACAGGTATCTCTTCAAGTCCTGCAGCGCAGCCTCCGCTTTTGGAGTCCATTTCATTGGACCTGCCTTTTTCAATATTTTGAAAAATGGCAGGGCGCGCTCAGCAGACTTAGAGATGAACCTGCTGAGAGCAGCTACGCAGCCGGCAAGCCTTCGCACATCCTTGACGCGCTTCGGTGCTTCGATCTGCTCAATGGCCTTGATCTTGTCGGGATTAGCTTCAATCCCCCGCTGAGACACAAAGAACCCGAGGAGCTTGCCGGAAGGGACTCCAAACAAGCACTTCTCGGGGTTGAGTTTGAGATTGATCTTGTGCAGATTTGCAAAGGTCTCGTCTAAATCTTGAATCAGAGTTGCTCTGTCTTTGCTCTTGACCACTATATCATCCATGTAGGCCTCTACATTTCTGTGCAACTGCGGCTCAAAAGCTTCGTGAACTACCCTTGCAAATGTTGAACCAGCATTCTTTAGTCCGAAAGGCATCCGTACAAAGCAGTACGTGCCACATGGAGTAATGAATGCGGTTTTCTCCTCATCCTCTTCTGCCATGAAGATCTGATGATATCCTGAATATGCATCAAGAAATGAAAGCAAATCACATCCTGCCGTGGAATCGACAATCTGGTCAATGCGCGGCAAGGGAAACGGATCCTTGGGACAAGCTTTATTAACATCAGTGAAGTCTATACAAAGCCTCCATTTTCCGTTCGCCTTGCGCACGACTACAGGATTGGCCAGCCACGTTGGATGGAGCACTCCTCTGACCAGGCCTGCTGCTTCCAACTTCTTGATCACTTCTGCAATGAATTCTTGGCGCTCCACTGCTTGTTTTCTAACTTTCTGCTTGACGGGCCGCGCGTGAGGACAGACGGCAAGGTGGTGCTCAATTACTTTCCTGGGAACACCGGGGATGTCAGATGGTTGCCATGCAAACACATCGACATTCGCCCGCAGGAAAGCAACGAGCGCGCTTTCCTATTTAGGATCAAGCGTGGCACTGATGGTGAAGGTACCACCAGTGCCGTCCTCCTTGGCGGCCACTTTCTTGGTCTCTGGCAGAGCTGCCTTCGCCTTCTTACACTTGCCGGTGGAGCTCGATGGTGCGTCCTCGACGGTACCACAGCACTCCGAAGAGGTGCGCTTGCCGGAGTGGGCATCAGAGCTCTTGCCGGACTTGGTCTTCTTCTTCCCCCCGGGAGCTTCTGCGGCAAGTGGTTTGCGTTCGGCTGCGGCTGCTGCTTCCCGGTAGATCTTGTCAGTACAAATAAGGGCATCTTTCTTGTCGCCAGGGACAGACATGACACTTATCTTACCTGGGATCTTGAGCACGTTGTAGGCATAGTGGGATACTGCCGTGAACTTGGTGAGCGCTGGTCGGCCAAGTATCCCATTGTAGGGCAATGGGAAATCAGCAACATCAAAAGTGACTTTCTCTGTTCTGAAGTTAAGCTCGCTGCCAAACGTCACTGGCAACGTGATCTTCCCCTTCGGCTTGCTCCTTCCCGGATTGATTCCCTGGAAATACCAGTCTCTTCGAGCTCGCTGTCGGGGATTTGGAGCTTCTGGAGTACCGCGGAGGAGATCAGATTCAAGCCGGCCCCGCCGTCAACTAGCATCTTTGTGACTTTGAGGTTGCGGATAGTTGGTGAAACCAACATCGGCAAGCACCCGACCGCAGTGATGCGATCAGGGTGGTCCTCAATGTCAAAGATGATAGGCGTGCTGGACCATTTCAGGGGCTTGCGTGACTCAACTGATGGTTCTGCTGCATTAACTTCTCGCACCCACTGTTTGAGCTGGCGGTGTGAAGTATGCAGAGAAGCACCGCCGTCAACGCACAGGACCTCTGTGGCTTTCTGAAACTCCTGCTCATCGGCCTCGTCATCGTCCATATCCTCATCTTCATCCTCATCTTCATCTTTGTCGCGACCGCGGGGAGGCCTGTCTCCTTGCCGCTGCTTGGCCTTGCCGCGGCGTCCTCCCCGGCCGGGACGCTTCTTGCCGGATCCGCCCGTACCTTCCTGGGCTTTTTCCTTGTCGTGTCGCTCGTACTCAGCTTTTTGCAGCTCAACGAGCTGCTCGACCTTCTTGCAACTTTGGAGATCATGGCCCTTGGTACGGTGAATCTTGCAGTACTGCTTGTCGGAGCCGCCCTGCTTGTCGGCGGCCGCCACAGGTTCTGCTTCCTTGGCGCCACCTCCGTTGCCGGACTGCTCGACAGCTGCCACATCTTTGTCTTTCCTTCTTCTGTTGTTCCGCCGCCGGTTTTTCTTTGCCGGGGCAGCATCCTCACTGTCGGACCCCCCTGCTCCTGTGTTCTCTCTGGGGAGTTTTCTTCCTTCTTCAGCACGTGCACACTTGTCGGCCAGGGCATATAGCTCACTGACGTCTCTAATCTTGCACATCACCATCTCCTCCCTCATCCTGCGGTTTCGCACGTTCTGATGGAACGCGCTGATAACCGCAGCAGGGTGGACGTCTGGGATGTTGCGCTACACCTGGCTGAATCTCTGAATGTACTTGCGCAGGGGCTCTCCTTCCTTCTGGGCGAGCAGATGAAGATCGCTCTCCTAGCCATGGGGCTTGTGGCCGCCTGTGAAGGCGCCGACAAACTGATGGCACAGATCTGCCCATGAGGAGATGGAGTTGTCCGGCAAGTGCATGAGCCAAGATCTGACGTTGGGCTTGAGCACCAACGGGAAGTAGTTGGCGAGGATCTTCTCGTCGCGCCCTCCGGCAGCCTGCACCGCGATGGTGTAGATGCTGAGGAACTCCGACGGATGCAACCTGCCATCGTACTTCTCCGGTACATCTGGCTTGAAGTTCTTGGTACTGGGCCACTGGACTTGCCGCAGCTCACGAGTAAACGCAGGGCAACCTACCGCATACGGCAAGTCGCCTGGTTCCCCTGGCGCATGCATGTCAACAGCGGGCCCAGCGCGCTGGTCTGATTGACGCCGCGCTTCTCTCCGACGCTCGATGCGGGTGCGAGCGGCTTCGTGTTGTCGTTCTTGAAGAACTTGGCGTTGATCGCGACGAGCTCGTGGATCTGATGACACCGTGGAGTCGGTGTCGTGGTTGATCCGGCGAGTCGACGATCTTGGCCTTCGGGGCGGGGAGTGCACGGTGGTTGCACCTCCACCGGTCTTGTCACCATCGGCTCGCGTCTGGGCGTCTTGTCGCGGCTTCGATATGCTCGGTTGCCGGGGAGTGTCGCCGTTGGCGAAGCCGATGAGGCTCTGGATAGTGGCCCTCCAATCGTCGATCTTGTCTGCCGTTGGAGGGTAGTCCAGGAGCAGTTGAGCTCGGGCCAACGCTTCTTCTGGAGTCTTCGGTGGCGGCGGTGAACGGCACGAGGAGCGGAATATGCTCGGACTTCCAACTGGGTTGGAAGGAGCAGTACCCCGTCCAGGCGACCGTACTTCACTCGTGCCAGCATGCTGGCGTGCATGCTGGTCTTGAACGCCCCGAGATCCACCAGCTTGGCCTTGTTCTAATGCGAGTACGGTGCTGCGAGCACCATGACGCTGTCGATCCCGCGCCTCCTGAGATGGGCGCGGTGCGTGTACGGACGCCGAAGTTTGTGGGGCCTTATCCTTGGATCTGGTAACGACGTGAGCTCCCTCGTCGGCGCCCGCTCCTTCGCCGGCGTCTACGCCACCGCCCGTTTGCTCCGCTGGCGGTGGGATCGACGCGGCCGGAGCAGCCACCTCCGAAGCCTTCTTCTTCGTTGGCATGTCGATGAAGATGATGATGAACTGGCTCGCGTGAACGCCGGATCGGGTTCACACAACCTCGACGCCCCCTACCTGGCGCGCCAAAAGATGTCGTGGGAAACGAACACCTATGGGGCAGGGCCCTTTTTCGGTCCGGCAGGGAGCGGAGGGCGCACGAAGAGCGGATCGAGGCGGAGCACGCGAGCGATTTTACTCAGCTTCGGAGCTCTCCGGAGAGATAATACTCCTACTGCTGCTTTGTGGTTGTATTATGCTCTTGCTTGAGAGCGTGGGAGTGTTCTAGTTTCGAATGAGTCGAACCCCCCCTTTGTTGCGCATGGGCCTCCTTTTATAGGCTAAAGGGGTCACCGACAGGTGGCAACGCAGGCAAGGGTACAAATGTAAAAAAGGGGGGTTGGTACAACCGCCATCTACAGTGCACCCTACCTAACTCTGACGGCAGGGGACAAGAGCATTTAATGCCCGTCCGCATCGCCTAAATAGTGCAGAAAAGCGACCGCTAAGGGCGCCACCGCTTGCCACGATGGCCTTCTCGTCATCTCCACTTGCCACCTCGCACCGCTTGGCTGCACAGCTCCCCGCCACGTGCGTCTGGAATGGTCTCAGGGCGACACGTCGACGGGTGCGCTGGAGCGTGGGCACAGAGTGGTGGCTTCGCCGCGGCAAGCGTCTTGCCGCGGTCGTTGTCTTGTCGCACCCGAAAGCTTGTCGCTCGTCGGGTCTTGCCGGGACGCGCGGCGCGTCGCGGCAAGTTCTTTGAAGTGCCTTGGTTGTCCTTCCCGGCAAGCTCCTCTTGCCGGAGTCTTGTCTTCTTAGTTAAAACACTTTGTTCTTGAATGGCATCAATAGGAACTACGGAGGATCTTGGCGGACACCCGGCAAGCCTTGCCGCGGGACGCTGCGACTGCCCGTGCACAAGTTCGGGATACTAAGGTACCCCTACTTTAGTACACCGACACCCCCGGCTCCGTGATAGAAAGTATACACAATGATCTCTTTAGGTATCATGTGAAGGCGCATTTCTCCGCTTTGGGTTCGAGCTTATCAGGCTAAAGCCTCTTGACATAAGCGTCACATCCCCAAACATTAAGAAACGACAATTTAGGTTTCTTGCCAAATCACAATTATTAAGCTATGGTGTTTCAGGTGGCGTGTGTTATGAAACAATTCCTTATTGTTTTAAATGCATACTAAACTTGCAACTCAAATATTCAACTCCACGACCAGATCTTATAAAAATTATCTTCTTGTTACGGTGATTCTCTACTTCACTCTGAAACTCTTTTAAACTTTTAAAATGTTTCAGACTTGCGCTTCATTAAGTAAATATACCGGTTCATTATCAAGATGATGTGCCGATTCAATCTTCGAGAGGTGCTCATAGAATAAGGTGTGCGTGTGTGCATTCATAGGGATGAGTGTATGCACGTATGTAGAGGCGTTTCTCGTGTTTTTAAAAAACCCTACTCTACACCTTTATTTGAAGCAATAAGTTAATGCCGGGCACATTTCTTCCACGGACCCAAATTCCTAGAACCCAGAGAGTAGCCGTGCGTGGGATGCGTGTACCAAAGGCGGGCCCCACTTCCGAGAGGGTGAGGGCGTCGGAGGCGAAGCGACGAGCAGACGATGATTGTGACGGCGGGGCGGGCGGGCGCCTGAGTTGTTCACCACCTACCCTCCCCCGTCTCTCGAAGACTTTCCACCCAACTGATCACACCAACAGCAACAGCTAGGCACAGCCCACGAACAAACTGCCGTTGAGAAGGCGAACCATTTCTTCCTCCCCCGGAGACACGCGGATAAACTCGACGACTCCTCTCCTTCCCCACTTTAGTCCCGAACTTCCGATCGGGAAATCTCAGCGGAGGCGCAGCATCTCCCTGGGCGGAGGATCTCGGGGCCCGGCGGAGAAGGTGGACCGGCATCACGCCAACTAATCGAGCAAGAGCCGAGAGGTACGTACGTGCGTCTGTTCGTTTCTCCGGGTGGTTTTCCAACCTTATCTGCTGCGTCGCCGCCTATGGTGGCAATATAGTGCAGCTGCTTACGATCCATCCAAGGGAAGGTACTCTCTGTTCTTTCGTCTACCGAAGCCAGGTTATCGTCTGTTCGTCTGGGCAGCGCCGATCAGTTGCCCTGTTTGCGGCGGCGGCGGCAGCGGTGCTGCTTCTCCGGAGAATCCGCGAGGTGTTTGCCCTGCCACAGCACTGCTACGCCGCTAGGTTACCGGACGAGTAGAGCCAGCGCCGCCGCCTGCTACGGACGGGACGCATACTTTTCGTCTGGCCTCGTCGCCGGCGCCATGCCTGCTCGAGTGTACGCTACGAACCAACTGCGCCCTGGCACGTGGCGTCCATCGGTGGCTGGCGTGGCGGCGCGCTGAACTGGCCAGGGATACCTCCCCCATTTGTCCTACTAGTATGAGCCCAATTGTTGGCAGGTGTCACCGTCCGTCCAGGCGGAAATATCTCTGCCTGTTTCTTCTTCTCCCGGGTGATAAGGAGAGGGATACTGTACGTTCAACTCTAATTGCCTTCTTCTCGGAGCAAATGGCGCGACCGGATTTATTGCTTGCGCTTTGTTTCACCTCGTCGTATAATTATAGCATTGGATCCCCAGTTCTGCCGCATCCGATCTGGAGATTGTACTTTCTGCCTCTCTCTGCTAAGGTTTGACTTGTACATTAAGTAAACGTGGTTAAGGAACTTGCATGATCTCCCCGGTGTTAGAAGGGAGGGAGGAAGATTTGAGCCTCATGGGCATATATATAGAAGTGTATGATCAATTTGAAGTACAAGACAAACTAGAATAATTCCTAATCTATCGTATGTTTCCTAGTTAATCAATATACTCAACACCTTGTATAGGGCCCCTACACTTTAGTTCAGATTCAAACTTTCTATAGTACTCCCAATCTAAAAAATCTTATATTAGGGAGTAATGTTTAGGCTGTGTTTGATATTGAAGTATAAAAAAACCATAGTACTGGAAAACTTAAATATTTTTGCATGTAGGTATAAGATACCACAGTTTTGATATATCATAGTATTTTGAAGTATTGAGAATACTTTAAGCTGTTTGGCTGGTGCTGCATATATCCACGGAAATTGGCTGGCTAGCCGTTTTCTCCTCAGTCTAGCAATACACACTTTCTATTGTATTATGTTTGTGTAATATAAATAATTATAGATTTTATTCGTCAGTCCAACTATTTCATTGCAATATCAACACCTTAATTCCAGACGACAAAGATTTACGATTATTGACAGCATTTCATGGAGGAATTAACGTTCAAATTCCAGTTTCCATGCTAGGTCAAACCAAGGAGTACTAGATGAGTGCTAAGTAACTGAGTGAGCTGTCACACACGTGGTGACTGGTGAAGTGAGTATTCTAGTGTTCCGTAGCATCTTCCGGTAGTCGATGTGCCTAACAGTCCATCCTATGCTCTGATGTGACCACCCAACGAATGTGCAGACCAGTCATCGGTAGTACGAAACACTAGAATTTGACACTTCAAAGCTGCCTTTGCCTTGTCCCAGTTGTGTACTAGTACTACTACCTGTGAAGGACCACTACCATGTCAGTGTCTATTGTAGTGTTGCTGACAACTGTTGTGTGGTAGCACTCCACCTTGTACATGTGCTAAACATGTCATGTATGCAAAAAATCTAAGGGCCTCTTTGGATTGAAGGATTTTCATAGGAATATTGGAGGATTCCAATCCATTGGATTTTTTCCTAAAGAAGCCCTTTGGATCAAAGGAACCACACCTCCAAAATTCCTATGGATGCATTCCTACACCTCAATCCTATAGGAATTTCAACATCCACTATAACCTCTTTTTTACACTGATTCGCGTAGGATCGAGGCACTTTTCCTGTGTTTTTCCTGTGTTCCATCCAAATGACCATTCTTGTAGTTTTCCTCTATTTTGTAATCCTCTGTTTTGCACCTACAATCCCGTCAAATTCCTGTGTTTTTTGAATTCCTTTGTTTTCTAATCCTGTGATCCAAAGAAGCCCTAATGTGACAAGACAATTAAGAGGAGAGAGATGGGTTTGGTGACTCCAGAAAAAACCAATGCCAAGCTGGTAAACCTAGACCAAACATTTAAAGAAGCAAGCTCACTAATGCATGAAAGATTTTAGGGGGTGTTTGTTTGCAGGGACTTAAAAAAGTCCCTATAAGTCCCACCTAAACCAAACACAAGGGACTTATTGGGACTTATTGTGGTGATTTGGGACTTATCAAATAAGACTCTCAGGAAGGAGCTTATTGGGACTTATTCGCTCCAGGCTTGTTCCCCGCACGTCCCGTCGCCGCCCCGCCTCGGTTCGCCGCCCCGTCGCCGCCTTGGTTCGCCGCCCCGTCGCCGCCTTGGTTCGCCGCCCCGTCGCCGCCTTGGTTCGCCGCCCCGTCGCCGCCCCGCCTCTCGCCCCGTCGCCGCCCCGCCTCGGTTCGCTGCCCCGTCGCCGCCCCGCCTCTCGCCCCGTCGCCGCCCCGTTGCCGCCCCGCCTCGGTTCGTTCTGCCTCGATTCGTTGCAACGGTGCCTCCAATCTTCGGACAGGCCCTCTCCTGAGCCTCGTTGCAGCGGTGCAACATGGACTTATAAGTCCCTGTAAACAAACAGGTAGGGACTCGGGACTTATAAGTCCCTGTAAACAAACAGGTAGGGACTTATGACTTATAAGTTGGGACTTAAAAAAGTCCTAGGACTTATGAAACAAACAGGGCCTTAGTAGCTAAGTCATTAAATGTAGGGAGCTTAGCAACAATAACTTAAGCACCAATGCATTGGGGACTATAGTTGCTTCTCCGATGCAGGTTATCTATAGATGTATTGGGACTCTTTGTTTATGGTCCTCTCTACAACGTGTGAAGAATCGAGATCTGTTTACGGAGGTGTGTACACGATTGGAGGATAAGACGAGGGATACTTTTACCAACATGGGTGGAAGCATGATCTTAGGATTGGCCCGCCTTCGCTTTAGGCGTTATACAGACTCTACATGTTTCTTTGTATTTCGCCTTTTTAATTTTCGTTTGTATGAGAGAACTTATTTGGCTGTGTGCATCGTAGTTATGCATAGGCCGGGTGTAATGCTTAAACCTTTTAAGTAATAAAGCGCCCTTTTCGAAAAAAGGTTGCTAAATTATTTAATGCTCTTAGAACCTCATCTAAGCAACTATCCATTGGAAGAAGTTTTTAGTGAGTATTATAAAGATGAAGCCTCGTGAAACTTTAATTTGTTTTAGACTATCCACAATGAGAGTAACATAGGTAGTAACATCACACATATCTAGATAAAATAGATGATGTGGCAAGCAATAAATGAAGAAAGAGAGACAAGTGGTAACATAGCTAGTTACTACTAGTATGAGTAACATCACATATATCAAGGCAAGATGGGTCTATAGCCTAATAAATGAAGTGTTACATGTTACTACACATATGTTACTCCCCACTATGAAGGTAGTAACATAGAGTAGTAACATGAGCATGTTACTACTCTATGTTACTACCCATTGTGGCTAGTTTTACTGCTTGAACGTGGCAAGGATTTTCTGCAGTGCCCATGTCAACGCTGCGTTTCCCTAGGCGAACTCACGTGCACGTGGTTCCCTGACGGATAACCTTACTATAAAAACTTGTCAACTTAACCATCTTCTGCTCGCTCCTACTCCAGGGAGTGTATATCATATAGCTTGTGATTCACCAACTGGGCCTTGATCTACCACCAGGGACGGGACAGGGAGGAAGCGGTTCAGAAGACGAAGAGGAGATGTCGTCCGATGGCGGGGGCTCCCAGATGGGCGTCGCCGGCGCGCTGGGCCTCTCGGTCACGTCGTCAGTAGCCATTGTTATTTGCAACAAGTACCTCATGAGCACCCTTGAGTTCTACTTCGGTTAGTACAACTACTTTCAGGGTTTTAGACTCTCAGTGCTGCTGCTGTTTACTGCGTCCGACAACACTTTTGTCATCAAGTGCACAAAATGGACATTTCGATCTTTGAACTTTCTGACTTTTGTGTGCTTGAAATTTGGATATTGCAGCGACGACACTGACGAGCTGGCACTTGCTGGTGACCTTCTGCACGCTTCACATAGCGCAGCGCCTGCGCTTCTTCGAGCCGAAGCCAATCGACGCGCAGACTGTCATCTCCTTTGGGTTTCTCAATGGGATCTCCATTGGCCTCCTCAACCTTTGCCTTGGCTTCAACTCAGTTGGCTTCTACCAGGCAAGCCACCCAAACTGCTGATGATAGCTCATACCATTGCGTTTGTTTTCTTACTCGTGGATTTGCTATGATTGTCTTGCTGCAGATGACCAAGCTGGCTATTATACCCTTCACCATGCTCTTGGAGACC
Organism: Triticum timopheevii; assembly: GCA_963921465.1. Lineage (NCBI taxonomy): Eukaryota > Viridiplantae > Streptophyta > Magnoliopsida > Poales > Poaceae > Triticum > Triticum timopheevii. Next base: position 190,148,808 of record OY997262.1, read on the forward strand.
ATCTTTCTAAGCAAGAAGTTCAGGTGCTTCTCAGATTCCTTCTCACATTAGGCTCTTTCCTGAATATTGAACGCTGATCATCTTGTAACAAGTTCCGCCATTCTCATGCTCCACAATCATTAACCGTGCAGCCAGAGCATTAAGGCCTCTCTCATGGTCCTCCTCCTCGGAGTTGGCATCGCATCGGTCACCGATCTCCAGCTCAATCTCCTCGGCTCCATCATCGCAGTGCTCACAATCGCTGCGACCTGTGTCTGCCAGATTGTATCCTTAGTCAAGCTATCTAACCTAGCTGTTAGACTGTTAACATTTGCAGTTGCACCCTGAATATTCGTGTTCATGTCGTCTTCCTTGACCTTGAACAAAGCTGACCAACCAAATCCAGAGGAGGCTCAAGGTGTCTTCCACTCAGCTACTGTACCAGTCCTCCCTGTACCAATCCGCTGTGCTGCTCATCACCGGCCCCTTCGTCGACAAGCTCCTGACAAAGAAGGACGTCTTCGCGTTCGAGTACACATTCGAAGTCGTGGTATGTACTACATGTGCAGCAGCAGCAAGAACTGAACTTGTTGATGTAAAAGATGAATAAAATTGAGCTGCGCTGAACCAACTTTCTGGGCGCAGGTGTTCATCCTGATGTCTTGCGGGATCGCGGTGTCCGTCAACTTCAGCACGTTCCTGGTGATCGGCACGACGTCGCCAGTGACGTACCAGGTGTTGGGCCACCTCAAGACGTGCCTCATCCTCTCCTTCGGCTACGTTCTCCTGAAAGACCCCTTCACGCTCCGCAACCTCGCCGGCATCCTCATCGCCATCTTCGGCATGGGCCTCTACTCCTTCTTCTCCGTCTCGGAGAGCAGGAAGAAGACCGAGGGCGCCACGTTGCCCGTCAACACCCAGGTCCGTACTTTTCCTGATACGTTTGTATCTGAATCTGGAATGGCGTATGACAAGGTTATAACTGGCGTGTGCCCTTGCAGATGAGCGAGAAGGATTCGGCGCCGCTCCTTGGCACGAAAACCTCGCCGTGGCAGGAGAGCAACGGGGTGGAGAACTTTGACGACGTGCCACGGACGGCGAAGAGCGCGTTTAGCCGGCAGCTGAACCCGTAGCTTAGGATGGATATGCTTTGGTAAGTTGGTATAGCAGCATCAGTATCTATTCTTTCCCCTTTGGGATTTCTCCTACAATGATGAGAATTGCTCGATGATGAAAGTAATGGTGGTATTGTAAGGTGGTTCTGGGACCTAAAAAGTTCTGGAAGTAATGTTGGACAGCAAGTGCCAACTTCTCCTACAATGGTTGTAGGGCAGGGATCTCGCAGAAATTGCACCAGAATTTTTCGGAAGTTCGGCAAAAGCTGCAATTTATCATGACGATTCTCTCGTTTACAAAACTCGGAAAACAGCGAATGTCAATCTTTTTTCCAGAGAAAACGCAAGGCTTGCTCCTCGATACATTGATAGAAATAATAGAGTTATAGGTGCACAAGCTTAAGACTACGCCGAAACGCAACAGCTGCTAGAGAAATATTATACAACTATTAACACCAAACATATTTTGGTCACGATGCCACCTATTGAATTATGGACCTTGATAACTGCCACATGTGTCCTTCTCTAAAAAAAAACTTCCACATGTGTGACATTTAGAGATCCACCCACACGCACTGTGTGGCATAATCAGGAGACAACTCACACGGGCCATGTGTGGGCGAACATTAGAACTGTCCAGACGTGTGGGCGCAGTTACTTCGTGTCACACACCCAACAAGTACTACTCATTCCCATCCCGCGCGTGTGGCACGAAGCAAAAATGCGCACACGTCCTGGCGCAGCTACGTTAGTTACCCGCGGGATGACGCTTTAGTTACCCTGGGGGATGGCAACTTTAGTTATCCGGCATAACAAATGTAGCTGTAAAAACATGGCAACTCTATGTTTTGGTTAACTATAGTTACCATGTCTAATTTATGGTAGTTGCCGCGTGTAAGCAAATCATAGTTGTCTTGTATGATTTACTACTTGCCACATGTGGTCAAACAATAGTTGCCATGCGTGTTTACCTAGTTGCCACGTGTGAACCAACCATAGCGCCATATGTGTTTACCTAGTTGCCACGTACGCGCAACTGCAGTTGCCATCTACCAACGAATCATAGTTGCCATGTGTGTTTACCTAGTTGCCACGTACGCGCAACTGCAGTTGCCATCTACCAACGAATAATAGTTGCTATGTGTGTTTACCTAGTTGCCACATACGCGCAACTCCAGTTGCTATCTATCACCGTACGAGCGTCGTGTGGGCGAAAGAGAAGTTCACCCACACGCGCATGGACTGTGTGGTGACTGTGTGGGCAGAAACTGGTTCGCCCACACGGCGCAGCTGGCAACCACGCGCTACGGGTCATGTGGGTGAGCGCTCTAACATCCAGACAACATGCTATGCCTACGTGGCACTGAAATTCTAACAGTTTCCTTCAAGATTCGTGCAAAACATAACAGACAGAGATCAAAGCGTGTGGGCGAAGTGCATATATGCCACACATGTGGGCGTTATCATTTGGGTTGAATTATAGATGGGCTCTGGAACATACTCCCTCCATCCCAAAATAAGTGGTACAAAGTTAGTACAAAGTTGAGTCAATACAAAGTTAGTATAAAGTTGAGTCACATCTTTTGAGACGGGGGAGTATAAGACAATAATTCCTGATTAATCACTAATGCTCATGTAGGTGTATGGTAAGAGCATCTACAACCGACAAATACGACCCTTCAAACGCCCACGGACGCGATCGGGCACGTTCATGGACAGTGACCGATCACGCCTCAAATATTTGATTCTACAACTGGACACCTCAAATTAGAAACTTTAAATTCATATTATTACATGCAACATAAACCGATCTTTAAGCGGAGCTCGTCCGTCAGCCGACTGCGCTCCTAGAGTGTTGATCCCGTCGCCGACAAGGTAGAGTAGGGCATGGGACACGAGCCGGCTCACAGCACTCAAGGCGCCACCATCTCTCATGCCCTACTATTCCTCGTCAGAGCCAGTAACCCGAACGGTGCCGGTGGACGTCAGATCGATGATGGATCCGTCCTAGGACGAGCCGGTGACATCCACCACTATCGGCGTAAATAAAACTAGGATGGTGACAGTCTGGCGCGTTGGGCCTAAACCAAATTGGGTCGTACGCCTTTCTTGGATAGGAAGGAAGGCTTTTGAAGGCTCCACAATATCTGGCGGACTTTGGCCTACGACAATAAGAGCGGCTCGAGACATGACGCCAGATGGGCTCCCCTGATTACTTCGCGGGATCCTGTCGGGAGCATGCGTCAACACGTCCGTAAAGAGAAGACCTCAATCTCGGGGAAGATGAGCAGCAACCCATGCCGCGAAGGACGGCTACCGGCTCTAGGTGGCAGGCTGAGGGTGTACGAACGGTCCTCACGCGTAAGCTCTGGTAGGATCCATGTGGACAAAGTCATCTGCAGTGGCCACAGTAAGATTCGCCTGCTGTCTACTACAGTGGCAATACCTCACTGCCATCCAATGTATACGGATGGAGGAGGAAGGTAAGTACCCGAGGGGTAACACACAGCCCCGAGAGGTCGTCATCATCACTCATACAAGCATGAAACGGGCAACCATGCCACCATGGTAAAAGCTAGGCTAGCCTATTCCAATGCATATTCAACCAATTGGAGCCTTCGACAGGTCCTCTATAACAGACACATTGTAGATCTCTACCATTGCAATAAGAAACAAGGCATGATTAGGGTATTACAACAAGAATGTGGTCCGAACCTGGTAGTTCTTTGTGTTCATCTGTAGTTCATCCCACCATCGTTCATCATAACTTAGTATTGTTAGATGTGTTCAGTCCATGGCCGAACTCTTAGAGGGTTGTCGCTCACAACTCATATGTAGGTTCTTAGAAACCGACATTTGGTGCACCAGGTAGGGGACTAAGGCGTTCCTACCAATCCTAATTGGCATCCCTTGCCTCTTCGAGGGATCCTTCCAGCCAGCACTCCAATAAGGTGTGAAGTGGGGGATCTCCCCGCTCGCCTGCCCCCAACAAAAAGCATCGCTGGTCGGCGTCATTCGCCCCAAACGACCGCCATGAAAGCAGCCTCATAGACGCGCGAGGCACCTCGTAGCCTGGCGGATGATCAAGGCGCAAGTTGCGAAGCGCGTCGCCGACTCCTAGCTACTTCGGCGAGCGGGTGAACAAGGGCACCGATGCCACCCTAGCCAAGGAAGACGATGTTCCGCGTCAGGGCTGCGCTCATTACGCACCGACTTCAGTGGTATGGAACACGAACTCGTCCTTGGAAGGGCACGCCGGTCCCTGCCGGGCGACCAAGGACTTACACGAATCCATGGTCCGGCCTGCGCTGCAGGGAGGCGTGCGCTCCTCTCCAAATTGCAAAACCTGCGTACCTCGAGCCAAGGGTGCCAACGTGGCACGGTAGGCCCATTGGTTCGATGATCATGGAGAACCATGGTGGAAGAAGGCGCCTGTGTATGGGTCTCCCCGAAGGTGATATGGAGGAGGATAGGGCTGCTCCTACCATGTTGGCGGGGAGACGCCCTTCCCGGTCTTGGCCTTTCGAGTCGAGCAACGCGGGAGATGCCTACCCAAGGCTTGCATCACTCACCCTGGATTCCCGGACAAAAGAAGAAGGCCCCGGCATGTGTTTCCCCGTTCGTTCATCCTTCCGGAGTCCGGCAAGCCGCCCCGGGGTGAAAGGTGCTCCGGCTATGATAAAGGCGCCCGACCTCTCGGACTCCCCTCTTAGAGCCGTGAAGACCAACTCGACGGGAATGTTGGGAAACATAGCATGCAATTTCAAAAAAAATCCTACGCTCATGCAAGATCTATCTAGGAGATGCATAGCAACGAGAGGGGGAGAGTGTGTCCACGTACCCTCCTAGACCGAAAGCGGAAGCGTTTGCTCAACGCGGTTGACGTAGTCGAACGTCTTCTCGTTCCGACCGATCGAGTACCGAACGTACGGCACCTCCGAGTTTTGCACACGTTCAGCGCGATGATGGCCCTCGAGCTCTTGATCCCGCAGAGGGTCAAAGGAGTAGATGAGTTCCGTCAGCACGATGGCTTGGTGACGGTGATGGTAATGTGATCCGCGCAGGGCTTCGCCTAAGCACCGCGAGAATATGACCAGAGGCGTAAACTGTGGAGGGGGACGCCACACACGGCTTGGAGCAATTGGTGTGTCTCATAGGGGCGCCCCTGTATATACAGGAGGGAGGGAGAGGAGGCCGGCCTAGGCGCGCCCCAAGTGGGGCGAGTCCCACTTGGACTCCTAGCGGGATTCGCCCCCCCCCCTCTTCCTTTTTCCGGCGGGGGAAAGGGGGAAGGAGTAGGAGAAGGAAAAGGAAAGGGGGGGCGCCGCCCCCACCCATTGTCCAATTTGGTTTCCCCCTTTTGGGGGGCGCGCCAGCCCCTTGTGGGCTGGTGTGCCTTCCTCCTATGGCCCATATGGCCCATATCTTTCCCCGGGGGGTTCTGGTAACCCCTCCGGTACTCCGTATGTAGTTGATACAGTCTGGAACCCTTTCGATGTCTGAATACTACCTTCCAATATAGCAATCTTTACCTCTCGACCATTTAAAGACTCCATGTCGTGTCTGTGATCTCATCCAGGACTCCGAACAACCTTTGGTCACCAAAACACATAACTCATATAATACATATCGTCATCGAACGTTAAGCATGTGGACCCTACGGGTTCCAGAACTATGTAGACATGACCGAGACACCTTTCTAGTCAATCACCAATAGCGGAACCTGGATGCTCATATTGTTTCCCACATATTCTACGAATATCTTTATCGGTCGAACAGCTATGTCAACATATGTTATTCCCTTTGTCATCGGTATGTTACTTGCCCGAGATTCGATCATCGGTATCTTCATACCTAGTTCAATCTCGTTATCGGTGAGTCTCTTTACTCGTTCTGTAATGCATCATCCCTTAACTAACTCATTAGTCACATCACTTGCAAGGCTTCATATGATGTGCATTACCGATAGGGATGGCAATGGGGACAATCCCCTATGGGGATACCTACAACATCCCCATCCCCATCTATTCCCTATCACCCCATTCCCATCCCCGTTTACATGACTGGGGATGAAATTTCCCCATACCCATGCCCCACTGGGGAACAGGGCCCCATTAGGGTCCCCATCCCCATAAACAAATACTCATATACATAATATGACACCCTATAGTCAACATACATACATGGTTTTGTCCTTGTCCTGCTAATGCCTATCTAGGTTGTATTGACTTCTTGGTCATGGTTGCAGCTGAGGTCAGGATGTGAGATTGGTTTAAGGTTTTTTAGAGCTTTTTTTTGATTTCGCAAGTTTGTTCGTGAATATTTTAAGGTTGACCGCAGTGTGACGGTTACTAACCGGGTCCCCGATGGGTATTGGGTCTGGGGAATAGGATATCGTCCCCATCCCCGTTGTACCCTATGGGGAATAAATTAGTTTGGTAAATATCCCCATGGGGATGTTTTTCGCCCATCCCCACCCCCTAATAGATGAAATCCCCATGGGTTTGGCGGGTATGGGGCCCCGTTGCCATCCCTAATTACCGAGAGGGCCCATAGATACTTCTCCGATACTCGGAATGACAAATCCTAATCTCGATATGTGCCAACCCAACAAACACCTTTCGGAGATACCTGTAGAGCATCTTTATAATCACCCAGTTATGTTGTGACGTTTGATAGCACACAAGGCATTCCTCCGGTGTCCAGGAGTTGCATAATCTCATAGTCAGAGGAATGTATATATATGACATGAAGAAAGCAGTAGCAATAAAACTAAACGATCATTATGCTAAGCTAACGGATGGGCCTTGTCCATCACATCATTCCACTAATGATGTGATCCCATTCATCAAATGACAACACATGTCCATGGCTAGGAAACTTAACCATCTTTGATCAACGAGCTAGTCTAGTAGAGGCATACTAGGGACACGGTGTTTTGTCTATGTATTCACACATGTATCAAGTTTCCGATTAATACAATTCTAGCATGAATAATAAATATTTATCATGAATAAGGAAATATAAAATAACAACTTTATTATTGCCTCTAGGGCATATTTCCTTCAGTGAAAGCCACCAACGCCGGTCTGGGAACCCGCTCACTGGCTGAAGACGCACGTGCAGATCTATAAAAGGGCATGGGCAGCTTCCTGATCAACAAGAAGAAGCCTCGATGATATCTCCATTCTCTACCTACCAGATGACCATGCTCAAAACTAGGTGACCGTGGTGTGTCGCGCCAGACGTGATGTGAAAAGTTCGGGGACCTCTCTCGCGCGGACCGCTTTCCTTAGGCTACTGGGCCCCTGCTTCTCTCCTCTCGTGGAAGAGTCGCAGCAACACGCCTGCCTGCACGATGGGAATGTTTTTGGGTCCTATCCCGATGAACCTCTTCCCTCTGACTGCTAGCCTACTACTACTCACCCATGCAGCCGAGCCACAACAGAGCGTCATGTCCCCTGTGACGAAAACACTCCCGGGATCCGTCCCGTACGAGTCACATTCCAGACGCTACAACTATGGTGTCAACCCCTTATAGCAGAGTCAAAGACGCGTTCCCCACCTACTATGAGGGGAAGCTATCGAGTCCTGTTCCATTCGAGAAAATTTTCCCCAGGCCACAAAAGCCTCTGCTCCTTCCCCCGCGTGACGAAGTTGCTACAGTGTGTTGCACCTACTGCTAAGGAAAAGTTCCTGGGACCTCTCTTGTGTGGACCACTTTCCCGGGTTACTGGGTTTTGTTGTCTTTTCCCTAGCCAGTTTAGCTAGTACGGCGAATTCCCGCCTGCTCTATGTGTGTGGTATGACGAGAACAACCAAGAAAATAACACATACTCTCGGAACATCAGGTGAATTATAGGCTAGCGCCTACATCAGCTTACGCTACCCTACGTACCCAATGACACGATGGTCTGGTTCGATTAAAAAAACAAGCAGAAAAACAAAATGGGCGCCGAAGGCCCCGAGGACGAAGGAACATCAGGCCCTGCCGGAGTTGGCGTCCTTCTCCTGCCGTACCACCGCTGCAACAACGCCCTCCACCATGCGTTGGGCCATCTGCTGGTCCTCGACCGTCTGCTTCCCTAGCAAAACCCTCAGCAGGAAGTGGGGGGAAGCGAGGTGGACACCGACAAGGACACATGTGGCCACCGCCCGCATGGCCTCTGATGTAGGGTGGAACTCTGATTCGTCGATCTTTCACGTTTTGAGGGGATCCTACAGAGGGAACACGAAGAACGCGCGGAAGAACACGAGGAAATCACAGGGAAGAACGAGAGAGACACTCAACCGACAAGAGATCAATCACACAAGGTCTAGATCATCGAAGCACGAGTAATACATGGTCCAAAATCAACAAAGGAAAGATACAAAGGTAACCGTTCTTCTCCGAGAGGAGGTCTTGAATCCACGAGGGGATCTTCCCGTAAAGGGGTCTTGTATCCGAGAGGATCTTCTCCGAAGAGGCCGCGGTCTCTCGCGAGGAGGAGATCCGATAGATGAGCGTAGCTCTATCTCTAACTTGAGCTAAATCAACGCTAAGTCTCAAAGTGAGGAGATGGGGTCCTATATATAGAGTTTGGGGCGAAGGGGTACATGGGCTCAGCCCAACACGCGCACGCAGGCGCGGGCCGGATGATCCGGACGAGGGTCCGGATGATCCGGGCTGGTCCGGATGATCCGGGTGGGGACCCGGATGAGCTGGAGGCTCGGCTGGTGGCGGCGACGGGCCGGATGTCCGGCTGGCGGTCCGGACGTCCGGGCGGGGTCCGGATGATCCGGGCCTAGGTCCGGATGATCCGGCTTCGGGAGGGAGCTTCTGTTGCCTTCGGTGGAGTTAGCCGGATCGTCCGGACCTGGGTCCGGATCATCCGGGCTCTGTCCGGATCGTCCGGGCCTCTGTCCGGATCGTCCGGCCTCTCTGGTCCTTGTTGCTTTCTCCTCTCCGTCTTCATGCATGTCTTCCGCTTCCGGTTCTCCTTGCTTCGTAGCCTCTTCATGGTCGACTCCTTGGTGCCTGAGTATGCATAGCATTTCTGTTTGAGGTAGTAACCATGTCTCGTGTGAATCGAAAGGGAGTTGTGAGAGGAGTGATGTCACCTCGGTTTCAAGAGCTCTTGCACGTGCTCGAGTCATGGGTCCTTGTGGGGTTGGATGTGTTGATGTAGAGTCCATGGGGATGATGGAAGGATGCTCCGCATCATATCCCCTCCCTTCGAAAGGATCCGACCTCGGATCTAGATCTTCATCACCATGGAAAGGCGAGAGGTCTTTGACGTTGAAGGTGTCGCTCACGTTGTACTTGTCGCTTGGTAGGTCGAGCTTGTAGGCGTTGTTGTTGTAGCGTGCTAACACCTTGAAGGGTCCGTCTGCTCAAGGTAGAAGTTTGGACTTGCGTTTGTTGGGGAAGCGTTCCTTGCGAAGGTGTAGCCACACGAGATCGCCTATGTTGAAGATCATGGGTTGCTTGTTGATGTTGAGCTTGGTAGTTAGTCGTTGTACGTGGCGCTCGGTGGTGTGTCTTGTCTCTTCATGCATCTTCTTGATGTAGCTTGCACGGGCACTTGCGTCGAGGTTGGTGCGCTCTTGTAGAGGTAGAGGTAGAATGTCCAATGGGGACAATGGATTGAAGCCGTAGACGACCTCGAAGGGGGACTTGCCGGTCGTCGAATGTCTTGCGCGGTTGTAGGCGTACTCGGCGATGGGTAGACACGCCTCCCACTCCTTGATGTTCTTCTTGATCAACACGCGAAGTAGAGTGGAGAGCGTTCGGTTCGTCACCTCTGTTTGGCCGTCGGTTTGAGGATGGTATGCGGATGAGAAGAAGAGCTTGATTCCGAGCTTGGCGCATAGGGTCTTCCAAAAGTAACTTAGGAACTTGACGTCGCGGTCGGAGACGATTGTCTTTGGTACTCCATGGAGGCGTAAGATTTCCCTACAAAAGAGATTTGCAATATGTGAAGCATCGTCTACCTTGTTGCAAGGAATGAAATGTGCCATTTTAGAAAATCTATCCACAACAACAAACACGGAATCCTTTCCATTTTGAGTTCTAGGCAAACCAAGTACAAAGTCCATGCTAATGTCTTCCCAAGGTTGATAAGGAATAGGAAGAGGCATGTAAAGACCATGAGATTGAGCTTTTGACTTAGCTTTGTGGCATGTTGAGCATCTTGTAGTGAAGCGTGAGACGTCTCGAAACATCTTTGGCCAAAAGTAGTTCTTGGAGAGCGTGGCGAATGTCTTGTCGCGTCCAAAGTGTCCCATGAGTCCACCGCCATGAGCCTCTTGCAAAAGGAGCAAACGAAGAGAAGACTCGGGTATGCATAGTTTGTTAGCTCTCATAAGATAACCATCCTTGAGGTAATATTGTTCCCAAGATGTATGCGTCAAACATTTAGCATAATGAGTTGCAAAAGATGGATCACTAGCATACAAATCTTTGATGTGCTCAAAACCAATAACATTCAACTCAAGTTGGGTGACAAGCGTGCATATGCGTGAAAGTGCATCGGCAACTACATTTTCCTTGCCCTTAATGTACTTGATCACATATGGGAAAGATTCAATAAATTCACTCCATTTGGCATGACGCTTGTTCAATTTAGTTTGACCTTTTAAGTACTTAAGCGTTTCATGATCGGTATGGATGACAAACTCATGAGGTCTAAGATAATGTTCCCAAACATGTAGGACACGCACTAAAGCGTACAATTCCTTGTCATATACGGGATAGTTAAGTTGAGCACCGGAGAGTTTTTCACTAAAATAAGCAATGACTCGTTTTTCTTGCATTAAAACTCCGCCAATTCCGGTACCACTTGCATCACAATGAACCTCAAAAGTTTTGTCAAAATTGGGCAAAGCAAGAATCGGAGCATGAGTAAGCAAGGACTTGAGCTCATTGAAAGCGTTGGATTGCAAAGGTCCCCAAACAAAAGGAGTATTCTTCTTACTCAAAGCATGCAAAGGAGCTGCAATAGTGCTAAAGTTTTTCACAAAGCGACGATAAAAACCTGCAAGACCAAGGAAACTTCGCACTTGTTGCAAATTGGTGGGTTGGGGCCAAGTTTTAATTGCTTTGATCTTATTTTCATCAACATGGACACCCTTGGAAGAGACAACGAAACCCAAGAAAACCACTTTGTCAACGCCAAAAGTGCATTTTTTCAAGTTGGCATAAAGACTTTCCTTTCGAAGCGTTTGCAAAACAAGCTTAACATGATCAAGATGCTCTTTCATGGTTTTGCTAAACACAAGAATATCATCGAAGTAAACCACAACAAAGATTCCAATGTATGGACGAAGTACATGATGCATGAGACGCACAAAAGTTCCGGGTGCTTCCGACAAACCCATTGGCATAACCAACCATTCATATAAGCCAAATTTTGTTTTGAAAGCAGTTTTCCATTCATCACCCTCGTGAATGCGGATTTGATAATAGCCACTTTTAAGATCAATTTTTGAGAAAAAGTTGGCTCCACTAAGTTCATCAAGCATATCATCTAAGCGAGGAATGGGATGCCTATAGCGCACGGTGATAGCATTTATAGGTCTACAATCGGAGCACAAGCGGAAACTTCCATCGGGCTCAGGCACAAGTATAACGGGCATGGTACAAGGGCTTAAGCTTTCACGTACATGACCGTTGTCGATTAGTTGTTGTACTTGCCATTGAATCTCCTTGGTTTCTTCGGGATTGACACGGTAGGGAGCTTTGTTTGGAAGTGGCGCTCCGGGGATGAGGTCGATTCGATGCTCAATGCCTCGAAGAGGAGGTAGACCCGGAGGTAGCTCATCGGGGAAAACATCTTGAAATTCCTGCAAAAGAGATTGAAACACCAAAGGTAGCTCATGAGTGGTGTTAGTTTTTGGTTCTCCATCCTTGCACACAAGGACAAAGTGCATCACACTCGATGGGTTCTCACACACTTCTCTCATCTCATGTTTGGTGGCGAATAGTATGAGGTTTTTCTCTCTAGGCGAAGAGGCGCTCAAATTTGGCTTGTGGCTCTCACTCACTTTTTTGTGGCTCACTTTCTCACTCTTCTCTCTTTGGTTGGTGGCTTGTTTATCGGCTATCACTTGACTAGGAGACATGGGTCGTAGGACATATTCTTTGCCTTTCATCTTGAAGCTATAGTGGTTTGTACGCCCATTGTGGTAGACACCACGGTCGAATTGCCATGGCCGACCAAGGAGGAGGTGGCAAACGGTCATTGGGACCACATCACACTCCAAAGTGTCCTCATATGCACCGATTTTGAAGGATACTTGGACCGTATGCTCAACTCGTATAGTGCCGGAGTCACTTAGCCATTGAACCTTGTAGGGTTGCGGATGCTTCCTCTTGACCAATTGGAGCTTGGAGCATAGTTCTTCACTTGCCAAGTTGTGGCAACTACCTCCATCTATGATGACCTTGACGGAGCGTCCATTGATGCCGGCCTTTGTGTGGAAGATGTGGCATCTTTGATCTTCTTCTTGTTGATGTTGAAGTGTCAAGACCTTGGAGACAACAAGAGCGGGACTTGTATCTTCATCACAAAAGACTTGATCATCTTCATCCTCGTTGATGTGCCGGTGCATGGCCACTTGCTCAATAGCTTCCATTTCATCTTCACTCATTGAGTCGTAGGTGCCATCGTCGTTGAGTATCATGGTCCGCTTGTTGGTGCATTCATATGACTTGTGGCCTCGGCCGCCGCAAGTAAAACACTTGAAGGAGCTTGTCTTGACGGTCTCATCGGTTGGAGTAGATGATGAAGCACGCGGCTTGGAGGTGCTTGTAGTAGGAGGAGGACGACTTGAACTTGTAGAAGTTTTCTTGTAACTTGACTTGTCGTCGTTGTTTGGAGAAGGCTTGGCTGATGTCGAAGTTTGGGTAGTTGTTGAAGCTTGGTTGTTGGAGAAGCCGTATGTCTTGGATGAGTACTTGGCATACTTGAAGTCATCTTGCACTTGTCGTTCCGCCTTTGTAGCTTGATGCACGAGCTCAATGAGGTTGGAGTAGGGTTGGAAGTCGGCGATCTTCTTGATGGGATGGTTAAGTCCGTTCAAGAATCGTGCCATTGTTTGCTCATCATCCTCCTTGACATTGGCTCGAATCATGGCAATCTCCATTTCTTTGTAGTATTCTTCAACACTCTTTGTTCCTTGCTTGAGGAGTTGTAGCTTCTTGAAGAGATCACGGTTGTAGTAGGTGGGCACAAAGCGTGCTCGCATGACATCCTTCATTTGAGCCCAAGTGGTGATTGGAGGTTCACCTCTTGCTTGTCGGCGCTCAAGTACTTGTTCCCACCATATGAGCACATAGTCTTGGAACTCAAGTGATGCCATAGCGATCTTCTTCTCTTCCTCATAGTTGTGTAAACGAAAGATTTTGTCGACCTTCAATGCCCATGAGAGGTACTCTTCGGGATCATTGGTTCCATTGAACTTGGGCATTGTGAACTTGAGCTTTCCATAGCGTTGTTCATCAATGTGTTGAGGTCGATGTTGATGATGACGTTCTTGACGTGGAGGGTAGTCATCCTCATGTTGTTCTTGGCGAGGAGGAAGTCCATGATCAACTTGCTCTTGTTGACCTTGAGGTTGAGGTTGAGCTTGAGGAGCTTGTGGAGGAGCTTGTTGGGCTTGACGTTGCGCACGCGGATGGTAGTTCCTCTCTTGTATTTCTTCTCGAAGGGCTTCCTCTTGATTGCGTCTTTCGCGATTGCGGTTGGCGAGAGCTCGACTTGATGCTTGAAGGGCACGTTCCGCCTCAAGAGCTTGTGCTTCTCGTTGTTGTTGTTGAAGATGTTGAGCCTCGACGTCTTGTTGCTCTTGGTGTAGGCGCGCTCGTTCTTGTTCTTGTTGGTGACGAAGACGTTGTCGTTCTTGAGCTTGAGCAATAGCCACTTGGTTCGATTGAGGACGAGGAACTTATTCATCAACTTGCTCTTGGGTATGCTTGTCGTGTAGCGGGTTGCGAGATGCATGACGGTCTTGACGTGCGGCTCATCGAAGAGTGTTCGATGATGGTGTACTTGTGTCGGAGAAGGAGTCGTCGGAATGGCGACTTGAGTGGCTCCGTCTTGAGTGTGAGGAAGTAGAAGGACGCCGGTTCACCAACAAGGCGCGGATCTCGTCCATTCTTGCATCGTTCTCTTTCTTGTGCGCGTCGAGTTTGTTGTCGAAGTAGTCTCTTGTACGTTGCTCGAAGAGTCGTAAGTCGGTGGAGAGGTTGTCGATTCGTTCGCTCATTTCTTGTTGCTCTTGATGGAGAGCTTGTTGTGCGCCAAAGAGGTGGCTCTTGGTGACGTATGATGACATGTCGTCGTCTTGCTCGATGAAGAGTGGATTTGTAGAAGAACTTGGCCTATCCATCATTTCAAGCAAAATTGTGAGTTGTGGAAGGAGAAGAACGAATACCAAATGTACCTTTGACCGAAGTTGAAGATGAATCAAGTTCACTCAAATGCGGACAATGAAATAGCACTATTGGTACCGATCCTTGTCGATTCTCACACCTACACAAGTAAAAGCTTTTGGTGGAGCTTGGTTAGGATGGTGGCACAAAATTGATTGCAATTGTTAGCTTGACTCAAAAATGTTGAAGAAGATTCGCAAATTCGCATATGCAACAAGTAGACCAAGCAAGTAGTGGTACACGGAAACACACACGCAAATAGATAAATGGGATTGTGCAAACCAAAAATGAGCCAAAATGTGGAATCCACGAAAATGCTCTTGTTGCACAATACTAGAGAGACGCTAGCACGATTGCACAATAGGCGGATACGGAGCTTGTGCACAACCTACTAAGCAAAAATGCAACGATCTCTATCCCAAGTATGCTATATGTATGGTGTATCAGTGCAATGATCCAAGATGATCTTATATGACAATCTTAATGTTGTATGATGCTATGCTTGTTGCTTATAAGCTCTTTGCTTATCTTTCCTCTTTGCTTAAAAGCTTGAGTGGCTCTTTCTCTCTTGAGCTCTTTTCTTATGCAAACTTCATGAACCAAGATAGCAATTGTCTATGCGATGACAACTTTGTGACACACAAGTTGATTCCGAGATATGCACCACGATTGTATGTATGATATGGTGTATGCAACTAATATGCACAAGTCACGTTGCCGGCAATACTCAAAGGCTAGTCTCGATGGGTAAGTAACGCAAAAGATGGTATATCATGGTTATCAATGCAATTGCAAGGTATGACAAAGATGTCGTCGAAGTTACCATTCGTAGCGAAGATGAGTAGCCGACCAAAATGAGCGTTTGTTGTTGAAGTCACACCGCGCCTAAATAGCCGAAACACAAGAGGACACGGAAATCTCACTCAAATTGTCGAACTCAAATTCGAATGGTAGTACGGAGGTTGAGTCTTGGGGTTTGGCAAGTGGAAATGGTGGTGGATGGGGTGGGGAGGATGTATGTATGTGTGGATGGTGGTGGTGGTGGATGGTGGACTACAGAATTGCAGTTTCGGCAGAGGAAGCCGGATGATCTGGGCCAGGAGCCGGATGATCCGGGCACGTCCGGATGATCCGGGACATGGTCCGGATGATCCGGGCAGGTCAACCACGCACGGGAACTGCTCGGGAAGAACTTGAAACTGGGGTGGAATTTGACGATTTCGGGGATTTTGGATGGATTTCGAGGGGGAGAAGGTGGGGAAACACAAGATCCACGAGTTACACACCGAATCCACGGATCAAAATCAACAAAACATCATCAAAACTAACAAATCACAAAAAAATTTGGGGGGTATTTTTGTGGTGATTTTCGAATTTTAGGACGAAAACAACAAAATCAAGCTAGAAATCACGGGGTAGGGGCTCCAAAAACGTGATCAACGTGGCTCATGATACCATATGATGTAGGGTGGAACCCTAATTCGTCGATCTTTCACGTTTGGAGGGGATCCTACGGAGGGAACACGAAGAACGTGCGGAAGAACACGAGGAAATCACGGGGAAGAACGAGAGAGACACTCAACCGACAAGAGATCAATCACACAAGGTCTAGATCGTCGAAGCACGAGTAATACATGGTCCAAAATCAACAAAGGAAAGATACAAAGGTAACCATTCTTCTCCGAAAGGAGGTCTTGAATCCACGAGGGGATCTTCCCGTAAAGGGGTCTTGTGTCCGAGAGGATCTTCTCCGAAGAGGCCGCGGTCTCTCACGAGGAGGAGATCCGATAGATGAGCGTAGCTCTATCTCTAACTTGAGCTAAATCAACGCTAAGTCTCAAAGTGAGGAGATGGGGTCCTATATATAGAGTTTGGGGCGAAGGGGTACATGGGCTCAGCCCAACACGCGCACGCAGGCGCGGGCCGGATGATCCGGACGAGGGTCCGGATGATCCGGGTGGGGACCCGGATGAGCTGGAGGCTCGGCTGGTGGCGGCGACGGGCCGGATGTCCGGCTGGCGGTCCAAACGTCCGGGCGGGGTCCGGATGATCCGGGCCTGGGTCCGAATGATCCGGCTTCGGGAGGGAGCTTCTGTTGCCTTCGGTGGAGTTAGCCGGATCGTCCGGACCTGGGTCCGAATCATCCGGGCTCTGTCCGGATCGTCCGGGCCTATGTCCGGATCGTCCGGCCTCTCTGGTCCTTGTTGCTTTCTCCTCTCCGTCTTCATGCATGTCTTCCGCTTCCGGTTCTCCTTGCTTCGTAGCCTCTTCATGGTCGACTCCTTGGTGCCTGAGTATGCATAGCATTTCCGTTTGAGGTAGTAACCATGTCTCGTGTGAATCGAAAGGGAGTTGTGAGAGGAGTGATGTCACCTCGGTTTCAAGAGCTCTTGCACGTGCTCGAGTCATGGGTCCTTGTGGGGTTGGATGTGTTGATGTAGAGTCCATGGGGATGATGGAAGGATGCTCCGCATCATATCCCCTCCCTTCAAAAGGATCCGACCTCGGATCTAGATCTTCATCACCATGGAAAGGCGAGAGGTCTTTGACGTTGAAGGTGTCGCTCACGTTGTACATGTCGCTTGGTAGGTCGAGCTTGTAGGCGTTGTTGTTGTAGCGTGCTAACACCTTGAAGGGTCCGTCTGCTCAAGGTAGAAGTTTGGACTTGCGTTTGTTGGGGAAGCGTTCCTTGCGAAGGTGTAGCCACACGAGATCGCCTATGTTGAAGATCATGGGTTGCTTGTTGATGTTGAGCTTGGTAGTTAGTCGTTGTACGTGGCGCTCCCACACTCCCTTAGTGGTTGGCGTGGTGATGACCGAAGAGCTGCTCCGCCTCACGGCAGCGGATCTTCTCCATCTCCAACTCTTCATGCAACTCGGTGGTCTTGTTCTCCAAGCAGAGAACGGTCCCGCTGAGGGCTGCGTGAAGCTCCCGAAGCTCGATATCCTTCGCGGCAAGACTTTCCTGCATCTGCTCTCTCTCTCTCTCATACTCCCTCCATTCCTTTATGTAAGGTGTATTATTTTCGGCACGGTGACCAAGGCACATGGTTATAGATAAGTTAGGACGAAATTACCCTTGACGAATTTGTTTGTTAGTGGCAAGTAAATCTGTTTGTCCAGGAAAGTTAGAGATACATGCAATCGACAGAGAGATACTTTCCTTCTTTTGCTACATGGAGAGACAAAAACAATCGGAAGAGAGATACTTTCCTTTCTTCTAGAGGGATAATAATAGAATTATGAGGAATTAGAAGAAATGCACCTTACATTCTGGAATTTTGTCAAGAAACAAATACACCTCATATAAAGGAACGGAGGGAGTAGTTTCTATCCCCATGCGCGCAAGAGAAGAAGGGCATAGAAGGGGGAGGAAGAAGGTGAAGATGGCGGGGAGGCTTGAGGGTTGTGGAGACGGGTGACAAGAGGTGGCTGGCCCCCTATGTTTTATAGGCGGAGGTAGGCGATGGACGATGTCGCTTCTGCAACGCACAGCCCCCACCTTTTCCCCTCCCCATCGCTCCAGTTCACAAGCACCTCGTCTGGGGAGCCAAGGCGCCGCCTACCTCAGAGGTGCCATTATAACTGACAGCCCGAAATGATCGGGCGACGAAAAGACATGATGACAGGGGTGCATTTTCCCAACACTGGGTAACTCATTCCACACGTCCGACCCTCGTGATATTTGGGCCCCACCCTCCCCATGCGTTCGTGCATAAGCCGCGCAGGCCGTATGGGCCCAAGGGCTACTCTACATGCAACTGGCCCGGCGTGTCCTGGAGTCTGAAGACGAGCCCATTCACGATAATGAATCGGGGGCTCACGGAAGGAAAGATGTTCAAAAATAAGATACTACGACAACTCGGCATAAATATGGTGTCCCATACAACAAACACGTTTGAGAACCGAGACAAGTGGTGACAAACACCGAAAATAGTTACAAGCAAATGCGATCTGGAAGTTCTAGGCTTCAGGGTCAGCGTCCTTGCTCAGACGTGTCCTCCGGGCATCTCCATCATCGTCGGCTGCAAACACATCAACGAGCTCCTCAATAAAGATGGCGGTCGCTGCCCTTGAAGCTTCAGCCTATGTACCCTTCCCAAGAGGCTTCACCAGCTCCGCGAACGGGAAGGCATGGTCGATAAGATGAAGATTGGTGAGGACACGCTCCCCGACTAGCATCGCCACCTCATGAGCTTTGGCCTCAATAGTCTCCAGGAACTCTTCCGCGAACACCTCTAGCTTGGCGACGAATTACTTGAAGAACAAGGCGTAGCTCCCTACTGCATCAGCCTAAAAGTTAAGAGACCCCGAGAGGGCCATCCTTAGCCTCCTGGCAATTGTGAAGACACGGTCTTGGAGCTCCTTGAAGACAATGCACCGCATCTTGCGCTGCCCCCGAAGTTGATACATTTCTTCACCCCGTTTCGTGAAATGGCCTACTAGATGGGCATTTGGCATTTCGAGGTGTGACAGTTCTGCCCGGTAGTCTGAGAGTTTCTGCAAGGCCTCATCCTGGGCCTTTTCACTGATGACTGCCGAAGACCTCGCTTCACCGACAAAGCCCTTCAAAGAGCCTAGTTGTCTCTCCAGGTCCGCGCAGTTAGCCTCAAAGGTCTTACTTTTATCCATGAAGCATGTCTCTTGGAGGGTTAGCTTCCGCTAATATTCGGAGCGGGCGTCTCCCTTCTGCTTAAGAAGAGCGTCCGCAAGGGTCCTCTTATTCTGGACCTCCTGCTTGTCGCGATGTTCCCTAAGTTGAGCGTCGGCGGCATCAACATTGTGTAGGATCAAAAGTATGTCTAGAGGAGGGGTGATTAGACTACTTGACCAAATAAAAATCTAGCCTTTTCCTAATTTTAAGTCTTGGCAGATTTTAGCAACTTAACACAAGTCAAGAAATCAACCTACACATGCAATTCTAAGAATATAGCAGCAGAATATAAATCATTGCATATGAAGGTAAAGGGGAGGAGTTTGGAGGGAGCAAACGCAATGTAGACATGAGATTTTTGGCGTGGTTCTGATAGGTGCTGCTATCATACATCCATGTTGATGGAGACTTCAACCCATGAAGGATAACAGTTGCACAAGTCCATGGAGGGCTCCACCTATGAAGGGTCCACGAAGAAGCAACCTTGTCTATCCCACCATGGCCATCACCCACGAAGCACTTGCCTCACTTGGGTAGCTCTTCACGAAGTAGGCGATCTCCTTGCCGTTGCAAACTCCTTGGTTCAACTCCCCAATCTTGACGGAGGCTCCCAAGTGACACCTAACCAATCTAGGAGACACCACTCTCCAAAAGGTAATAGATGGTGTGTTGATGATGAACTCCTTGCTCTTGTGCTTCAAGTGATAGTCTCCCCAACACTCAACTCTGTCTCACAGATTTGGATATGGTGGAAAGATGATTTGAGTGGAAAGCAACTTGGGGAAGGCTAGAGATCAAGATTCTTGTGGTTGGATTGGAATGTCTTGGTCTCAACACATGAGTAGGTGCTTCTCTCTCAGAAAATGAGTAGTGGAAGTGTAGGCACGTTCTGATGGCTCTATCACGAATGGAGAAGGGGGTGGAGGGGTATATATAGCCTCCACACAAAATCTAACCGTTACACACAATTTACCAAACTCGGTGAGACCGACTTGGTTCAAAATGTGAACGTTAGGCTTTTCAGTGGGACAGACAATATCAACTCGGTGAGACTGATGTGCTAGTGTTAGGGCAAAACCTCATATCGGTGAGACCGATCACATGAACTCAGTGAGACTGATTTCAGTAATGAGCAAACAGAGACTTCGTCACACAAACTCGATGGGGCTGCTTGCTCATTTCAGTGAGACTGAAATATTATGAAAAGGAAACATAGAGTTTGCACTCCCATCTTGGTGAGACCGAGATCCCTATTGGTAAGACTGAACTGATTAGGGATTTGGCTATGGCTATGTCAAGTGAACTCGGTGGCGCCGGATAGATCAAATTGGTGGGGCCAAGTTTGACTTTAGGTTTAGGACATATGTGGAAACGAGAAAGTGGTTGAGGGCTTTTGGAGCATATCACTAAGCATTTTGAGCAAGCAAGCCATTAAGCAACACCTCATCTCTTGGATCACGAAAATGAAAATGTAGAGTCTTGAGCTTCTGCCGATATGTGTCCTTAGCATTTTGAGGGGTCCACATCTCTACTCCATGCCATACCAACCATTGAACTTCCTGAAATATTGATCTTGAAAGAATATTAGTTCAATGAGCTATATGTTGTTATGAATTACCAAAACCACCCGAGGATAAGTTGCACTTTTAATTTCCCCCTTTTTGGTACTTGATGACAACATATAGATCAAAATTTCGACAAATGATAATATAAATGAGGTACATCGTTGCTTTGAGAAGTATGCGATAAGCAAGCCCCCCCCCTAAATTTGTGCATTATTTAAAATTTGCTTTTGAATGCAAATGCACAACCTATTAGGATTATGGGTCACTCTTCCATGTCACATACATCTTGGTGGAGCGCTCAAAATGATAGAATATGGAATATGCACTCGTCACCAAGACAAGATATGAATGATCATACATGAGAGTAGAATATCATCATTAAGCACAAACAATAAAGTATGATATGATGAAGCATATGATCATAGAAGTATCTCACATACAAGCATAAATATTTTATCACCCAAATAAGCAAAGCAAATAGAGTAGCAAGAGAGACAAAAGAAGAAAGACATACTCTCTCTCGAAGCCTATGATCTATACACTTTCTCCCCCTTTAGCAACAAGTTGCCAAAAAGCTTGAAAATGCATAGTGCTATACGGCTCTCTAAACATGATCTCCAGGAGCTCCAGAGTGCAAAGGTGGTGTGGAGAGGAGTCCAGCAATGAATGCATCTGAAGAGGTCAGAGGAGCTGGTGGAGTTCCAACTGGAGGAGCAACTGAAGTTGTAGCTGCAGGTGCTGACACTCTAGGTATGGGATCAGTAGCAACTGGCACAACTGATGACCTTGGTCCCCTTGGGACTTGCTGAAAAGCATCTGTTGTAGGTCCCTCATCCATGTCTTCAAGCTCTTCTTGAATCTTCTCCATAGTTGACTATATTTCTGTGGCCATCACATATAGATCATGAATCTTTGTCTCGATAATCCTTTCAAGACTCTCTTGATTTTGAGTCAGGGTGGCCAATCCTTTCTCAATCCTCAAAGTAGCCTGAATGAGATAACCAAGTTGATCATGCTTGGACTTCAAAAATATCCGGGATGCCTCTTTAGCACTTGGTGTCTTGGTTGCCTTCTCTGCTTTTGCTTTTTCCTTCTTCACCTGAGCCTGTACTGATGTGGGATGTGATGGATCCATGAGAACTACATTGTCTTCAAATTGAGGCAACAAGGGAAGGTGCTCCTTATCCAAAAGATACATGCCTTTGCCCATCTTGGAGTTGATGAGCATCTGAATATGTGGAGCATAGCCACATGATCTCTTTTGGTCTGCAACAGTCCTTTTAATAGTCTCAACTATCAGGGACGTCATCTTTCGGTCTGCATGCAACAAATTTATTAAATGCCCTCTAATCATCCTGTCATCTCCAGACTTGGGCAACAATGTGTGCCTGAGGATACAGTTGATTGTTGGCACACCTGACAGCAGATAGTATACTAAGCCAAACTTATGAGTGTCCAAGGCAGCATCTGGAATCTCCTTGTACATGTGTGCCATGGAGTCATGTCCTTTTCTGGGTTTGGCATACACATCAGTGTGATCCTCATGCTCTCCTGGGGCATTGGTCAGCTGCGCCCACTCAGCAACAGAAGATTGGTACCTAGTACCCTCAGTCATCCAAACAATTTTACCATTAGGGTTAAAGTGTGTCGTAGAGTAAAACTGCAATATCAACTCATCATTCCATTAATTCAATTTTTGACCAACAAATGTGTCAACATCTATTGATCTGAAACTCTCATGAACTCCTGGGAAATAGTTAACATTGTTGTCAATGAACTTCTAGTCAACATATCTCATATCACTTACTATGGGCTTCTTGTCCAAGAGTACAGTCTCATAGATGTCCTGTTTTTCCTTTGTATGGAACATGTAGTCCACAGCAGTCCTCCTTATTGTGGCATATGGGTTTGTCTGCCTCCATAGCCCGAGACTTGCATCGTTCCTTAGGTTCATGCTCTCAGCCACAGGATGTGTGTCATCATGATCATGGGTCTTGGGCTTCAGTTTCCTAAGCACTTGGGCTTCCTCTTCTTCTTCCACTTCAGGGACTGGGGCCTTGTTCTTCTCAGTTGCTGGAATGTTTCTAGTTGATCTCTTGGGGGCTTGAGCAGCAGCCTTGGTGGCAATCTTGGGCTTTGATGGAGCAGCCCCTGACTTGGTTGCATCCCCCATCAACTTCTGAGTTTTGGTAGGAGGTGCATCTTGCTATTCCTCCTCCTCATCTGAGTCTCTGATCATAGAAGATCTGCCAATAACTCTGGCCATGGTCTTTTTGACTCCATCCTTCCTCTTCTTGCCCTCACCAGCCTCTTTTGGTTCAAGAGTGAACTACATGGTTTCCTGGGTTGAGGCTCTAGCATTTGACATTGGAATCCTTCTGGCAGGAGCTTTCTTCTTCATCCATGGCTTGGTGGTAGCAGCAGTGCCAAACTCTTTCTTGACAACTTTCTTTTTGGAAGTGACTTCCTCATCAACCTTAAAATCTTCATCTTTAGAATCAGATGTCCACTTCTTCCTCTCCCTAGTTGCAGCCTTAGGCAGATTGCTAGGAGTACTTCTGCTCCCATCATCATAGCTGTTAGAGGGACTAGTGCCCTCGCTCAATTGAACATGTTCTTCAGACTTGTTCCGGTTGTCACTGTTGTCAGACATTGCTGAAAGCTGAAGGCTGACCCTGTGAATAGATATATATGACACAGAGTGGATGAGCATCACAAAGTATAGAGATTTTGCAAAACAAATGAGCCAAAAACTTAGTTTTAGTTTTCTACAGAAGTCATTTCGGAGCTACCGATTTATTAAACTTGCTGACACCGAAGCAATGTTTAGAGTCTAAACTGGTGAGATCGGTCCAACCGAGACACAATTCCGTGACCTCCGAGATTGCTAGGGTTTCACAGAGATCTGAACTCGGTCACACCGATTTGTAAGTTTCGGTCAGACCGAAAATAACAAGCCTGCGCCAAATCGGTGAGACCGATTTCTACAACTCGGTTGGTCCGAGATGAATTCGGCGGAAACCTAACCCTAAGTTTTTGAATCAAAACAAATTTTAAAGAGTTTTTGATTGGATAGAAGTGTTTCAAACTTGGTAAGATTCATGGCATTGACCTAAGTACAGGAATCAGATTTAGAGATTGCACATAGGGTTTGAGCTCATAACCTAACTCGACGGTGAGCTCGCTACGGCGACACCGGCAGCGAAGATTCCATTGACGACGGTGGAGACCAGTAGCAGGAGGTCACTGGCGACAGAGGAGATGATCCGGTGACCTCGAGTCAGCAGAGCTGGACATCGTGGGTGAAGGGTTTCGGAGAAATTTCCAAAATTTGACCCGTGGGTATATATAGCTAGACCCTGTCGGGTGACCGAGTTGAGCAACTCGGTGGCACCAAGATGCAGAATCGCAAGCGATTACTACAACTCGGTGAGACCGAAGTGTTCAAATCGGTTGCACCGAGATTGAAACCTAGATCAACTCAGTGAACTTGGTATGACCGAAAGGAATGAATCGGTCAGACCGAAATACATCAAGAGGTTTTTGAAGTTTAAGTCTATGACGACTCGGTGGCTCTTAGTTCTTCTCACCCAGAGGGTCTAAATCTGACTTGATCAAACTTTGTGATGTAGCATGAATAGATTTTGAGATGAGAAAAGCATAGATAGCTAGAGAGAGTACTTAGTCATTCTTGTCCATTCATTTGGCAAAAGAAAATACCAAACAATCAAAACAACAAATGGATGTCCTCAAATGAAGAAAATTATGCATCCAACATACTCACACAATAAGATAGCAAATGAAATATGTGACAAAGCATGCACAAACACTCTAGCATCTATCAAGCAATTGGAGATGACTAGATCATCTATATATGAGTATATTGACTTAGGAGTCAAATGAGAACATTTGGTCATAGGTCATACTCATCGTTTAAGCACAAGTTGGGTTACCACTTTTACATAAAGCATTGTTGCGTTCACACAGAGTTGCTTTATCTCAATTCTTAGAGTAAAGCTCCCCCTAGATGTGATATCCCCTTTTAGAGGGATGAACTAACCTTGGGTTTTGTCGAAGATGACTTCATGTAGTTGTTGAAGATGTGGATGCTCAATGTTGATGTAGATCATTCGGAGCAATCCATTGGAGTGATTTGCACTTTCAATACCTACATGGGTTAGTCCCACAAGGAACAAACAAGGATATCCGTAGACATAGAGTGAAGTACACACAAGATGATGTCCATGAAAGCATTAGGTTACCTTGTCCCTTGACTTACTATCAAGAGGGTTTGTGACTCCTTGAACTAGTGCAAGATGTGGAAGTTGATTGCACTTGTTCTTGCCAATATGAATATGACTGAAGTATGTTGGCGGGGTCACCCTCAAGAACTCTCCAGTTCTTCTTCTTTGGGATCCACATCATCTTGATGGGAATCCTTGGGGTTGTAGATGTACTTGATGAAGTAGAACTTGAGGTAGACTTGGGAACCCACTTGACCAAGGCCTTTGGAGCTTCTTCAAATGCATCAATCTCCTCTTGAAGCTTGTCCTGGCCTTTTAGCTTGTGGTCTTGTGGTGGAAGATCATCTTGAGCTTGTGTCCCTTTGACGAAAGTAGGATCATACTTCTCTTGTTGAGGAACAAACTTCGTCTTGGGGTATTGATCTTATTCCCACTCAACTCCATTGGCATTGAACTTTCGTTCAAAACCAACACCTTGATTCTTCCGGTGCCTTGCTTGCTTGCGTACAATTTCTTCAAATTGCTTACTTTCGGCATGGCTCTTGTAAACACCTTCCTCTATAATTCCCTTCAATAAGCTATTTTCTTGCTCAAGTGTAACCTGGCTAAGAGAATCATTAGTGGAATCAAGATAACTACTAGAAGCAACAATATTGGATTTAGCATGATTATAGTTGCTACTAGAAGAAGAATCTTTCTTACTCTTGTTGCTAGATTTTACTTGTGGCATGTAAGTAGACAAGAGTAAACGCTTGGCAATGTAAGAAGAACTTTTCTTCCGAAGATTATCATTGATGGCTTTTAAGAACCCATGTTCTTGCTCTAGGTTGAGCTTCTCAAAGTGTAGCTTCTTGTGAGTTTTTATAAGTTCTCGATGATCTTCCTGAGTAGTTTCATGAGATAGCTTAAGAGTGTTTAGTTCTTTAGTTAGACGCTCAATCTCCTTCTTATCATTGTCATTCTTTTCATCTTGATTAGCATGATTAATAATAGTTTCATCATAGTTTTCATCACAAGCATTGTCAACAAGTAACTCATCATCACCTAGCAAATCATCTTCATCACTATTGAAATCAATATACTCGGGGTGTGATACCTTGGGGCCTTTCGCCATGATGCATCTTCCAATTCCTCCATTTGGTGAGTCAAATATGTCAAAGGAGTTGGTTGACACAACTGCAAGATCGGCAATACCTTCATCTTGAGTATATTCGGAGTCGGAGTGATAACTTCTCTCGGAGTGATGGTCGGAGTTAGATCCAAATACCCATTCATCAACATGAGCTTGATGTCTTCATTTTCTATAGCTCTTTGATGACTGGTCCTTCCTTTCCGAATCCTTGCTTCTGCGAGAGGTTCTTCGTTCATAACGATCATCTTTACTCCTCTCTCTCGGAGGTGATTCTTCTCTTCTACTTCTTCTTTTAGGTGAGTCTTCTCTTCTCTTGTAGGGAGTCGTACACTCATTAGAGTAGTGTCCGGGTCTTCCACAATTGTAGCAATTACGTTCACGACTAGAAGATCTTTTGTCATGGTAGGATCTTGACTTGGAGCTTCTTTCTTTGCTTCTACTCGTAGAATTTGTTGAAGTTCTTCACCATTAAGCTCAATTCCTCATTGAAGACTTGTTTTTCACTTGATGTGGCAGGAGCATCACATGAGGCTTTATATGCACCACTAGACTTGTTGTGAAGCTCTTCTTTATCCTTGAGTGACATCTCATGAACAAAAATTCTTCCAATGACTTTCGTTGGCTTGAGATCTTTGTAATTGGGCATCAATTGGATCAATGTGCACACGGTATCATATTTTCCATCCAAGGCTCTTAGGATCTTCTTGATGATGAATCTATCAGTCATCTCTTCACTTCCTAAGCCGGCAATCTCATTTGTGATGACAACAAGCCTAGAGTATATTTCAGCGACACCTTCACCATCCTTCATTTTGAACTTGTCAAGCTGACTTTGAAGCACATCCAACTTGGATTCCTTGACGTACTCGGTATCTTCGTGCATATCAATAAAAGTATCCCAAATTTCCTTTGCGTTCTCAAGAAGGGTGATTTTGTTGAATTCTTCGGGGCACAATCCATTGAAGATGATATCGCAAGCTTGATCGTTGTATTGCAGCATCTTCAACTCTTCCGCAGTTGCTTCATGATTTGGTTCTCTCCCATCAAAGAATTCACCTTGCAAACCAATACACACAATAGCCCAAACGACGAGTTTATGTCCAAGAATATGCATTTTCATCTTATGCTTCCAACTAGCAAAATTAGTACCATCAAAGTAAGGACCTCTACGGTGGTAATTTCCCATGCTAGACGCCATACTCTCCTAGGTTATGAAACCAAGGCTATGATCACCAAAGCTATGGAACTCAAGGAAAATGGAGACCAAAGCTCTTATACCACTTTTAGGATAGAAAGTATGTCTAGAGGGGGGTGATTAGACTGCTTGACCAAATAAAAATCTAGCCTTTTCCCAATTTGAAGTCTTGGCAGATTTTAGCAACTTAACACAAGTCAAGCAATCAACCTACACATGCAATTCTAAGAGTATAGCAGCGGAATGTAAATCATTGCATATGAAGGTAAAGTGGAGGAGTTTGGAGAGAGCAAATGTAATGTCGACATGGAGAGTTTTGGCGTGGTTCCGTAGGTGGTGCTATCGTACATCCACATTGATGGAGACTTCAACCCACGAAGGGTAACGGTTGCACGAGTCCACAGAGGGCTCCACCCATGAAGGGTCCACGAAGAAGCAACCTTGTCTATCCCACCATGGCCATCACCCACTAAGGACTTGCCTCACTTCAGTAGATCTTCACGAAGTAGGCGATCTCCTTGCCCTCATAAACTCCTTGGTTCCACTCGACAATCTTGACGGAGGCTTCCAAGTGACACCTAACCAATCTAGGAGACACCAGTCTCCAAAAGGTAATAGATGGTGTGTTGATGATGAACTCCTTGCTCTTTTGCTTCAAATGGTAGTCTCCCCAACACTCAACTCTCTCTCACAGATTTGGATATGGTGGAAAGATGATTTGAGTGGAAAGCAACTTGGGGAAGGCTAGTGATCTAGATTCTTGTGGTTGGATTGGAATGTCTTGGTCTCAACACATGAGTAGATGGTTCTCTCTCGGAAAATGAGTAGTGGAAGTGTAGGCACGTTCTGATGGCTCTCTCTCGAATGGAGAAGGGAGTGGATGGGTATATATAGCCTCCACACAAAATCTAACCATTACACACAATTTACCAAACTCGGTAGGACCGAATAGTGAAACTCTGTGAGACCGACTTGGTTCAAAATGTGAATGTTAGGCTTTTTGGTGGGACCGACAATATCAACTCGGTGAGACACACGTGCTAGGGTTAGGGCAAAACCACATCTCGGTGAGACCGATCACATGAACTTGGTGAGACCGATTTCAATAAAAAGCAAACAGAGACTTGGTCACACAAACTCGATGGGACCGATCACTCATTTCGGTGAGACCGAAATGTTATGAAAAGGAAACAGAGAATTTGCACTCCCATCTCGGTGAGCCCAAGATCCCTATCGATAAGACTGAACTGATTAGGGTTTTGGCTATGGCTATGTCAAGTGAACTCGGTGGCGCCGGATAGATCAAATCAGTGGGGCCAAGTTTGACTTTAGGTTTAGGACATATGTGGAAACGAGAAAGTGGTTGAGGGCTTTTGGAGCATATCACTAAGCATTTTGAGCAAGCAAGCCATTAAGCAACACCTCATACCCTTTTAATAGTATTGGCTTTTCCTATCGGCACAATGTGATCATGTGTCCTTAGCATTTTGAGGGGTCCACATCTCTAGTCCATGCCATACTAACCATTGAACTTTCTGAAATATTGATCTTGAAAGAATGTTAGTTCAATGAGCTATATGTTGTTATGAATTACCAAAACCACCCGGGGATAAGTTTCACTTTCAATCTCCCCCTTTTTGGTACTTGATGACAACATATAGATCAAAACTACGACGAATGATAATATAAATGAGGTACATCATCGCTTTGAGAAGTATGCGATAAGCAAGAGCTCCCCCTAAATTTGTGCATTATTTAACATTTGCTTTTGTATGCAAATGCACAATCGATTAGGATTATGGGTCACTCTTCCATGTCACATACATCTTGGTGGAGCGCTCAAAATGATAGAATATGGAATATGCACTCATCACCAAGACAAGATATGAATGATCATACATGAGAGATAGTATATCATCATTAAGCACAAACATTAACGTGTGATATGATGAAACATATGATCATAGAAATATCTTATACACAAGCATAAATATTTTATCACCCAAACAAGCAAAGCAAATAGAGTAGCAAGAAAGACAAAAGAAGCAAGACACACTCTCTCTCGAAGCCTATGATTTGTACACTTTCTCCCCCTTTGGCAACAAGTTGCCAAAAAGCTTGAAAATGCATAGTGATATGCGGCTCTCTAAACATGATCTCCAGGAGCTCCGGAGTGCAAAGGTGGCGTGGAGAGGAGTCGTGCAATGAATGCATCTGAAGAGGTCTGCGGAGCTGGTGGAGTTGCAACTGGAGGAGCAACTAAAGTTGTAGCTGCAGGTGCTGACACTGTAGGTCTAGGATCAGTAGCAACTGGCACAACTGATGACCTTGGTCCCCTTGAGACTTGCTGAAAAGCATCTATTGTAGGTCCCTCATCCCTGTCTTCAAGCTCTTCTTGAATCTTCTCCATAGTTGACTGTATTTCTGTGACCTTCACATATAGATCATGAATCTTTGTCTCGATAATCCTTTCAAGACTCCCTTGATTTTGAGTCAGGGTGGCCAATCCTTTCTCAATCCTCAAAGTAGCCTGAATGAGATAACCAAGTTGATCTTGCTTGGACTTCAGAAATATCTGGGTTGCCTCTTCAGCACTTGGTGTCCTGGTTGCCTTCTCTGCTTTTGCTTTTTCCTTCTTCTCCTGAGCCAGTACTGATGTGGGATGTGATGGACCCATGAGAACTACATTGTCTTCAAATTCAGGCAACAAGGGAAGGTGCTCCTTGTCCAAAAGATACATGCCTTCGCCCATCTTGGAGTTGATGAGCATCTGAATGTGCGGAGCATAGCCACATGATCTCTTTTGATCTGCAGCAGTCCTTTTGATAGTCTCAACTATCAGGGACATCACCTCGAATTTCTCAAGCACATCAAACGTATCCAGCAAATTTATTAAATGCCCTTTAATCATCCTGTCATATCCAGACTTGGGCAACAATGTGTGCCTAAGGATACAGTTGATTGTTGGCACACCTGACAGCAGATAGTATACTAAGCCAAACTTATGAGTGTCCAAGGCAACATCTGGAATCTCCTTGTACATGTGTGCCATGGAGTCATGTCCTTTTCTGGGTTTTGGCATACACATCAGTGTGATCCTCATGCCCTTCTGGGGCATTGATCAGCTGTGCCCACTCAACAACACAAGATTAGTACCTAGTACCCTAAGTCATCCAAACAATTTTACCATCAGGGTTAAAGTGTGTCATAGAGTAAAACTGCATGATCAACTCATCATTCCATTTAGTAAATTTTTGACCAACAAATGTGTCAACACCTGTTGGTCTGAAACTCTCATGAACTCCCGGGAAATAGTCAGCATTGTTGTCAATGAACTTCTAGTCAACCTATCTCATATCACTTACTATGGGCTTCTTGTCCAAGAGTACAGTCTCATAGAAGTCATGTCTTTCCTTTGTATGGAACATGTAGTCCACAGCAGTCCTCCTTCTTGTGGCATATGTGCCTATCTACCTCCATAGACTGAGACCTGCATCCTTCCTTAGCTTCATGTTCTCAGCCACAGGATTTGTGTCATCATGATCAGGGATCTTGGGCTTCAATTTCCTAAGCACTTGGGCTTCCTCTTGTTCTTCCACTTCAGGCACTAGGGCCTTATTCTTCTCAGCTTCTGGAATGTTCCTAGTTGATCTCTTGGGGGCTTGAGCAGCAGCCTTGGGGACAACCTTGGGCTTTGATGGAGCATCCCCTGACTTGATTGCATCCCCCATCAACTTCTGAGTTTTGGCAGGAGATGCATCTTGCTCCTCCTCCTCCTCATCTGAGTATTTGATCATAGAGGATCTGCCAATAACACTGGCCATGGTCTTTTTGACTCTATCCTTCCTCTTCTTGCCCTCACCAGCCTCTTTTGGTTCAAGAGTGAACTACATGGTTTCCTGGGTTGAGGCTCTAGCATTTGACATTGGAATCCTTCTGACAGAAGCTTTCTTCTTCATCCCTGGCTTGGTGGTAGCAGCAGTGCAAACTCTTTCTTGACAACTTTCTTTTTGGAAGTAACTTCCTCATCAACCTTGAAATCCTCATCTTCAGAATTAGATGTCCTCTTCTTCCTCTGCCTAGTTGCAGCCTTAGGCAGATTGCTAGGAGTACTTCTGCTCCCATCATCATAGCTATCAGAGGGACTAGTGCCCCTCGCTCAATTGAACCTGTTCCTCAGACTTGTTCCGGTTGTCACTGTTGTCAGACATTGTTGGGCTGACCCTGTGAATAGATATAGATGAGACAGAGTGGATGAGCATCACAAAGTACAGAGATTTTGCAAAATAAATGAGCCAAAAACTTAGTTTTAGTTTTCTACAGAAGTCATTTTGGAGCTACCGATTTGTTGAACTTGCTGACACCGAAGCAATGTTTAGAGTCTAAACTGGTGAGATCGGTCAGACTAACACACAATTAGGTGACTCCGAGATTGCTAGGGTTTCACAGAGATCTGAAATCGGTCGCACCGATTTGTAAGTGTCGGTTAGACCGAAAATCACAAGTGCAATGGCCTGCGCCAAATTGATGAGACCGATTTCTACAACTCGGCCGGTCTGAGATGAATTCGGCGAAAACCTAACCCTAAATTTTTGAATCAAAACTAATTTGAAAGAGTTTTTGATTGGATAGAAGTGTTTCAAACTTGGTAAGATTCATGGCATTGACCTAAGTTCAGGAATCGTATTTAGAGATTGCACATAGGGTTCGAGCTCATACACCAACTCGGCGGTGAGCTCACTACGGCAACACCGGCGGCGAATAATCCATTGATGGCGGTGGAGACCAGCGGTAGGAGGTCGCTGGCGACGGAGGAGTGAGGATCCGGAGACCTTGAGTCGGTAGAGCTGGACAATCTGGGCGAAGGGTTTCGGAGAAATTTCCAAAATGTGACCCGTGGGTATATATATCCAGACCCTGTTGGTGTGACCGAGTTGAGCAACTCGGTGGCACCGAGATGCAGAATCGCAAGCGGCTACTACAACTCGGTGAGACCAAAGTGTTCAAATAGGTTGCACCGAGATTGAAACCTAGATGAAATCAATGAACTCGGTATGACCGAAAGGAATGAATCGGTCAGACAGAAATACATCAAGTGGTTTTTGAAGTTTAAGTCTATGACGAATCGGTGGCTCTGAGTGCTCCTCACCCAGAGGGTCCGAATTTGACTTGATCAAACTTTGTGATGTAGCATGAATAGAGTTTGAGACGAGAAAAGCATAGATAGCTAGAGAGAGTACTTAGGCATTCTTGTCCATCCATTTGGCAAAAGAAAAGACCAAACAATCGAAACAACAAATGGATGTCCTCAAATGAAGAAAATTATGCATCCAACATGCTTACACAATAAGATAGCAAATGAAATATGTGACAAAGCATGCACAAACACTCTAACATCTATCAAACAATTGGCGATGACTAGGTAATCTATATATGAGTATATTGACTTAGGAGTCAAATGAGAACATTTGATCATAGGTCATACTCATCGTTTAAGCACAAGTGGGGTTACCACTTTTACATAAAGCATTGTTGTGTTCACACCATTAGAGTTGCTTTATCTCAATTATTAGAGTAAAGCTCCCCCTAGATGTGATATCCCCTTTTAGAGGGATGAACTGACCTTGGCTTTTGTCGAAGATGACTTCATGTAGTTGTTGAAGATGTGGATGCTCAATGTTGATGTAGATCATTCGGAGCAATCCATTGGAGTGATTTGCACTTTCAGTACCTACATGGGTTAGTCCCATAAGGAACAAACAAGGATATCCATAGACATAGAGTGAAGTACACAGAAGATGATGTCCATGAAAGCATTAGGTTACCTTGTCCCTTGACTTACTATCAAGAGGGTTCGTGACTCCTTGAACTAGTGCAAGATGTGGAAGTTGATTGCACTTGTTCTTGCCAATATGAATATGACTTAAGTATGTTGGTGGGGTCACCCTCAAAAACTCGCTAGTTCTTCTTCTTTGGGATCCACATCATCTTGATGGGAATCCTTGGAGTTGTAGATGTACTTGATGAAGTAGAACTTGAGGTAGACTTGGGAACCCACATGACCAAGGCCTTTGGAGCTTCTTCAAATGCATCAATCTCCTCTTGAAGCTTGTCCTTGCCTTTTAGCTTGTGGTCTTGTGGTGGAAGATCATCTTGAGCTTGTGTGCCTTTGACGGAAGTAGGATCACACTTCTCTTGTTGAGGAACAAACTTCGTCTTGGGGTATTGATCTTATTCCCAATCAACTCTTGGCATTGAACTTTCGTTCAAAACCACCACCTTGATTCTTCCCGTGCCTTCCTTGCTTGCGTACAATTTCTTCAAATTGCTTACTTCCGGCAAGGCTTTGTAAACATCTTTCTCTATAATTCCCTTCAATAAGCTATTTCTTGCTCAAGTGTAACTTGGCTCAGAGAATCATTAGTGGAATCAAGATAACTACTAGAAGCAACAATATTGGATTTAGCATGATTATAGTTGCTACTAGAAGAAGAATATTTCTTACTCTTGTTGCTAGATTATACTTGTGGCATGTAAGTAGACAAGAGTAAACGCTTGGCAATGTAAGAAGAACTTTTCTTTCGAAGATCATCATTTATGGCTTTTAAGAACCCATGTTCTTGCTCTAGGTTGAGCTTCTCGAAGCATAGCTTCTCGTGAGTTTTTATAAGTTCTCGATGATCTTCTAGAGTAGTTTCATGAGATAACTTAAGAGTGTTTAGTTCTTTAGTTAGACGCTCAATCTCCTTCTTATCATTGTCATTCTTTTCATCTTGATTAGCATGATTAATAACAGTTTCAACATAGTTTTCATCCCTAGCATTGTCAACAAGTAACTCAGCATCACCTAGCAAATCATCTTCATCACTATTGAAATCAATATACTTGGGGTGTGATACCTTGGGGCCTTTAGCCATGATGCATCTTCCAATTCCTCCATTTGGTGAGTCAAATATGTCATAGGAGTTGGTTGACTCAACTACAAGACTGGCAATACCTTCATCTTAAGTATATATGTAGTCGGAGTGATAACTTCTCTCGGAGTGATGGTCGGAGTTAGATCCAAATACCCATTCATCAACATGAGCTTGATGTCTTTGTTTTCTGTAGCTCTTTGATGACTGGTCCTTCCTTTCCGAATCCTTGCTTCTGCGAGAGGTTCTTCGTTCATAACGATCATCTTTACTCCTTCTCTCTCTCGGAGGTGATTCTTCTCTTCTACTTCTTCTTTTAGGTGAGTCTTCTCTTCTCTTGTAGGGAGCCATACACTCATTGGAGTAGTGTCCGGGTCTTCCACAATTGTAGCACTTACGTTCACAACTAGAAGATCTTTTGTCATGCTAGGATCTTGACTTGGAGCTTCTTTCTTTGCTTCTACTCTTGTAGAATTTGTTGAAGTTCTTCACCATTAAGCTCAATTCCTCATTGAAGACTTGTTTTTCACTCGATGTGGCAGGAGCATCACATGAGGCTTTATATGCACCACTAGACTTGTTGTGAAGCTCTTCTTTATCCTTGAATGACATCTCATGAGCAACAATTCTTCCAATGACTTCTGTTGGCTTGAGATCTTTGTAATTGGGCATCAATTGGATCAATGTGCACACGGTATCATATTTTCCATCCAAGGCTCTTAGGATCTTATTAATGATGAATCTGTCAGTCATCTCTTCACTTCCTAAGCCGTCAATCTCATTTGTGATGACAACAAGCCAAGAGTACATTTCAGCGACACCTTCACCATCCTTCATTTTGAACTTGTCAAGCTGACTTTGAAGCACATCCAACTTGGATTCCTTGACGGACTCGGTACCTTCATGCATATCAATAAAAGTATCCCAAATTTCCTTTGCATTCTCAAGACGGCTGATTTTGTCGAATTCTTCGGGGCACAATCCATTAAAGAGGATATCGCAAGCTTGATCGTTGTATTGCAGCATCTTCAACTCTTTCGCAGTTGCTTCATGATTTGGTTCTCTCCCATCAAAGAATTCACCTTGCAAACCAATACACATAATAGCCCAAGCGGCGGGTTTATGTCCAGAATATGCATTTTCATCTTATGCTTCCAACAAGCAAAATTAGTACCATCAAAGTAAGGACCTCTACGGTGGTAATTTCCCTTGCTGGACGCCATAGTCTCCTAGGTTGTGAAACCAAGGCTATGATCACCAAAGCTATGGAAATCAAGGAAAATGGAGACCAAAGCTCTGATACCACTTTTAGGATTGAAAGTATGTCTAGAGGGGGGTGATTAGTCTGCTTGACCAAATAAAAACCTATCCTTCTCCCAATTTGAAGTCTTAGCAGATTTTAGCAACTTAACACAAGTCAAGCAATCAACCTACACATGCAATTCTAAGAGTATAGCAGCGGAATGTAAATCATTGCATATGAAGGTAAAGGGGAGGAGTCTGGAGGGAGAAAACATAATGTCGACATGGAGAGTTTTGGCGTGGTTCCGATAGGTGGTGCTATCGTACATCCACATTGATGGAGACTTCAACCCACGAAGGGTAACGGTTGCACCAGTCCACGGAGGGCTCCACCCATGAAGTGTCCACGAAGAAGCAACCTTGTCTATCCCACCATGGCCATCACCCACTAAGGACTTGCCTCACTTCGGTAGATCTTCACGAAGTAGGCGATCTCCTTGCCCTCATAAACTCCTTGGTTCAACTCGACAATCTTGACGGAGGCTTCCAAGTGACACCTAACCAATCTAGGAGACACCAGTCTCCAAAAGGTAATAGATGGTGTGTTGATGATGAACTCCTTGCTCTTTTGCTTCAAATGGTAGTCTCCCCAACACTCAACTCTCTCTCACAGATTTGGATATGGTGGAAAGATGATTTGAGTGGAAAGCAACTTGGGGAAGGCTAGTGATCTAGATTCTTGTGGTTGGATTGGAATGTCTTGGTCTCAACACATGAGTAGGTGGTTCTCTCTCGGAAAATGAGTAGTGGAAGTGTAGGCACGTTCTGATGGCTCTCTCTCGAATGGAGAAGGGGGTGGAGGGGTATATATAGCCTCCACACAAAATCTAACCGTTACACACAATTTACCAAACTCGGTGAGACCGACCTGGTTCAAAATGTGAACGTTAGTCTTTTCGATGGGACCGAAAATATCAACTTGGTGAGACCGATGTGCTAGGGTTAGGCCAAAACCTCATCTCGGTGAGACCGATCACATGAACTCGATGAGACTGATTTCAGTAATAAGCAAACAGAGACTTGGTCAGGCAAACTCGATGGGGCCGATCGCTCATTTCGGTGAGACCGAAATATTATGAAAAGGAAACATAGAGTTTGCACTCCCATCTCGGTGAGACCGGGATCCCTATCGGTAAGACTGAACTGATTAGGGTTTTGGCTATGGCTATGTCAAGTCAACTCGGTGGCGCTGGATAGATCAAATCGGTGGGGCCGAGTTTGACTTTAAGTTTCGGACATATATGGAAATGAGAAGGTGGTCGAGGGCTTTTGGAGCATATCTCTAAGCATTTTGAGCAAGCAAGCCATTAAGCAACACCTCATCTGCTTTTAATAGTTTTGGCTTTTCCTATCGACTCAATGTGATCTTGGATCACTAAAATGAAAATGTAGAGTCTTGAGCTTTTGCCAATATGTGTCCTTAGCATTTTGAGGGGTCCACATCTCTAGTCCATGACATACATTACAGGAATGAGGCACTTTGCCGTCGGCCATGGCTGACGGCAAAGGCATGCCTGGCGGACGGCAATGGCCTTTGCCGTCCGTTAGCAGACGGGAACAAGTCCGGCTGAACAGGATACGGCAAAGGGCTGGTTGCCGTCTGTTGGTGGACGGCAAAGATGATATGGTCTTTGCCGTCTGCCATCCCACGGCAAAGGACTTGGAGAGCACACGTGCTAGCTTATAGCTGTTAGGGGGTTAACGGTGCGCTTTGTCGTCAGCTAGCGGACGGCAAAGTAACCAAATAGGCCAGCCCCCAGGTTATACAGGTAGCTGCCATGTGGCTGCTTTGCCGTCTGCTGGCTGAAAGCAAACCTCTTTGCTGTCCGTTGGCAGACGGCAAAGAGCATGTATAGCCCCTGTTCTTTCTGTTTTTTCTTAGATTCATTCAATTTCAACAAACAAGTTTGAACACACAAATTTCACAGCAGACATATCCAACACAAAAGTTTCATCATATATACATACATAACCAACACATAGTTCCATCCATACATATTACAATAGTTTCACATTGTTCATCTAACACCTATCCATCCATATAACAAGTTCCACATTGTTCATCGATACAAAATAAAAGCAGATAGGGAAAAGAAGCACTCCATTCGTGCAAGCTTCTGTGAAGTAAATGAAATCTGCAAAATGGGAAACAAGAAAGTTAGAAGAAGAAGACTAGAAGAAGAAGTAAGCATACTTAGGGAAAATTGAGCTAACCTAGGTAATTATGCCATTTTGAGTGAACTAAGCATATTATTCCATTTTTGATATAAAGTAGCTAAGTACATGTCTTTATTGAGGTAACCTAGGTAACTAAGCATATTAGAGCTAACTTAGAGCTAACTTAGGTCATTTTGAAGAAGAAGAAGAAGAAGAAGAAGAAGAAGAAGAAGAAGAAGACTAGAAGAAGAAGAAGAAGACTAGAAGAAGAAGTAGAAGAAGGTTTTTACCCTTTTCCTTCTCATTCTTCTTCTTTTGTTCTTTCTTTTTTCTTCTTTTTCTTCTTCTATTCTTTCTTTTTCTCCTCTTCCTTGTTTTTCTTCTTCTTATTCCTTATTTGTGTCATTTTAGAGCTTACATAGGTAATTATGCCACTTTTTAGCTAACTAAGCTTATTATGTCAATTTGGATGAAAACAAGGTAAGTATAGGTCATTTTTGTGCTAACATAAGTAATTATGCCATTTTTTAGCTAACGTATGTAAAATGGATCATTTTGGAGCTAATCTAGCTAAAATGGATCATGTTGGAGCTAACCTATGTTAAATGTGTCATTTTGGAGCTAACTTAACTAATTATGCCATTTTTTTAGTTAACTAAGCATAAATATGCCATTTTTTACACAAACCAAGTGTATGTCATTATTGAGCAAACCTAGGTAACTAAGCATATTAGAGATAACTTAGCATATTAGAGCTAACTTAGGTCATTTCGGAGGAAACAAAGCTAAGTGTAGATCATTTTGGAGATCTGACATACCTGACATAGTTCACTCCTCCTTCTTCTCCTTCAACTTCTTCATCCTGATGCGCCAAGAGCGGCGAGGCAGTGAAGGAAGTGGGATGTAGTATTCTACCTCAATTGGCATGGTCATGTCGCTCGGCTGTGGATTCATCGCCGACACCACCATCGCGAGGTCATTGTAAGGCACCACCACCATCGCGAGGCCATCTTCAGGAAACACCATCGTTCGGTCATCCTCAGCCACCACCATCTCTTGCCCATCATGAGCCACCACCATCTCTTGCCCATCGTTAGCCACCACTGTACCTTGGCCACCATCAGCCACCACCATCGTGAGGTCATCGTCAGGCAGATTAGGATGCACCTCCTCATCCCCACTCTGCTCCTCTTCTTCCCCACTCCATTCCGAATCATCCTCGCTGTTGCTTTTGCTGTAGCCAGAGTTGGTGCTGCTTTGGCTATAGCCAGAGTCGCTGCTACTGCTCCCATTGCCTGACCAAATGCAACAATGACTGTTAACAATCGATGTGAGACTAAGCCAAATGTAGAGGGAGAAGAGGCAGAACGTACTGGCATCATCTTCGTCCTGGTAGCGCATGCGGCACATAGTCGTATTGAACACCTTCACGGTGAGCGTGGTGTCACCATCGTACTTGAAGAGAAGGAAGTACCCGTGCCACGGGTCGTAGGCACGGTAGAACTGCTCCCAGCCACGACACAGGTACATGTGGCCGTACCTGATCACTAGCTACATGTCCCAATGCCTGCAAAGCCCGCTGCCGGCCTGTCATAGCTTCACATTCTTTGGCCGATGGCCGTCCAGCATCTTCATGAAAGTGTCAGGCAACCTCTGCAGCATGGGACAAGGAGTGATGTAGCAAACAGCAGAGTTATCATAAAGGGTGAAGGGGAGATCTCTCCTTTTACATACCTGCCTCCTAGATGAATTCTCAAGTATGATACTGAAGAACTCGAAAGCATCCAACTCGTACTCCGGTGTGGCAGAGCACAGCCTGCGGTGGCGGCCTCCCCCCATCTCTGATAAGCAGCAGAAGAGACCAATTAGTAATGCTCATGTTTCAAATTGATCATAGACAAGTTGATCATAGGTACATTAGCAGTAATATTACGTTCATCACTAAAATATCATTAGAGGATAACTGCACTTTCATGAACTAGCTCGCGACTATTTATGAGTCGACCGAGCTCAATATCCACCATCATTTACCACCAATAGATATGAGCTACGTTTTCTTAGTTTTATCGAGATTTTTTGTTTTGTTTTGGAGTACTTAAAATGTAGGACATATATATTAAGTTCCAGTGAGAGAAGACTTTCACCAAGAATTATTTTATCACTGCGGGGTTTATAGGATAAAAACTCACAGTATTAGTTAGTACTAAGTATCGACAAAAGAAAAGCTAATGATACCAATTTCATGACAGATAAACCACATATTGACATATAAGCCACACACATGTTATGATTACATGATATCATGAACGTTTCTTCAAAGTTAAACAAGGATTATATATATTTACTAAGTCAAGATAAACGCAAGCATCTGATAAATTTTACAATCATCTGTCCACTTGGGCAGAGACATCACAGACATGTTCACTTCCAAACCCCTCTAAGGCCCTGAAGTGGATTTAAACACGGGCAAGGCAACGATCCATCCCACATCAGTACAACAAGCAACTACACGCAACAATCAGCTGAGTAGGTTCATTTCCTAAACATCTTCTACAGCATATACAGCCACCGATGGATCTAAACATCTTCAGTAAACTACGAATAATATGGAGATGCATGACAGCCATACAAACACAAGCAGTTGAGAAAATTTACAGCCACTTAACCTAGGAGATGCATCATGCACAATAGCTCCATTCCTAAGCATCTTCCCACCAAGAACAGAACAAATCGCGACTACTGGCATGAGGCGGCCAGGGTAAACCATGTTGGAAAGAAATGGAGGAAGAGGGATTTTTTCGGCGTACCTCGCTTCGACATCTTGGAAGAGGGGGTGGTACCCAGCGGCGACGGAGGGGGAAGGACGGCACTGGAGCCGCTGGGGTGGAGGAGGGGGGCACCGCGGTGACGGGGGTCGTGTGGGGCGGTGGCGGCTCGGGCACGGGGGACGGGGCGGCACGACAAGGGGGGTGGCGCGGGGCATAGGAGGGGGTCACCGGGGTGGAGGAGGGGGGCGCCGCGGTAACGGGGTCGCGTGGGGCGGTGGTGACTCGGGCACGGGGGGCGGGGCGGGGCGGCACAGCGAGGGGGGTAGCGTGGGCTGGCGCGGCGACGGGGGTGGCGCGGGGTGGCGCGGCGTCTCTCTCTGGCCGGGCTCCATAACTCATAGGACTGGTAAGATTACGACCTAGCACGATGGAACAAGCAAAATAATTTGGGCACGACCTACAAAACTGGCATGACACGCCAAGTCAGTATATTGAATGTACTTGCAAGACAACCAAATACATAGCATCCAAACATACAGATGACAAAGTGAGAACCAAGCATATGCAACAGTCTACTTCAACACAACTGCTAAGCATGGCATGTCATTAATCATAAATCAAACTAAGCATGAATAATAGCACAACATCTATTAGCATGGCATATCAAACTTACTTCTAGCAAAGCAACAACAAAGCATAGCATATCAAAACATGGCATGCCATCAGGAAAACTATGCTGAAAATAAAGTACCAGTTACCTCTCGTGAAGACATGTTGTATTAACCTTATGCAACAATCACTTACTCTGCCACGGCTCCTCGGAGCACAAGCATGACTTACCAAGACCTCGTCTCCGGGTCATATCGACACATCATCGTGACTTCTCACGATTTTCTCATGGTCCAAGTCATCACAAGATTTATCACATATTAGTTATCACATAAGTTATTAGCAGATTTATCCTCCATTTCAACCGAGACCTGATAGTGTGACCTACTACGAACTTTTGCCCATGACCGAGGACGCGGCTATCAATAGATTGAATACACTCTGCAGAGGTAGTGCACTGTACCCACATCACGGAACACCTGGTCTCGCATTCCCATTCAGGTAGACGAAAGCATTCCGAAGAAACCCTCCCTTTGTCATGCAATCTCCCCCGGCCACTCCGACCAACTCCCTCTCAGGGATAAGTCTTGAGTGGCCTCGTGTCTACCAAATACACCAACGGCCACTGTTGTGGCAAAACGGTCCCAAACGGGGACAAGGTATACCATAAAAACAAAAACGAGCACACAAGGTTATGTCCGCCTACCTGATCAGGGTAACATGTGCCCATAACCTACCCTCACGGGAGGCACCGGTGAGAGCCACGACAAAGGACCGAATCAAGACCTTCCCATAAGGTAAATGTGGTTGCACTGGAGAAAGCTGAGTTGGGTGGCACTGTGATATCCCAGTGATGACAGAGAAGTTTTGTAATTAAGTCATATTATTAACTTCTCCATCATCAATCATCGTACGAGCAGTATTAACATGAATGCAACAACTAACATGCCACATAGCGATGCAGTAACAAAACATCAAGCATTTCAAAAGAACAATGATAGCAAGAAAAACATGGCAATACCAAGTACTAGCAAACTTAACGGTGCAACACAATTATCATAACATCAATACTAGTAACATGAAAATAAACTAGACAGAGGCATGATATTATCAGTAACAACATCAAAGTAGCATGTCAACTATTTTACGAAAGCATAAGAATGCAAGACAGCTAACAAAAACATATAGCACGACTAAAATAACAGCACACGGAACAGACAAGAAACTACTGCAACTAAACACACACACGAGGTGCAAGCAAAGTCAACATGCAAGTTCGGGCCTCATGATAAGAGGTTGGCTTGCCTGGGGGTCGAGAAATACTCCGGGAAAAAGTGTGGAACGATCGAGGAAAGAGTTGTCGGAAATAGTTCTCTCTCGGAGGGGGGCTGTTTACGTGCAAGGGCAAAGTGGTCGTTTTCAATATGTCAAACCATAGCAAAAATGATGGGAACAGAACGGGCTCGACGAGACGAAGACATGGGCTTTGGAATCACCTGATTCGGAGCTACGGTTGTCGAGATAAGGGTTGAAGTTCAGGGACCTATCGATGAAATTATTTCAGCAAACAGGCGCCTGGAGAAAAAACTGAACGCGCCTTTCGGTGGTATACGCTTTCGTGTGGGGGAGACGTATTTAACAGAATACGCCTCCATTATCCACGTGGTAGAGGCGGGGCCAGGCTGAAGGCGTATTTCAGAAATACACTTTCACTTAAAGGGTTAACGGGCCCGCCCGGGTCAGCGCCTAGGAGACTGACGCATGGGGCCCACCACGACTTTTCCCTCCTCCTCCTGGGTCGTCTTCCCCATCACGACACAGAGCAGAGGAGGCTCGGGCGCCGGCACCGTCGTCGCCTGGCTGGCTCCCCTAGGCGGCCGACAAGCTCAGGTGCTCCGCCACACTCCGCCGCACCTACTGGTGGTCTCGGGGTCGCTCGGGATGGCTCACAGTGGCAGCGCCATGGAGCGGTCGCGGCAGCCGGAGAGCTTCAAGGGGAGGCGTGTCGGACGGGCTCCTACGCAAGAGTTGGGTGGGGTGGTAGAGGTCTGCGGCTCCAGGGAGGTCGTGGATGCAGAGGAGAGCGAGGGGGAAAGGCCATGTCCGGAGATGGCACAGGGGAACGGCGGCAGAATCTCGGCCAGAGGAGGGTATGGGAAGGGCTCCGGCTCGGGGAGGGGTTGTAAGCTGCGAGAGAGCTAGAGGGCTCTACTTATAGCCGCGGGGACGAGCTCTAGGGGAGGGAAGGAGGTGACACGCGGCAGGGGAGGGAAGGAGGTGACATGCGGCAAGCGACGTGTCCGTGCGCCGGCGACGCGCACACGCGGCCAAGGGTCACGGGGAACGGCGGAAAGGCGACGAGGGGGACGCGGACGAGTGCCAGGGGGTTCACGGAGTTGAGCCGAGCTCGGAGAAAAGAGGAAGAAGAAAACAGAAGCGAGGAAACGACGGTGCACGGGCGCGCACTATGTTCGGCGACGGCGACGGCTCAACGAGGAAGCAAACGAAGGGGGAAACGGGTCAAGGCGCACGCCGACGATGAGGCTGAGCTGGTTGACAAGCTTAGACGAGCCAGAACCGGTCGGAGTGGTGCTGCTGTAGCCAACAGTGGCGAGACCATCGTTTTGGCCTGCTATCCCCGTCGTCACCATCGACCTTGCCCGCTCTGGTCGTCAACTAAGGCCAAACCTTGTCAGCGGAGAAGTCCTTCCAAGTCTCATTAAGACTGAGGGGATGTCACGAGCAAAGGTGTAGCGAGAAGAGGTAACCATGTTCGACAAGTTTGTTGTTGCCAACTTGGCAACATCTTGGTGATCAAACTAGAGGGATTAAGGACTAAGCATGATGTCTGGGAGGCTTAGGGTAGAAAGGACTATAGTCCTGGAAAGTTGGAAGGGATTTGGGCAAGTATTTAGCATAGTTGCAGAACAAATGCCAAATCTAGTCCAGAAATCAAATGGGGAGGAAACACTCACTAGGAGTGTTAGATAGAGCTAACACTTGGCAAATCTCCATGATTTGGTCATATGTAGATTTTGTAAAAAGATCACACAAAATGGACTTGCCAAATTGGTACTTGCTTCACAAGCATCACTTTTGACCAGAAACTTGGGAAAGTTCTAGGAGAATATTGGCTACATGAAATGAGCCAATATCTTGGGTAGGTGGGTTATATGGATAGGAGAAGGCTTGGGAATATTTTCAGCCATAATAGAGCAAGATAAAATATACTTGCTTCACAAACTGAAAATTTGGACAGAAAGCAAGAATTGCTCCTGTGCTCACATAGATCAATGAAATGAGCTGAATGTGGGTGGTGGCTAATGATTTGAGATACTTGATAGTATTGCAAAGTTTCATCCCATTTGGAAACTCTATGAAGGTACTTCCTTCACAAAGTTGCATTCTGGTCAGAAACTTTGAAAAATTGCACAGGGAGCTAGGATGAATGGATTGAGCTCATATTTGGTATCCATGGATTATTTATCAAGGTTAATCACTCTGCCAAATTGCAGCTCAAAAACAATTATCAATAAAGCACTTCCTTTGCAAAATTTCAGAGAAGGCAGAAACTTGCATTGGACCATGTGCCCAAATTTTGCTCTGTGGAACATGAGATAAAGATGGAACTAGTGATTATACACCAAGGAAAAGCTCCACAATTTATGTGAGAATTTTATCTGCTATAAAAATAATAGTTCCTTTAGAAAATGGTAGAAATGCAATATTGGCATTAAATAGAAAAAGGCAATTTTCCTTATTTAATTATGGCCAATATAATTTCCAAAGCTTGTATTAGGCATAATTTTCAACTCCACCAATTCACATGAATT
Source organism: Triticum timopheevii (assembly GCA_963921465.1). Taxonomy (NCBI): domain Eukaryota; kingdom Viridiplantae; phylum Streptophyta; class Magnoliopsida; order Poales; family Poaceae; genus Triticum; species Triticum timopheevii. The sequence goes on from OY997262.1 coordinate 190,193,689, forward strand.
TAGGAGATGGCTAGCTATGCCTTTGGATTTTATTCCTCAGAAAGGCAAGAAGAGGAATAAATCATAATTCAAAAATATTGCATGAGACTTGGAAATATTTTTGCATATCCAAGGTTGAAAAGGATAGGAGGATCTCTAGGAACATATGGGATGATCAACAGATCAAGGAAAATGATATCTCCTTTGTAATCACAAAGGCCATGATCAAATTCCAAAAATTTGGAATTAGGGTTTGGGAGGGTTGGAGCTGATGCAAAAGAGGTCTTGCCCACTGATAAAGACATGAGCAAGGTTTTGAAAGGTTGGAAATGACAAGAATTCTCAGAGTCATCCAACAGCTCACGAGAAAGATTTTGAAAATGAGTGCCAGGAAGGAATAATAGCACAAAAATTGATAACCCAATTTTGGGGCTGTTACAAACCTTCCCCCATTAAAAAGAATCTCGTCCTCGAGATTCCTAGGGTTACAACACCAAAGGAAAGATAGACACTCCGGGAAAGACCTCTGGGTTAAGTTTAACCATTCGGTCAGATTTGAACGAGTTGGGGCACCGATAATTGTTACACCCAGGGAGAGATATGGGCAAACATGGTTATATCCACGGCTAGGGGCACTCGAGATCAAACTCTCGAAAAGATTGCTAGATGCACCCAGTGAACAATGGATTCACCTGCTGAGATGTGGGTCCAGGGCCGACTTGCAGCCTCCTTCTTCTACCTAGGGCTAACTAGCGCCATGCAAGGCAGTGAAGGTGGTGGATGATGGGGTCCAGATACAGGTGAGGTGGCTACGCCAGCTCAGGAATCAAACTAGGGCACGGGAAAAATTTCGCGGATTGCTCCATGAAATGTAGGTGTCGCCGTAGAATCGGAGTTCAAATCTGTATCGGGGAGTTTTAATTGATCAAGGGAAATAAAGTTGGTAGCGCTTTCTCCGGAAACGCAATTGGGTTCACGAAAAAGAATCTGGGACGAGAAATGGCCGTATGAAAATGGCCGCTTGTTGGAAATATGCCCTAGAGGCAATAATAAATTAGTTATTATTATTATATTTCCTTGTTCATGATAATCGTTTATTATCCATGCTATAATTGTATTGATAGGAAACTCAGATACATGTGTGGGTACATAGACAACACCATGTCCCTAGTAAGCCTCTAGTTGACTAGCTCGTTGATCAATAGATGGTTACGGTTTCCTGACCATGGACATTGGATGTCGTTGATAACGAGATCACATCATTAGGAGAATGATGTGATGGACAAGACCCAATCCTAAGCCTAGCACAAAGATCGTGTAGTTCGTATGCTAAAGCTTTTCTAATGTCAAGTATCATTTCCTTAGACCATGAGATTGTGCAACTCCCGGATACCGTAGGAATGCTTTGGGTGTACCAAACGTCACAACGTAACTGGGTGGCTATAAAGGTGCACTACGGGTATCTCCGAAAGTGTCTGTTGGGTTGGCACGAATCAAGACTGGGGTTTGTCACTCCGTGTGACGGAGAGGTATCTTTGGGCCCACTCGGTAGGACATCATCATAATGTGCACAATGTGACCAAGGAGTTGATCACGGGATGATGTGTTACGAAACGAGTAAAGAGACTTGCCGGTAACGAGATTGAACAAGGTATCGGGATACCGACGATCGAATCCCAGGCAAGTACTATACTGGTAGACAAAGGGAATTGAATACGGGATTGATTGAATCCTCGACATTGTGGTTCATCCAATGTGATCATCGTGGAACATGTGGGAGCCAACATGGGTATCCATATCCCGTTGTTGGTTATTGGCCAGAGAGTTGTCTCGGTCATGTCTGCATGGTTCCCGAACCCGTAGGGTCTACACACTTAAGGTTCGGTGACGCTAGGGTTGTAGAGATATTAGTATGCGGTAACCTGAAAGTTTTTCGAGTCCCGGATGAGATCTTGAATGTCACGAGGAGTTCCGGAGTGGTCCAGAGGTAAAGATTTATATATAGGAAGTCCAGTTTCGGCCACCAGGAAAGTTTCGGGGGTCATCGGTATTGTACCGGGACCACCGGAAGGGTCACGGGGGTCCACCGGGTGGGGCCACCTATCCCGAAGGGCCCCATGGGCTGAAGGGGCGTGGGAACCAGCCCCTGGTGGGCTGGTGCGCCCCCCTTGGGCCTCCCATGCGCCTAGGGTTAGAAACCCTAAGGGGTGGGGGCGCCTCCACTTGGCTTGGAGGCCAAGCCACCCCTAGGGCAGCCGCCCCCTCCCTAGATGGGATCTACAAGGGGCCGGTGCCCCCTAGGCCCCTATATATAGTGGAGGGGAGGGAGGGCAGCCACACCTGAGTCCCTGGCGCCTCCCTCCCTCCCGTGACACCTCTTCCTCCCCGCTTGCGCTTGGCGAAGCCCTACCGGGATCCCACTACTTCCACCACCACGCCATCGTGCTGCTGGATCTCCATCAACCTCTCCTCCCCTTGCTGGATCAAGAAGGACGAGATGTCTCTCCCAACCGTATGTGTGTTGAACGCGGAGGTGCCGTCCGTTCGGTGCTAGGATCATCGGTGATTTGGATCACGACGAGTACGACTCCATCAGCCCCGTTCACTTGAACGCTTCCGCTTAGCGATCTACAAGGGTATGTAGATGCACTCCCCTTCCCCTCATTGCTATATTACTCCATAGATTGATCTTGGTGATGCGTAGAAAATTTTGAATTTCTGCTACGTTCCCCAACACCTCTTCGAGGCTCTGGGTTTGAAAATCTGGCACACGGGGTATGCACAAATAGAGAGGGATATGTGACTTTGCTTTTCCCCGAGTACTGCCCTAAATGTACTCGTGGGTGTACCGGTATGCGTGCAGATGCAGTACAAACAAACTAACAAACAGACCGATCCAAACACATGCAACGGAAAAACACACCAGACAAATCATACTAAAGTGTTTTAATGCTAGTGGGTATATGTACTCCTGGCATACATATACCTACACCGGCGTGCATTTTATTAAAGACTCGGGACAAGTCAATGTTGTTTTTAGTGTATGTGTCGTACTGATAAAAATCTTGTTAGCAAACATTGCCAACCTTGTCAAACATTTCTGCTTGATAGAGGGCAAGCAAAAACAAACACACAAAAAAAGCAAGCAAGCAAATAACACAGCATACGGGTTACAACAGTACCAGCATACATCAAAGCACAAACGCGCTACGCGCTAATCGAAACTACTCGCTGCGGGATACATGATTCTATCCTCATATCAAAGATGAACCAACAGACCTATCAATTAGCGGACACCACTGACTACGTGACTGAGGTCATGCAGAGGACCGACCTTGCTGGGGCTCTCCTGGAGGACGAAGACTGAGCCAATCTCCATCTTCCTCGTCCGACACTTCTATGGGTTGGGGCTCTACTGCTAGAGGTGTGGCTGAAATCGTTCCTAGCAAATGCTGCCGGTGGATCCGTAAAAGAGCCTGGTCGAGGGTGTCGATGTTTGGCTTGGGCCACAGCACAGGCTGAGAGGATAGCACTGGTTCGGATGGCGTTGGGCAAACAACTTGAGATGCGAATTTACGAGACTCACGGTAAGCTTCCTTGATGACTCGTACCACATCATTGTCCATGGTTCTAAACTCGGCAAGCATCTTTGAAATCATCATCCCCTGTGCAGTGATGTATTGCACCAGGCGAGCGATTTCGGGGTCATCTCCTTGTATAGTGGGAGAAGGTTGCATTACTGCTTTTGCCACAATGGGAAAAAGCAGAACTCCCGCCTCGTTGCCATATGCGGGTACCTGGTTCTAAGGTGAAGCATAGCCTCCACAGTAGCGGCCTGAATGGCTAAATCAGTGGTAGGCATGGCTCTACCATGTAAAACCAAAGGCTGGCCATCTACTGCGGGACATAAGCTGATGTGCACTCTTGCATCAAAGCGATGAAGGTGAGGGACGGGTGATGATTGGAACACCAGGTAATCGGGGCTAGGCTTACAGCCAAAGGCTTTGGTGAGCATCTCGGCAAGAAGGGGTGGAAAGCCAATGTGGTTGACGGCACAAGTGCGAGTGTAAAACTTGGGATCTCTGAATGTGCGAGCCATGGCTGGGGAGCTACTAGCTAACCTTTTCTGCAGGGACATGGCTGACTGAGGGGCGAGCGATACGGCTAGCGGAAAGGGGTTTTATAGGCAGCTACGCAGGACAGGCCCGCATGGTGTGGCCCCTTTCCCTTAATGGCTAAGTGTGCGGCCGACCAGAAAGGATAGGATTGCTACGCGTTCCATGGATAACTAGGCGGGGACAGCGGGGTGAGGACATGTCGGTCCCGACTGCGCCACCTGTTGATTAACAGTGGCCATGCCAGACGCCAGGGATGGGTCAAATCCCTTAGGGTCATTACGGGTTGATGGTAGCGGTAATCTAATGCTAGGATAACCTATGCCAGCCTGGCTGCTCTGATACCATCTCCTGTGGCACCCCGATCCGCATGGAGCAGGGGGCCTTCGCACGCCAGCCCAGGATTACGCCTGACGCACGACAGGTCCATGATACAGCATTCCAGGTACAACAATATTCATCAAATACATGTGTATAACAGTACATCATTGATGAATACAATATTCTGGCATAGCCCTAAGGCTACTTACATGGCAGCGGAAGTCCATATAAATGGCGGCGGAAGTCTTGGTTTGGCAGCGTCTCTCTCTGGCTGGGCTCCATAACTCACAGGACTGGCAAGATTACGACCTAGCACGAAGGAACAAGCGAAATAATCTGGGCACGACCTACAAAACTGGCATGGCACGCCAGGTCGGTACATTGAATGTACTTGCAAGAAAACCAAATACATAGCATCCAAACAAACAGATGACAAAGCAAGAACCAAGCATATGCAACAGTCTATTTCAACACAACTGCTAAGCATGGCATGACATTAATCATAAATCAAACTAAGCATGAATAACAGCACAACATCTACTAGCATGGCATATCGAACTTACTTCTAGCAAAGCAACAACAAAGCATAGCATATCAAAACATGGCATGGCATCAGGAAAACTATGCTGAAAATAAACTACCAGTCACCTCCCGTGAAGACATGTTGTATTAACCTTATGCAACAATCACTTACTCTGCCACGTCTCCTCGGAGCACAAGCATGACTTACCAAGACCTCGTCTCGGGGTCATATCGACACATCATCGTGACTTCTCACGATTTTCTCATGGTCCAAGTCATCACAAGATTTATCACATCTTAGTTATCACATAAGTTATTAGCAGATTTATCCTCCAATTCAACCGAGACCTGATAGTGTGACCTACTACAAACTTTTGCCCATGACCGAGGACGCGGCAATCGATAGATTGAATACACTCCGCAGAGGTAGCGCACTGTACCCACATCACGGAACACCTGGCCTCGCATTCCCATTCGGGTAGACCAAAACATTCCGACGAAACCCTCCCTTTGTCATGCACTCTCCCCCGGCCACTCCGACTAACTCCCTCTCAGGGATAGGTCTAGGGTGGCCCCGTGTCTACCAAAGACACCAAGGGCCACCGTCGTGGCAAAACGGTCCCAAACGGGGACAAGGTATACCATAAAAACAAAACGAGCACACAAGGTCATCTCCGCCTACCTGATCAGGGTAGCGCGTGCCCATAACCTTCCCTCGTGGGAGGCACCGGTGAGAGCCACGACAAAGGACCGAATCAAGACCTTCCCATAAGGTAAATGTGGTTGCACTGGAGAAAGCTTGAGTTGGGTGGCACTGTGATATCCCAGTGATGACGGAGGAGTTTTGTAATTAAGTCATATTATTAACTTCTCCATCATCAATCATCATGCGAGCAGTATTAACATGAATGCAAAAACTAACATGCCACATACCGATGCAGTAACAAAACATCAAGCATTTCGAAAGAACAATGATAGCATGCGAAACATGGCAATACCAAGTACTAGCAAACTTAACGGTGCAACACAATTATCATAACATCGATACTACTAACATGAAACTAAACTAGATAGAGGCATGATATTATCAGTAACAACATCAAAGTAGCATGTTAACTATTTTACGAAAGCATAAGCATGCAAGACAACTAACAAAAACATATAGCACGACTAAAATAACAGCACACGGAACAGACAAGAAACTACTGCAACTAAGCACACACACAGGTGCAAGCAAAGTCAACATGCAAGTTCGGGGCTCATGATAAGAGGTTGGCTTGCCTGGGGGTCGAGAAATACTCCGGGAAAAGTGCGGAATGATAGAGGAAAGAGTTACCGGAAATAGTTCTCTCTTGGAGGGGGGCTGTTTACGAGCAAGGGCAAAGTGGTCATTTTCAATATGTCAAACCATAGTGAAAATGATGGGAACGAAACGTGCTCGACGAGACAAAGACGTGGGCTTTGGAATCACCTAATTCGGAGCTACGGTTGTCGACATACGAGGGTTGAAGTTCAGGGACCTATGGGTGAAATTTTTTCAGCAAACAGGCCCCTGGAGGAAAAAATTGAACGCGCCTTTCGGTGGAATACGCTTTCGTGTGGGGAAGACGTATTTCACAGAATATGCCTCCACTTATCCACGTGGCAGAGGCGGGGCTGGGCTGAAGGCGTATTTCAGAAATACGCTTTCACTTAAAGGGTCAACGGGCCCGCCCGGGTCAGCGCCTTGGAGGCTGACGCATGGGGCCCACCATGACTTTTCCCTCCTCCTCCTGCTTCGTCTTCCCCATCGCGACACATAGCAGAGGAGGCTCGGGCGCTAGCACCGTCGTCGCCTGGCTGGCTCCCCAGGCCGACCGACAAGCTCAGGCGCTCCGCCGCACCTACTCGTGGTCTCGGGGTCGCTCGGGATGGCTCACAGCGACAGCGCCACGGAGCAGTCGCGGTGGCCAGAGAGCTTGACGAGTGCACGACCTCGGACGCGCCGCTAATTTGGCCCGATCTTTCACGATGCAACAACCACGACTAAATTTCACTGATAAGAGTTTCCAATTATGCGAGCGATGCACGCAACCTGAAAACTATGGTAACAAAAATTGACTAGCAATACCTCGACAAACAAGGCACCTCTCGTCAATGTAGACGTCACCAGCACGCAATCCGTCGTCGCCGACGAACGTCAAGCCAATAGCTAGCAAACTCTCGATCACGAGAATCCTCTCGCCAAAGTGTAATTTTCTTGATAGAAAATCTCACAATAATAAACAAGATGAACCCCCAAAGGGCCGCTTCATAGTCTGTCTAAACTCTAAAGAAAATAACCTCCCCTAAAAGTCTTGATAGCAACTTTTTTCCTTTTGCATATAATTATGGCAAGTGTAAGAAAACAATTATGAAAAGAGGCACACAATACACATACTAGTTCCGAAGGCAAAAGATGCTGGGATATATGCAAGTGAGATGTATCTGATGAAGCCAATGTCGAGATGGCTTGATCGTATGGTTTGAGATTTGAAATACCCCTCCCCCCCTCTGAGCGCCGGTGGCCACTCCGGCGTCGGCGGCCACAAAATCCGTCCGGAGCCTCGCCCTATGGCATCGCGGGTCTCTCTGTCGGCAGGGTCCTCCTCATCCTCCGAGGCGACGTCGTCCCCTCCAAGGCCGGCCCCCAGATCCACCATGGCCGTCCCCGAGGTGCTCGGCACAGTGCTCGGCCCCATCATCCAGGGAGGGGCTACTAGCGGAGGGGCTGCGGGCGGTACATCCAGGCCGGCGGAGCGTGCTTGGCAGACCAGGGCAGGTCGTCGACCGCGCAGCCCCGCTTCCCCTCCGCGTCCGGCAACCAGGCGGCGGATCTCGCCGACGCTTCCCACCACGAGTCCGCTGCGGACTCGCATACCCACAGCTCTGCACGGCTGCTGCTACAACTATGGAGATGACCGGCATATTTCGAGGGACTACCCCAACGAGACTTTGTGTGTGCGCTGTGGAGGCTTCGGGCACATTGCCCGGAACTGCATGGAGCGGCGGAGTGTGTCGCCGGTGGAGGCCCCGGTGCACCCGCGGCAGGAGCCAGCCATGCGCCAGGGGCCCTGTCCTGCTGGGGCTCTCGGTCGGCAGGTGGAGCCTGCTCCGTCCCTGGGGCCGTTGGTGCCCCCGCCGCCCCCGCCGGGGCCGCCGCCTCCGGGTGCGCGCAGGTTGGAGCGGCCGTGGAGCCAGGTGGTCCGGGATGGTGTGGCTGGGTGCACGGCCGGCCCGGGGTTCTCGGTGCCGTTCGACCCGGTGGATGTGCCACGGCTGGATGTAGCTGTGCAGCAGCTAGTCGTGGAGGACGTGGGCTGCTGCTACATGGAGGAGGCAGAGGACCTCTGGCATATGGAGGAGGAGCTTTCCAAGGCAGTGGTGGTTACGATTACCGGTACCAGGCCGGCGGTCGATTTAGCGATGGTGGCGGCGGCCTTGCACGCTGAGTTCCGTCTCGGGCCAGTGGACATGTCGATCCGGGCGTTCTTCCCTAAGGACTTCTTGGTGCTATGCAAGGACAAGGGCACACGTGACAGGATGGTGCGGCAGGGTGGTTTGTCACCAACGACGGCGGCTGGTTTCTCTCTATCGCTGCGCCCTTGGCTACGGCAGGCGCAGGCGACCGGAGCGGCGTTGTCGTTCCTAGTGCCGGTGGCTCTGGTGGGGGTGCCGGCGCACGCGTGGACGAGGAGAACGGCAAATGCGATGCTCCAGGGCCTGGGGCTCGTCGTGGGAGTGGTGGACAGCACGGCGAAGAGGTACGACATGTCGAGCTACAAAGTGTGGCTGCGGACGGACCGGCCGGAGTGCATCCCGGCGCAGAGGCAGCTGTTCATGGAGGAGCCTCGTCGGCGGCGGGGCAGGTCCTTCCCGCGGGCGGCGAGGATGGCGGCGTTGTGGTATAACATCCGGATTGTCAAGTTGGCCGAGCCGGTAGTGGACGAAGATGATGACCCTGAGCTATCGCCACCGCCTAGTCCGCCGGCGTCGCCGTCTGATGGTGATGGGAGACCGGATGGTAGGGATGAGGAGCGGCAAGGTGGAGTTGAGCCACACCGTCGAGGGCTTGCAGATGGTGAGCGAAGGGATGATGGTGGAGCAATGGGCTCGCCGCCGGCGACTGGATGCTTGTCGGCGGGATCAGTCTCGGCGGTGGAGCATAGTGCAGTTCAAAATAAAGGTGAGGTGGGGCCGGAATGTGGGCAGGATGACCCAGTGGATCAGGTGGGGCCAACGACAGAGCTGGACCGAGACTTAACCGTGAAGTCTTTGGCGCCAACGGCTCGGGGACAGCTGGGCTGCAATGAGGCGGCCGACAGGGTGGAAGTCGCGGATGCGGACCGGTCAATGTCGTCGTCTTGCGGCGTGCGAGAGGAGCTGGGGGCCTGCGCCTGGGGCTCCCCGCCGTCTGTCATGTTATCTCGATGGCGTGGGCCTAGGGAGTAGGTCGTGCGGGGATTGGAGCCCGTTGTCTCGGTGCAGGTGCCATCCGGTGGTTTTTGCATGGTAGGATTGGTGGAGCTGTCGGTGGGGCCGGGTCCGGAGCTGGCTCGGTCTGGAGGGTGGTCTGAAAAGGCGAGGAGAAGCTCGTTGGGTGGTGACTCCTGTTCACGGACGGGGACAGCAGAATCTGATGATTCTCACGCCCGCTTGGACGGACTTGGGCAGCCAGGCATGGAGGGACACGTGGTTGGATGGGATTTAGCGTTGTCATGCACGCAGGGAGGTACAACCCCTGAGCTACCTTTGCGTGAGGCCGGATAGGGCCAGTTTTTAGGACAAGTGGAGGGCTGGGACATGTTCCAAGTTAGTCTGTCTGGGTGCGACGAGACTGAAACGGCGAGTGTTACCACATGCACGCCGAGGCCAATAGAACCTGAGCTGGTGGATGTGCAGCAGCTATGTGAAGGCATGCGAAGATCTATTGAGCCAATCCTGGCACGGCCAGAGACGCGCACTCATGGGGCTCAGACCCGCAGACCCAAGAAGAAGAGGATACTGGAAGTTACGCCAAGGAGGAGCGAGAGGATCGCTAAGCATGGGGCCAGCAAGCAGCAACAGGTCTTGATCCGGAAGTTATGCTTGGCACATGAGGGTGAGGTCATCTCGGAGGAGGCTCTACGGATGTATGTTGAGCTGTTCAACCGGCCACTCTCGGAGGCCCATATTGCAGCAGTTTTGGCGCTCTTTGGGTGGGAGTCACCTCCGACTCCGCTGTTGGGCCCACCCCAGGAGGTTGCAACCAGGGTCTAGGGGTGGCGGTTGGTGGAAGAGGTAGGATAGGAAGATGAATGCGCAACACCTAAGAGTTATTGTGTGGAATGTGCGTGGGCTCAACACCCCGGCGCATAGAGATGCAGTGCGACACGTAGTGTTGGAAGCGAACCCGGGCATTGTGTGCCTGCAGGAGACCAAGATGCAAGAGATTTCGGCATCGGTTGTACAACGATGTCTGGGAAATAAATTCACCAACTTTTTCTATGTACCTGCGGTAGGGACGCGGGGTGGAATCCTTGTGGCTTGGGACGAGCTGATAGTCAGGCTCTCCAACCCACATTACCAGGCTAACTCGCTTACGGCGATAGTGAAGGCCCCTGGAGCGGCAGAGTGGTGGTTAACTTGTGTATACGGGCCTCAAGAGGACAGGGACAAAGTGGAGTTTCTACAAGAGCTTGTGGATATTAGGGAGCTACACGCGGGACCGTGGCTAGTTGCTGGAGATTTCAATCTCATTGCGAGGCAGGAAGATAAAAGTAATGATCTGATCAACCGGAGGATGTTGGGCAGGTTTCGAGCTAAACTGAATAGTCTCAAGTTGAAGGAGTTGTATTTGAATGGCCGTCGCTATACGTCTTTGAACGAGAGGCAGAGGGCTACCTTGGAGAAGATTGATCATGTCTTCGTAACAAACGAGTGGGATGAGGTGTTTCCCATGTGCTTTTTGTCGGCGCTAGGCACCGCAATTTTGGATCATTGTCCTCTGATGTTGGACATGAATGTGGAAGTAAAAACGCACAAACGTTTCCGCTTCGAATCCTTCTGGGTGAAGGCGCCGGGTTTCATGGAGATGGTGCAAGTAGCGTGGGATTCTACACCCCTGGCATCGAATGACTACCTGACATTGCACTGCAAGCTCAGGGCGACGGTGATAGCTCTGCAAAAGTGGAGTGGCCGATGGGTGGGGAACGTGAAGTTGCAGATTGCACTTGCTTTGGAGGTCATCTCAAGATTGGATGTCGCTATGGAGTCGCGGGATTTGTCTCATGCGGAGAGACAACTGAGAAAAGAGCTAAAGCACAAGCTCTTGGGGCTGTGCTCGCTGGAGCGGTCGATTGCAAGGCAGCGTTCGTGTCTGCTGCAGCTGCGCGAGGGTGATGGCAACACAAGGTTGTTTCATCAGCAAGCTAGTCATAGACAGAGGAAGAATGTGTTGCGAGCAGTCCGGTACAGTGGGCAGATCTATTCGGACCAGGAGGAAGTGGCACCAGCAGTTGATGCTTTCTACGGCAGAGCTTTTGGGTCCTGTGAGCAGCGACAACATACGATCAATTTGGATGGGCTCAACCTGCCACAACGAGATTTGGCACATCTGGAGGAGCCGTTCACAGTAGAGGAAGTGGAAAGGGTGATTAAGGCAATGCCTATGGACAAAGCGCCGGCACCGGACGGCTTTACAGGAAGGTTCTATGCCACATGCTGGGATATCATTAAAGTGGAGTTCATGAGAGCTATGGATTGCATGCATCGGGAGGATATGAGAGGAATGGTGGCAATCAACAGATCACTTGTGTCTCTTCTACCCAAGAAAGAGGGAGCCATAGACGTGGGTGACTTTCGGCCAATAAACCTTGTCCATGGGGCAATAAAAATCTTCGAGAAGGTTCTCTCGACAAGGTTGGCTGTGGAACTCCCAAATCTGGTGGGAAATCATCAAAGTGCGTTCGTCAAGGGGAGATATCTTCATGACAATTTTATGCTAGTGCAAGGTATGGCAAGGCGGCTACATGCGCTGAAAACCTCGGCCGTGCTACTTAAGTTGGACATCTCTAAGCCATTCGATTCGGTCCAGTGGCCTTTTCTGTTGGAGGTCTTACAGCAGTTCGGTTTTGGTCACAAGTGGAGGGCATGGATATGTGGGATACTTGCCACGTCGACTACAAAGGTGATGGTCAATGGAGAGCCAGGGGAAACAATCTATAACTGCAAGGGTTTGAGGCAAGGGGACTCGCTGTCACCAATGTTGTTCATACTGACGATGGAGCCACTGCAACGTATGTTTGAGGCTGCGGCACTGCAACGAGTGTTAGAACCACTAGCAGCGGTGGGCATGAGGCACAAGATGTCGATCTATGCGGATTACGTGGTCCTTTTCTTGAAGCCAAATAGAGTGGACCTGGGGGCTTGCAGAGCGCTCTTTGCCTTGTTTGGTGAAGCCTCAGGCCTAAGAATCAACATGGCCAAGTCAGCAGCACTACCTATTCGATGCGATGAAGTCACTATGGAGTGGGTGAGTCAGGAGTTGGGCTGTCCGGTGGGATCGTTCCCGATCAAATACCTTGGCTTGCCCCTTGCCCTAAGAAAACAGACGGCAGGACAGCTACAGTACTTGGTGGATAATTTGGCGAACCGGCTGCCAAAATGGAAGGCCGCATTAATGTCGAAGAGCGGGAGGTTGACACTGGTGCAATCAGTGTTGTGTGCTATGCCGATACATGCGATGATGGCTCTCGACCTGCCGATGAAAACTATTGCGGCCTTGAACAAAATATGCAGGGGATTTCTATGGTGCAAGAGGACGGAAGCAAATGGGGGCAATTGTGCGGTGGCCTGGGAGGTGGTGTGTGCCCGGAAGTGGGCAGGAGGTTTGGGGATACCCAATCTTCAATGGTTGAATATCACAATGCAAGCAAGATGGTCGTGGTTGAAACGGGTCGATGGGAACAAACCGTGGAGTGAATTCACTATCAAGGTGCCTAATGCATCCATCCAACTGTTCAGGGCAGCAACTAGAGTTCAGACTGGAGATGGGAACAACACTTTGTTCTGGGAGGACAGATGGCTGGATGGTATGAGGGTGCAGGAGCTGGCACCGGAGGTCTACAAAAGGATCCCACATAGGATCAGGCGGGTGGCGAGCCTAGGGCAGCTCGCAGCTAGTGGAGAGTGGGCACGACAGGTTGGGCCGGATTTAGATGAGGCCACGATGAACCAGTTTATTGAGCTATGGTCGAGAATACAAACTTGGGAGCCGCAGGTCGGCAAACGAGATGTGGTTGCCTGGTCCTGGGAGACACATGGCCAGTTCACCGTGCGATTGGCATATGCGAGCAGGTTTTGGGGACGCGAGATGGTCTCCACATCGAAACTCACGTGGAAATCACGGGCACCGTTGGAGTGTCGATTCTTTACGTGGTTGGCTCTCAAGAATCGGTGTTGGACCTCGGACAGGCTAGCAAGAAGGGGTTTGCCGCACCAAGACTCGTGCCCATTTTGCGATCAAGAAGAAGAATCGATAAACCACATCTTGCTCACATGTGTTTTCGCTAGAGCAACGTGGACGCTGGTGGGAGAAGCTCTTGGCAGGACGGACTGGAAACCGAGCCAGGACGACATTCTGGGGGAATGGCTTTGCAGCAGAAATGCGGATGGAGGAACAAGCAGGAAGGATTTGCATACGGTGATGCTGCTAGTGCTGTGGGAGCTATGGAAACATCGAAATGCCATTGTGTTCGAGGGTGATTCCCCATCGGTCCACAGGCTCATACACAAGGTGAAGTCTGAGGCCAAATCGTGGACTATGGCAGGGCTTATCAAGAGGGAGATGGATAGCTTTCAGGGTAGACTGTATAGGTGGGCTATGGGCGAAGAGTAGTATAAGTGCGTGTGAGTGGAGTGGGTGCGTGTTTAGCCACGTAGGCTTGTACATGTAACTTGAGGTGGAGGCTTTCTTTGCCTTTCTTCTTTAATATATAATATGCATGCTCGTGCATATTCGAGAAAAAAAAGTCTTGATAGCAAATAATATATAGAACCTAGGTACAAACCGACTCAAACGAGTTCGGCCAAACCAAGGCACGCAGGCCATACTAGTTGATTGGAAAACGGTTGGTGTACAATCCCTTGCGTGACTTGCGCAACCGATCTCCTTGCAGTATCCATTCTAATCTGCTACTTTGTTTTTCCTTTTCCAAACGTACATGGACGGCCGATCTGGAAACATATCTCCACGTACATGCAGGCTCATCTTCCTATTTTCTAGCACATGCACTGGAGTTTTTATATCCGGCGAAACCCAACTAACAAATCTGTTGCATGCATGGTCTTTCCTTCTTAATCTCTGTGTTCTCCACGTCCTATTATTTCTCCAAACACATGCATGATATTCCTTTTTGAATCCATTAGAAAACAAACAATTCCTTCCTGATATTGTGCGTGCATGCACTTGTATGGACCCGTCTAATCTAGCAATTTTCTCACAATTAACATGCGCTCCTTCTTTGTGTATTATTGGCAGAAAACCTGGACCACATAATGTACGCAAGTTCCCATCTATTCCCTTGCTAAGATATATCATTTTCTCCATAATTTTGTCGTCCTTGTCTTGGTTAACTAACTTTCTGACATCCATCTCGTCGACCCGCACTGTCTTTGCCTCTTCCATAATATCCTCCGTTTGCACCCCTTTGTCGACGACTACCGCAGTCGCCTGCAACCCTTTGTCATTGACCGGTGTATTCATCATGACTTGTGTACTAGCCATGTTTGTGGTAGGGTATGCCGCATCATCCTCCCTCCCTTGAAAGGAAACCGTCCTCGGTTTCGAGTTGTCCTTCAAAACTCTCTCTTTTCGCGCTGTCAGCATCACATCTGAGCAAATCGATTTCTCTTCCATTGGCTTTAGTGTCATTTGTTTACCATCATGAATAAAAGTATATGTATTCATCCTTCCGGCATGTGTTGCATTGCAGTCGTACTGCCATGGCCTTCCAAGCAATAAACCGCAAACTTCTAATGGCAAAACGTCGCATTCCACCTCATCAATATACTGTCCAACTTTAAACGGCACACGCACCTTGTGTGTAATTTTGAGCTGCCCACAATTATTCAACCATTCCAAATGATGTGGTTCATCATATCGCCATGTGGACAAGCCAAGTTTCTCCACCAACATCTTGTTGATTCCATTGGTGCAACTACCTCCATCAATAATTAATTTACATGACGTTCCCTTAATGTTGCACTGAGTCTGAAACAAACTCCAGCGCTGCCCTTTATCCACCTTATTACTGCTGCCATCATGTGCCCTTTTGAGTTGTACGTTCAGCCCACTCATTGGTGATGACGCTTCCTCTTTTATCACCATGTCCAGATGCGCCTTTGAAACATTGTGAACACTGGATACTGTTTGTTTCTTCTCATTTGGCGTAATCACCATCGCAGTTGACTTGTTGACCCCCTTCACCACCACCTTACTAATTTTAGCACTGTGCTCCATGACTTTGATTTTCTGAGTACCTGTGTCCATTGGAGCTGCCACCAAGCTCGTCACACGGGGCACCACAACACTGTCACGACGAGAAGGTAAAAATTCCGCCCTTAAAAAGTTTCGGAAATCCTTCCAAATAGTCGTCGAGTAATGTAATTTTTTATCACGTTTCTCCTTACGCCACAACTCATACAACTCATCATCCACACGCTCCAGTGCAAGATCCAAAGCAACAAACTCATCAAAATTAGGATCATGTGAAGCACACTTATCAAACATACCTTCCATCCTATTTTCCCATGATTTGTACTCTGTCGGTGTAGCATCACTATCCAACCACCCTGTGATTTTTGGCGTCTTCAACTTGTCATTGTAGGACTTGTATCCATAATAGTCAGTGTCACCATACATCCTCAATCAAGACAAAAATTTGCACCGTGAGAAACCCAGTAATCTGATACCACCTGATGAGTGCACGACCTCGGACGCGCCGCTAATTTGGCCAGATCTTTCACGATGCAACAACCACGACTAAATTTCACTAATAAGAGTTTCCAATTACGCGAGCGATACACGCAACCTGAAACTATGGTAACAAAAACTGACTAGCAATACCTCGACAAACAAGGCACCTCTCGTCAATGTAGATGTCACCAGCACGCAATCCGTCGTCGCCGACGAACCTCAAGCCAATAGCTAGCAAACTCTCGATCATGAGAATCCTCTCGCCAAAGTGTAATTTTCTTGATAGAAAATCTCACAATAATAAACAAGATGAACGCCCAAAGGGCCGCTTCATAGTCTGTCTAAACTCTAAAGAAAATAACCTCCCCTGAAAGTCTTGATAGCAAATAATATATAGAACCTAGGTACAAACCGACTCAGACGAGTTCGGCCAAACCAAGGCACGCAGGCCATACTAGTTGATTGGAAAACGGTTGGTGTACAATCCCTTGCGTGATTTGCACAACCGATCTCCTTGCAGTATCCATTCTAATCTGCTACTTTGTTTTTCCTTTTCCAAATGTACATGGACGGCCGATCTGGAAACATATCTCCACGTACATGCAGGCTCCTCTTCCTATTTTCTAGCACATGCACTGGAGTTTTTATATCCGGTGAAACCCAACTAACAAATCTGTTGCATGCATGGTCTTTCCTTCTTAATCTCCGTGTTCTCCATGTCCTATTATTTCTCCAAACACATGCATGATATTCCTTTTTGAATCCATTAGAAAACAAACAATTCCTTCCTGATATTGTGCGTGCGTGCACTTGTATGGACCCGTCTAATCTAGCAATTTTCTCACAATTAACATGCGCTCCTTCTTTGTGTATTATTGGCAGAAAACCTGGACCACATAATGTACGCAAGTTCCCATCTATTGCCTTGCTAAGATACATCATTTTCTCCATAATTTTGTCGTCCTTGTCTTGGTTAACTAACTTTCTGACATCCATCTCGTCGACCCGCACTGTCTTTGCCTCATCCATAATATCCTCCGTTTGCACCCCTTTGTCGACGAGTACCGCAGTCGCCTACAACCCTTTGTCATTGACCGGCGTATTCATCATGACTTGTGTACTAGCCATGTTTGCGGTAGGGTATGCTGCATCAGAGCTTCATGGCGAGGCGCATCCGAGGGGCTCCTACGTCGGAGTTGGGTGGGTGGTGGAGGTCTACGGCTCCAGGGAGGTCATAGATGTAAAGGAGAGCGAGGGGGAAAGGCCATGGCCGGAGATGGCAGAGGGGAACGGCGGCGGCATCTCGGCCAGAGGAGGGGATGGGAAGGGCTCCGGCTCGGGGAGAAGCTTGGGGAGGGGTTGTGAGCTGCGAGAGAGCTAGAGGGCTCTACTTATAGCCGCGGGGACGAGCTCTAGGGGAGGGAAGGAGGTGACACGCGGCAGGCGACGTGTCCATGCACCGGCGACGCGCACACGCGGCCAAGGGTCACGGGGAACGGTGGGAAGGCGACGAGGGAGACGCGGACGAGTGCCAGGGGGGTCACGGAGTCGAGCCGAGCTTGGAGACAATAGGAAGAAGAAAACAAAAGTGAGGAAACAACGGTGCACGGGCGCGCACAGTGTTCGGCGACGGCGACGGCTCAACGAGGAAGCAAACGAAGGGGGAAACGGGTCAAGGCGCACGGCGACGATGAGGCTGAGCTGGTTGACAAGCTTAGACAAGCCAGAACCGACCGGAGTGGTGCTGCTGTAGCCAACAGTGGCGAGACCACCGTTTTGGCCTGCTATCCCCGTGGTCACCATCGACATTGCGCGCTCTGGTCGTCAATTAAGTGCCAGTCCTTGTCAACGGAGAAGTCCTTACAAGTCTCGTTAAGACTGAGGGGATGGCACGAGCAAAGGTGTAGCGAACAGAGGGAACCAAGCTCGACAAGTTTGCTGTTGCAAACTTGGCAACATCTTGGTGATCAAACTAGAGGGCTTAAGGACTAAGCGTGATGTCTAGGAGGTTTAGGGTAGCAAGGACTATAGTCCTGGAAAGTTGGAAGGGATTTGAGCATGTATTTAGCATAGTTGTAGAACAAATGCCAAATCTGGTCCAGAAATCAAATGGGGAGGAAACACTCACTAGGAGTGTTAGATAGCGATACCACTTGGCAAATCTCCATGATTTGGTCATATGTAGATTCTGTAAAAAGATCACACCAAATGGACTTGCCAAATTGGTACTTGCTTCACAAGCATCACTTTTGACTAGAAATTTGGGAAAATTCTAGGAGAATATTGGATACATGAAATGAGCCAATATCTTATGTAGGTGGGTTATATGGATAGGAGAAGGCTTGAGAATATTTTCAGCCATAATGGAGCAAGATAAAATATACTTGCTTCACAAACTGAAAATTTGGACAGAAAGCAAGAATTGCTCCTGTGCTCGCATAGATCAATGAAATGAGCTGAATGTGAGTGGAGGATAATTATTTGGGATACTTGAGGGGATTACAAAGTTTCATCACATTTGTAAACTCTATGAAGGTACTTCCTTCACCAAGTCGCATTCTGGTCAAAAATTTGAAAAATTGCACAAGGAGCTAGGATGAATGGATTGAGCTCATCTTTGGTATCCATGATTTATTTATCAAGGTTAATCACCCTGCAAAATTGCAGCTCAAAAGGAATTAGGAATAAAGCAATTCCTTTGCAAAATTTCAGAGAAGGCAGAAACTTGCATTGGATAATGTGCCCAAATTTTGACCTATAGAACATGAGATAAAGATGGAACTGGTGATTATATAGCAAGGACAAGCTCCACAATTTATGTGAGAATTTTATCTGCTATAAAAATAATAGTTCCTTTAGAAAATGGCAGAAATGCAATATTGGCATTAAATAGGAAAAGGCAATTTTCCTTATTTAATTATGGCCAATATAATTGCCAAAGCTTGGATTAGGCATAATTATCAACTCCACCAATTCACATGAGTTTAGGAGATGGCTAGCTATGCCTTTGGATTTTATTCCTCAGAAAGGCAAGAAGAGGAATAAATCATAATTCAAAAATATTGCATGAGACTTGGCAATATTTTTGCATATCCAAGGTTGAAAAGAATAGGAGGATCTCTAGGAATAGATGGGATGATCAATAGATCAAGGAAAATGATATCTCCTTTGTAATCACAAAGGCCATGATCAAATTCCAAAAATTTGGAATTAGGGTTTGGGAGGGTTGGAGCTGATGCAAAAGAGGTCTTGCCCACTGATAAAGACATGAGCAAGGTTTTGAAAGGTTGGAAATGATAAGAATTCTCAGACTCATCCAACAAGCTCAGGAGAAAGATTTTGAAAATGAGTGCTAGGAAGGAATAACAGCACAAAAATTGATAACCCAATTTTGGGGCTGTTACAATGAGACCTCTGGTTTTGCTAGGACCGTAGGAAACCCATCGAGCACACATCGATTTTGCCAGAACCATGTGGACATGTAGCATCGTCACTATAGTGATGCCGTGTCGATGCAATCATGCCGTCGTGGATGACGCGGTCGATACCATCACCGTGACGCGGTCATTACCATCATCGAGGTTGCTGAGGGAGTCCTGGATTAGGGGGTCCTCGGACAGCCGGACTGTATACTTTGGCCGGACTTTTGGACTATGAAGATACAAGATTGAAGACTTCATCCCGTGTCCGGGTGGGACTCTCCTTTGCGTGGAAGGCAAGCTTGGCAATTCGGATATGTAGATCTCCTTCTCTGTTACTGACTCTGTGTAACCCTAGCCCCCTCCTGTGGCTATATAAGTCGGAGGGTTTAGTTAGTAGGACGAGAACAATCATAATCATAGGCTAGCTTCTAGGGTTTAGCCTCTACGATCTCATGGTAGATCAACTCTTGTAATACTCATATCATCAAGATTAATCAAGCAGGAAGTAGGGTATTACCTCCATCGAGAGGGCCCAAACCTGGGTAAACATTGTGTCCCCCGCCCCCTGTTACCATTAGCCTTAGACGCACAGTTTGGGACCCCCTACCGGAGATCCGCCGGTTTTGACACCGACATTGGTGCTTTCATTGAGAGTTCCATTGTGCCATCACGATAAGGCTTGATGGCTCCTTCAATCATCTGCAGTGATGCGATCCAGGGTGAGGTTTTCCTCCCCGGACAGATCTTCGTATTCGGCGGCTTTGTACTGCGGGCCAACTCGCTTGGCCATCTGGAGCATATCGATAGCTACGCCCCTGGCCATCAGGTCAGGTTTGGAAGCTTGAACTACACTGCTGACATCCGCGGAAACTTGATCTTCGACGGGTTCGAGCCCATGTCAGGTGCGCCGAACAGTCACGACGAGCATGACTTAGATCTGCCATCGGACGGTGTTCAGGAGATCACACCTGCGGCTGCCCCGGCCCTAAAATCTGGAGTAGATTGTGCCATCCGAGGATGGGTGGATGGACCCCTCCATGGAGGCCACACACTCATCGTCGAGAGAGCCGAACTCAGACTTCGCCTCCAATGAGGTCTGTGTCATTGGACCCTCGGACTCGTTTCCGGCGATAGGCTCCGAACTACGTGCATCCGTGCCTATCGAATCTGATTGGGCACCAATCATGGAGTTTACCGCCGTGGATATCTTTCAGCATTCTCCCTTGGGCGACGTGCTAAAGTCATTAAAGTCTCTCTCCCTATCGGGAGACTCTTGGCCGAACTATGTCCGGCTCGAGTGGGAAGCGGACGACGAAGAAATTCGTTCCCCACCCACCACCCACTTAATAGCCACTGTCGACGACTTAACCGACATGCTTGATTTCGACTCCGAAGACATCGACGGTATGGACGACGATGCAGGAGAAGAACAGGAACCATCGCCCACAGGGCGCTGGATAGTCACCTCATCATATGATATATATATGGTGGACACCCCCAAAGAAAGTGATGGCGATGAGGAAACGGAGGATAATCCCCTTGAGAAGCAATCTAAGCACCGGCGTCATCGGCACCGCTCTAAGCCTCGCCATAGCAAAAATAGCGATACCGGCACAAAAGACAATAACGCTCCGGATAATGCCGAGGACGAAAACAATCCCGCCCAGCCAGGCTTCGAGCAGGCCGAACGGGAGGATGGGCAAGCTAGCCCCAAGGAACAAGCAATGGATGGAGAATCAGAGGATGACAATTACATGCCCCTCTCCGGAGACGAGGCGAGCCTCGGCGACGAAGAATTCATCATGCCCGAGGATCCCGTCGAGCAGGAGCGCTTCAAGCGCCGGCTTATAGCCACTGCAAATAGCCTGAAGAAAAAGCAGCAACAGTAGCTTCAAGCTGATCAAGATCTGCTAACTAATAGATGGACTGAGGTCCTGGCAGCCGAGGAATACGGACTCAAGCGCCCAACCAAAAGTTACCCAAAGCGCAGGTTGCTACCTCAACTCGAGGAGGAGGCATTAAAGCCTACACTACCAGCGCAGGATGCGGCTGACCGGCCACCTCGTGGCTGAGACAAAGCGGCGTATCAGCCCGAACACCAGCCCGCACCCTGTTGCCAATCAAACAAAAACACTAAGGCCCGGGGCTACACGCAGGACCTGCGAGACGTATTGGAAAACAAAGCAGGACAGTCAAGATCGATCTACGGATCACGGGGGCGCGCCCCAACGCGTGACGATGACCGTCACACCGGATATACTAAAAGCAAATCCGGCCGGGCCGAATACAACAGACCAGACTCATTGGAATTGCATCGTGATGTAGCCCGGCATAGAGGCGCCGCACACCCCCTGTGCTTCACTGATGAAGTAATGGATCATGAATTCCCAGAAGGGTTTAAACCCGTGAACATTGAATCATATGATGGTACAACAGACCCCGCGGTTCTCCACATTCACATGGCCCGCGGCGATGATCTACATGCCATCAAGTACCTCCCACTAAATTTCAAGGGACCGGCTCGACATTGGCTGAATAGCCTACCGGCAAACTCCATTGGCAGTTGGGAGAACCTGGAAGACGCATTCCTTGACAACTTCCAGGGCACTTATGTGCGACCACCGGATGCTGATGACTTAAGTCACATAACCCAACAGCCCGGAGAGTCAGCCAGGAAATTTTGGACTCGATTCCTAACTAAAAAGAACCAATTTGTCGACTGTCCAAACATCGAAGCCCTAGCAGCCTTTAAGCATAACATCCGCGACGAGTGGCTCGCCCGACACCTCGGCCAAGAGAAGCCAAAGTCCATGGTAGCCCTCATGACACTCATGACCCACTTTTGTGCGAGCGAGGACAGCTGGCTGGCTCGCAGCAACAGCACATCAAGAAATCCTGGCACTTCAGATGCTAGAGACAACAACGGCAAGCCACGACGCAACAGACACAAGCGTCGCAACAATGGCGACAACGCCGAAGACACAACAGTCAATGCCGGATTCAGCGGCTCTAAATCCGGTCAGCGAAAAAAGGCATTCAAAAGAAACAATCCGGGCCCGTCCAGTTTGGACCGCATACTCGATCGCTCGTGTCAAATTCACGGTACCTGTTGGGGATATAACTATTTGTGTAAGCCGCCCAGGAGGGGCCGAGTTATGCAATGAAGACTCACCATAAAGAAGCCCAAGACCAAGCATGAAGATGGCGGTTCAGTGAAGGGTCTAAGGCCCACAAGCGACTTAAGGCCTGTCGTAGTAAACCGCCATAATGGCATGACTTGTATCATAAGGTAGATTTAACTAGTCACCGAGCCAGACACTGTTTATAAGCCGGCCGGGACTTTGTAGGCCGCAGGGCGCCCGCCCAAGTATATAAGGGGACGACCCGCTGGCGGCTGAGGGGAAGAAACAACTCATAGAGAGCCGGGCATAGCGTATCTCGCTCCCTGGTCATCGAAACATCAACACCAACCCAACTAGACGTAGGCCTTACCTTCACCGTAAGGGGCCGAACTAGTATAAACCTCTCGTGTCCTTTGTCCCGATTAACCCCTTCAAGCTTCCTAGTTGCGATGGCTCCACAACTAAGTCCTTTCACGAGGACATCTGACGTGACAATTCCACGACAGTTGGCACCCACCGTGGGGCCAGCACACGGTGGATTTGAGTTCTTGAAGGGCAACTTCGAAAGGCTCAAGGGATACGTAGTGGGCCGGATGACCAAGAGTCGTCGCGGCAAGATCTACATCGACGATGAAGGCTGGGGCCCCCACGCCGGCTCAATTGAGTACGGGTACCGGGTCCCCTTCGGCAGAATCCACGTCTTCATCGGCCGGATCGGTGAACCGGGCCCTGAGCCGGACAACTGCACCGACCTCGTTGAGACGGCTCAGCGTGCGAGAAAGGCCCGAGTTCAACCCGTCATGAGGCGTGCCTTCGTGGGCTGCATCCACGGAGAGGAACTTTCTGCAGAATCTGAAGATGGTGGTGAGACGGCCGTCCTCTTGGACGGTGATTCGTCCGCCGGTTCAACAGATTCGCCATACCAAGTGCAAGACAGCGTGCTTGGGGGCTGTTCCGATGGCAATAGTTTTTCGGACCCCTGTGAGCTGCCAAGATGGGCAGGAGTCTTCATGGCTGGGACTCAACCCGGCCAAAATTCTATAGCCGCTACAGCAATAACGTCCGGGACAGGGGCAGCCGGGGCAGGAGGCCCTGTGCGCCCGCCGGCTCAGGTGCTGATAGATCTCATGGACAAGCTTACGGCCCTGTTAACCGCCACGGTTATTCCCGCAAATAAAGATGAGCATGACGCGGAGGTGGCACGGGTGCGTGAGGAGATAGCTCGGGCCAAGGAGGCCTTGGCAGCTGAGGACACTAGATTAGTCGTAGATCGGGCGGCTCTAGATGCACGGGCGCAGTGGCTACAGTCAGAAGCCTACCAGCTCACGATGAGCCTAAACGCGTCCAACAAGGTGATGAGGAGGAGACATCAGAAATCCCAGTCCCGTTTACCTCCGGTTTATGATCCTCGGAATCTTTTCGCTACACCCGGAGCCGGTCCAAGTAACCCGCCAGATGCAAATTAGTTTATGACAGCCGAAACAGGAGGACCGGCTCAGCCTCGGGAGATGGCACCTCCTCATGGGAGTATGGCTCCGCCCTGTTACGTGCCGATACCGCCGGGTCACTTTTCCAACCCCATGGAAAACTTAATCGCAGCATCGGCGCGCTTGGCGGCTCTCCCCGTGAACGGTGATGACCCGACAGCGGTGGAGACCCGAAGGGTCAGAGAACTTCTCCAGACGGCCCTGGCTCAGCAAGAGACTTATTCTTACAGCCGGGATAGGATTCATTCAACTCCTTCGCCTTGGTTAGCACCGCCTCGTCAAAACCGGAGTCCGAGTTACAGCAGGCACATGGAGTCTGAAGCTTTGTCAAGCAACGCCCAGTGCCGTAACCAGCCCGGTGGCTATAATCCTATGCAAGACCGAGTACGTCAGGAGAACGAGCGGGCGGCTCAGCTAGCGGCTCAACAGACGGCTCATCAAGATTTCCGAGAGTATCCGACGACTTCCGTTGAGACAGGAGTAGCCACTAGAACCGTCGGTGTTCCTTGTTTGGTACCGGCTCTGCGTAATGTGTGCCTACCCAAGGACTTCAAGGGACCTCGAAAGGTGCCGAATTACATGGCCGACTTACAGTCCGGAGTGTGGATCGAGAGTTATGAGATGGCCATGGAGCTGTTGGACGTCAACGACGCGGCAATGGCTAAGTACTTCACCATGATGTTAGATGGAACGGCCCGGTCTTGGTTAAAGGGTTTGCCACCCAATTCCATTGGTTCATGGGCAGAGTTAAAGGCCCGTTTCATCCAGAACTTCAAAGACACTTGTAAGCAATCTATGTCGATTGTGGACTTGACAAATTGTAAGCAGTGAGAGGAAGAAGACGACCGAAAGGGGAGAATGAAAAAGACCTAGGTCGTACCTATTTATAAGGAAGGACTGACTGAGACGGCGTGAGAAACGAGGAGATAAGCATTATTATCCAGCAGCCCCGACGCCTCGGTTTTCGGAACGGTCAGTAAAAGCAAAGATCCATTGGAGGATATGGTGGAATAAAGAATGAATTTAAGTAAAGATGACGTCACGGCGGGTTAAGGCGGATCCAAAGGATGATGTCATGGCGGGTTAAAGAAAGCCTTTTGCACAGGCAGAAGACTGAAGATTTATTTCTTAATGTATTTTAAGATTGACATGAACCGGTTCAAATCAATTTGGGGCCTAATGTTGGGGATATAACTATTTGTGTAAGCCGCCCAGGAGGGGCCGGGTTACGCAATGAAGACTCACCAGAAAGAAGCCCAAGACCAAGCATCAAGATGGCGGTTCAGTGAAGGGTCTAAGGCCCACAGGCGACTTAAGGCCCGTCGTAGTAAACCGCCATAATGGCATGACTTGTATCATAAGGTAGATTTAACTAGTCATCGAGCCAGACACTGTTTATAAGCCGGCCGGGACTCTGTAGGCCACAGGGCGCCCGCCCAAGTATTTAAGGGGAAGACCCACTGGCGGCTGAGGGCAAGAAACAACTTATCGAGAGCCGGGCATGGCGTATCTCGTTCCCTGGTCATCGAAACATCAATACCAACCCAACTAGACGTAGGCCTTATGATATAGGGTGGAACCCTATGGGGAAGATCTTTCACGAATTGGAGGGGAATCCCCAAGAACAAGATGAACAAAAGAGGGAAAACAAGAGCAACACTCAAGAACAAGTCAAATCACACATCCACTAGACAATCAAACACACAAGATCCACAAGGTACATGAACAACAAAAGGGAAATAAGATACATGGTAGAGTTCATCCCAAATCCTATGAAGGAGATGAGGGCTTGATGATCTAGATAGATCCTTCCCACAAGGGGGTCTTGAGCTAGGTCACTCCAAGAGGAGGTCTTGATCTCCTAGTGGAGTGGATCCATGGAGCAAAGCTCTCATATGTCTAACATATCCTTTGCTAACCCTAAAAAATGGTCTAGGTACGGAATATATAGCCTTGGGGTCGAAGTGGGTGAAGAGGGGCTCGGATTGGGGATCACAGCCGCCCATCCTGATGAGCCCGTGCGCACGGGGTAAGTTGGGCCCGTGCGCACGGGGTGCTCCAGCGCCAGCTCCCTGAGTAGTCCGTGCGCACGGGGTCTCAGGGGCCCGTGCGCATGGGGTCGCTTGGGACCTCCTGTCCAGCTCATGTTGGGCTCCATCTTCTTCCTCGTGGCCTTGTGGTCCTTCTCCAACTCCTTTGGGGTGTCCCTCACCAGCTTGTGGTCGTCGGTCTTTGTACCTAAGGACACATAGAGCACTTTGGTGAGGTAGCAAGCAAGTCCAATGGATATTCATGATGTTCTCGAAGAAGAGCGGGTTCACCTTAGTTCCAATGGCGTATGTTCGAGGTCTCGTCATATGTCCTCTTGGGGTATGGAGAGTAGTCGGAGTGTACATGGGGATGACCGTGGGATGCTCCGCATCATCTCCCCCCCCCCTTGGGAAAGATCCGACCTCGGATCGTGATCCTCATCACCATGGAAACGGTTGTCGTAGACGGACTTGTAGTTGGACGAAGTTGAAGACATGGCGCAATCCAAGTAGTCCAAGGTGTCACCGGAGTGATAGACATGCAAAAAGAGCAAACACAAGCAACACTCGAAAATAGAATGGTTAGCGCACACAAAGTGTCCATCATGTAAGAATGAGTCCGTGCGACAAGTTTGGTCGTGACAAAGCGCATGAAGCTTATGAAGATGATGTAGAATGAGATGCAAAGAATTCATGGGAGGACATGCAATCATTGTGCACACAAATGTGTTGTGAATATGATCAATGCAACCACGGTGCAAAATGATGTCATAGTGAGACGGTTTATCAATAGCATGAATATGGCAATGGATACTCAACATGTGTATGTTATCATGCAATTGATGGTGGACGATATGATCATGATGTATGAATATGCCATCGAGGTAGATCACAACAAATTTGCTAAGGAAATGCACAAGCTCATATATCATGGATGACATGGGAATACAAGATGCAACAAGGCAATCATAATGTGAGTCAATCCATGCATGAGGTGCAAACTTGTGGTAAGTATGATATGTCCATCGAGCATGACATGTATGAGCACAATCAACAAATATGAAGGTGTTGGTGTACCAAAGCTCGATGTCGAGGCATGAGTGGAGTGCCGAAGGTGCATCCAATAAGTGGGAGCGCTCCTCAATGTGAAGGTCCATGTAGCCAATCTCCAATGTCGCTCCTCCGTTCACGAGATGTATCATGTAGACAATAAGAAGGAAACAACAATGAAAGAGTGACCCATCCGATATGCGTATTTGAGGATGGCTCAAAGAGAAGGAGTTCACCTCAAGAAAGTTCCCAAAGATGTTGGAGTCGTACATCATGTATGCCTTCACATAACCAATATGTCGCATAAGGGCACCGCCTTGTGAATCCTCCAAAATGAAAGAACATGATAAACACTCGGAAAAACAAATGAGGTTAGCGGAAATGCAAAACCTATCATTCAACTGGTAAGATACCCAACAAGTGTATGCATCAAGCTCATCATAAGAAGGTACAAGGGAGCATTTCATAGTGTGGAGGCATATGATGCAAGAACAACCAAATACAAGAGGCTCAAGGAAAGAAGTATGCATCACAAGTAAGGTGTCAAAGTCTCCAAGATCAATAAGCATAGTATGGTTGCACTCAATACAAGTGGATATTTTTTTTAGTATTCTTCTCCTATTTTTTTCTTTTTCTTTCCTTTGGGCTTACCTCAAGCCCACAAGACACTTGCTGCTTATTTATTTTTTTAATAAAAGCAGCAGTGGGGTGTTTACCCTACTGTTTATAGTAAAAAAAATACAAGTGGATATGAAAGAGGCAACTAATAGACACAAGAGACAATGATCAAGATATATCATGTGAGAGGCATGAGAATATATGTCATCAACCCAAGAAAGCAAGTAATAGTGGAACATGGGTGATGCAACATAACAAGCAATCATAGCAATCAAGTCAAGAAAGCTAGTAGTGCGAAGATGCAACATACTAGGAGGAATCATGGCAAGCATGTCATGTGTGTAAATAGTGGGCATGAATAATGCACATGACATATCACAAGCATGAAAGCAAGATATGAGTAAAATAGCATGAGGCACATGATAAACATGGCAAAAGCAACAAGGATCTCCACCAAGCATGCAAATACACATAGGAATATCATAATGGTGCATCATGGGTAAATGCAAGCAAGGGTCACAATGGCATGGCAAAGGCATATGAGCAAGCATAGCATGCAAAGTGAACACGGTAAAATGAGCATAAGGTGACAAGTGGTAAATGGCCCATAGCCGTGTGAGAGCCAAGTAGAGGAGTTGCGCGTAGTCCTTGCGCGAAGGGAACGGTGGTAAGGATAGTCCATGGGATCCCAAAGCATCGTTGCTCTCAAGAGCTCGTTTCGTCGACTCTTGGGATTGAGAGGTTGACGAGTATACATGAGTACCTACACAAAACAAAGACAAAGGAAAAATTGTGTGTGCGTGGTAGATGTACACATCATCCATCATGATGTGCATGTGCACGTGTGAGTTAGCACAAGATAGGCATCGCTCAAAGAAATTTGATAAATGGTATAAGAACATGTCATCCATCATGAAAGAATAGTTATTATGTATGACACGATGGGGACACAAATTGAGCAAACAAGTATATGGCACATGAAAAGCATGTTTATTCATGGGATGCATATGGTGTACACTATCATGGGAATCATGCAAATCATAGGATGGATCAAGATCTCCTAATGGGTATGAGGAAACTATGGGGGTCTCCTCATGAGCAATATCGGAAGCATAATATGGAGAAAATGGACAACATGGCAAACAATGCATGTTCGAAGCTCGGTGGTCACGGCATGGCATATTAGATAATTGATGCAAAGGGAGCATATCAATATCATCACAAGAAAAACAAATGCCAATAACCATGGGCTTGTCATCTATGCCATATGTGCAAATTGGGTTTAGTTTAATGGCATATGCATAGTCACTATGTTGAGATTGTAAAGATGCAATATGGGAGATCTCACTCATAGCATAGGACAAGTTCAATGGATTGTCAAACATGATGTGACCAATAGAATTTTCACATGATATCCTATGGAGCATAGCATCACAACTAGGCAACTCAACATGCTCATCATCACATTCATCATAAATAGGTAAGTCATCACATGGGGAAATCATACTAGCGTGAATCATGGTACTAAGTGGATCAACATCATGCAAGCAATCAATCTCAAGAATGTCCACTAGTGGGACTAGAGCATCACCTTCACCTTTGTTACCTTTGTCATTCCACTCAAGTGGTGTAGGTGAGGTGGGAAAGACCAAATGGTGGTCATCTTCATCTTGATGGAACCATGTGGGGGGGTGCATCATATTCCACCATGGCCATCATCTTGTCCAAAGGGAGGACGAAGTCGTCGAGGATCGGCGCGTCATCATAAATAGGACCTAGCACCAAACGAGAAGACACAATAGAGGTAGAGGACAAGTTGTTAGAAATGCAAATGGCCTCACGAGACCTATCAACTATCTCACTCTCTCTATGTGGTGGTTCACTCCCTCCCTCAAAGTAGGTGCACTCAAAGTCACATATGGTAGAGTCACTCATCTCACTCAAGTGGTGGGGGTTGTGGCTCTCCTCACATGGGAATTGTGGCAACTCATCATATATGGGGCTAGTGGTGAAGTCACTCTCACTCTCAATATGGTGGCACAAGTCACTCAAGTCATCATACGTCACCGTGGTCGAAGGGAAAGTCCCATGCTCAACCATCTCGTCGTGGTCGCCGTGGATGAAGGCCGAAGATGGCACATCATCACTCTCGTCGTGGATGAAGGCCGAAGATGGCTCAACATCACTCTCGTCGTGGATGAAGGCCGAAGATGGCTCAACATCACTCTCATCATGGATGAAGGCCGAAGATGGCTCAACATCACTCTCGTCGTGGATGAAGGCCGACGATGGCACAACATCACTCTCGTCGTGGATGAAGGCCGAAGATGGCACAACATCACTCTTGCCTCCTAAGATGGAAGCATCGTCCTTGCTCACCACCTTGTCGCTCGCCTCCAAAGCTTGGTTCTTGAAGGTTTCTGTAGTCGAACTCATCGCCGCACCGTCTTGAAAAAGAGTCGAAGTAGACTTGGCATCATCAATGCCACAAAGAGGGATGGCGGTGAAGTCAAACTTGGGAGCATCGTCGTGGAGCTTGTCGGCCTTGGACATCATGGTGGTACTAGCCTCATGCTTGTCGTAGAGCTTGGTCACCGCGAAGTTTGCTTGGGGTGGAGAAGCCTTGGCTTTCATGAGTTCTTGTTCCGCCTTGAGAGCACCAATGTAGTAGTCGTCGATGGACTTGTAGTTCTCGAGGAAGATGGTCTTGGAGATGTCGTTGTGCAATCCCATCATGAAGTGGAACTTCATCGAAATGGGGTCGTCTACGCCGGCTCGTCGCAAGGCAATCTTCATCTCCTTGAAGTACTTGTCGATGGACTTGGATCCTTGGATGGTGTTCTCCAATTGGCGAAGAAGTTGTTCCGTGTAGGTTGGAGGCACAAACTCTCGCCGCAAAGCTCTCTTCGTCTTGGTCCAACTCGTGTCGTAGTACTCCGAAGGTGTGTGAAGCCACCATGTCGAGGCGTAGTCATGGAAGTTTCTTGTGGCGCACTTCACTTGATCTTCGGGACGAACTTGATGTAGCTTGAGGTAGTCGTCCATCAAACGCTCCCACTCGAGGTACTCCTCGGGTTCTTGAGTCCCATAGAAAGGAATCGCATGGTCGGTGTCCAGGTCATAGTAGCTCGTGGAAGTCACGGACTTGAGCTTGGGGAGCTTCTCTTGAGTGTAGTCTTCAGGTGCTTGTTGGCAAAGATGCCCAATATCTGAAGGCGAAGATGCCTTGTAGTCACTTGGCGAAGATGCCATCGGTGTTGAAGAAGCTGAAGCCTTGAGGTCGATGTCGCGGCTTTGTATAGCCCGTGCGCACGGGGGTGCTGGAGGCCGTGTGCACGGGGTCCCGTGTGCACGGGGGTCGAAAGCCTGTGGGCGAGGGGTGGCAGAGAAGTCAACTCTCGTCCAGTAGTGTGCTCTTCATGGTTTTGTCGATGTCGATGCTTGTGTGTACTTGCCAGAGATGGTAGCATGGAAGTCTGTGCACTTGAGCGTCTTCTCGAAGATAAGGAAGACCGCTTGCGGTTCTTGATGAGGGCCTTGATCTCCTCCATGCGCTTGTCCATCTTGGCATTGGAGTTGTTGTTCATGGCATCGAACTCGTTGTTGTTGTTGTAGACCGAAGGTGAAATGCCTTGCCTATCCATCACAAGACTCGAGTAGAGGTGAGTAGGAAACGAGATAAACAATACCAAGTTACCTTTTCCCAAAGTTGAGGATGTATCCCGTTTCACTCAATGTGAAATGAAAGAATAGTGGAATTGGTACCGGACTTGTTCACTCACACCTATAAAGTAAAGCTTATGGTAGAGCTCGGTGAGGATAGTGGCACAAAAATTTGATGCAAAATGTTAGCAAGAGTCAATAATGTTGGAAAAGATTCACAAATTCGCAAGTGAAACAAGTAGACCAATAGCAAATGGTACACGGAAACACACACACAGATAGATAAATGGGGTCGTGCAACCAAGGAATGAGCACAAAATGTGGAGTCCACGGAAAACGCTCGTGTTGCACAACTCAAGAGAGACGCTAGCACGATTGCTCAATCGGCGGATACGACACTTGTGCACAACCTATAGATGCAAGATGGGTAAACTTTCTATCCCAAGTATGCTTATGGTTCCCGGTGTTTCTCTCAAGCATGATACCATATGATGTAGATTTGACAATCTTATGTGCAATGGGGTATGATGCAATGGCACTTGCTCACGAGCTCTTTGCTCTCTTTGTCTTGCTTAAAAGCTTTATTCTTTTTTTTCTGGCCACTTTTGCACAATGCACAAACCAAGATAGCTATTGTGTATATGCGGGAATGATATTGTGACACAATGGATGATATGATACCAATATGATATGGTATGTATGCAATGGAATGGTGGATCACTAATGTGCATAAGTAACGTTGCCAGCAATACTCAAATGGCTAGTCTCGATAGGCAAGTAACGCAAAATGGGCTAGGGGTTAACAATGCAATTGCAAGGGGAATATACAATGGTGTCGTCGAGGTTACCGTCCTTTGCAATGATGAGTAGCGGTGTTCTTGATGTAGATACCAAGATGATGTAGACCCGTCCCTAAGTAGCCGAAACACCTTAGGAAACGGTAAAAACCGCAAACTCAAAATCTCAAATGACAAATGTCAAAATGGTGGTAGCGGAAAGTGGTGGTGGTATGTGAAGAAGCAATTGTCCCTAAGTAGCCGAAACACCTTAGAAGACTCAAATCACTCCTCAAGCAACCACTAATGCTAAATGTAGCAAAATGGGTTAGGTTGCGGAAGTCGATGGTGGTGTAGCGGATGCTATGGTGGAGGGCCTAGGCAAAGATGCCGAAATGTCAAAATTTTGATGGAGTCAAATGGTGTTGGAACCTATCTAGGTGGATGGGGGATGTCAATAACTACTCAACGAGCTAAAGAACGCAAAAATCGGACTCCGGATGTGGAAGTTATGGACAAAACGGTGGACTGCACGCAGCTGCTTAGGGGGGCCGTGCGCACGGGGTCTAGGGCCCGTGGGCACGGGGTCCCGTGCGCACGATACACGTACCGAGGGCACGGGGTCACCTGGGACACTCGGATTTGGCGGATTTCTTCCAGATCTGGGCGGCAAGATGATGGATCTCGTGGATGGGGTTGAGGTGGGGGTAGGGGGTGGTATGGAGGACGAAGGGAGGAGGAAGAAACACACTGGAAGGGCCGTGCGCACGGGGTCTGGCTGGCCCGTGTGCACGGGGGCCCGTGTGCACAGGGTCCCGATGGCCCGTGTGCACGGGGTCCTCGAGGAGCGGATGAACAGCTCCGGATCCGTGGGGAAAATCCAAGGTGAGGTCAAATTCGAGGGATGGAAGGTAGGGGAAGATGGTAGAGGGGTGGATCTACTTGCTAAACACCAAATCCATGGATCAAATCCAACAAAATCACACTAAACCAATAAATCACAGAAAAAAAATTGGGGCTATTTTTGGTGGGGATTTTAGGATTTAGGACGAAATCACACAAAACAAGGCTAGAAAACAAGGAGGGGGCTCCAATTTCGTGAAAAACCATGGCTCATGATACCATAGATGATATAGGGTGGAACCCTATGGGCAAGATCTTTCACGAATTGGAGGGGAATCCCCAAGAACAAGATGAACAAAAGAGGGAAAACAAGAGGAACACTCAAGAACAAGTCAAATCACACATCCACTAGACAATCAAACTCACAAGATCCATAAGGTACATGAACAACAAAAGGGAAATAAGATACATGGTAGAGTTCATCCCAAATCCTATGAAGGAGATGAGGGCTTGATGATTTAGATAGATCCTTCCCACAAGGGGGTCTTGATCTAGGTCACTCCAAGAGGAGGTCTTGATCTCCTAGTGGAGTGGATCCATGGAGCAAAGCTCTCATATGTCTAACATATCCTTTGCTAACACTAACAAATGGTCTAGGTACGGAATATATAGCCTTGGGGTCGAAGTGGGTGAAGAGGGGCTCGGATATGGGATCACAGCCGTCCATCCTGATGAGCCTGTGCGCACGGGGTAAGTTGGGCCCGTGCGCACGGGGGTCCCGTGGGCACGGTACAGGCCCGTGCGCACGGGGTGCTCCAGCGCCAGCTCCCTGAGTAGTCCTTGCGCACGGGGTCTCGGGGGCCCGTGCGCACAGGGTCGCCTGGGACCTCCTGTCCAGCTCCTATTGGGCTCCGTCTTCTTCCTCGTGGCCTTGTGGTCCTTCTCCAACTCCTTTGGGGTGTCCCTCACCAGCTTGTGGTCGTCGGTCTTCGTACCTAAGGACACATAGAGCACTTTGGTGAGGTAGCAAGCAAGTCCAATGGATATTCATGATGTTCTCGAAGAAGAGCGGGTTCACCTTAGTTCCAATGGCGTATGTTCGAGGTCTCGTCATATGTCCTCTTGGGGTATGGAGAGTAGTCGGAGTGTACATGGGGATGACCGTGGGATGCTCCGCATCACCTTACCTTCACCGTAAGGGGCCGAACTAGTATAAACCTCTCGTGTCCTTTGTCCCAATTAACCCCTTCAAGCTTCCTAGTTGCGATGGTTCCACAACTAAGTCCTTTCATGAGGACGTCTGACGTGACAATTCCACGACAACTTGTATACATACGCTTTGACGTATTATTTAAATAACAATGGAAAATAATGTATAACGTTAGCTTATTATTACATTCCTTTATCTTTTTCCCTGACTGCTTATTTATTACAAATTGCACCCATACATTCTGGTACATTCAGTCCGCCAGGGGCTTCAGTGTACCCCATAACACGACAAAGAAAAGTCCGAACACTTTCGATAGTGCGGCACCCCGAACTTATTGCATTATATGCATCAGCTCCGAATCATGTCTTGGGTCAATAGTTGGGTTTGCCCGGCTCCCATGTTTTGCTGCCTTATGTTCCGCTACATCGGCTAAGGTGGCACAGGGAGAACTACTGCGATTGTGTCCCGGTTCTTCCGGACGAGCACCTTAGTAGAGAAAGCCGAAAACTGACTGTCATGATACGGCGAGAGTTGGTCGCTGTTCGAGAGGTTTCAAATCCTTAAAGATTTTTTCCGCTTTGGGCGAGCAATCGGCCTTATCCGATTTAGGCGTGTATAGCACCCCAAGTTCGGCCTTCCAAATACAAGGGGCTACGCCAAAATTTAAAATTATAGACTTCTATGGCTAAGTGAGAATGATAAAGCCGTATAGTCCAATTGCCTTGTTCGTTGCACTAAACACCTCCTTAAAGGGACCAAAAATTTGGATAAAGAGTGTTTATATTTATCCCGAACACCCCAATACTAGTTACATCGGGGTAGAAGCCGACGACTGGCCAACTCTCATATTTTATAAACGGACGCACAGAAGGTAATATTTTAAATCAACAAGCGTTATATAGCGCACATGAACTCGTTTTCATATTACAGGATGAAATTAGTACAGTTCAAATATTACATCCTTAGCACATTCCTCCGCCACAAGGCGGGCACCCTTCAGTACACCGTCATAATACTTTTCGGGGTGGCGGTGCTCCTTGCCCTTCGGCGGCCCCTCCGTCACCAACTTCTTGGCATCCAACTTCGCCCAGTGCACTTTCGCACGGGCAAATGCGCGCACCTTCAATACAGACTGACCGCTTTATGACTTCAAGCCACGGGTAGGCATTCACAAGCCGCTTTACCAGGCTGAAGTAGCTACTGGGCAGGGGCTCGGCAGGCCACATCCAGACTATGAGATCCTTCATGGCTAGTTCGGCCGCCTTGTGAAGTTCGACCAGTTGCTTCAGCTGGTCGCTCAAGGGCATCGGGTGTTCGGCCCCAATATACTAGGACCAGAACAACTTCTCCGTCGAGCTCCCTTCCTCAGCTCGGTAGAACGCTGCCGCATCAGAGATGCTATGCGGCAGATCTGCGAATGCTCCTGGAGAGCTCCAAATTTGGGTAAGTAAAAAGAAAGTCTCCTTCACATGCTTGCTTTGCATATTGAATGCCTTACCCGCCACAATCTTCTTGGCCGCTTGAACCTCTTGGAGGGCCTTTTGGGCTTCAGCTTTGGCATCCTGTGCACTCTGGCGGGCCTTCGCAAGCTCAGACTCTTGCGTCTTAGAGTCACGCTCCAAGGACTCGTATTTTTTGACGAAGTCCTGGAGCTCTTGCTGGACCTCGTCAACCCGGGCCTCTTGTTTCTCGCGCTCGGTGCGCTCCTTGGCCGCTTTGTCTTCGGCCTCGGACAACGCCTTCTTAAGGGTCGCCACTTTGGTCATGGCCCCTATTAAAATTCATGACGCTTCTATTAGCATCAACAACTTTTCCTTTATATGACATACAGACGGGGTATTGTGTACCTTTTGTTTTCCTCGAGCTGCCTCTTCATGAGGTCAAGCTCTTCCTCGTTCTGCATTAGGTCCTGCTTCAGTCTGGAGACCTCCGCAGGACGAGCAGCAGCGGCTAGCAGCGACGCCTGCTTATTCACATAGACATATTCTGATTAGACTCCTGTGGATGTTATTTGATCCTTGGTTCGGCCTTTCTTTCCGAACACCAAACAGAGCATCAAGGGCTAATGTCTATGCTGTGATATTTTCTCATAATTTGATTACTTACCTCAAAGCCTGTTAGGAGGCTGGCGCAGGCTTCGGTCAATCCGCTTTTGGCGGACCGAACCTTCTCAATCACCGTACTCATAAGAGTACGGTGTTCTTCATCAATGGAAGCACTCTGAAGCGCTTCCAGCAAGTTGTCCGATGCCTCTGGATGGACAGAGGTCATCGGCACAGGTGGCTCTCCCCCCTTAGTGAGGGGTTGCCTGCCTGAATCCGGAACCACTGGAGGTTCCGGCGCAGTATCCGGCTGGGGGCCAAACTTGTTGCCGCCCCCGTCATCAGAATCCATGGGGGTCTTCCCCCCCATGTGCCCGGCGTCCGGGATTTCGCATTGGGGCATCTCCATAACTATCTCCCCTTGGTTCACTATCCTCACGACTTCGCCAGGGGCTTGTCCCTGGGCAACCACTCCTCGTCGCTGTAGGCAGCTGTTGTGGAGTGTTCCGAAGGGAGGGTCTTTCCCTTCTTGGACCCTTCGGCCTCCCCAGACAGGGTGACCTTCCTTTTCTTTTCCTCCCCAGTTGGGGGGGGGAGGACTTTCCTCTTCCTCCTCCTTGTTTTCGTTGGAGGAGCGCACCTCGGTGTCTTCGGACGATGAGTCTGATACAACCTTGCGCCAGAGACCTTTCCTGGTCCCCGCGGCATACTTCTTGGCCTTCTTCTCCGCCACCTCATAGGGCGCCGGAAATAGCATCTCCGTTAAGAGAGCCGTTGCTGGATCTTCAGGTGTCGCTACCCAGTCCTGTTAAATTGCCGTGGGGGCTTAGATTCCTCCCACAAATATACTGGGGAAAGGAACATCTTGTAAAATATAGAGAGCTTACCGGATTGGCGGGGCGCTTTGCGCTGAGTCCGCGATCCTCGGTAATGGGAGGAGGTACCTCGGCGGCCTTGAACAGCACCTTCTAGACGTCTTTGTGCGTCATGTCGAAGAGCTCTCGCAGCGTCTGGTGTTCGGCCGGGTTGAACTCCCACATATTGAATGCCCGTCTTTGACATGGAAGGATCTGGCGGAAGAGCATGACCTGGACCATGTTGACAAGCTTGATTTTCTTGCTTATCATATTTTTGACACAGGTCTGGAGTCCGGTCAGCTCCACCGGCGAATCCCAGGCTAAGACCTTCTCCTTCCAAGAGGTGAGCCGCATGGGATGCCGGATCGAAATTCGGGGGCCGTCGCCCAGTTGGCGTCGTGGGGCTTGGTGATATAGAACCACCCTGATTGCCACCCCTTCATGGTCTCCACATAAGAGCCTTCAAGCCAGGTCATGTTGGGCATCTTGCCCACCATGGCATGTCACGCCCAAGATGCGACCCTATCCTAAAGGAACTCGAAGGTCCCACCAAGGATAGAAGCGCATCTTGAAGACGCTTTTGCAAGGTGGATATCATTACATCAACATTACATAATAGTGGGGATACATCCGATACATACAATGTCACATGAATACAACAATACAACATACAAGAACAACATCCGACTACGGATGAATCATAAACAGAAACTCAAACAATATCCACCCTGCTAGCCCAGGCTGCCGACCTGGAACCTATCCCCTGATCGAAGAAGCAGAAGAAGAAACTCCAAAACAAGCAACATCGCTCTCGCGTCATGATCATCGCATAACCTGTACCTGCAACTGTTGGTGTAGTAATCTGTGAGCCACGAGGACTCAGCAATCCCATTACCATGGGTATCAAGACTTACAAAGCTTAATAGGAAAGGAAGGGGTAAAGTGGTGAGGTTGCAGCAGCGACTAAGCATATATGGTGGCTAACATAAGCAAGTGAGAGCGAGAAGAGAAACAAAGGAACGGTCGTGAAGCTAGCAATGATCAAGAGGTGATCCTGAACTCCTACTTACATCAGACATAACCCAGAAACCGTGTTCACTTCCCGGACTCCGCCGAAAAGAGACCATCACGGCTACACATGCGGTTGATGCGTTTTAATTCGGATCAAGTGTCAAGTTATCTACAACCGGACATTAACAAATTCCCATCTGCCACATAACTGCGGGCACGGCTCTCGAAAGTTTATACCCTGCAGGGGTGTCCCAACTTAGCCCATGATAAGCTCTTGCGATCAACGAAGGATATTCCTTCTCCCAGGAAGACCCGATCAGTCTCGGAATCCCGGTTTACAAGACATTTCGACAATGGTAAAACAAGACCAGCAAAGCCGCCCGATGCGCCGACATCCCGATAGGAGCTGCACATATCTCGTTCTCAGGGCAACACCGGATAAGTCAAGCTACGAATAAAACCAGACCTCGAGTTTCCCCGAGGGGGCCCCGCAGGCTGCTCGGTTCAGACCAGCACTTAGACAAGCACTGGCCCGGGGGGCTAAAATAAAGGTGACCCTTGGGTTGGCCGACCCAAGGGAAGGGTATAGGTGGTGGTGAGGCAAATGGTAAAACCAAGGTTGGGCCTTGCTGGACAAGTTTTATTCAAAGCGAACTGTCAGGGGGTCCCATAAATCACCCGTCCGCGTAAGGAACGCAAAATCCGGGAACATAACACCGGTATGACGGAAACTAGGGCGGCAAGAGTGGAACAAAACACCAGGCATAAGGCCGAGCCTTCCACCCTTTACCAAATATATAGATGTATTAATAATATAAGAGATATTGTGATATCCCAACATAACCCTGTCCACCATGGAGCAATCTTCAACTTCACCTGCAGCTAGCAACGCTATAAGAGGGGCTGAGCAAAGCGGGAACATAGCCAAACAACGGTTTGCTAGGAATGGTGTCAAAGGTTAGAGGTTCATGGCAATTTGGGAGGCTTGATGAGCAACAGATAGGTAACGCAGCATAGCGATAGAACGAAGCAACTAGCATAGCAATGATAGTAGTGAGATCCAGGGTAGCGGTCATCTTACCTGAAATCCCGCTACGAAGAAGAAGGAGTCCATGAAGAAGATGAAGCCACGAAGACGAACCACACGTAGACGAACGCATCCTCACGATCGCAACGAAACGGGAACTATCGAGAAGAAGCACACAACATGGTAAACACACCACACATACGCAAGATAATATGCACCACAAGCATGATGCATGAGAAAGCTAGATGAGGCTACTCATGGCAAGAGATGATGCAAACAAGAACAACACATCAAGGCAAGTTTAAATGAGGCCGGAAACAACATATAACAAATCCGGTAAGTCCTCATAGGCATATTTCGAAATTGGTCCAGATCTGAACAAACATTAAGTTGAAGTTGTTAAACAGCAAGTTAAGATGCACCAAGATGATCTACATGAAATTCTAGTCAAGTTACATATAAAGTTCATTTAATTCGGAGCTACGGCCTAGAAGATATGAACAAAAAAGTTAAACATGGCATTGATGCAAAATGCACCCAAACATCAAGCAAACACTCCCAAACAAGGATGCAACATGATAATATGATGCTACATGCAAAAACAAGCAAGTTTCATATAGAGCACACTCAAAACGGAGCAACGGTTCAACACATACACTCTATACAAGTCATAACAACAATCTGTCCATAACAGCAACTAAGCATCTTGCAAGCATCAAAACAATAAGCTACAGTACCCCAACATAATAACAAAAGGCATGGGCATGAAGTGCATGTAAAGAATAACAAAACATGAACACTGAGCTATCTCCAGAAATCAATAGATCATGCTCAAAAAGACATGGAAAGATTGCAAATAATAACAGTTTCAGACTTATCGGGAAATAACATCAGGTTGCAATGTTTAGAGCTATCAAACAACATGTTACAGGAACTTAAAATGGCAAACAAAGGCATGGCATGAATCTACTGATTGCATAGATCAAAAGTCCCTTACTGACCATGAGCCAAAAAGGATCAGAAGATATGATGGCACCCATGTAAACATGGCAAGTTATATTACAGATTCATACATGGCAGGAACAACAATAAGTAGGCATGTTGGTGAGCTTGAACCACTCACCATAGAGCAATACATGACATGGCAAGGCAACCAACAGTAAGAAGACATGTTTGTGAAGCTAAGCATGGCAATAACAAGTTCATAGGGTGCATGGATCACTAGAAAATAACATGACCAAAACTGAACTTCATGTTAACAGGTTGACAGCAACATTATTTAGCAAGTTTGGAGCAAGATTACAACAAGCTACATTAGTCTATAAATTCAACCAGGGGCATGAATGGATAGAGCAAGACATGTATAACAAAACATCCCTAGTGAACATCTCCAGAATAATGCACGAAATGACTAGTAGAAGCATGTTTACATAGCAACAAAATATAACAGAATCTGTCAGGAAAACAGCAACAGCAAGTACCATACTTAACAAGCTTGATGCACTCAGCACACAACTCACAAAAATACATGGATGGCACCTCTGGAAATATGGCATAGCATAGATCAAAACACATGTAGACATCAACCTCATAGGATGCACACATCAAACATGGCAAAAATGACAAATGCGCATGTTATAATAGTTTTAGCAGATTAACAGCAACATGCACTCTTCCAACAGAATTTCGGGCATCAAGATGAGCTCAAATGAAAATGATACAATGGAACGAAATGAAGTACTCGTTGAGACGAACAATTTGACATATAACACGCACCAAACGGAACTACGGATGCAGAGATACGGCATGATGAACATGGCATGATTATGTGCAAAATACAGGGACTTAGAGAAAATCGAGGGGGAAAAGTCAACCTCTCCGAGTCTGAATCTGGCGCGGGAAACGAGGACGGCCGGAGCTGTTCGCCGGAGGAGGCACTGGAGCGGAGGGAGATGGGCGCGGGGCCGGATCCGGGGCGCCATGCCCGGATCTGACCAGAGCTGGGGCGGCGTCGGCCATCCGGCGACGGCGGAGCTGAGGCCCGGCGTGGCTCCCGCGGCGGAGCTGGGTGGCGGCCTGAGTCGGCGGCGAGGAGGAGGCGGCGCGGCGCGGGTGCTCGGCGGCGGGGCGAGGCGCGGGGAGGCGCGGGGCAGCACCCGGGCGGCGAGGGGCGGCGCCGGCGGGCGCAGCCGGCGGCGGGGAAGACGGGCGGCGCACGCGGGCTCGCGGGGCCTGGTTGCGGCCCGGGGCGGGCCCGATCTGGGCCTCACGGGCCCGGCGGCGAAGTGGGACGGCGCGCGGGTGACGTAGCGCGCGCTGAGTGGAGGGGAGCGGCGGCGGGGCGACGTGTCGCGTGGGGATTGGCTGCAGCGACGTGGCCGGCGGACATGTCTGGCGCGAATTGACATGTCCGTCGGCGCGAGGAGGAAGAAGACTAGGGTTGCACCGTGAATTTTCAGGGGAGTCACATATATATAGGTAGAGGGAGCTAGGAATGTCCAAATGAGGAGCGGTTTTCGGCCACGCGATCATGATCGAACGACCGAGAGCATGGAGGGGAGTTGGATGGGTTTTGGGCCACTTTGGAAGGGGTGTTGGGCTGCAAAGAGAAGGGGCTTTTACGGTTACCCGGTTAACCATTGGAGTATCAAACGACCTCCAAATGGTACGAAACTTGACAGGCGGTCTACCGGTGCTATACCAAGGCTGCTTGGCAAACCTCGGTCCATTCCGAGAACGTTTAACACCCGCACAAGAGAAGAGGCCAAAAGGGGACGCCGGATGACATAGGAGTGCCGGATTGCAAAACGGACAACGGGGAAAATGCTCGGATGCATGAGACGAACACAAATGCGAAATGAGATGCACATGATGACATGATAAAATGCAACACCCAAGCAAATGACATGGCAATGATGGCGAACAACTGGCAGACACCTGGCGCATCGAACCCGGGGCGTTACAACACTCCTCCACTAACAAGAGATCTCGTCCCGAGATCTTAGGACCGAGACGGAAGGGAAAAGGGAATGAGGTGAAACAATAACTCAAGAGAAGAAGTAAAGAATCGAGAGCACTCGAGAAGAAGAGAGGAACGACGAGAATGACGAGAATCGAAAGCTCATGGAATCAGATAGACTATGAAATCACTCGTTCTAACCGGAGTGGTTAGAATGAGAAAAGAAACGAATAAGTCTGAAAGGATTTTAGACAGCACTCCGGCTGAACAAGGAAGAATAGAACACGCGCTTGAGAATGGAAATGATACTTGATGAAGACATGACACAAAACCTCCGGAAAGAATTGAAAGAGTTGAATGAAAAGAACGGAGAAGAAAATGACAACTTGTGCCACGAATGAAATTGATAGCATCTTTAGAAGAAAAGATTGAACGAAGTTGTTGAGAAAATCAACAACAAAAGAATAAGCTTGTTGTTGTCTTATAGATAACATCTCAAAATTATGAGGTGATAACCGGCCACAAACGGAAATGATAGAATAGTCGAGAAAGCCGAAGAAATGCAAAACTCCACTTCGAAAGAATACGGAGAATTAATTGCACTACGAGAGGCAAGAAGGAAAGATACTTGAGATCCTCCAAAGAATCTTGATAAACACTTGAAGAATGAATTGAATCATGAAGAACCACCATGAAGAACTCCGGTGACAAAAGGATGATGAGACATAATGAAGGATGAAAGAATAAGATGAGCCTTGCGATGATTTAGATGGGGTTTCCGACAAAATAGCCGAGGAAAATTTGAACTCCAGAAAAGGAAAGATGAACAGACTTGGAACTAGAATTTATTCATCAAGAACAAACTCCGAAGGAAGGATTATTCACTTGGATGAAATAAGAATAAGGTTTATTGTATGCTTATCCTTCATCAAATTAAATTGATGACAAGCAATGGATTTTTCATACTACTTATTCTTCTTGAAAAGGATTGAGAAGTGACATATCGCAAACTTTGAGAAAGTCTTCATGAACCATCGGTAGGATTGGAAAGAACGAATGAATTAATATGATAAACAAGGAAAAAGAATCTTGAACGAACCACCGTAAGAATTCTAAATGATTGACGAAAAAGGATGAATCATCGGGAAGAATCGGAAGAACCAATATGCTCGAGGGGATTTAGATGCAAAAGAACAAAGAGATCATGAGCTGATTAAAGAACACTTGAACGAATCACCGGGATAAATAGAGAACGATAACTGGAATGATGGCCTCCGGTGAAAGAAATGGAAAAACAACTCCTGACTTGCTCCGGATGGGTAAGCAAAGGAATATCTGAGAAATGGAATAATTCGAGGGGATAACATGAACTAGAACCACGAATCTCCGAGAGAACGGGCAAGATTTAGAGGAAAAACTCTTCTTCGATTTTCAAATGACGATGAGAAACACCACCAAAATTACTGAGATACTCCGGGAGAATGAAAAGCGAAGAGGTTGAGCCAACAATGAAAAGAATTTGAAAGCGATCTTGGAGAAGGCATGTTACTGATGGAATCCATTCTTACGTCACAACTGAAAAGAATTTGAGATAGCTCTGGGGGAATTAGAAGAGTCAGGTAAGATCCTAGAAAAAGACCTGTGGGTTAGGGCCCACTAAAGAGATAACACCGTTGGAAAAAGGATTGTTGAACAGATAGGTGATGCACTGGAATAATTGAAATATTTGAATGAGGTGACAACCTCGAATTAATTCGAACACAGACGAATCTCTGAGATGTCTTCCGAACTCCGGAATGATTGAATGACGAGAGGCAAACGAGTAAGGAGAACACTTTACAAAAGGAAAAGAATGTGATCAACCCGAAAAACTTGAATTGAATCTACCGGAAAAGAGATGAAGAATGTCAAACAAAAGAGAATTCACCGGTTGAAATAATTGACGAAAGACTGAAGAGGCTCCGCACAAATGAAATAGATGGTCGAGAGAGAGTCAGACTCCGGGAAGAAAAGGGTGGGAGGGCGGGAAAACAAAGGCAACTTGGAAGGGAAAAACCGACGAATATCTTGAAGAGAAAAACACCGGTTGAAATCATTGAGGAAAGAAAGCAAAGGCTTCGCACGAGTAGGATGGATACTCGATTACGGACTCCGGTTCTGAGAAGAAAAAGGGTGGGCGGGTGGGAAAAGAAAACAACTGAGGATTGAACTTAACAACAATGAAGAGGCTCGAGTCAACTTGACGAGAAATGCACCAGATCAAAGAGCTGGGGAACAACGATCGGAAAACCAACTGCGTGAACCTAAAGAAAAATTTGAAGGGGAAGAGGAGTAGTTCAAAACACCTACGTCAAGATTCCTCACCAGAGCGACGAAGAGGTGGAGGAGTAAAAAGAATTACTACTCTCCGATATAACTAGACTCAGAAAAAGTTTTTCTTCTAGACTCAACAGCGGCCAAACTACACGATCAATCAAGGGGGGCTCCTAAGGTCGGTCGAGGCTCTGATACCAACTTGTCACGCCCAAGATGCGACCCTATCCTAAAGGAACTCGAAGGTCCCACCAAGGATAGAAGCGCATCTTGAAGACGCTTTTGCAAGGTGGATATCATTACATCAACATTACATAATAGTGGGGATACATC
Source organism: Triticum timopheevii (assembly GCA_963921465.1). Taxonomy (NCBI): domain Eukaryota; kingdom Viridiplantae; phylum Streptophyta; class Magnoliopsida; order Poales; family Poaceae; genus Triticum; species Triticum timopheevii. The sequence goes on from OY997262.1 coordinate 190,238,364, forward strand.
CGATACATACAATGTCACATGAATACAACAATACAACATACAAGAACAACATCCAACTACGGATGAATCATAAACAGAAACTCAAACAATATCCACCCTGCTAGCCCAGGCTGCCGACCTGGAACCTATCCCCTGATCGAAGAAGCAGAAGAAGAAACTCCAAAACAAGCAACATCGCTCTCGCGTCATGATCATCGCATAACCTGTACCTGCAACTGTTGGTGTAGTAATCTGTGAGCCACGAGGACTCAGCAATCCCATTACCATGGGTATCAAGACTAACAAAGCTTAATGGGAAAGGAAGGGGTAAAGTGGTGAGGTTGCAGCAGCGACTAAGCATATATGGTGGCTAACATACGCAAGTGAGAGCGAGAAGAGAAACAAAGGAACGGTCGTGAAGCTAGCAATGATCAAGAGGTGATCCTGAACTCCTACTTACGTCAGACATAACCCAGAAACCGTGTTCACTTCCCGGACTCCGCCGAAAAGAGACCATCACGGGTACACACGCGGTTGATGCGTTTTAATTCGGATCAAGTGTCAAGTTATCTACAACCGGACATTAACAAATTCCCATCTGCCACATAACCGCGGGCACGGCTCTCGAAAGTTTATACCCTGCAGGGGTGTCCCAACTTAGCCCATGATAAGCTCTCGCGATCAACGAAGGATATTCCTTCTCCCAGTACGACCCGATCAGTCTCAGAATCCCGGTTTACAAGACATTTCGACAATGGTAAAACAAGACCAGCAAAGCCGCCCGATGCGCCGACATCCCGATAGGAGCTGCACATATCTCGTTCTCAGGGCAACACCGGATAAGTCAAGCTACGAGTAAAACCAGACCTCGAGTTTCCCCGAGGGGGCCCCGCAGGCTGCTCGGTTCAGACCAGCACTTAGACAAGCACTGGCCCGGGGGGGCTAAAATAAAGATGACCCTTGGGTTGGCCGACCCAAGGGAAGGGTATAGGTGGTGGTGAGGCAAATGGTAAAACCAAGGTTGGGCCTTGCTGGACAAGTTTTATTCAAAGCGAACTGTCAGGGGGGTCCCATAAATCACCCGACCGCGTAAGGAACGCAAAATCCGGGAACATAACACCGGTATGACGGAAACTAGGGCGGCAAGAGTGGAACAAAACACCAGGCATAAGGCCGAGCCTTCCACCCTTTACCAAATATATAGATGCATTAATAATATAAGAGATATTGTGATATCCCAACATAACCCTGTCCACCATGGAGCAATCTTCAACTTCACCTGCAGCTAGCAACGCTATAAGAGGGGCTGAGCAAAGCGGGAACATAGCCAAACAACGGTTTGCTAGGAATGGTGTCAAAGGTTAGAGGTTCATGGCAATTTGGGAGGCTTGATGAGCAACAGATAGGTAACGCGGCATAGCGATAGAACGAAGCAACTAGCATAGCAATGATAGTAGTGAGATCCAGGGTAGCGGTCATCTTGCCTGAAATCCCGCTAGGAAGAAGAACGAGTCCATGAAGAAGATGAAGCCACGAAGACGAACCACACGTAGACGAACGCATCCTCACGATCGCAAGGAAACGGGAACTATCGAGAAGAAGCACACAACATGGTAAACACCCCACACATAGGCAAGACAATATGCACCACAAGCATGATGCATGAGAAAGCTAGATGAGGCTACTCATGGCAAGAGATGATGCAAACAAGAACAACACATCAAGGCAAGTTTAAATGCGGCCGGAAACAACATATAACAAATCCGGTAAGTCCTCATAGGCATATTTCGAAATTGGTCCAGATCTGAACAAACATTAAGTTGAAGTTGTTAAACAACAAGTTAAGATGCACCAAGATGATCTACACGAAATTCTAGTCAAGTTACATATAAAGTTCATTTAATTCGGAGCTACGGCCTAGAAGATATGAGCAAAACAAGTTAAACATGGCATTGATGCAAAATGCACCCAAACATCAAGCAAACACTCCCAAACAAGGATGCAACATGATAATATGAAGCTACATGCAAAAACAAGCAAGTTTCATATAGAGCACACTCAAAACGGAGCAACGGTTCAACACATACACTCTATACAAGTCATAACAACAATCTGTCCATAACAGCAACTAGGCATCTTGCAAGCATCAAAACAATAAGCTACAGCACCCCAACATAATAACAAAAGGCATGGGCATTAAGTGCATGTAAAGCATAACAAAACATGAACACTGAGCTATCTCCAGAAATCAATAGATCATGCTCAAAAAGACATGGAAAGATTGCAAATAATAACAGTTTCAGACTTATCAGGAGCCTTACTGACCATGAGCCAAACCTCGGTCCATTCCGAGAACGTTTAACACCCGCACAAGAGAAGAGGTCAAAAGGGGACGCCGGATGACATAGGAGTGCCGGATTGCAAAACGGACAACGGGGAAAATGCTCGGATGCATGATACGAACACAAATGCGAAATGAGATGCACATGATGACATGATAAAATGCAACACCCAAGCAAATGACATTTCAATGATGGCGAACAACTGGTAGACACCTGGCGCATCGAACCTGGGGCGTTACATGGCACCTCCGCACTCCGCTTGCTGGCCGACCACCACCTTCGCCTTCACGTTGAAGGACTTCAGCCACAGGCCGAAGTGGGGATTGATGCGGAGGAAGGCCTCGCACACGACGATAAACGTCAAGATGTTGAGGATGAAATTGGGGGCCAGATCATGGAAGTCCAGCCCGTAGTAAAACATGAGCCCACGGACAAATGGGTGGAGGGGGAATCCCAGTCCGCGGACGAAGTGAGCAAGGAATACAACCCTCTCGTGGGGTTCCAGAGTAGGGACGATCTGCCCTGCGTCCCTGAGCCGGTGCGCGATGTTTGCGGCCAGGTATCCGGCTTCCCGGAGCTTCGTAATGTCCTCCTCCGTAACGGAGGAGACCATCCACTTGCCTCCTGCTCCAGACATGTTTGGAATGGCTTTATGGAGAAGGTGAGGACTTGGGCGCTGGAGCTCGAGCGTGCGAGAATGGATGAGCAGGGGAAGAAGAAGGCGTGGGTGAGAAAGAGGAATCCTTATCTCTTTATAAAGGCGGTAGAAACTGTGCGCCTTCCCACTTGCCCCGTAAAATTGCTTATTCCCCAAGCACCGCGATTGATGGCGCGGTTGGGTTACCCACACCTATATTTATGAGAATCCCGTGATAAGGGGACACGATCTCTGCTTCGACAAGACGTGCCAAGGAAACCACCTCGCAATATGTGCAGCAGCTGGTTGAGAAAAACGGTTCGAATAATGACCGGGCCGTGGCGTGATGTCACGCTACGAAAAATTGTCAGCAGATTACATTTGTGGATATATTGTGCTCTCTACGGAGGTATGTGGAATTTGTTTTGCAGAGCTGGACACGATCCTTGTGTTCAAAATCTTCTATGGAGTATTCGGAGAAGGAACCCGCCTTGCAATGCCGAAGACAATCTGCATGCCGGACTCATCGTCATTGAAGCCTGGTTCAGGAGCTACTGAGGGAGTCCTGGATAGGGGGTCCTCGGACAGCCGGACTATATACTTTGGCCAGACTGTTGGACTATGAAGATACAAGATTGAAGACTTCGTCCCGTGTCCGGGTGGGACTCTCCTTTGCATGGAAGGCAAGCTTGGCAATTCGGATATGTAGATCTCCTTCTCTGTAACCGACTCTGTGTAACCCTAGCCCCCTCCGGTGTCTATAGAAACCGGAGGGTTTAGTCCATAGGATGAGAACAATCATAATCATATGCTAGCTTCTAGGGTTTAGCCTCTATGATCTCGTGGTAGATCAACTCTTGTAATACTCATATCATCAAGATCAATCAAGCAGGAAGTAGGGTATTACCTCCATCGAGAGGGCCCGAACCTGGGTAAACATTGTGTCCCCCACCTCCTATTACCATTAGCCTTAGACGCACAGTTCGAGACCCCCTACCCGAGATCCGCCGGTTTTGATACCGACAGTCGTGTCTTGCAGAAAAGTCTGTCAAAGGATGCTAGGTGTCCATCTTGTGGGCAAGGCAGCGGCGGTGTGTTGATGAAGATGTTGGTGAAGACCACATTGGTGAAGACCTTGGTGATGAAGTGTCGGCGATGGCGTCGCAACGGCGTGTCAACGATAATATGTCGCTTGAAGGCGTCCCTCGCGGCAACCAAGTGTCGATGCCATGTCGCGCCAAAGAAGTCGATGAAGAATTGCATCTCTTTCCACACCGGTCTGGCGTGCAGATGATGCATGTCAATCTTGCTTCTTGTAGATGTGCTTGATGATTTTTTTACTTGGGTGTGGTGTAGGCGTAGGTGCACAGCTTGATGTCGTGGCGTGGAGTCAGGACAGATCGATCGGTGAAGCTGCAGAACGGTGGCTCGATGGTGGATGGCATGCCGGCGCGCAGGAGGTCGATGGAGTCGGCTTGGTGAGATCGCGTCTGTGCGCGTGTCTCAAAGATGAAGACCTATGGGCCCTCCCGGTGTCTGGGGCTGCGAGCCGGCTCGATGCAGCTCGGCTCGGGAGGTGTCGGTGTGATAGATGTCGTTGACGTAGATGCATGTCGATGGCTTGGCATAGATGCGCGAGCCCAGAGTGGATGATGTGTCATCACTGAAGCTTGCATGCACTGGCTGGAACCGTGTGGGTACGTACGGGAATACATGGCTATAACACATGCATGTCCATACCTTGCACCCATTGGTGTTGGAGTAGATGTGCCGCAGGACGGCAAAAACAACTGATGCTTGACAGCGCATGTGTACAAAGCTGCTGCTGACGATCAGGCGGGTCGTCGGGTCGATGAAGTTTGCGCGTGCACACGTTCTGGCCGTCTGGGATGATGTAGGTGCCGTGGGAGCCGTCAAGTTGTACACCTCTTGCCGAGGCCGCCGAGATGCCAAATTTGTGCACGGAGCTCCGGAGCTGCGGCTGGTTCGGCGTGAGCGAGTTGGATCCGACTAGCGCAGCTGCAATTTTGTTATTGATGTAGATCGAGTCGTATGGAGCCCTGTAGGGTGTCGTCAGCTCTGTGCTGCCTCCATGGTCATGACTTATGTGAAAAGGAAATGGTCATGGGCAGCGGCGGAGGGGATAATGGTGCAGCAGTGTCATGACTTATGTGAATAGAACTTGAAACTCTAAAGGACTAGATAGTAAGACCAACAACTAGACATGACGATGCAATCGATAATTCAACTATGCAAGCACTGGAAAGGAAATTGCAAATGCTCAGACTGGCTTGGACAGAAGATGGACAGATCTAACTTTTTGTGGCTTTTTCTTGGACAATAGGTAAGAAAATAATTATAATCTAGGGATAACTGGAAATTCTCACCGAGGAACCTGAAAAGCTGATACCACTTGATAGAGGTGCGGCTGTCCCGATCTTTTCATGAGAGGTAGCTACCGATTTGGTGGAGCTGGCTTTGACGATCCGACTACAAACATGCACGACAATACGCCTTAGCAATCACTAAACCAATCTCTTGGAGGTTACAGACAATGCCGGAAGCATGATCAACCTCACCATGAAGGTCTATTCCTGCAATCAGTAAAAGAACAAGCAAGAATACGATAAAGCAATCTGAATATTGCAAATATATATGAAGTACTGATAAAAATGGGGTTTCAAAAGCGGTCTTGACCTGGTTGTTGGATACAAATGAACTACACGAAGTTGCACTGACTTTTAACTAATTAATACTCAAAGAGAATGCTACTAGATTGATCTACTTATATAGGACCAAGTGATGGTGGCCAAGGAGGTGTGAGGATGTCCCAAGGCAGCCTAAATCTAACCATAGGCCGTACAAGACCCATGTGCCCAAGTGGAGGTGATGCAACACCTTTTGACTTGGGTTTTGACTCAGATTCTCTAGCAACATCACGCCTTTTTCCTCTTTCTCCATGCTCAAAAAGAATACAAGATAAGCTTTCCAACAAAAAAAGATTCATCCTATTCAGAGTCCGTATGCAAAAGTTGGAGGTGTTTGAATCAGGTGTATTAGTGTAGTTAGAATCCGAATCCAAAAGTGGTGGACTTGGTCTCCATCTTATCTTGGACCAAAAGCGACGTGAGTGAACTTCTTAAGCAGCACCTAATCATCTCCTTTTCATTTTTCTTCACACGTGGTTCGTGCCACTGTCCAATACACCAGCAATTAGACATGACATAAAAGTGAGTGATTTTTTTGTATTGAATAACATAAAAAAATTATTGCATAGTTTGTATTAGAAATCACCTCACAAATATGCATATATACAATATTTTTGGTCGTATTCAAGTTACTCATGTCCTCATCAGTATTTCTACAATAGGTGGAAAATAGGTTCTCTCCTCAGAAGGTGGAAGGATTGATATGTGGGTGTGAATACTCAATATGTATGTGATGTGATTCTACCCGTATCTTCGGATGCAGACCCGCTCTTAATAGTGCGGATTTCCTACGACCAAAAAATAGAAACATATTGGAAATGCATCTTCTCTCTTTTACATCCTGAGGGGTGCTTGTAGGACCTTGAAGTATGTCTAGAGGGGGGATGATTAGACTACTTGACCAATTAAAAACATAACCTTTTCCCAATTTTAGAGTTTGGCAGATTTTAGCAATCTTTGGACAAGTCAAGCAATCATCACACAATTCAAGCAAGCATGCAAAGAGTATATGAGCAGCGGAAATTAAAGCATGCAACTTGTAAGAAAGTAAAGGGAAGGGTTTGGAGGATTCGAACGCAATTAGAGACACGGATGTTTTTGGCATGGTTCCGATAGGTGGTGCTATCGTACATCCACGTTGATGGAGACTTCAACCCACGAAGGGTAACGGTTGCGTGAGTCCACGGAGGGCTCCACCCATGAAAGGTCCACGAAGAAGCAACCTTGTCTATCCCACCATGGCCGTCGCCCACGAAGAACTTGCCTCACTAGCGGTAGATCTTCACGAAGTAGGCGATCTCCTTGCCCTTACAAACTCCTTGGTTCAACTCCACAATCTTGTCGGAGGCTCCCAAGTGACACCTAGCCAATCTAGGAGACACCACTCTCCAAGAAGTAACAAATGGTGCGTTGATGATGAACTCCTTGCTCTTGTGCTTCAAATTATAGTCTCCCCAACACTCAACTCTCTCTCATAGGATTTGGATCTGGTTGAAAGAAGATTTGAGTGGAAAGCAACTTGGGGAAGGCTAGAGATCAAGATTCATATGGTAGGAATGGAATATCTTGGACTCAACACATGAGTAGGTGGTTCTCTCTCAGAAATGGTAAGTTGGAAGTGCAGGTTTGTTCTGATGGCTCTCTCCATGAATGAAGAGGAGGTGGAGGGGTATATATAGCCTCCACACAAAATCTAACCGTTACACACAATTTACCAAACTCGGTGGGACCGATTCAACAGACTCGGTCAGACCGATTTGATAAACCTAGTGATCGTTAGGATTTTCGGTGGGACCGAAATGCAACTCGGTAGGACCGATATGGTTAGGGTTAGGGCATAACGTAATCTCGGTAAGACCGATTACACAAACTCAGTGAAACCGATTTTGGTAATAAGCTTTCCAGAGAGTTGGTCAGGTAAACTCGGTGGGACCGATTCGCTCATTTCGGTGAGATCGAAATGTTACGAAAGGGAAACATGGAGTTTACATTGCAATCTCGGTGGGACCGATCGCTCACTTCGGTTAGACCGAAACGTTACGAAGGGAAACAGAGAGATTACAATCCCATCTCGGTGAGACCGAGATCCCTGTCGGTAAGACCGATTTGCCTAGGGTTTGTGGCAGTGGCTATGACATTTGAACTCCGTGGCGCCGGATAGAAAGAATCGGTGGGACCAATTTTGACTTTGGGTTTAGGTCATATGTGGATGTGAGAAAGTAGTTGAGGGTATTTGGAGCATATCACTAAGCACTTGAAGCAAGAGGCTCATTAAGCAACACCTCATCCCTCCTTGATAGTATTGGCTTTTCCTATAAACTCAATGTGATCTTGGATCACTAAAATGTAAAATGAAGAGTCTTGAGCTTTTGAGCTTGAGCCAATCCTTTGTCCTTGATATTTTGAGGGATCCACTTTCATCATCCATGCCATGCCATTCATTGAGCTTTCCTGAAATAATAGTCTTGGAATAGCATTAGCTCAATGAGCTATACGTTGTTATGAATTACCAAAACCACCTAAGGATAGTTGCACTTCCAATCTCCCCCTTTTTGGTAATTGATGACAACATATAGATCAAAGCTTCGACACATGATAATAAGATTGAAAAACATCATCGCTTTGAGAAGTATGTGATAAGCAAGAGCTCCCCCTAAATTTGTGCATAGTTTAAAATTTGCTTTGGACTGCAAATGCACAAGGAATTAGGCTCATGGGTTACTCTTCCATGTCACATACATCTTGGTGGAGTGCTCAAAATAATAAGGATTGAATACATGCACTCATCACCAAGCAAAGTGAATGATCATAACAGGTATAGGTAAGATAATATCAGCAAACAAGCATAAGTGTAGCTTATGATCAAACACATGACCATCAATGTCTCATAGATAATAGCATAGTATCTCAAGCAATAAAAAGCAAACAAAGTTTAACCACCAAAGCAAGAGAGAATAAAAGCAACACTCTCTCTCTCTCTCGAAGCCTATGATCTATACATTTTTCTCCCCCTTTGGCAACAAGTTACCAAAAAGTTCATAGAAAATGCATAGTGCTAGATCGACTCTCAGGATTGATCTTCAGGTGGTGGTGTAGAGATGGCTCCTTGGACGAAGGCTTCAGTTGATGTGGATGGAGCTGGAGGAGTTGGTGCTGAAGCTAGTTGCACTGGAGCTGTAGGAGCTGTAGCTGGTGCAGATGATGAGGCTCTAGTGTCTGTCACAGGCACTGCAGCTGACCTCTTAGCTCTAGGCACTCTGGCAAATGCATCAGCGGTTGTCTTGCCCTTCCTCTCCTGCATGTCATCCTGAAGCTGCTCCACAACTGACCGAATCTCAGTTACCTTGACATCTAGATCATAGAATTTTTGTTCCATGATTCTTTCCAGGCTCTCCTGGTTTTGAGTTAGGGTGGCCAACCCCTTCTCAATCCTCAGTGTTGATGCTATCAAGTAACCAAGCTGCTCCTGCTTGTTCTTCAAAAAGTACTCAGATGCCTCCTCTTGAGTTGGCATCTTGGCAGCCTTCTCTCTCTTTGCCTTCTCCTTCTTCTCTTGAGCTTGCACTGATGATGGTTCATTCTCATTCATTACAACTTGATTATCCTCAAAGTCTGGATAGAGAGCAAAGTGTTCCTTATCCAACAGATATTTTCCTGTGCCCATCTTTGAGTTAATCAACTCCTGAATCTGTGGGGGCATACCCATAACTTCTCTTCTGGTTTGCTGCTGTCCTCTTAATGGTCTCAACAATGAGGCTCATGACCTTGAATTTTTGTGGCACATCAAACAAGTGCAGCAAGTTGATAGCATGCCCTCTAATCATGTTGTGGTCACCTGACTTGGGAAAAAGAGTGTGCCTTAGGATCCAGTTGATCGTTGGCAGCCCTGACAGAAGAAAATGGACTGACCCAAACTTGAAAGTCTCAAGAGCTTTGTTTGGGATCTCCTTGTACATATGAGCCATGGAATTGTGATACATCTTCTTCTTGGCATAGACATCCAAGTCATCTTCACTCTCCTTTGAGGCATTGATCAGATTGGCCCATTCCTCAATTGTTGACTGGTACCTTGTACCTTCAGACATCTAAACTATCCTCCCATCTGGATAGAAATGTGCGTGGAGTAGAATTGCATAATGAGTTCATCATTCCAGTTGGTGAGCTTCTGCCCAACAAAATCTGCAACTCCACAAGCAACAAAACTGTCTTGCACTCCAGGATAGTGTTCTTCATTTTCCTTCATGTAGGTCCGGTCGACCCACCTCATATCACACACTATGGGCTTCTTGTCCAACAAGATTGTCTCATAGAAGTTGTCAGGACCCCGACTCAATGTCACATCGATCTAGCCTGTAACACCTCATATCACTTTGCGGCCTCACGCACGGTATTCCCACGGGTGTCGCCTTACCTTTGCCCGGGACCGTTTGCGCCTTTTGGCACACGTATATGATAGTGTCGCTAGCATCCATATGATAAGGAGCCCGGGCTGACATGGCTAGTCGTAAACCCAAAGTGGCACGGACTTATAGGGACAGGCATCCATGACCCAGCATCGAACGTGTCGGTCATCAGCGAGTGAATCTAGGCTGTAGCACTGGGCTAGCAGGACTCCGGTGAACCGGGCTGTAGCGGGCTAACAGGACTCCGGTATTCATCGCGTGACATTTCCCCGAAGGGACAGACACAGGAACGAAGAAGGACACATGCCGGCCAGCCTAAGTGTTCCGGAGCAGTAGCAAGCTACCATGGCTCGGTGGAAACACTAGGAGACATTTCCCGGTAAGAGAGGCTACTAAAGATAAACAACTAGATAGTCAGATCCCACACATACCAAGCATTTCAATAACATACACACAATATGCTCGATATGTGCAAATACAACATGGCATCACAACATGACTCTACGACTCAAGTATGTATTCATTAGGCTCCGAGGAGCGAGATATTACAAACACGGGTCTCATGACCCAACATTCAGAGCATACAAGTCAGAGCACAAGCGGAAGCTAATATGTCTGAGTACAGACATCTACAAATGAAAAAGGCTTAGAAGCCTGACTATCTACCAGATCCTGCCGAGGGCACAAGATCGTAGCTGAGGTATCAAGCTAAACGTCGAAGTCCACGCGGAACTACTAACGAGACCGAAGTCTCTCTACAAAAACATAAAATAGGCAAACGTGAGTACAAATGTACCCAGCAAGACTTACATCAGAACTAACTACATATGCATCATTATCAACAAGGGGATGGTGGGGTTTAACTGCAGCAAGCTAGCTTTGACTCGGTGGCTATCCTGAACTACGACTGCAAGGAACTCTTTTGAGGTGGCGCACACGAGTCCACATATTCACCATATCAATACACCACTATGGATCCGCTCCCGTCTCCCTACGAGAACGCCATCCATAGCACTCACGCTTATCTTGCGTATTTTAAAGTATCCACTTTCACTTGTCTATGAACTGTACAGGCAACCCAGAAGTCCTTTTCCGCGGACACGGCTATTCGAATAGATGATGTTAACCCTGCAGGGGTGTACTTCTTCACACACGCTCTCACCACTTACCGCCGTTTACACGACATGTACTCGGCAACCTTCAAGCGGAAGCCCAACGTGGGTGTCGGCCACGGCCTACCTAAACACTCAAGTCCCTAGTCCAGGTTTATCGCATATTCGGGTTCCATCCATGAGGAGATCCGGCCGGGGTTTCGCTCACAGCCCCAAACGATGTGAACAGGGTTCCGTGACACCAAATGGGCGCCCGGTTTACCCGGCCACGTGCCTACCGCATCACAGCCCACCCCTACGGTCAGCGCTGCGCACGGCCTCCAGCATACTACAAACACCAAAAACTACTTGCAACTCCTGGACAGAGGACAAGGGTGATTAAGAAGCCGAGAGGGTCCATTGGTTTCGGGCCCAATGCGTGGTAGTAGCTGAATCATGGATCACAAACACAGAACTCAGTTCCTAAGGACGGCTGCAATGAGACAACCCACCATGTACTCCTACATGGCCTCTCACCGCTACCTTTACCAAATCGTGTTCACACACTTAGCTCACACACAGTAGGACATGTTCACACACCTCTGATTCATCCTCGATGAATCAGACCCGACTCAACTCTAAGTAGTAGCAGGCATGAAAAACAAGCATGAATGAGTAGGAACAACAGGGCTCAAACAACTCCTACTCATGCTAGTGGGTTTCATCTATTTACTGTGGAATGACAGGTCATGCAGAGGATAAAGGGGTTCAACTACCGCAGCAAGTAACAGTTGAATCGATGTTGTCCTAATGCAATAAAAGAGAGCAGGAGCGAGAGAGTGGGTTGTATCGGAATGAACAAGGGGGTTTTGCTTGCCTGGCACTTCCGAAGATAATATAGCTCTTCATCAGTGTCATCGATCTCATCGTCGAAACCACGTCTATCGAGAGGGGACAAATACCGGCAACAGAGAAGAAACACAATCAATGCAATGCACAATATGATGCATGATCATGACATGGTAAAATGAGTGTGTTGGGCTAATGCAACTACAACCAGATGGGTTTGAGCTATTTTGAACCAAAGATTCAAAGTTCAAACACATTTGTGATCTTAAATAGTGCTTTATCATGTTTTGCACTAAACATCAAGTTAACTTGTTTAAACATGCATGAAACTAGTACAGATGGATAGATTGCATTTTTCTGATCATTTTTCATATATAATTTGTTTCATTTGGAGTTACGGTTGAATTTCTATGAATTTTAGAAGTTTGTACTATTTTCTGGAATTTCCTATATAAGAATAAATTCAAAAAAAGATTAACTGCGTCAGCATGACGTCGGGGTGACGTCAGCAGGTCAACTGGGTCGGCCAGGTCAAACCTGACCTGTGGGACCCCCTGGTCAGTGACTCAGTTAACTAACTGAGATAATTAGTGCTAAATCAGCCCTAACTAAGCTGTCAGCAGTGTGGGGCCCGCGTGTCAGTGGATCATCTAATTCACTAGTTAACTAACACTAATTAAACCTAACACTAATTAAACAGGGGCCTGGGCCCGCTGGTCAGTGAGAGAGAGGAGTCAAACCCCTGGGTAGACGGGGTCAAACCCCGCCGGTCAAAGCGGTCAACCTGCCGGCGTTTAGCCGCCGGCGAGGCCAAATGCGGCGGCGGGCTTCGGGTTTGGTCCTCCGTCGACCAAATCGACGGCGGAGATGCGCTACGTGCTACTGGTGGACTCGCGCATCGAGTGGTGCAGGCGGTGTGTGCGCGGGTGGCCGGAGATGACGCCGGCGTCGAGCCAGGCGGCGGCCGGAGCTCGGGGGTGCACGGAAATGTAGCTGCAAGCGTGCAAGCGCATGAACTAATGTGCTCAAGAGCCTCTACGCGATGTGACAAGCACAACGAACGCACACACGGAGCCGATAGGTCACCGGGGCCACGCCGGCGACGAGCGCGGGCGGCGGCGGGTTCGGGCGTAGGTGGTTCGGTGGCTACGGCGGCCTACGGGGAAGAAGAGAGAGATGGACGGGGGCAGAGGCTCACGGCGAGTCGGACGAGGGGGTCGGCGAGCTCGGAGACGGTCCGGAGTAGTCGGGGCGGCAGGGGGGATCTCCGACGGACGACGGCGAAGATGAAGATGATGGAGTCTCTTCGGGCGTCCCGCGGGCGCGTGCTTCGTCTTGAGGCTCCGTGGCGTCGGGTTGGAGCCTTTGGGCATGGCGGAAAGGTGAGAGGGTGGCCCTGGGCACGGCGGCAGCGAACGGCGGCGGCGGTCGCTCTTGGATGCGTGTGAGAGAGAGATCAGAGGAGGGGAAAGGGTCCAGGGAGAGTGAGAGAGAGACCAGGAGTGTCGTGGCATCTCCGTGGCACTCTCAGAAGAGTCGGGGCGTCGCGGTGGAAGCAGGAGCTGGCGCGCGCGCGGCGACCACGCTCCCTGCCTACTGGCGCTGGGAGGAAGACAACAGAGGGGTGGCGGTGGTGGGCTGGGCCGCCAGGTGGGCTGGCCAGCTGGGCCGCAACAGGTGGACAGGTAAATGCCAGGTAGGTCTCTGCTCTGTTTTATTTTTCTGTTCTGTTTTCTATTATTCTGTAAATTTAGGGCTTTATTAAAAATGCCAGGGTATTTCCAAAAATCATGAAACTGCTCCATGTCACTGTTTGGAATATTTCCAACAGTAAACATTTCAGTTTGTGATTATTTGAGCATTTAAAATATTATTAGCAATTAAATGCCCAAATGCAAATACTATATAATTTTATTCAAAAATCCAGGAATAGCCTATAAATATGTTCATCATTTTTGAAAGAGGTTTTCACCTTTAACAGAAATTATGAACATTTCCAAAGGGCATTCTGGGTTATTGAAAATATTTTTATTGAACCTAGTTAAATTTCATTTGGTGCTAGGGTTTCAACAATCCCCATTTCAAATTTCTTTGGAATTTAAACATGATGGCATGATGAACAAGCAAAGTCAAGCAAGGGCTGAACTGGGGCTGTGACAGAAGTCCTGCTGTTCCTTTGTATGGAACCTGTAGTCAACAGCAGTCCTTCTCCTGGTGGCATATGGATCTGTCATCCTCCATAGCCTCAACCATGAGTCTCTCCTGATATTCATGTCCTCAGCCACAGGATGAGCATCATTGTGGTCTAGAATCTTGGGCTTGAGCTTCCTCAGGACTTGTCCTTCATCATCTTCCTCATCAGCAACTTCTGGCACTGGGGCCTTGTTCTTCTCAGCAGCTGGAATACTCCTGGTATTCCTCTTTGGTGCACTCTTGGGCTTGGGGGCAGCTTTGGGTGCTTCTTTGGGCTTTGATGTTGCAGCCCCTGACTTTATAGCATCACCCATTAGCTTTTGTGCCTTGGGTGCTGGTGCAGCAACCTCTTCTTCCTCTTCAGAGTCTCTCCTCATAGAGGGATTTCCAAGAACCTGGGTAGTAGTGGTTCTGGCTCTCTTCTTCTTCTTATCTTGACCAGCATCTTCATCTTCTGATTCAATGGTAAACTTCATAGTTTCTCGAGTGGGAACTTTCTTGGGTTTGGAAGTTGTGACTCTTCTTGCAGGTGCCTCTTTGGGTTCAGTCTTTTCAGGCACTTGAGTTGATCCTCTGACCTTCAGCATAGGTGTCCTCTTGGCAGGAACCTTCCTATTTAGTCCAGGCTTTGTGTTCTTTGCTGAGGCATGCTCCTTTTTGAGCACTACCTTCTTGGAGGTAGCCTCATCCTCTTCTGCCCTATAATCCTCATCCTCAGATTCTGAGGTTCTCTTCTTCCTTGTCCTGGTGGCAGCTTTGGGCAGATTGCTTGGGGTGCTTCTGCTGCCATCATCTGAAGTGCTTGAGGAACTAGTGCCCTCACTCATATGATTGTGCTCTTATGACACCGAGTTGCCTGTCGGTGTGACCGAGTGGAAAAACTCGGTGGCACCGAGATGCATAACTGTATACAGTTACAGCAACTCGGTGTGACCGAAAAGTTCAAATCGGTTGCACGAGATTGAAAACCTAGATCGACTTAGTGATCTTGGTAGGACCGAAGGAATCGGTCAGACCGAGAATCACAAAGAAGTTTTGGAAGTTTAAGTCTATGACAAATCGGGGACTCCGAGTGCTCCTCACACGGAGTGGTTCGAATCTGACTTGATCAAATTTTGTGATGTAGCATGAATAGAGTTTGAGACGAGAAAAGCATAGATAGCTAGAGAAGGTTCTTAGGCATTCTTGTCCATCCACTTGGCAAAATAGAAAAAGAACCCAAACAATCAAAGCAACAAGTGGATGTCCTCGAATGAGTAAAATATGCAACCAACATGCTCACACAATAGAATGGCAAATGAAACATGTGGCAAAGCATGCACAACCAATTCTAGCATCTATCAAACAATTGGCGATGACTAGGTCATCTATATATGAGTATATGGACTTACGAGTCAAATGAGAACATTTGATCATAGGTCATACTCATCGTTTAAGCTCAAGCGGGGTTACCACTTTTACATAATGCATTGGTGTGTTCACACCATTAGAGTTGCTTGGACTCAATTCTTAGAGTTAAGCTCCCCCTAGATGTGAGATCCCCTTTTAGAGGGATGACTAACCTTGGGTTTTGTCGATGATGACTTCATGTAGGTGTTGAAGATGTGGATGCTCAATGTTGATATAGATCATTTGGATCAATCCTTTGGAGTGAGTTGCACTTTCAACATACCTACATGGGTTAGTCCCACAAGGAACAAACAAGAATATCCATAGACATAGAGTGATGCATACACAAGATGATGTCCATGAAATCATTAGGTTACCTTGTACCTTGCCTTACCAACATGAGGGTTTGTGACTCCTTGAACTAGTGCAAGATGTGGAAGTTGATTGCACTTGTCCTTGCCATAATGATATGAGTGAAGAATGTTGGCGGAGTCACCCTCAAGAACTCTCTAGTTCTTCTTCTTCGGGATCCACATCATCTTGATGGGAATCCTTGGAGTTGTAGTTGTACTTGATGAAGTAGAACTTGACGTAGTCTTGGGAACCCACTTGACCAAGGCCTTGGGTGCTTCTTCAAATGCATCAATCTCCTCTTGAAGCTTGTCCTTGCCTTTGTTCTTGTGGTCTTGTGGTGGAAGATCATCTTCTGCTTGTGTTCCCTTGAAGTAAGTAGGATCATACTTCTCTTGTTGAGGAACAAACTTCATCTTGGGGTATTGATCTTCTTCCCACTCAACTCCATTGGCATTGAACTTTCGTTCAAAACCAACACC
This sequence comes from Triticum timopheevii, assembly GCA_963921465.1. NCBI lineage: Eukaryota > Viridiplantae > Streptophyta > Magnoliopsida > Poales > Poaceae > Triticum > Triticum timopheevii. The sequence goes on from OY997262.1 coordinate 190,254,788, forward strand.
TTGATTATTCCGGTGCCTTCCTTGCTTGCATACAATTTCCTCAAATTGCTTACTCCCGGCAAGGCTCTTGTGAACACCTTTCTCTATAATTCCCTTCAATAAGCTATTTTCTTGCTCAAGTGTAACTTGGCTAAGAGAATCATTAGTGGAATCAAGAGAACTACTAGAAGCAACAATATTGGATTTGGCATTATTATTGTTACTACTAGAGGAAGGATCTTTCTTGTACTTGTTACTAGACTTGACTTGAGGCATGTAAGTAGATAAGAGTAAACGCTTGGCAATGTAAGAAGAACTTTTCTTACGGAGATCATCATTGATTGCTTTTAAGAACTCATGCTCTTGCTCAAGATTGAGCTTTTCAAAGCGTAACTTCTCATGAGCCCTTAAAAGTTCTTGATGATCTTCGAAGATAGTTTCATGAGCTAACTTAAGAGTGTTTAGTTCTTTAGTTAGAAGCTCAATCTTCTCCTTATCATTGTCATTTGTTTTAGCATGATTAATTGACGTTTCATCATAGTATTCATCACTAGAGTTGTCAACAAGTAAATCATCATCACCTAGCAAGTCATCTTCATCACTATTGAAATCAACATACTCGGGATGTGTTACCTTTGGAACTTTGGCCATGAAGCATCTTCCAATTCCTTCATTTGGTGAGTCAAATATGTCGTAGGAGTTGGTTGACACAAGTGCTAGACCGGCAACACCTTCATCTTGAGTATATTCAGAGTCGGAGTGATAGCTTCTCTCGGAGTGATTGTCGGAGTCGGAGCCGGATACCCATTCACCAACATGAGCTTGATGTCTTTGTTTTGTGTAGCTCCTTGATGACTTGTCCTTCCTTTCCGAATCCTTGCTTCTCCGGGAGGGTCTTCGTTCATAACGATCATCTCTACTCCTTCTCTCTCTTGGTGGTGATTCTTCTCTTTTGCTTCTTCTTTTTGGAGAATCTTCTCTTCTTTTATAGGGTGCCATACACTCATTGGAATGGTGTCCGGGTCTCCCACAATTGTATCAATTGCGCTCTCGACTAGAAGATCTTTTGTCATTGTAGGACCTTGACTTAGAGCTTCTTTCTTTGCTTCTACTTTTGTAGAATTTGTTGAAGTTCTTCACCATTAAGCTCAATTCTTCATTGAAGGTTTGTTTCTCACTTGATGATGTGGGGGCTTCACATGAGGCTTTGTAAGCACCACTTGACTTGTTGTGAAGTTCCTCCTTATCCTTGAGTGACATCTCATGAGCAACAATTCTTCCAATGACTTCCGTTGGCTTGAGATCTTTGTAGTTTGGCATCATTTGGATCAATGTGCACACGATATCATACTTTCCATCCAATGCTATTAGGATCTTCTTGATGATGAATCTGTCGGTCATCTCTTCACTCCCTAAGCCGGCAATCTCATTTGTGATAAGAGCAAGCCTAGAGTACATTTCAGCGACACCTTCACCATCCTTCATTTTGAACTTGTCAAGCTGACTTTGGAGCACATCCGGCTTGGATTCCTTAATAGAGTCAGTGCCTTCATGCATATCAATCAAAGTATCCCAAATTTCCTTTGCATTCTCAAGACGGCTGATTTTGTTGAATTCTTCAGGGCACAATCTATTGAAGATGATATCACAAGCTTGAGCGTTGTATTGCAGCATCTTCAATTCATCCGCATTAGCTTCACGGTTTGGCTCTCTCCCATCAAAGAATTCACCTTGCAAGCCAATACAAATAATTGCCCAAACGGCGAGGTTATGTCCGAGAATATGCATTTTCATCTTATGCTTCCAACTAGCAAAATTAGTACCATCAAATTAAGGACCTCTACGGTGATAATTACCCTCACTAGACGCCATACTCTCCTAGGTTGTGAAACCAAGGCTATGACCACCAAAAGCTATGGAAATCAAAGCAAATGGAGACCAAAGCTCTGATACCACTTGTAGGACCTTGAAGTATGTCTAGAGGGGGGTGATTAGACTACTTGACCAATTAAAAACTTAACTTTTTCCCAATTTTAGAGTTTGGCAGATTTTAGCAATCTTTGGACAAGTCAAGCAATCATCACACAATTCAAGCAAGCATGCAAAGAGTATATGAGCAGCGGAAATTAAAGCATGCAACTTGCAAGAAAGTAAAGGGAAGGGTTTGGAGGATTCAAACGCAATTGGAGACACAGATGTTTTTGGCGTGGTTCCGATAGGTGGTGCTATCATACATCCACGTTGATGGAGACTTCAACCCATGAAGGGTAACGGTTGCGTGAGTCCACGGAGGGCTCCACCCATGAAAGGTCCACGAAGAAGCAACCTTGTCTATCCCACCATGGCTGTCGCCCACGAAGGACTTGCCTCACTAGCGGTAGATCTTCACGAAGTAGGCGATCTCCTTGCCCTTACAAACTCCTTGGTTCAACTCCACAATCTTGTCGGAGGCTCTCAAGTGACACCTAGCCAATCTAGGAGACACTACTCTCCAAGAAGTAACAAATGGTGCGTTGATGATGAACTCCTTGCTCTTGTGCTTCAAATGATAGTCTCCCCAACACTCAACTCTCTCTCATAGGATTTGGATCTGGTTGAAAGAAGATTTGAGTGGAAATCAACTTGGGGAAGGCTAGAGATCAAGATTCATATGGTAGGAATGGAATATCTTGGCCTCAACACATGAGTAGGTGGTTCTCTCTCAGAAATGGTAAGTTGGAAGTGTAGGTTTGTTCTGATGGATCTCTCCACGAATGAAGAGGAGGTGGAGGGGTATATATAGCCTCCACACAAAATCTAACCGTTACACACAATTTACCAAACTCGGTGGGACCGATTCAACAGACTCAGTCAGACCGATTTGATAAACCTAGTGACCGTTAGGATTTTCAATGGGACTGAAATGCAACTCAGTAGGACCGATATGGTTAGGGTTAGGGCATAACGTAATCTCGGCAAGACCGATTACACAAACTCGGTGAAACCGATTTTGGTAATAAGCTTTCCAAAGAGTTGGTCAGGTAAACTCGGTGAGACCGATTCGCTCATTTCGGTGAGACCGAAATGTTACGAAAGGGAAACAGGGAGTTTACATTGCAATCTCGGTGGGACCGATCGCTCACTTCGGTTAGACCGAAACGTTACGAAGGGAAACAGAGAGATTAAAATCCCATCTCGGTGAGACCGAGATCCCTATCGGTAAGACCGATTTGCCTAGGGTTTGTGGCAGTGGCTATGACATTTGAACTAGGTGGCGCCGGATAGAAAGAATCGGTGGGACCAATTTTGACTTTGGGTTTAGGTCATATGTGGATGTGAGAAAGTAGTTGAGGGTATTTGGAGCATATCACTAAGCACTTGAAGCAAGAGGCTCATTAAGCAGCACCTCATCCCTCCTTGATAGTATTGGCTTTTCCTATAGACTCATGTGATCTTGGATCACTAAAATGTAAAATGAAGAGTCTTGAGCTTTTGAGCTTGAGCCAATCCTTTGTCCTTGATATTTTGAGGGATCCACTTTCATCATCCATGCCATGCCATTCATTGAGCTTTCCTGAAATAATAGTCTTGAAATAATAGTCTTGGACCGAAATGCATCTTCTCTCTTTTACATCCCGAGGGGTGCTCAACTGTCTTGTGTCTTACGAAGTATACCTGAGTAGCTTAGGCACACAGTTAGTCCGCAAATTGCATTGCCATCAACACCAAAACACTTAAGGCCGGAAAAATGCCCTTTCACATAGCCCCAACATTCTTGAGCCCAAAGGGCATAGTGATGTAGCAGCAGGGGCCAAAAAGCATAATGAAGGAGGTCTTCTCCTGGTCGGACTCCTTCATGCATATTTGATGCTAGCCAGAGTAGGCATCCAAGAAACATAGGCGCTCATAGCCTGTATTTGAATCTATCACTTGGTCGATGCAAGACAGAGGGAAAAAGTCCTTTTGGGCATGCTTTGTTGAGGTCTGTGTAGTCGACACACGTGCACGGCCATGACATGTTCTTCCGCACCATGACCAGGCTGGCCAACCACTCTGGATGTGCAACTTCTACGATGAACCAACACCTAGGAGTCGGGTGGTCTCCTCACCGATGGCCCGCGTTTTCTCCATAGTGAAGAGATGAAGGGCTTGTGTTGACTGGCATTGCGTCCTTCCAAACGTCGAGGTTGGGTTGTGCAATCTTTCCGGGAACCCCTGGCATGTCCACAGGCTTTAGACCAAGATGTCCCAACTGCTTCGAGGAATTGCAGGATGGTGTCCTACTGTTCTTCTGATATGTCTCCTCCCATTTACCGTTTTGTCGGGTCCTCTGGGTGCACTTGGAATTTCTTTGTTTCCTTCGCCGACTGGGAGGCTGGACCTCGCCTGGGCTTGGCCGACAATGGTGTTGTGGATGTGTTGATGGACTGCTTGATGTGTTCGAGTTTTGCGGAGGCTAGCACTGCCTCGGCGAGCTCCGCGTTTGCAACCTCCGCTTCGAGCGCCCTCTCGGGCTGTTGATGTCTGCTAGAACTACGTCGATATTTCCCCAAAGAGGAAGGCATGATGTAGTATAGCGACGGTAGGTATTTCCCTCAGTGATGAGACCAAGGTTATCAAACCAGTAGGAGAACCTCCTCACACCACGTAAACAACACCTGCACACAAATAACAAATACTCGCAACCCGACGTGTGTAAAGGGGTTGCCAATCCCTTCCGGGTACGACGCCTCTAGTGGGAAAATAACGTGAGGTAAAAAGTGGTAGATAGGATAAATAGATCGCGGAACAAATAAATTGCAGCAAGATATTTTTGTATTTTTGGTTTAATAGATCTGAAAATAAATGCAAGAGAAAATAGATCGCAAAGGCAAATATGATGAAAAGAGACCCGGAGGCCGTAGGTTTCACTAGTGGCTTCTCTCAAGAAAAATACAAACGGTGGGAAAACAATTACTGTTGGGCAATTGATAAAACTTCAAATAATCATGACGATATCCAGGCAATGATCATTATATAGGCATCACGTCCAAGATTAGTAGACCGACTCTGCATCTACTATTATTACTCCACACATCGACCGCTATCCAGCATGCATCAAGTGTATTAAGTTCATGAGAAAACGGAGTAATGCAATAAGAACGATGGCATTGATGTAGAGGAGATCCGTTTATCTATTGCGGTAGATATAGATCTCATCTTGTTATCCTTAGTAGCAACGATACATACGTGTCGGTTCCCTTTCTGTCACTGGGATCAAGCACCGTAAGATCAAACCCACTACAAAGCACCTCTTCCCATTGCAAAATAAATAGATCAAGTTGGCCAAACAAAACCCAAATATCGGAGAAGAAATACGAGGCTATAAGCAATCATGCATATAAGAGATCAAATAAGACTCAAATAACTTTCATGGATAAAAACATAGATCTAATCATAAACTCAAAGTTCATCGGATCCCAACAAACACACCGCCAAAAGACTTACATCATATGGATCTCCAAGAGACCATTGTATTGATAAACAAAAGAGAGAGAGAGAAAGCCACCTAGCTACTAACTACAGACCCGTAGGTCTACAAAGAACTACTCACGCATCATAGGAGAGGCACCAATGGAAGTGGTGAACCCCTCCATGACGGTGTCTAGATTGGATTTTGGTGGTTCTGGACTCTACGGCGGCTGGATCAATATTTTGTCGCCTCCCCTAGGGTTTCTGGAATATTTGGGTATTTATAGAGCAAAGAGGCGGTTCGGGGGGCACCCGAGGTGGGCACAACCCCCCAGGGCGCGCCTGGGCCTCCTGGCGCGTCCTGGTGGGTGCTGCTCACCTCAAGCAGCCCCTCAGGTGCTTCCTTGGCCCATTGGCTTTCTTCTGGCCCAAAAAAATCCTCCAGGAATTACGTTGTGTTTGGACTCCGTTGATATTGATTTCCTGCGATGTAAAAAAACATGCAGAAAACAGCAACTGGCACTGGTCACTATGCCAATAGGTTAGTACCAAAAATGATATAAAATGACTATAAAATGATTGTAAAACATCCAAGGATGATAATATAACAGCATCGAACAATCAAAAATTATAGATACGTTGGAGACGTATCAGCTGTCGTGGATCATGATGGTCCAACATGGGCCCGACATCTTTAGTTGGAGGTATGCATACGAGGGTAGTGCCATGAAGTTGGCTAGGCCAATCTGCCGAGGATGGCGTTGTAGCCCGTGCGACCTCGAATCGGCGTGTTTCTGACATGAAGTTTTGCTTGTCCTTGAAGACGACCTCTAGATCGAGCTGGCTGAGGGGATGCACTTGCTTGCCTGGCACGAAACCATGGAAGTTGGTATGCGAGGGCAACAGACGAGACTGGGAGATTCCCATCTAGGCGAGGGTTTTAGGAAAGATGATGTTTACGCCGCTGCCACCATCCATCAGAACCCACGGGAAGCATAAACCTCCAACGATCCGATCTACCACCAAGGAAAAATTTCCTGGATGGGGGACGTAGGCCGGATGGTCGGTACGATCAAAAGCGATCATGGAATTATACCACTCTAAGGGTTCCGTTGGCGTGACGCCTCGTTAGCGTCGGCCCGTAACGACGACGAGGCCGGACCTTGCCGCGTGGCCCTCACCTCCGACGTCGACTTCTAGAGCGACAATGACGGGGAGTAGATTTAGGTTTTTTTAGATGTTTTATTATTTGTTTTAGGGTTTTTTGCTATGTTTTTTTCCCTGAAAATCACTGCAAAAACTGGTGTTGATAGTGTTATGGTGACTCCGATTGGATGGCCGGCTCCCATTGTTCGCGGGCACGTTTCATGAACATTTAGTAATCTTCATTTAGCGATCCATGAACATTTAGTGATCTTCGTATGGTGATCCACAGAGTTGTCCTAATCAAGCTCCTCTGCGCAAGTGTTCTAAGCACGCCGTACAAGTTCAGTAGTTTTCACTCGATGTTACAGTTTTCATTTATTTTTAATAACTAGAATTTGGTAACTAATGTAGGACTATATATATCCTAGAATCTGAGTATGATTGGTCAAACCATGTCACTGTCCAGTGTCCATCATGGTCATTCAAACCGCGGTACTCCTGGCAGTTTTTTAAAACCCAACTGTGCACATACAAAAGCTATAGTATATTATTTTCCTTCCGTGCCTTATCATTGGGGTATCCCCTTTTTATAACAACTTTCCCTTAAAATACCAGCGATGCCATCACTCCAAAGTAGTATATTATTTTTCCTGAGAAACATCAATCAAAGTAAAAAAATTGATGGAAGCTTATTTCGTGGTGGGTGTCGGAGGCAGAGACTTTCTCCTGCTCTTTTAGGATTTACTGTATATTCTAATCTGTTGTGTACACTAATGGAGGACTCAAAAGCACAAAAATCCAAACCAGCCCTCGACGGAGTATAAAAACTGCAGTTGTTGCCTGGAATTTTGTAGAGCAGATATGCCAACCATTTGAAGCTGTATAATACTCCTGGTAATGATATTATAAGAGTACTACAGCTCCACAAGCCAACAAGAAATGACTGAAAACTGAAGAAGTTTGCAATCTGGGCCTGCGGAAGCCTGACGTGTGCTTTTCGTTTTATAGAAAAGGAAAAAATCTGATGTGTGGCTAGCCGATACGTCTACGAGGAGGAGTACTATATTGCACGCACTCGCAAGCTGAAAAGACCCGGAGCGTATGTCACTTTCCCCCGGTGAGACGGGGACATCTCATCCGACGATTACACATTTTTGGTGTGACATGATACATGCAACCGTCACATAGACAGGGAGAGGAGGACAGACAATTACGACACGAGCTTTCGAGGGGCAAGCAGGGAAGCCAGTCATGACGTGCCCGCACTAGGAAGTAGACATGTCTTCGTTGGCATAGCAATCGTCACCTTTTATTCCGTGGGAGATTTGTGTGCCAAAATCTGGATGAGAGCGCGGGGTTGGAGATATCCCCGATATGCATGCCAAATGGGAGCGAGCGAGGCAGCCTAGATTTGAGACCATATCATTCCCCTGTTCCACCTTCGTCTCCTTTTGGTGCGACGAAGACGCGCGAGCGGAAGATACAAATCTCTACTATTAAAGGAGAATCGAACGTCGTGATGGTTCGACCTCCTTCGCTACCCCCACCCTCGTACGATAGCAGACCGAAAAAGTCTCCCAAAAAGCCCACGCGCCAAACCAACGCAAAAACCGGAACGAACCCAGGTCCTCCACCTTCTCCCACGACCCAATCTCCATCTACAGATCTCCCCAACGGCGGCCCCTCTCTCCCGCATCAAACACCGCACCGGCCGCGGTACCCGTGGAACACCCACCATCTCCTCCTCCTCTCATTGCCCTACCTCGCAGCCAGTGTCGCCCGTCCGCAGTCCGCACCCCCAGCAGCCGCCAGATTGGTTCGCCATCCCGCCGCACCAGCCATATGCGTTGCTGCGGCCAGCCACCACCCCAATCCGCTGCATATTGGCAGCACATCCGTCTCCCTTTGGTTGAGTCCTTCAGCGGTCCGCCTACCTTGACACAGCCACCCGCTGGCCGAGCGAGATCGTCATGACGCTTTTGATCGGAGGCATGCGGTATTGGATGGAGGATATATAACTACATCTACAATTGGTCCGTGAGCAAGGGCAAGGTATGTGTATCTCGTTCTCTTCTCTGCACCCACACCCTTTAAATATTTGAATGCCTGATTGAATGTTAGCTTAATAGCCTCTTGTGACAACCGACATCAACCAAAAAAATGATGGCATTAGCCCATTGCCTGATGAAGAAGATGAGAGTAGGGAAGAAGATGATGATGAGGTGGAGGAGAGTGGTGGTGGGCACATCCTCGCTTGTACGCATATTCACTCATTGGGCGACCTTGTTGCTACATCATTGCGTGGATCCCGGCCACGCCCTACTCAATCTGTGTCTTCTCTGACCTTTCTGCCTACAAGGTTTTTGATTACACGCCCTACTCAATTTGTGTCTTCAGTCTTCACTGACCTTTCTGCAGTTCTGCCTACAAGGTTTCTGATCACATGAGAGCTGTTTTTGTCTTAAATTATGCAAGTATGAATATGTTGTAAAGCAATCATGCTGCCACTGTATAGTTATTTGAAATTCCAGTTTAACCGAATCCATTTTATTTTATTAGCATCCATGTAGTTCACTGCTGGAGTTTGCACATTTAATCTTTATTACTACAGTTTCTTGATTTTGAATCTTATAAAGTGGTTCATATCAGTACCAAGGCGAAAAGTTTTTTTGATCTAATATGGATCTCCGTTATGATTATTTGTGAGAAGTTGATCGTATTATGATTTTAGGTGAAAATATTTCTTCCGTAAAAAAAATCGTTAGTACTGAAACTAAAATTTTGCTCTTTTTTTATGTCCTCTAGCAGCGCCGAACAGGAAACCCTCCCCGCCACCATTAGGGAGCTCTTGGTTGCACCGCAAGCTGCAAGACCAGTGAAAGAAAGAGCTTGTCACTGGATGATGTTCATGGTCCAAGATTTTGAGTTGTGTTGCCTCCTCCTTTACGAACATCTACAACATATCTGGTGATATGCCTCTAAGGGTAGTAGTTAATCGTTCATGAGTTCTCGTTTTATTTTCCATGCCATTCTTTGTCCCTTGTGCTGGTCATGGAGCGGAGGGACAGTGAGAGAGGACGAAAGAGGGACAAAGAGGGAGAGACATCAGGGAGGAGTGTGGTGCCACATAGGAATAAACGGCTGTGTTCATAGCTGGTAGAGATGTGGTATATGTGCAAGGCAATGCGGACGTACTCGTGTGATGGTCAGTGAGCCAAGGGAGCAGCTAGCCGTCCCATCCCTTAATGGCCCGTGGAGTCTGGTGGACAAAGCCCACGAACATGCATTTTCCTTGGTGCGGGCAAGGCACACATAACTCCGGGTATGTACTTTTAATTAGTGAATTGAAAGAAAGAAAAGGAAAACATGATATTTGTTTGTCCACATTGCTTCGTGATCATGTTTGTTTGTGAAGAAAAATAGCACACCACGTTACTGAATGTTTTGAGTATTTTATGGTTTAGTTATCTATTTTAGAACAAATTATATTTCAGCAGGGTGTTTAAAGGTGAGACATCATCTTTGATGTTCGTCATTTTCTTTGATCGTTATCATCCTATTTTGAATGAATGTTCTGTTCTGCTTGAATTTGTATCAAGAGACAGAGTTTGGTTTCATGCATCTTGCGACAACTTAATCTATTTCTTGAGCAAAGCTTCCTGATGGACATCTTGCTTCACATTTTGCAAAGGTGCTCCCATGGTTGCTCCAGTTACTCAAGCGCAGCGCCTTGCATGAGATTTTCTCTGCGGTCGTGCTGCCTCTCTGTACCTGAACCACGATGTGACCACTGTACAACAATGAGGCTTCATTAAGTCGAGAAGGCTTTGAGTGAGCTCCGCACAGCTATTGACCGAGTCTTTGGTGAGTGGACAAGCCAAGTTAGTGCATGCTTGATTTATCTATTTACATTATTAAATGGGTGTCAGTTCAGGGTTTCAATTTCGATCACTCTCTAGGACACTTCTTTCGCGAAAATAAACTTGATAAACTCCTTTTTCACTCTAAGGTTTCAGTTGTGATTAATTGTTAGACTTGGCCATTTTATTCTTTAGATATTCTCTCAAGCCGTAAGCACTGAACAGTTACTGCAATGACAATTTTGTGTTACTGAAGTCTATTTAGTCTTCCTGTTAAAATGATATCAAATATTTATAGAGAGCCCTATGATTTAGGTCAATCCAGGATGTATTTCTTGTATAATTAACTTTTGTATTCTACGAACATAATTGTTGTCCTTTAATTAGAATAGTGGTCTTTTCTCTTACATCATTTCACATGTTTCACCTTTTTTTGGCGGGTCATGTTGTGTGAAATAGTTATACTATATCATTTCTTCTTCATTCTTGTACCTATAGTATTAATTCTGTTTCGTTTTGCTTTTGTCTGCAGGTCACTGTCAGGCCTGAGAAAGTGCATACTGAAGAAGACAAGGAGCACATGCGGTAGAGCAATGTGTTTTCGATGTCAGAATCAGAATGCCATGAGAGTTCTACATGTGCTTGCGTGGGTCATGGGTGTGTGTGTTTCTGGAGCGCGTGGGTTATTTAATGCGGTACTATCAGCAAGGCGAGGCATTGATGATGAAATAGAATTTTGAATCCCATCCGCCCCATATCTGAACTCAACAAAAGAAGAAAGATAAGGTTGCTAATCCTCTTTGGGGTTGATTTGGTGTAAGATCCTGATCCGCCTTCGGTTGAGTTGGAGGAAGGCTGAGAGAACTCCATTCAAACTCAGTACACATAATAGGCTTCTTGTAGGACACATAGAAAGCATCTGGGAGTGGCTGATGGACATCATCATGGTGCTCACCGAAGGTGGCAATCATTGAGTAAGTATGCAGATCGACATGCAGACCTAGCGTTGAAACTCATTTCATCAATTGGCTTAAAAAGGAACTCAGGGCGGGCAGCAGTTGAATCACAACTTATTGATACAATTATTGATCAAATTTGTGCCAACTCAGTGCCAAACTTTAACGACAATGAAATTATTTCTCTCTATTCATTCAATTGATTGTTTGCAAAAAAATAGATTAGAAGAACTTTTGAGTTGACAAAAATATACACGGTTGAAAAATAAGAATTTGAAAGGAGTGATTAAACACGGTGATGAGAATAAAGGTTAAGGGGAAGGAGGTCTGATTATGATAGGTGTGAGAGAGGGAACCACTTGCCATATATGAATGCAAACTAAATGTTATCATGTTTGACACATATTTTTGAGCCAAAACGGTTGTTTGATCGCTCCATTCTATTATTATTCCGTGGCAACACACGGGCACTCAGCTAGTGCATAGTAGGAGTACATGGCATCATCAGGGGTGTGTTTGGGTCAGCCCATTGATTTTGGTCATCTTGCACGAGTGGTTCGGTAGGGCTGTTGAGCTAATACAGCCTCTGAGCCATGTTTTGCACTTCATTTCATTTCCCGCAAAGCTCCAGGCGGCTGTTTGCCATTTCTTCAAAGTCATGCTCTAGGTTGCTTTAAATGAGCATCCTATCCTAGCATGTAGGTCAGTCGAGCATGCAGATAACCAAACGGACCAAATTTGATTCTCAAAGCCTGCCAGCCATGGATGATGGTGTGCACTCAGCCAAACACGCCCGAAACGTTTCAGAGCGTTGTGATGTTTTCTTGTCCCCGGCTCTTCCCCTCTCTTTCGTCCTCCGTCGTCTCGCCCATCCCCCTCTCGTCTCCACAGTCCACACACAATAAGAGAGGGAGAAGAACCAAATCCCCAACTACTCGCCCGCCACCACGCAGCCGGAGCAAACAGCTCATGCACCAAGGCCAATGCAATAATAATCGTCCCGGGCCCACGTCAAAGCGGGACCCACTGGACGACCCCTGCACTGCGTCCAAATTCAATTCTACTGCAACCAACGAACAAAACAGGACGGACAAAAGCGAAGAGGAGAGGAGAGGAGAGGAGAGAGAGCCCCTAGCCTACAAGCCACCGGCCACCACCACCAGATGTGAGACGAACAGAGCCAAGCCGACGAGAGGGTAGTTTTAAAACTCTGCGCCGAGAGGAAATTTGCGGCGTGGGGAGTGGAGAGGAAGACCAATTGGGCGAAATTCTGCGCCGGCGCGGAGGCGGCCAATGGGAGGGGCGGAGGCCGCCGTCGTGGAGGCCGCGTCGACCGCGGCGGCAGCGGAGGCCGCCGAGGGCGGGGAGGACGGGCGGATGGAGGGGTGGCTCTACCTGATCCGATCCAACCGGCTAGGGCTGCAGACCTCGCGCAAGAGGTACTTCGTGCTCGAGGACTCCGCGCTCCGCTGCTTCAAGGCCGCCCCGGCGCCTTCCTCCTCCAGCTCCAAGCGCGAGGTGCCAGCCCGCATCTCCCTCGTTCCCCCCGCCCGTCCTCTGGGTCTCGCTGGCATTGTTTTCGCGGAAATTTCACGACACTTTGTTGGGGTCTTATAGCACGATCCTGCTAAGGTTTACGGGGAATTTGATTGGATTTACGGCGATTTTAATCCGGTGCGTGTTCGGAGGATCCTCAACTGGATTCGCCACCAACTCTAGCCTAGTATCCTAGGGGAAGTCTATTAGTGTATTATTTTAACGACCGGTAGGTTTTGAGATATATATAGTCATAAATGTATGCGAATTTGTTCGTGCTGCAGAGACATATGGTTAGGTTACTTTTGCGAGTGCTTGGGGCTAGTACTGTTTGTTCCTCGGGATGTTCGGATTTTACTTCCGTCCATAATAGTTAGAGTCACACAAGCCAATCCAGTGTGCTATCCACGATGATTCTCTTAGTATGGCATGTTATTGTGTGACGTTTACTTCAAACCCCTCTTATGGAACAATCATTTGCTAAAAAAGGAAGGGTCACCACAATGATCCTCTTAGTATGGCATGTTGTTGTGTAACGTTTATTTCAAACCCCTCTTATGGAACAATGGTTTGCTAAAAAAGGAAGGATCACACAGCTGCACGTGAACTATCGTACCTCCTCTGTTTGCCTGTTTCTCTGCATATGTGGTTGCTCCATTGACTGTCAGTTCAGTACCGTTGATATCAATTTTGAGTGAAAAGGGAAGTCATTTATTAGGGAACTGAGTTATGCTTAACAACGAAAGCACATCTGTCTTGGGAGGGAAAGGAATGACATATCGATCATGCATATTTTTTCGGTAAATGGCGTTTTTATTAGCTCAAAATGTAGCATCAAGCGGATACAAGTCATGATGAGCAACATCCGGCCTCTGCATACAGCCACACACCAACAGTCTGACAGAAAATATATTGAAAACGACATGACGACAACAATAAAGCCATAAAAGACTGACACTGCCTCTGCCTAAGTCGCAGGAGAAGGTGGACCAATCCGTAGATTATGTTGCCACGCATGTTGGGTAAAACCTCCCTGGCCATCCGCTCCAATCGCGTACACACCGCCTTGACAACAGTTGGTAGTCCATGTGATGCATTGTAGACCACGTATGAAGCAAGTGTGTACAGCGGAAAATAACCTGCAATGGAGTAGGGTTTTTGTTATTGAAAGCAAAACATTTCTACATAGCTAAAGCGACCATAATAAGGCAGCCGCTCCCACCCTTATTAGTGTTCTGAACCTATTTGGAACTCCATTCAGCCATATTGATCATGCATATGCTATTCCATAAACTCTCATTTTCTGTGACAATTTTTTTGCTCCACTTGTATGTTCTTTTGAAATATGATGTCATGCTTGTTTTGCCCCCCCCCCCCCCCCAGGATCCTGTTAGAAATGCAGTAATTGACTCTTGTATACGTGTTACGGACAATGGGAGAGAAAGTGTTCATAGAAGTTGCCACTATGTTTAGTGTATATTTCAACTGAGTTATGGTTAACAATGAAAGCGCATCTGTCTTGGAGTTAAAGGAATGACATATCGATCATGCATTTGCTATTCCATAAACTCTTATTTTCTGAGTTTACTTGCTGTCAAAAAAAAACTCTCATTTTCTGCGACAGTTTTTTTGCTCCACTTGTATGTTCTTTTGAAATATGATGTTATGCTTGTTTTGCTCCATCTCCCTTCCTCCCCCGGTACAGGATCCTGTTAGAAGTGCAGTCATTGACTCTTGTATACGTGTTACGGACAACGGGAGAGAAAGTGTTCATAGAAGTGTAAGCTCATTCATTTCTTATTTTACATTTTTACCTACAAATACATGAACAATACTTGAGCCCATTCGTCATCATTTTGTCGACAGGTTTTTTACATATTCACACTCTACAATGCCTCTAACCACTATGATCAGCTGAAGGTAAGCATTGATGTTAACTGTTAACTCACATGTCTGACACCGGAGCTAATTCTTTCTGCTTGGTTTGTGATACAAAGATTATTTTTGATTGACCGATGCTTTTCAGTTGGGTGCTAGAAGCTCAGAAGAAGCAGCAAGATGGATCAGGTGCTTAATGGAGTCTGCCTTAAAGGTCCATGATTTGCTTATTTTATTGTTTTCATTGTCATTATGTTCACAAAAGCATTAATATAATTCATAATTTCTTCACTTAGCGCAGTCCCCCAGAAAAGATGAGCATGTTGTTGCTTGCTCACATAGAAGGTGGCAGGCTTTCAGGTAATATATGCAGCAGAAATTTGTTGATTATCAAGTCTATGGACCGGGAATACGTGCCTTTGTTTCCTATTGATTAACAATAAGGTCGTTTTTTATATTTTACTAAAGTATATACCCCTTTTCGAATTGGTTGCATGTTTCTTTTAATCAGAAAATTGGCGTTATCACTGAAAACGACATGAATATTTTATTTGAGTACTGTCAGATGTTTGTCCTAGCAAACATGTCGTTCTGTTTTGTGTAAGCTAGAAATTTCACGTTGCCGCCTGAAGATAAACCACGTGTGGTTTGTTGGAATCAAATGCCATGGATTTTGTACTCCATTGCAACAGATGGATTATACTGCATTAGCTCTTTTGCTAGATTTGTATTCAAGAGTTGAAGAGCTAAAGAAATAATGATGTCTAGCTATAACTTATCATGCTCATATTTTATAAAGTAAATTATCGCATGTCAACACATGATTTCGTGTATTACTCGTGTGGTTATACATGGATGCTTCAGTCTGAGTTTGACTGCTGGTCTTTACAGTTCTATGCTACATGCTATGCTCTTCCAGTTTTTTGATAGAAAAGTCATTTTGGTCTAATACGTGTGCTGACTTTTTTTGTAATAAGTGGCATCCATGCATATTCGGTTGGCTAATTAGCTCTTACATCATTGCAGACTAAGCCGCCGCAGTAACCGCATGCACTCAATAGGTATGTAACACATTCTTTTACTTTGTGATGAAGAACAAGTAGGTTTAGTAAACAATTAAGTATCTTACTATATGGGGATGCTCTTAAATAGTTTCTTAGTATTTGTTACCCAAATTGTTTTCAAAATAATAAAATCTATTTGTCCTCTCTAGTGCCATCTCACCCCTTATTTTCTGTTTTGTGTGAATTTTTACCAGATTGGACAATATTGTCATCTTCTCATAATGATCCAATGGCATCTGATGTTATTGCACCTTCTGCATGGACAATATTTGGCTGTACAAACGGTAAGCATACAAATTGTCTTTCCTTCTTTATTATATGATTAAAATAAGCTTAATAAGAGCCATCATGTTCATTCTCAAGGGCTAGAAATCGTCATGTTAATTTGAGAACCATGTTATAACAGGGATATTTCATATGATGGGCTAGAAATTACTCCCTCCGTCCCATAATATAAGACGTTTTTGCAAGCTATGTTAGCTTGCGAAAAAGTCTAATATTATGGGACTGAGGGAGTATATAGTAACAGCCTAACAACCTTTAGCTGTGGAATTTATAGAAGTATGCGATGGAACCATCCAGACACGTTTGAAACTAATTTGGCACTAAATTTGGTGTAATTTCCTCTTCCTTTTACATCCATTATTGTGACCTGCATGTTGTAAGCACCATATGGAATACTAGTACTTGTTTCATTATATGTAGCTCATTTACATTGTATATATTGACATAGATTATGTTTGGTTGGTCCATATTTTAATGGTGTGGCTTAAACGGTACCTACAAATTTAGACAAGCACTAACTCTATTCTCTCATATTAGGAATACAAAATACAAATAGCTTTTGCAATTTAGAAGTAACACCAGAATTCATTGCACATACACCCTGTAATAAATAAAGATTGAAGCACCTAGCCAAGAGAACAGACAGGTAGAGATTTGATGCACTGGGGAAGGGAGCCGAAGATTACATCCAGTAGTGATTAGAGGCTATTTAGGTGGGGGGGGGGGGGGGGGGGGGGGGGGAGGGTAGGAAGAGACGGTTTAGAAAATTACAGATCGTTGGGTAACTTTCACTATGGGAAGATTAAGATGGATTAATGGTACAAATGTGTGTCTGTTGAGGGGGGGGGGGGGGGGGTCATTGTCAAAGATAATATTTTTCTAGAAAAGCAAAAGCCTTGCATTTTGATGCTTTGGTAGAAAGAAGAGTTTGTGCAAGCCCTAAGAAGAGCAACACCCGGTGATTACTACATGAAACCCCTAGTTGGTAGATACTGGCATAGCCAGAAGCAGAGCACCCAGACCTCTCGCACCCGCCA
Organism: Triticum timopheevii; assembly: GCA_963921465.1. Taxonomy (NCBI): domain Eukaryota; kingdom Viridiplantae; phylum Streptophyta; class Magnoliopsida; order Poales; family Poaceae; genus Triticum; species Triticum timopheevii. The sequence goes on from OY997262.1 coordinate 190,271,959, forward strand.
TCGCCCATTGCCTGGCTTCCGTCTCGATCGTGTCAAGTAGGCGAGCTAAGTTGAGCTGGGAGTTATCAAAGATGACCGAGTTATGCTTTATTGAAGAAGCTGCCTTCTAATAGATTAAAGGATGAATCAAGAAAGCAGGGATCTGACAGGTATCAAAGCAAAAATTAAATCCCCCTTCCGGCCTTCCTAGTCCACATGACAAATCGTCTATGTATACTGGATAGTTGGACTTGAATTTTGAAAATAGTCTCAGCACAGATTTCTTAAGCAGAGGAGCCGAATATTTCTAACAAGCAGGCCGGATATGTAGTAATTGTACAAGAAAGAAATATCCAAACTTAATTCTTTGAAGGTAGGAGAGCAGATTCGATTAGCATGGTATAGATGCACAGCTCAATAGCTTACTATATACTGCTATACAAGTAACAAAATCTCATCTGTCATGAGTTGTGACTCCTATTCTTTGTAGGTAGAGAGCATAACACAGCAGTATAACCTTAAGTTCAAACACTACATAATGTAACTAGTATTACCTTCCAAATACCGTATGATCAATTAACCACAAGTGGCATAACCTGATCATCTTCCAAACACAACACAATCATTCTATTAGTAATTCACTTCTCTCTTGAAAAAATTCAGAAATCTTTATTTCATATTATGCTGCAATAACATATACAGCCAAAATAGAAAATATTGGATATGTATTTCTTCGTATATCAAAGTGGAGTAGGTTGAAGTTGTTTCCCAACACAGATGTACGAATCAGGAAAACCAGATCGAGCTGTACATGCAATTTGGAGTATCTTTCTAAAAAAAAAAATTCATACATCACACATTCTTGTTTACATTATCAAACTTAGCTTGCTGCACATTTGTGTGGGCAAACAAGCAAGCTAGTTATCGTGGAACTTTCTGCTAACTTACGATTTCCTTATATTTAGGATTACGTTTGTTTACTGAGGCAAAGGATGGTGGCTCACGTGGGAAGGTAATTCTCGTTGTCGACAATATATTTTGTGGACGGGCTGTTAAATTCACTGTGATTTTGCCTGTCTACCCAGTATTGGGATGATCATCCAGCTATAATGGCAGTTGGTGTCGTTGATGCAAATTCTGAGGATATCTTCCAGACTTTAATGTCTCTTGGTCAATCAAGATCCGAGTAAGATATATGTTTCCTGTTTAACAAAACCAGCATATGATACTGCCTTGAAAACCAGAAATATATTACACTTGATTTTTCTGTTTTGCTATCTTCCTGACCAAAATTTAGACCCTGCATGGCATGCCACTAAATGCATGGCATTATTTACATGAACATCTATGTGAATGCATTTTGTTTTGCACCAATCAACCAGTGAGAGTTCTTGTAGGTGGGACTTCTGTCTGCGGGAAGGAAGGGTGGTTGAGCATCTAGATGGACATTCAGACATAATCCATAAGAAATTAAGAGGGGGGACTGGCTACCATGGTCTGATGCTGGATCCATCCTGCTTTCTGTATGCACACTTTATCGTTAAGTTATAATAGTATATATGATATTTAGTTTTCAGGGGAATGAGAAAGAGAGATCTATTACTTAGACGATATTGGAGGAGAGAAGATGATGGAACTTATGGTACAATTATTAAAAAAAAGATAAATAATCAGCTTGCCATGATCTAGACCTGACACTTCTCTTGATTTTTTCAGTTATCCTGTACCACTCTGTTTTCCACAACAGATGCAGTCCTGAGAAAGGCTACATCCGTGCATGTCTTAAAAGTAATGTATGCTTTATTTTCAGCATAAAAACTGATTGTTATCGTTTGTTTATCATGAACTAAGATATGATTTTATGAATAATAGGTGGAGGGATATGTAATATCACCAGTTAGCCAAGGAAGACAATCAGTTGTTGAAGCATATGCTTGCTATAGACTGGAAATTCTGGAAGTCATATCTCCTTGCCTCATCCGCAAAATACATCACCATACGTATGCTAGGAAGAGTAGCAGGCATGTCTTGTGAAAGATTAATTATTCATTGCTTGTTGTGGTTATCAACTTTGTTCCAGTGTTCAGTAAGCTAAACATTTGTTTGCAGCCCTACGAGAATTATTCCGAGCAAAAAATGGAAAACTGCGCTTGTATGGAGTTCTCATCGGGTGAGCTGATGAGGGATATGGGACTGCCGCAGGGTGGAAACGAGTGGACAAAAATAGAAATGCAGTCAGCAAATGAGTGTGAAAGACTTGAGGGTCCTGTAGAAGGACCACAGGGTGGTTCTAAACCGGCACTTAAACAGTTACTGGTTCCCTTGTTCAACTTAATGATGCAACGGATGAGTTCTTTGATGTCCCAGATGAATCAGAATATGATCAGAGAGAAGCCATGTGGTCTTCTGATGAGAGCACACATGCTGCAGTGAGTTCTTTACATAGAACCTTTTTTTTTTCCTTCAAAATGCACCTAAATGTGTCATTTTGTATTAGAGGAGGCGTCAAGATGACACAAAGCTTACAAGCGGCAACATAAACCCAAAGTACCCCAGCCCTAACAAAAGAAAAAAAGAAATTATAAATAAAAAACGGTAGCAAAAGGAGCAAATAAATAAATAAATACTGTTCTTATTGATTAAGATGGTAGTTCATTTCCATCTCTCTAGAATTGCTGTTTGTAGATTGTTGTGTGGCTGGACCCATTTTAAATATGTGTTACCCCTGTGGCATTCATATGTGAAGGTTAAACAACATTGCAATATGCAGAAAATTGTCCATACTTTTCAATTATTCAGCTGCTTCCTTATCACAATGAGTGTAACGTGTGTACCTTAGCCCATAATGTGATTTCCTCCCTTTCCCTTTAGTAACAAAAAAGAAGCAGGAAGGTTTCTCTCAGATATGTTGCAAACCCCTGGTCAGCCAGTAACTAACGAACGGTTTCCTTGATTGTATGAACCTATTATTCTTTCCTATGCCATAGTGGTAGCTGTTAGGAAAGCAACTTATCTTTATTGAAGGCCCAAGGGGGCATATATATATATATTACACATGACTTGAGGTGTAAGGAAACTAAACATAGACTAATAAGGACTCCTAGACAAATACTAATACTCCTTAAACCCCCCCCCCCCCCCCCCCCCCCCCCCCCCTCAAATGCAAAGCGTATGCAATAGCATTGCATTTGAAGAAGTGTAATACTAAAAAAAATGATAATCCAAATCCGCGTCTTGAGAGTGTTGTCGTAGCATGAAGAGCCTTCAAAACATGTCGAGTCGCCAAAGGGGATAACGAACAGATGGCACATCAGAAGAAGACACCGCATCAATAGAAGATACAAAAGAAGTATCAAGAGAAGATGGGTTGTCAATAGAAGATGGCACATCAAGAGAAGAAGCCATTGCTTAAAAAATCATGGCCCGTGAAAACCGACGGCGAAAGAAGCTCGACGGCAAGAGAATAGGCTTAGATCAACAATTCAAAGAGAGGCCACATAAATCCTATACAGAGGACAATGACCACAAAAAGACTGACGGACATAGGTATGGTGGACTCACATGACATGGGAAAACACAAAATATCAACGGATTTGGTGGACGCAGCAGAAAATTATAGAAAAACTAGGAAGCTAAAAAGCACACATGAACTAGATGCGATAGTAGCGGAAGAAAATCATGGTGATGAGGCCAAAAGCAGCAAATGATAGTAGCAGGAGAGGAGCACACAGCACGCAGCCATGCAAGCAATGCACAAGGACCCCATGGAGAGCTGTATCAATGCAGCAGCACACACGCAGCGGCCAGCAGAAGTCAACGGGACGGTCCGATCTGGATTGCAACGGGGTGTCCCGATCTGGCGCACAGGTGGGTGAACGCGGCGCGCTAGCCAACCAGGTCGAGGCAGGGCGACAGATCGAAGACAGCAATCTGGAGAAGGGCACCGCGTCCTTGTTCGGGGCAGGCAGCATCCTGACGGCCTGTGCGGAGGGCGGCGACTTGGTAGATGGAGGCGTCGATCTGGAGGGAGAAACACGGATGACCGTCCAGAGTCCCAGGAGGTGGCCCGTGGCTGCCCAACAGGGAGCGTGTAGAAGCCCAGCGGCGCATCGATCCAACGGGGCCAAGTTTGCCATCGATCCAACGGGGCCAAGTTGATGCAGGGAATGGCTGGGCTGAGTTCCACTGGGGTCGAAGGAGACGGCCATCGTCTGGCGGACTCGATCGATCAAGAAGAGATCGATCCAAGGAACAAGACCGAAAAAAAAGGTGATCGTTAGGCGAGTTGCAGCGCCGAAGGGGACCTAAACCTAGGCTCTAATACCATGTTAGGAAAGCAACTTATCTTTATTGAAGGCCCAAGGGGCATATATATATTACACATGACTTGAGGTGTAAGGAAACTAAACATAGACTAATAAGGACTCCCAGACAAATACTAATACTCCTTAACAGTAGCATGGCACAATTTGATCATAGTTGGAAAGGTGAAACAACTTAATAGTCGGCTTATAAAAATTAAAACAACTTAGTCATAGGCAAGGACCACAATTTAATTACAAGAAATGACGATAACATGGTCTTGGCATAATTCAGAGAACCATGGCAGAACTCCAAGATTGTTTTTTTTACATTCCATGTGTCTAATATTTGGCAGGACCAACGACATGCTAAATTATCCAGTGCTGCTGTCTTTGTACGGAAGTTGCATGATCTTGCAGGTGTGTTACGGCTGATGTACATTTTTCAGTATTTTCATTTATTTTTGTTTCTAACTATTTGTTTCTCATTCCTATATTCTAGTTCAAAAGAGAGGGTACATTGATTTACAGGGAGCTGCAGATGCTGACAATGGACCATGTTACTATGGACATACTCTCCCAAAAGATTCTAGCTGTACAATGCCTTCTAGTTGGTCAATGACAGACCCAACAACATTCTTAATACGGGGAGAATCCTATTTGCTTGATCGTCAAAAGGTGGCTTAGTACCGTGATATTATTCTAATTCATTAGGCTAGGATACATGTCTTTGTTGTGCAGGAAATAAGGGATCCTGTATATTACAATGATAGCCATGTTTAGTTAATCTGGTCAGCATATTGAGAGTCAGGGTTCATGTGCTTCACCATCCATAATGATGAAATTATCTGTAACTTTGACAGATCAAAGCAGAGAATACACTGATGCAAATGGTTGGTGCTGACTGGATAAAATCTGATAAGCGTGAGGATGATCTTGCTGGCCGTCCTGGCGGGCTAGTCCAGGTATCTTCTGCTGAAGTCAGTAATTTTGCCTTCAAATGAGAAGGAACAAAAATTAAAGTTCGCAACGAATTTTATTGCAGAAATATGCAGCACATGGAGGCAGCAAATTTTTCTTCATTGTAAATATACAGGTGAGATTTCTTCGGCTTTATGAATGCATCGAGGCTTCATAAGTGTGCATCTAGACCTTGCCTTTTTTACTTATAACCCTGGTCGGTATACAGGTTCCTGGTTCTACCACGTACAGCTTAGCTTTGTATTATATGATGGATACCCCATTGGAAAAGGTTCCTCTACTTGAAAGATTTGTAAATGGAGATGATACATTCAGAAACTCAAGGTTCAAACTCATCCCTTATATCTCAAAGGTACCTTTCTCCTACAAGTCTTGATTGGTGTTAATCAAAAAGCCATGATGGTTTAAGATTGGAAATTCGGAATGTGTCAATTCAGGGATCTTGGATTGTGAAGCAGAGTGTGGGCAAGAAAGCTTGTTTGGTTGGTCAAGCACTAGAAATCAATTATTTCCGTGGAAGCAACTATTTGGAGGTAACATCTATGCATGCCATATGTAGTAATAGTCAGCTTCATTCATTTCATTTTATGATCCATTATCCAGAGATCAGCATAGCTGGCATATTTTTTTGCATACTTATGTATTCAGGAAACAGTCTATCAGCTATGTTTTCTTTGAACGGGTGCAGTCGCGTAGTAAGATTGCTTTACTTTGTCAATATTATTTATCGTTTACCTTTTTTAGTTCATGTTCTCCATGGACCATAAACTGACTGGACCATTATGGGAAGCTAACTGTTAATTTTGTTTATGAGTCTTCATTAACCATAAGATAGGTTGAACGGTCCATTGCAGTCACCAAACACTAATTGGCTTAGGTTTATCTCCTAACATTATAGCTTATGATCTAATGAGAGTATGTTTAGTACGTACAATTGCTATATTCAGGTTCTCAACATTTTGAAATGCAACCTTTTCAGCTTGGAGTTGATATAGGCTCGTCAACAGTGGCACGAGGTGTGGTGAGCCTTGTGCTCGGGTACCTGAACAACCTGGTGATTGAGATGGCCTTCTTGGTACAGGTAATCGCCGTCGGATAACTTTACCAAGTTGTTACATATGCTCTTGTTACTCAAGATCGATAACAGATGTGATGAGTAAGCATGGTTTCTTCCTTTGCCTCATGCAGGGCAACACGCAAGAAGAGCTCCCGGAGTTCCTCCTAGGCACCTGCCGACTGAATTATCTCGACGCCTCCAAAGCTGTATCGCTAGACGAATGCTGACCTGACCTGACCTCTCAAGGTCAAGGAGGTGTCAGGTTGACCCCAATTCTCTTTCGAAGCCTGAGTACAGCACATCAAAGCCGAAAAGGCTCAAGCTACTCCCCGTGTCCAACCGCCATACACTCATTTGTCTGCCTTGCCGCTCGCAAAAGTGTGGGGGATTTGCCGCAGCAGTGTACATTCATTTCTCCTCCTGCAAATAGGAGGTGTTGCGGTGTATTGATTGATTGATGATGGCAGTGTACTACTAGTATGATGCAAAGCCTTGCTCCCATTCTTTGGCCGACAACTCGTCATTTCATTCATCATGTAAAAACTGAGACAAAAGGAAAGTGTATTCTAACCCTGACCTCGTGTCCTTCATTTGGAATCTAATCTGGGATCGGATCAGAGATCGTCAGATGTTCAGATCCAACACCACTAAAGCAAACCCATTACTGGACGTTGACCCTTCACCTGAGAGTGATTACACTGGCCATGATTCTATCCGAGGACTGTCCCTCCAGACAGACACTCGTACCGAATCGAAAGGGACTCGACCCAAGCCCAACACCAACGACGCAGTGATAATCATCGGGAATTCCCGTATCATGGTGCAGTTGGTCACTCACTCGAGGAGGTCGAGGACCACACGCTTCACTTTTCTGTTATCATCACTTGAGCCGGAAGGAACAAGCAGGTGGTGTAGGTAGTGGAGCTGGCATCTCTTGCGTCCTGACCAGAGATTGAGAAAGGACAGGGCAGCAGTGGGGCGTGAAAATGATGGGTGTCATCGTAGCAACCAGTTCGCAGCAGCAGCAGCTACATCGTGATCAGAAATCAGGGGTCACTGTGCCTGCTAGCTCAGCTTTTTTTCTTTTTTCCTAACCGTGCAGGCCGCCAAACGCTGCATCGCTGACGCTGCAGCTGTAGCAGCAGTGGACGTGACAGGTGAACGTCCTCTTCCTTCGCCCGCTTCGAGCCTGCGCTTTCCGAGCAGAGGATGGTGCGTCGCTTGCTTGCTTGCTACTTCTGTGTCGCACAAGAGAGAGATTAAAGTAGACGCGTGGACGCAACGCAAGTGCACCGTGTACGTACGTAAGCCTGGTGGAGCGTGGACAGGATTGTTCTTTTCTGTTTGAGATCCTGGACAGGATTGTTAATGCCATTGACCTGTGCTGATCCCTATGGCGCATGGCGCGTCGCCGCCGGCGGCGGCGATCGGGTCGGGTCGGTCGGTCGGTCGCGCGAGGCACGGCTCCGTGCTGGGGGTCAGCTGGTCACGTGGACGCGGGGCGAGCGCCTGCGTGCGCGCGCGTGCGCGCTAGCGAGAGACGCGAGGCTGAACTGAATTCGACGCCTCCGGATCTGTTCGCCGTTGCACCGCCGCATTGGCTTGTCGCCGGGCATGTGGCCACAGTTTGCACGACACGCACTCTGTCGTATATAAAGAAAACGAACTTTTTTTTGACGTATAAAGAAAAAAAACATGAACATATATCTCTGCATGTTAATTTGTCATATGGTAAGCTCCACTTGAAGATCTGTGGCGAACCCTGAAATTGAGATGCCAATTTCGAGAGCTATGTTCCCTAGGTTTTGTTCAGAATTACACTAACCGATGAACTGCATGACATCACTGTTACTTGAACTCATCCATATTGCACGATACAGGGGAGTTTTGTGCACATCGATGGCATTGCTCAGGATTAATTGGCCCGTTGAACAACACCAAGCTGTTCGGTCAAGATTACAAATCCCAACACTCGTAGAAACTGTGTCAGAGTACTGACTGCAGTAAAGAAGATGATGATCCCAAGGAACCATCAATTCCGCAGGAAGATCTGTGCGAAGAACAGAGAAGATGGTACTACTGTAATCATAACATAATCCCTTCACGAACAGAAATTGACAAACAACACACTGCACTCTCTCCAGCCATCAAAAGGTGCTGTTTAGATATTGATGCGATCTCCTAAATGTACATTTGACTACTTTTACTTTTTTTCTACAATATAAATAAAACTTAAGAAAATTGTTGTATTATATAAAGACAAATCTGTGCATATGATTTTCATATATCAAATCGACTTTTTTAAATACATATGTGTTCAAGCTACTATTAAATGCTTGACCGACACTACATCTAGAGTGTAATTTTTTTTACTAGAAGGACTAATTAACATGAGTATGTCCATTTAGATTTCACTGTTTTATAAAAATGCCTCTTTAGCCCTTAAATCACAGTCCATTAAATCCGTGCGTGTCGAGAAATCTACTCCGGCCACACCCGCTATTTAAACAATGCCAGACGCCGGGCAAAAGTCGCACCACATCTCCGCTCCCATATTATTCTTGTATCATTTTCTTCACAATCTCCATGGCATCCATCGAGCAGGAAGATGAGTTCTCTGGCATAAAAGTCGGCTGGGTGGCCCATTGAGTTCGCCGGATAGGAGCCAGACAACTCTCTGCCCCACCTCCCTCGACGGTCCAGGCGGCTGCAGGCTAGCTCGCAGATGCGGAAGCTCCAAGCCGACACGTGGCTCGGCAACTCGCCGTTCCAAGCCAGCTCGTCGTGGAGTGGCGAGTTGCTCTAGGCCGGCACGAGGGGGAGCACAGCAGCATGCGCATCTTGGCTGCAATGGACAACACTATGTCATACCACTCCTCCCGTGCCTGTGACCGCGCCACCCGCCGTCAACGTCCTCAGAACCTTTCCCTCCCGGCGGAGAAAGAAGCCGGTTTCACGAAGACCGACGAGGCGGCGGCCATCACATCTGTGTTCGCCACCATTATCAAGGAGAAGTAAAACATGGGAGGCCTCCGCCGCTTGGGTCCCATGAAGTCAATCGCCGAGGCGACGCCAACGTATATAGTTAGTGTCTTGCTCGATTCGCAAGCCACCGTCATCCTTCACCCCGAAAAACAACTTGGTCTATGCTTACCGGAAGCGGAGGGCACGCTTCCCCTCCGGTTAAAACATATCCGAGCGGTGCCACTCCGATGAGCGGCACAGCTAAACATGGGGAAGCAGAGGCTCTTTGCGCTGAAGCGTATACCTCATGGGCTCATGGGAGTCCGATGAGTGGGCTACTGGACATGGGAAAGACAATGGAGATCCTCCGAGGCCGACCGTAAACTAGTCAAGGGTATCCATGTCCTTGGAATGGATATTTGTCGGTGCCGACCGTACACTAGTTTTACCTTAGTCCGGTATATTTTTAGTTAAATATGTCTGAAATGTAATGAATTTCATCCAGTTTGTTTAAATAGGTTTTGAAATATATGCCGGTAGTGTTGGATGGTCGGCTCTCGCATCGGTGTCCACGGATTGGTCGTCCCATCCGCAAATGGATGCGAGAGTAAATTTGCGGGTCAATGTTGGAGATGCCCTAACATGGGTTGGAATGCCTACCCATGTAAATTTTAAAAAAGAAAAAGAATCTGCAGAAACTAACTCTTTAGATGGTTTACTCAACTTTGCAAGACAAATTAAACGATAATCCCATGAGGTCCGAACTCATCCAAGTCGACTTCATATCCCAAAATGTTGGCGTCTCAAAATTGTATTTCATCATCTGGGTAATTTTCTAGGGACAATTCCATTTCTCCCCCTAACTTGAGCCACCACCTGGTATTTGCCCCTATTTTTCAGGTATGCTCAAAAATACCCCTCTTCTGTGAAGTCACCTTACAGAAATGCCCTTATGTGCCGTTACCGTCCGGTCAAAGGGGTTTGACCGTCTCGTGAACAGTAACATGGTGAACAGTAAATTCGAAAAAAATAGCAAAAAGTATCAAAAAATTCTGAAATTTTGTGGGATCGAAGATACTCAAGGGATCAAGGTGCGTGCAAATTTTCGTGTAGTTTGAACATTCTAGCAGCTCGTGTCAAAGGAAAAACTTTAAAATGTACGTTGTGAACAGTAAATTCAAAAAATAGCTAGAAAATTCAAAAAATATGAAATTTTTTGGCATCAAAGAGGCTGGGGTGCGCAAGGTGCGTGCAAATTTTTGTTGTGTTTCGACACTGTAGGAGCTCGTGGAGAAAAAAACAAAATTTTGCGCAGAAAAAAACTTTGAAAAAATGCTCTATTTTGTATTTTTTTCCTAGAGCACCTCGCATGTCATTTGATCACAAAAAATTGCAAGCACCTTGCGCACCCATGCCTCTTTGATGCAAAAAAAATTCATATTTTTTAAAATTTTCTTGCTATTGTTTTTGAATTTACTGATCAGAGCTTATAGATTTATATTTTTTTCCTTTGCCACGAGTTCCTAGAATGTCCAAATAGCGCGAAAATTTGCATGCACCTTGCGCCCTTGAGTATCTTCGATCCCACAAAATTTCAGAATTTTTTGATATTTTTTGCTATTTTTTTTGAATTTACTGTTCACCATGTTACTGTTCATTAGACGGTCAAACCCCTTTGACCGGATGGCAAGGGCATTTCGATAAGGTGAATTGACGGAAGAGGGGTATTTTTGAGCATACCTGGAAATTAGGGGCAAATGCCAGGTGGTGGCTCAAGTTAGGGGGAGAAATGGAATTGTCCCAATTTTTTATGCATGTGCATTGACTCACTATTTGACCTATCATGCAGAGGTTGAAGGACAATAATGATTTTTTAATAATAGTATCGACCCCATTGAAGCATACAGCTAAGAAGGTTTCTTCATCAATCATGGTGATGTACTATAGGGCCTCCGATGGCTTTATTTATCGAAAAATCCCTCTCCCATGAAAAGAAAAAAGAAAGAGAAAACATTCCTCGGAATGAAGATGCGTCCACCCATTGGGAGGATCGGAGCACTCCCCTCCCGGAAAATCTTCCCCTCAAACGCCCATCGGATGAAGAGGCGTCCACCATCGGGAGGATCAGAGCACTCCCCTCACAGAAAATTCGCCCCTCAAACGTTCGCGGACGTGCCCGTGCGTGTTCGCAGGCCCTCTTCATTTTGGCGCGCCCACATCCTTGTATCTGAAATCCCATACCTCCGTATTCAGTGGTTGTGGTTCGATGCATGGATCCAATTAAACCTTGGCTGGGATGGGGAACCCCTGTGACAGTGCTGACCGCGACATCTTTGCGACTGCTACCAAAGTGGAAATTGGTGATGGCTCGTGCTTCTGTCTGGGAGTCAGCCTGGCTTGAGGGGATGAGGTCCAAAGATACTGCTCCCCAAATCTTCTTGTTATCTAGAAGAAAGAACTGCTCGGTCCAAAAGACGATACACAACAACTTTTGGGTCTTCAAAATTAATATCAGCGCGGGATCTCCGTTAATCATCTAACCGAGTTCGTCAACCTATGGGAAAAACTTTCCCTCATCCACCTCAACCTGGATAAGGCATATACCATCTCATGGAAGCTAACAAATGATGGCCGCTAATCCATCGCATCAACATACGAGGTCCAGTTCGGGGACTTAATTGACACGGAACTTGTGCAGAAGGTCTGGAAGAATTGGGCCCCTCTAACTTTTTTTGCTTGGCTTGTAATCAACAACATGATTTGGACGGCGGACCGGCTGCAGTGACAAGGATGGCCAAATTGCAACCTTTGCCCCCCTCTGTAAACAAGTCCAAGAATGGGCGGCCGACCTTTCCTTCTAGCGTAGATACACATCTAGAGTTTGGGGTCTGATCAAGGTTTGGCTTGGCCTTCATGAAGCGAACCTCCTAGAGTGGGGTCACATGAACTCAGTTATAGATTGTTTCAGCCTCAACGCGACCTGGAAGACGCAGCTAGAAGTCCGCTCATCTCCCTCATGCTACTCGCTTCGTGGGAAATATGGAAGGAGTGAAACGCAAAGGGGCTTCGGCAATATAGCGGTGCCGGTTGAAGTTATTGTTGCCAGGATCAAAGTGGAGTATAATTTGTGGTGTCTCGCTGGAGTGAAGCATTTTCACCAGGATCAAAGAGGAGTGTAATTTGTGGTGTCTCGCTGGAGCAAAGCATTTGCGTAATTAAATGTCGCGAGACTGATGCTTTATAATTCAGCCTTTTCGCCGCAAACTCTAAAACCTTCTTACTTATTCAATGAAAATGGTAAATCTTTTGCCGAGTTTCAAAAACAAATCATGTCCCTCATATCCATGCAACACATGCAACATGCGCAATTTAACCTACGTAGACCAACGCCCGAGCAACAAACCTACTGAAATCGGGCATAATTCACAAATATGATCATCGGACAAAAATAAACATTTTTCATCGGTCGGACAATAATTAAACATAATTAAATACTAAATTATACAGGGAAGGGTGGAGGAAATCACCATTTCCTCTCCATCACCGTCCCCTTGCGGTCGGCAGTGCTGTTCTAGCCGTCAATGTAGGTGTCGGCCGCCGAGGGGTCGTGGTCGTAGGAGATGGATGTGGATGCGTCACTGATGTCTGATTCATCGTCCGACACGTCCATCCATACCATGACTAGCCTATGGAGCAAGCGCTCCCGCTCCTCGGCGTGCCTCCTCGCCTTCATTGTCCTCGGCGTCGTTGCCTCACGCCCTGACAGCTCGATGGCGAGCCAGACCACTTTGGCGTTCATCCGTTAGAGCCGCTGCACATCCGACTCTGCAATTGTTAGGGAGAGGCAGAGGAAGGACATGATGAGTCCGTCCTCGGGATCAACCGGCGCGAGCGCGCGATTTCCCAGCTCCATGCCAACGCCAGACCCGCCGCTAACCTATCCCTCACGCATTGCCATTTTGTGCCATGCGACCTGTTCCTCCAACTTGGGCATCCTCGACTGGTTCAGCGGCGGCGAGCGCATGAGCACCCAACGGTAGCCGTGGATGCCCTCCAGAGGTGGTTCAGATGGGGTGGGGCAGTGTACTTGTACTAGAGCGGAGTGAGCGGCACTCCCGCGTTGCTGCGCACGGACGGCAGGGTCTGGCAACGTCGTCTACACTGCGACGACGGACGAAGGGGTACGATGCATAGCCCCTCGAGCCGTCGTTGCTATTGCTGCCCTGATCTAGCCATGAGTTGCGCTATGCGATGCCGAGAGCGACCACATCGACGCCGCTCTCATCGCCGCCAAAGCCGGAGCTGCTGCGGTCATCTGCCAAGGATCAGATTGGGGAGAGGAGGGGACAAATTGGGAAGAATAGGGGATGGAGAGCGTGGAGTGGGCTGGGCTGACTGAGATCTAGGGTTCGTCGAGGGGGTATATGAGGGGTTGGTGGTGGGCCGGGCTGACATGGCAGATGCGCCTGAGCCACCTCATATCTGCCCTATATTTGGGTTGGATATGAAGGGAGCGGGACGGCCCGGGTGTTTGGTACCGGTTTGAGGCACCCGATGATGGCAATATGCCCTAGAGGAAATAATAAAATAGTTATTATTATATTTCCTAAATCATGATAAAGGTTTATTATTCATCCTAGAATTGTATTGATCGAGACTTAAATACATGTGTGAATACATAAACAAATATCGTGTCCCTAGTAAGCCTCTACTAGACTAGCTCATTGATCAAAAATGGTTAAGGTTTCCTAACCATAGACATGTGTTGTCATTTGATAATGGGATCACATCATTAGGAGAATGATGTGATGGACAAGACCCATCCGTTAGCTTATCATATTGATCGTTCAGTTTATTGCTATTGCTTTCTTCATGTCAAATACATATTCCTTCGACTATGAGATTAGGCAACTCCCCGATACCGGAGGAATACCTTGTGTGCTATAAAACATCACAATGTAACTGGGTGATCATAAAGATTCTCTACAGGCATCGCCGAAGGTGTTTGTTGAGTTGCATAGATCGAGATTAGGATTTGTCACTCTGAGTATCGGAGAGGTATCTCTGGGCCCTCTCGGTAATACACATCATAAGCTTGCAAGCAAATGACTAAGGAGTTGGTCACGAGGTGATGTATTACGGAATGAGTAAAGAGACTTGCCGGTAACGAGATTGAACTAGGTATGAAGATACGGATGATCGAATCTCGGGCAAGTAACATACCGATGGACAAAGGGAATTACGTATATTGTCATAACGGTTCGACCGATAAAGATCTTCGTAGAATATGTAGGAGCCAACATGGGCATCTAGGTTCTGCTATTGGTTATTGACCGGCGAGGTGTCTCGGTCATGTCTACATAGTTCTCAAACCCGTAGGGTCCACACGCTTAACTTCGTTGACGATATAGTGTTATACGAGTTATATGTTTTGGTGACAAAATGTTGTTCGGAGTCCGGGATGAGATCATGGACATGATGAGTGTCTCGAAATATACGAGAGGTAAAGATTGATATATAGGACGATGGTATTTAGACACCAGAAGTGTTTCGAGACATACCGGAAAGGAATCAGGTCACCGGAAGGGGTTCCGGGCACCCCCCGGCAAGATATGGGCCTTATGGGCCAAAGGAGGGGACATACCAGCCCACAAGGGGGCTTGTACGCCCCTCCCATGTTTGGCCAGCCCTAGGGAAGGAAAAGGGGGAGGGCTAGCCCCTCCTGCCTTTCCCTCTCATGGGAGAAAGGAAAGGGGGGGGGGGCACCCTCCCTTGCCTTCCTCCCACACTCCAAATAAGGAAGGGGGCGCATGGCAAGGCAGCAGCCCTAGGGCTGCCGCCAGGTCTCTTGGGGTGCCCTAGGGGTTTCCTCCTCCCCTCCTACCTATATATATGTGGGAAGGGGGTGCCACACACGGACACAACATTGTCTTAGTCGTGTGCGGCGCCCCTATCCACCATTTACTCCCTCGGTCATATTTTCGTAGTGCTTAGGTGAAGCACTGCGGAGATTGCATCACCATCACCGTCACCACGCCGTCGTCCTATCGGAACTCATCTACTACCTCGACGTCTTGCTGGATCAAGAAGGCGAGGGACGTCACCGAGCTGAACGTGTGTAGAACTCGGAGGTGCCGTGCGTTCGGTACTTGATCGGTTGAAGCGCGAAGAAGTTCGATTACATCAACCGTGTTGTGAAACCCTTCCTCTTACGGTGTACGAGGGTACGTAGACACACTTTCCCATTCGTTGCTATGCATCTCCATAGATAGATCATTGCGTGTGCATAGAATTTTTTTGTTTTCCATGCAACGTTTCCCAACACCCGAGTGGGTTGGGTTTTTTTTGACCGATCAGTGACCAGTCCGACTGCCCGAGCATTTGAGGATTGTTTGAGGCACCCGACTGTAGATGCTCTAAAGGCATCTCCAATGTGGACCCTCAAATAGCTCACATATGTCCGAACAAAGCTGTCCGGACGCAGCATGCCATCCAACGCGGTACCCTATCGATCGACGGACCAGTCCGATTGTCCAAAATCCCGTAAATTGGATTAAAACCAAGGGGGCTTTGCGAGCGTCCGGAGCAGTGCCACGCATGCGTCCGATACTCCAGACCAACCCAAAAGTCTATCCCGAGCGAAACTATTGCCGCACTTTCATGCCGGTCAACGATGCTCCAAAGCACTAGCACCGCTTTATGTTGTCCCACCCCAGACGTGACTTCTCATTGGACCCATCATTGAAGCAACACATCAGCCTAGAGCGTCGCCCGGTCTCCGCGCCTGTTCCAATGCCAAAGACGCGTGGCCGGACTGGATAGGACGACTGTGTAAAACTGTCTTTTGTCTGTCCTTAAACAAGTGAGGCGGCCGAGAAACCCACTCCAGCGTTCGCATTAACATAGGCCGCCGCTTAGCCTTCCAGGTAACCACTATTTAAGTGTTGCCTCCTCACCCGACACGACCTGCACCACACCACTCCCGCCATGACCGCGAGCTCTAGAGCAACGTGGGAAAACCTCCTGACGGAGTTGAAGTAAGAGTTGACCAGAATTGCGGTCAAGACTGATAGGGCCATCACGCGGGACGGATTGAGACCGGCTTACCGACGAGCTTGTCAGAGGTTAGCGACAAGGACTAGACGATGAAGAAGGCATCGAACGATGAGTCGGGCCCCTGCCCATGCAGGCGCACTTCAGCATCGTCATGGTGAAAGAGTAGTCGACGCCGCTTGTGTCAGTGTTCCGGCAGGTGCGGGATACAACCTTCGGCTCCTCGATGAGCACCGTCCAGCAGAGTAGCAAACTGTCTATAAGCAGGCGAATGACGACAACGTCGTAGCCATGGTCACGGAGGATCCGAACTTCCTGCATGAGCAGCGGACGTTGTACCAATCCATGCACGTCACTTGTGACATCCGCCGCGAGCAATGGCGAATGTGTGTCCTGCAGGCGAAGAGATACGCCCTGTTCACGGAGTTCAGCGCGGAGGTGAACAAAAGAAAGGCGCAGACTACAGCAGATGTCAGCTCCGCGCCACCCGCCCCAGCTGTTTGCGCCTCGCCGCAGTGACCACGTGGTCGTCTCGTCTACGTCCGGACGTCGGCACGACGGACTCCGGCAAGGCAGATTAGGAGATAAGACGTGGGCATGCCTGGTGTCTCATGTGGGGCGTCTTATTCTGCCCTTCTAGTGGGGCTCATGATCGGTGAGCTTACCGGATATGGGGAAGACAAGACGTGGAACATGGCCACCGCCATGACCGGCAAACATTTAGACTAGCTTAAAAAAGTGTTGGCCGCTTTTGTTTGGCGAAAATATGTAGGAAATGTAATGAATTTGGTTCAGTTTGCATGAAATTTATCCATTTGTTTAAATTCCTTCTGAAATGTGTCCGGGCATTTGATACACAGGGTTGGATGACCGGCTGCTGTACCACTATTCCGCTGACGCGTCTCCGCGGATGGTTTCCATTTTAGTGGTGCGCATTATAGATGCCCTAAAATTCACAAAAGAGCCGGTGTCGCTTCTCTTCCTCCAGCTCCTCGCGAAACGCGAAGCCGCACACGGGCAGGCAACCAGGCATCGGATCCACGTCACGTTATCCACGCACAGTACACATACAGTAAATGGAGCCCGAATCACGCGACCAGTGAGAGTAACATAGATGGTAACATCACACATCTCTACGCAAAATAGATGATGTGGTCAGTAATTAATGAGGAAATAGGGGCATGTGGTAACATAACTAGTTACTGTAACATCACACATACCAAGACAAGATGAGTCTACAATCAAATAAATTAAGTGTTTGCATGACACCACACATATGTTACTCCTTACTATAAAGATAGTAACATATACTAGTAACATATGCATGTTACTAGCCTAAGGCTGGTCATAGTGGGGAGTAACTTAGACTAGTGTCATATGCATGACACTAGTCTAAGTTACTACTTTCATAATGCAAAGTAACATAGAGGGTGCTTGGATCCAAGGGACTACTTTTAGTCTGACTAAAAATAGTCTTTTTTAGAGGCTAAAGTTCCAAGCACCGCTTACTAAAGAGAGGCTAGGACTAGTCTTAAGGCTAAAATTTTTTAGTCATAGGAAACCTACTAAAATATGTATTAGCCCTCTCTCCTCATTTAATTTCTCTCCTTCAACACATGCGAGTTCTGGATTGAAGGGTTTGAAGGATAATAAATGCTCAATAACTTGATTTTAGTCTCCTTAGTATTTGGATCCAAGCATGAGTGAGGCTAGCAAGTCATGGGACTAAAACATATCCAAGCATCCTCATAATAGTAATATCATAGATGGCTTCATTTATTAACCTGTAGACTCATCTTGTCTCGGGAAGCGCTATGTTACAGTAACATATTATGTTACCACGTCTCATTAACTACTTGTCACGTAAGCAAATTTTTTTGAAATGCGCTATGTTACTACCTAAGTTACTCCCACTATGACTAGCCTAAGTTACTACCCATCCATTGTGACTAGTGTAATAGATAGACAACTCTAAATCAAAGAACCAGCAAGAAAAAACAGAGATGCCGCAGAGCATAGTGGTGCATGCGGGCATGGCAATTGGCAAGATGCGCGACAATGCCAAGTACGTACGCTGCGGTCACAACATACAAGAGGCCAGGAGAACAGTGACCGGTGTTCTCCTGTAGTACTCAGCTAGCTACAGTGCGTATCTCGTCGTATCTCCCGGTGGCCAGTGGTCGCTACAGGGAGTGGCCGGGCTGCTGCGCTGTGGGTGTGTGGTCTATTCTTCTTTTTGAGGGAATAAACGTTGATCACTAAATTGGCCTATGACGTTAAGCGGACTGCGAGGAGAAAGAGACGAGTGGAAGATGTGGGCTGTGGGGAGAAGCGGCCCAACAGTGCGCCGGGTGGACTCCTGGACTTTCGCAGAGCCCATCTCCCCATAGTTTTGAGGATGGTTTGTGTGATTATCGAAAAAGGCTTCCGCCCCGCTTTACATACAAAGAACCAAACAATAAGCATCCGGTGTAGATATACGCCACGTCATCGTAACACACGCACACACTCAAGGTAGGATACACAGGCGCTGAGCGCAGCAACACCATCCCTAGCACTACCACACAGAGATGAAGCTACATATGACGAACCATGCGCTCCAAGGCGGCGCCTTCAAGAAGGAAACGACACCGGCGGACCGCCACCGCCCGATCCAAGGATCAGATTTTCCCCGGAGCCGCATGACGGGCAATGATAGCCGCGACGACGCCTTGAAGAAGGGAACGATCTTCGCCGCCGCCGGTCCGTCCGAAGATAGAACAGGTTTTCACCTCTGCCAACACTCACCGCCACCGAACGCCACACCCCGGCAACCACGCCGCCCACACGGCCATGGAGACCGGTCAACACCAAGGCACGGGCTCTGCCCACGGGCACTGTGCTACCACCACCAGGGCCGCCGCCCCAGCATCCAAGACCTCGACACCACGTCACCCGAGACCCGTCGCACCCCAACGAAAGAGATGAGCGGAAAGGTCCACCTTTCGCCCTCTTGTGCGACCCCCAGCGCCGAGACCCAATAGGTCGGCCAAAACTGGCATCCACCGACCCGTCCTGCAGCCCCGAGCGCGAGACGAGCTCGGTCCTACAGCATCGAGAGGAGGACGAGGTCAGTCCTGCTGCACCGTGCACGAGACGAGCTCAGTCCTGCTGCATCGGGCGCGGGACGAGCTCGGTCCTGCAGCACCGGGTGGACCGCAATTGGGAGAGGGCCAACCCATTGATGGGAGTAATGCCCGGGCAACGAGGAGATGGGGTGAAGGCCGAAACGGCCCGACCGCAGACGAGCCGACACCGGAGAAGCCGGCCGCTGCCGCGAACTGATTCGTCGAGCTACCGTGGAGCCGCCACAACACTGGCAGGCCATCACCGAGACCTCCCCACGCTGCCGCCCACGGCCTGAGCAGCGGCCACGCCCGGTCCCTGCCCAACCCGCGCTGCCTGCCGGAAAACTCGCATCAGATCAGGCCGGCACGCCCCCACCTCCACCAGTACCAGCCCGCCTCCGATCCCGACCGAGAGGAGAAGGAGGTCGAGCCATGGCCCAAAGAGAAGGGGTCCACCAGGACCCGCCCGCTGCAGCCCGAGGTCGGATCTGGACCACCGCCGCCACCAGGCGTGTCACCCTCGAAGCCCCGCCCGCCGCTACGCAACAACAGCAGGCGGCTCCGTAGCCTTGCTGGAGCAACAGCCGGCCAAGGCCGAGCGCCCTCCAGCCCACGCTGTCGCAGCCCGAGCTGGCCGACAAGGGGATCTGGACCGACCGACAACACCCGCAGCAGGAGTCGACCCCGCCATCTCCGCCTCGCCAGCCGCCCATCCATTCGCACAGCCGTCGCTGCTCCACCGACAGGCCGTGCCACTAGCACGGCCGCCCGGGTCACCGCCGCACCGCCTCGCGCGAGCGACGCGTCCCTGCCAAGCTGTCGCGCTCGCGCCGCGAGCAAGAGGGGAGGGGGGCCAGGGGACTCCGCCGCCGCCGCCGCTGACCGGGCTTCGCCCGGCGGCGCCCTCCGATGGCGGCGAGGAGGAGAGGAGGTGAGGAAGAGGGGTGGTCCGGCGGCGGCTAGGGTTCGCCCTGCCGCCCGCGGGAGCGGCTCAGGCGAGACGCAATTGGCTATCCCTCACCAGGTAGCAGTTTGTGTGATTTTGGGCGTGAGGATCGCTGATTGGTCCAGACTGATTTAGTGATTCGTGTTAGATAGCTAATAGTGTCTATATTGTAGAAGATGAGGTTTGGGCCGTGCAAACTCATCACGCGGCCGGAGAGTAAACTGCTGAAGAAGGGCTGCTGAGGAGGCCGTCAGGATGATGTCGTCGACATAGAGCAGCAAGTAAGCAGTCGTGTCACCATGGTGGTATACGAACAGCGAGGCATCCGAGCGAGTCACATGGAAGCCCAGTGTCTAAAGAAAACCGACGATACACTGGTACCAGGCGCGAGGGGCTTGCTTAGGCCGTAGAAAGACCGAGACAGCAAGCACACATGGCCAGGATGAGTGGCGTCGATGAAACCAGTTGGTTGCTCACAGTAAACCTGCTCCTCAAGGTGACCATGAGGAAAAGCGTTGGAGACATCCATCTGATGGACCGGCCATCCACGAGAGACCGCCAGCTAGAGAACGGTGCAGATCGTGCTCAGTTTGACAACTGGTGCAAATGTCTCGGTGAAGTCAATGCCAGCACGCTGCCGGAAACCACCGACCACCCAGCGAGCCTTATAACGCTCAAGAGTGCCATCCGAGCGGGTCTTATGCCGAAAAACCCACTTGCGCTAATGACATTGGCGCAAGGAGGCCGGGGAACCAGTGTCCAAGTACGGTTCCACTAGAGAGCATTGAACTCTTCCTGCATCGCAGCAAGCCAGTGAGGATCACGAAGGGCTACTCTGGTGGATGCGGGAATCGATGATGGCTCGGCGGTGGAGGCGGCGAGGAGGTACTCATCGCTGGAGTACCGCAGGCTCGGGCAGTGGAGGCCGGTCCGGGCCCTTGTGAGAGGGCGATACGGCAACTCTGGGACCACAGCGGGCGTAGGTGGTGAAGAAGAGCCGGCTGCGGGGGAGGAGGCCGCACCTGAGGCCGAGGAGGCGAGCCCGTCCGAGGGGGCAGCTGCACCCGGGAGGGGGGGGGCGCCTCGAGGGAGCGCCCGAGGTCGCACCCGAGGCCGAGGCAGCCAGCGCGTGGGCCGGCGAGGGGGCCGACGAAGTTGCCGGCGAGGGCACCGGCGAAGGGGCCGGTGAAGGAGCCGGTGGCGAGGCGGCCGAGGAGGCGGGCGACGTCGGGACATCCAACAGAGGCGACAAGGAGGGCGTGGAGGCCTCCGAGGGCGTCGAGGGGGCGCGAGGCGAAGCTCATCCCACGGCGCGTGGGGCGCCAAAGCCCAGGGCCGGTCCGAGGACCGAGCGGGGCCGTCCACCTGACGGGATCACCGGGGGGCCGCCGGTGGCCGGTGGCGACGAAACGATGGAGGGTACCTGCTGAAATGGAAGCACCTTCTCATCAAAGTAAACGTGTCATGAGGTGAATACACGGTGTGAGACGGGATCATAGGAGCGGTATCCTTTGGTGTTAGGTGGGTAGCGGAGGAAGATGCAAGCGACGGTGCGAGGTGCAAGCTTATGAGGTGTGGTAGCGGCAATCCTAGGATAGAAGAGACAACCGAAAATGCGAAGCTCGTCATAATAGGGTTGTGTACCGAAGAGAAGATGATGGGGTGCAAAGTTCCCACGAGTACAACAAGGGCAAAGGTTAATGAGGAGTGATGCGGTGGCGAGAGCGTCAGGCCAAAAGTGTGTCGGCACATTGGCATGAAAGAGAAGCGTACGAAAGCAGTCATTATGAATGTGAAGAACGCGTTCAGTGCGCCCATTTTGTTGCGAAGTGTACGGGCAAGTGAGACGAAAAGTCGTGCCATGTGTGATGAGGAGAGTGTGAATAGCTAGGTTGTCGAACTCCTTCCCGTTATTTGTTTGTAACGCGAGAATGAGTCGCACAAACTGCGTGAAAACATAGGAGTAAAATGTGGAGAGAGTGGAAATAACATCGGACTTGTGCCGCAACGGGAAGGTCCACACATAGTGCAAAAAATCATCAAGAATGACAAGATAGTATAGATAGCTTGTATTACTTGCAACTGAAGAGGTCCACACATCACTATGAATTAACTCAAACGGGTACAATGCAACATGATAAGAATTCCTAAATGGAAGACGAGCATGTTTGCCGAGGCGACAAGCATGACAAGAGTGACCATCGATTTTATTACACGTGAATGAAAAACTCCGAAGTATATGACAAAGGGTGGCAGGGTTGGGATGACCCAAGCGAGCATGCCAGAGGTCCACACAGGTGGCGAGGGCAACAGGAGCGACGGAGGTGGTGGTGGCGGTGGAGTGGACCAGGTAGAACTCGTCAGGGCTGTCACATCAGTGAAGCACCATCCGGGTACCGATTTCCTTAACAGAAAAACCACACTCGTCAAATTCAGCGGTAACAGAATTTTCACGTGTAAAAGAACGAACAGAAACAAGATTTTTAATAAGATCAGGAGAAACTAAGATGTTAGATAATGACAATGGAGTAGACATAGATGGAAAAGATGCATGTCCTATGTGAGTAATGGGAAGTGAGGAACCGTCGCCGACGATGATGCGAGTGGCAGTGTGGAAAAGATAGAAGGTGTGGAGGTTACCGGGACGGGCAGCCATATGCGCGGTAGTTCCGGTATCCATGTACCAGTCGCCGCCGCCGGTGTAGGTGGACGGAGTGGGAGCGGAGTGCAGGGTGGCCAGCAAGGCCGGGTCCCAAGGCATGGGGGAGCGCGGGACCCAACAACTGTGGCGGGGCCGTTAGGGGCCGCAGCGGCAGCCCTCCGAGCTGCGGCAGCTGTCCATAGGAGAGAGGCCCCTAGGGTGCCGCGTAGGGCTGCGGCGCGGCGTAAAACGCCTGATGCGAGGGAGTCCACGCGCCGAATGCCAGGGGTAGGAGCACGAGGAACCAGCATGGAATAGGCATGCACAACGCCGGTCCACTGATTTTGGTCGACGTACCACGGGGCCGGCTGAAGCTGTTGTTAAGGGCGGGCGGCACCTCCCTGGGTGTCGTGGGCTTGCTGCTGCTTGTGCCCACCACGGCGACCCCCATTAGCAGCCGGCGGGGGCGGCGGGAAGGGGGCCGGGGCCTGCGGGTAGGCAGACGGGGACGATCGGGCCGGCGTGGGGCGCGGATGAGGCGGCGCCAGGCCCCTACGGGTGCCGGCGGTGAGGGAGGTGTGTGTGGCCCGGGTCCACGCCATCTTCATCTGCCTCTCCTCCAGCTTGAGGTACGCCACCACCTTGGCGAAGGTCAGCTCGGGGATGAGAGTAAGGTTGGAGGCGGCGGTCCCAAAGTCCTCGTTTGGACCAGCGGTAAGGGTGCTGATGAGGAGCTCGTCGCCGACTGTCTCGCCGAGATCATGGAGCTCATCGACGAGCTTCTTGAGGCTTATGCAAAAGTCGTCAATGGACGAGTCAAGCCGCTGGCACCCATAAAACTCATCATGGAGGAGGACCTTGCGCTGGAGCTTGTTGTCGGTGAAGAGGCTGTTGAGCTTGGTCCAGATGACGTAGGCATCGCCGTCGTTGTCCACCACCATGTGGAAGAGGTCCTTGGAGATGGTAAGGTAGAACCAGCGGATGATGGTGGTGTCGAGGATCATCCACTCCTCGTCGTTCACCATGAGGCTGGAGTCCATGATGCCATCAACGTGACCATGGAGCAAGTACCCGCGAAACACCAAGGAGAAATACCGCTTTCAAGTGTAGTAGGAGGCGGTGGATTGGTCGAGGATCACTGGAACACGCTCGTGGATGTTGAGATCACGAATGAGGGTGACATCTGGACCGACAAAGGGGTTGGAGGCGGTGGAGATGGAGGAGCTCATGGCGGCTAGGGTTGTGGGAGAAAGAGGGGTGATGGCTGCGACGTGCGCCGGCGGCTACGGCTAGACGAAGCGGCGGCAGCGGCAGGTGGCGGATGGTGATAGTAGTGGCGGCTATGTGGCAGCGGCGGTGGCAGAAGGAGGAGGCGGAGGCTGCGGGTGGGCGGCGGCTGCGGGAAGGCAGCGGCGAGTGACGGAAGCGAGGGAGGGAGGCAGGCGGCGTCACAGGGCGGCAGTGACAGCTAGAATGTAGCAGCGGCGGCGATGGTAGGTGGCGGCGCAAGGGAGGCGCGGCAACGGCGACTAGGTCTAGGTTAGGATCGGCCTGCGATAGATGCCATGTAGAAGATGAGGTCTGGGCTGTGCAACACTCAATGCATTGATCGGGTACTAGGCACATATATATGGTGTACAAGACTGGGGCCACAACCTCAACTATACAAGAAAACTATAAGGTGGGCCTATGACACAATATACATGCACAATATGTTCAACATTTAGATATATTAAAA
Organism: Triticum timopheevii; assembly: GCA_963921465.1. Taxonomy (NCBI): domain Eukaryota; kingdom Viridiplantae; phylum Streptophyta; class Magnoliopsida; order Poales; family Poaceae; genus Triticum; species Triticum timopheevii. The sequence continues at coordinate 190,296,726 of OY997262.1, forward strand.
CTGAGCACCCTCCCAACTCTCTCAGGCCATCAGCATTTCTAATCGTTGGATCGCCACTTTTAGTCGTTTTTGGCCGTCCGATTACCTCTTAATCCCACATCAATGCTTCGTTCCGATCCGATCGAGCGATAGCCTGATCGGGCCGCTGCTCTGGTGGTTTTTTGGGGCGTCCGAGATTCAATTGGGCCTACTGGGCCTGTACCAGGCTCCCGTGCTGCAAAAAAGGTAAAACCTAAAACACTTGATGCCTCGCAAGTCGCTCACGACCCTAGCTCTCTCGTTCGCTCGTAGCCTTGCGTGGCGGCGTCTCTCCCTGGTCTTCCTTCCCGACCTTTCCTCTCTCTCACGACTTGACGGATGCAAACCTCGATCTGCAGTGTCCTTCTCTAGATCTCAACTTTTAGCGGCGGCAACCATCGCAAGGCTCGCTCAACCCCTCCCACTAGCAGATCCTAGGTGTCCTCTCCAACCACGACCTCAACCTAGGGCGGACCTATGTCCGCTGCCAGCACCGGCTCATCTAGCGGATCAGAAGGACCCCAAGAAGAGCGCCCCTTCCAGCACGCGGTGTGCCCTGGTTGCCCACCGTGGCATTGGCCTCAGCACTGGCATATGGTATTCATTTCCTTATGTTCAAACCATAAGTATGATTGTGGTGTGATACAACGTGTTCGTTTTCCCGGAAGAAAAGTTGCGCCGATTTTTCTTCTCTTTCTTTAGATGCCATTCTTTGTTTTGTTACTCTTTTGCATGTGACAAACATTATAAATTATATATGCGTGAGTTCTTCTCCATTGGCTGTCGGACAGTTAATTTGTTCATGTAGACTGCCATACCTCACATCTTTATGTTCAGCATTATGTTGGCTATCTGAACTAATAACCATTTTTTATCTACATTGTTCATTGCATGCTGTTTGCAAATTTCTTCATTCCTGTCTTTTTTATTGTAGAACACCTGCACCTAATGGAAATAAAATTCATGTTTGGTAGACTAGAACCAAAGATTTCTTTATCTGATGGTACCACACAATAGAAAGTTGCAGAATCTATCGCTTACTGTTATATTTGCACTCGATTGTAGTTGCAAGCCAGGACATTTACTGATTTATATCAGGTAGTTAGAAATAGTTTCATGCACAGTTAATTTTGATACGACACAGGAACTGTTAGATTATTTTTTATTGTTAGCATGTGTTAACGTTGATTGGACACATGAACGGTTAGATTAGTTTTTTTTAGTTTTTGCACGTGTTCATATAATTCTATTTAATGTATCAAAGAGATCGTATTAATCTATCATGAACCAATCGGACAATTTCTAATCTATTGACTACAGGAAGGCTTCTTGTGCAAAGAAGGCACTTGGGATGGTTGTTGCATATCGATCCAGAGAACAATGCCATACAAGATAAAACTGCCACTCCTACTGTTTTATTTACAAGAAGTCATCTTCATTGCTGCTCCCAACATCTTAGGCTTAGCAACACAATTGCCAATTGGCCAAACACAACTCTTGCTAATATGCCAAAATCCACACCTTTAATGATCACACTTTGCTTGTTTCCTTTCAGTAGATGAAAGGCAAAGTCAAGGAACCTTCCATGAGTACTTTTTGTCAGGTGAGCTTTGCAACTCTGTAATTGTCACTGTTGTTGCACACCGTTGACATTGATCAGGCTGCATCAATTCTGACTTTATGGTAAAGAAGCAGAAACAATCGGATGACAAGAGGTACAAGACGAGTGATGCTCAGAGAAAGAGGGTACTGGAGAAACCAAAGATGGATCAAGGATGGCAACCAGCAAAAAGGCACTTAGATATGGGTTATAAAGGTGCCATATTTTTATCTATTAATCCTCTTCCATCTCATTGTGTTAATTTATTCATGTACCCTTCTGCTCTTTTGATAAGGATGGCAACAGTGCTGGTTGGTGTGCTACTGGTTGAAGAATTGTTTGTTGCAGAGGTCTCATACTATTCATGTCGAGCTTTGCTGCTATTCTTGATCTTGTGTACTATTTATAGTGGTTGATATCATTATGCTACTATCTAAGATTTAGACATTCACTAATGATGCGATAGAAAAAATAAATAATATTGTTTACCTGAGTGCATCATGCATGTCTCCTTTTTTCTATTGAAATACCAATACAATTATCTTTTTGTAAAACCATTGATTATTCAATTTCATCACTGTCAATATATCAGTAACTTTACACAAATCGAGCTTTTATGTTCCCTGTATCAACTTATTTAGAGAAAAAAAATCCATCATTCCACTGTAAAAATGGACGGGCATGGCAATCTGCAATACTTTGAAGAAAAATTCCATCAAAATTTTATTTTCACTTTATAAATTTCTATCAATCTATTGTAGAAATGGACGGGTGCAGCAACGCGCGCCTTTAATGATCTAGTATACCATATGATTTAGACATGAACAGATGTTTTGGTGATCCGTGTTGGAGTGCCATGGTTTGAGGATGCATCGTGGTATTGAAGTGGGGCACATAGTTCCACAAAAATACCGGGAAAGTACCCTAGAAAAAAGTAGTTAAAATAGGGTATTGATGACAAATGACAAGGGGCTATTTTAGAGAAAGAACTGAAAGAACACCCCACACATATTTTTCATTTATAAAGAAAATCAATAGACAACAAAAATTGAAGGACAACATGACAAAAAACGATTTGTGAAAAGTAAGACTACATCAAAAATCATATCCATCGTCTTATTGTTTCGCTTGCACATTGTCCGTCGAGCATAAAAAATACATTGAACAGACAACGAGGGATAAAAACGCCGTCATTATATAAGGCTGTGAAGATATTCGTTTGTTAAAAATACAAAAACAGGTGAAAACCTTGCAATAATCCAAGTGAAATGGTCATGGCAAAGTGCTATATTTTAGAGCCATCTTGGCACCACCACGTAGAGGCTACATGTCTGATGTGCTCCTAGACATCTCAGAATGTCGTCGATGCCCTCAGTGTGGTCAATCTCAACTTGTAGCATCATCGTTGTTGACATATAATGTGCTGCCTAGTCTTTTCCATCAGATCAGTCTTTTTGTTGCATTGGCTAGAGCGTGCACTTCTACATGGTATCAGAGCCAAGAGGTCTTGAGTTCAAGATCCGGCTGGCGCAATTAAATTGCAGTCCACTTTCGGTCCATGTTGAGGCCTGAGGGAGCCACACGTGAGGGGGAGTGTTGACGTATTATGTGCTGCCTTAGTCTCTTCCATCAGATCGGTCTTTTGGTTGCATTGGCTAGAGCGTGCACTTCTACAATCGCCGTCGACCCCGTGCTAATGACATCGCTCAACATCGCCATGAGCGATTGGCCCATCCACCCCAACTTGTGTTTGTGCCATTGTGATATGGGCACGACCTTGGATGCGCCGATGTTTTGTCCCGATCTTTTACGATGCAACGAACTCCTCAAAGATCCACCAATAAAATAATACTCCCAATTACGTGTGGGCGCTCGACCGCTCCGTGACCACCGCGGAGACGGCCGGCAGGCATTGCCGCCGCCTTGATGGCAAGCTCACCATGATCTGCGAGGAGTGGTCGCTTAGCGACTGATCCGCCAACGCCGGCCGCGGCAATGCCACAGCCAGGGCCACGAAGGCCACATCAGCACTGGTCACGGCGGCACTCCGCACGGCGTAGCATGAGGCGGAGCGGCTCTTCCACGAGCGGCAGGCAACCGCTAGACAAGGCTGACGTGGCCCTCAGGTGTCGTACCACCGCTGGAGGGACGACGACGATGACAACGACGAAGATGGCACCGACGGAGATGGTGGTGCAGCAGGGCAGGGCGGCCACGCGTACGAGGTGGTCCTCCGGTATAGGGTTCTAGTTTTTTAGTTAAACAATCAAAACATTGACCTTTTTATGTAAATTATATCCAAACTTGAATGAAATCTGTCTGGTTTGATCGAATTTCGGCCGCTTGGTTTGAATTATTGACCAGATGTATGCGGCTACAGTTGGATGACTGCCTCCCGCATCCATGTCTGCGGACTAGCCCCTCCCCTGTCCACGGATGGATGCGGGAGAATTTTTGCAGGTTTCCATTGAAGATGCCCTAAGGATCTTGGACTCCAAAGAGAAAACCACTTGACTAGTACTACTCCCTCTGTACTGAAATACTTGTAGTTGGGGCTGTCCCCCAACTACAAGTATTTTGGTACAAAGGGAGTACTAGATAAAAGAAATACTTGACTCTTACGTTGCCATGTAGGAACTTGAATTGTAATTCTTTCCAACAAATAAATGACTACAAGGGGGTGTTTTAAAAGTGGGCTTGATTGCTTCTTCCTCTGGCTTAGCCGTCGATGAAAACTTCACAAGAACAGTGCCAATATAAAACATGTTTTCACCGACTGTCCGCGCTTGGACGCCTTCTACCTCGACTGTATTCGCCTTCTCTAGTATACATTTTTCTGATACTTGTTGCATTGAATTCCAATGGTCCAAATTCCTATACTTTTGTGTAGAACATGGAACTCCCTGAAATATTTTCGGACATGAAACAATTGTTTTGGAAGCAATGGTCACATCGCATTGTGCGCATCGCGTAACTCATCTGTGTCATAGATTTGGGCGCCGACTTCTTTTCTAAAGAAAACTCAGCCGACCGAGCACCTCCGCCATGCATGTAGTCGTCGGTGCACGTCGGAGAGTCAAAACACTAGAAAACAAGAGTCGAAACTAGACTAGTATGTTGGTACAATAAAAGTGATATAAAAGGTGCCAACACTATGTATAAATGATGTAAAATATGGCATGATCATAACACAGATTATAGATACATTGAAGGTGTATCAGCATCCCCAAGGTTAATCTCTGCTTGTCCTCGAGCTGGTAGATGACAAAACAAATAATCTTTGTTCGTGAATTCTACCCCAGCATGAACATGGTTATGTTATGTAGTTTCATTAGATTTTAACCATAAGAAAAGTGATGCAAAGCAATTGTTTGTAGTTGAAGACTATCACACGATACCACAGTGAATAGACAAAATTCCTTTCACCCATTCATGAATCAATCCATCAAGTCAACATTCCTTTTATCGAGTTTCATAAAGAAGGTCAATATATGTTGGGAACTTGGCTTGTTCTTGAACTCAGTGCCATTGTCACTCCTGATGTGCTTGATGTTGGCGCCATAAGCTCTAAAAATCGTCTGAAGATATCCTGGATTTTGTACATAATAATACGCACCTAGTGTTGGGGATCGTTGCAGAAATAATTTTTTTTTCTATGCATCACCAAGATCAATCTATGGAGTAACTAGCAACGAGAGAGAGGGGAGTGCATCTTCATACCCTTGAAGATTACGAGACAGAAGCGTTACAAGAACGCGGATGAAGGAGTCGTACTTGCAGCGATTCAGATCGCGGTGGATTCCGATCTAAGCGCCGAACAACGGCACCTTCGTGTTCAACACACGTGCAGTCCGGTGACGTCTCCCGCGCCTTGATCCAGCAAGAAGTTGGGAGAGGTTGAGGAAGAAGGCTCCAGCAGCAGCACGACGGCGTGGTGGTGATAGAGTGGCAGTTCTCCAGCAGGGCTTCGCCAAGCTCACGCGGAGGAGGAGAGGTGTTGGGGAGGGGAGGGGCTGCGCCTTGGATGTGGTGCTGCACCCCTCCCTCCACCCCTCTACTTATAGGGAGAAGGGGGAACCGCCCCCTCTAGATGAGATCTAGAGGGGGGGGGGGGGGGCGGCCAAGGGGGAGGGGGCTTGTCCCCCAAGCAAGGGGGGGCGCCCCCTTTAGGGTCCCCCCCAACCCTAGGCGCATGGGCCCTAGGGGGGGGTGGCGCCCAACCCACCTAGGAACTGGTTTCCTTCCACCTACAGCCCATAAGGCCCTCCGAGGCAGGTGGATCCTCCCGGTGGACCCCCGGAACCCCTCCGGTAGTCCCGGTACAATACCGGTATACCCCCGAATATTTCTGGTGACCATATGATGACTTCCCATATATAAATATTCACATGCGAACCATTACGGAACTCCTCGTGACGTCTGGGATCTCATCCGAGACTCCGAACAACATTCGGTAATCACATACAAATCTTCCTTATAACCCTAGCGTCATCAAACCTTAAGTGTGTAGACCCTACGGGTTCGGGAATCATGCAGACATGACTGAGACAACTCTCTGGCCAATAACCAACAGCGGGATCTGGATACCCATGTTGGCTCCCACATGTTCCACGATGATCTCATCAGATGAACCACGATGTCGAGGATTCAAGTAATCCCGTATGCAATTCCCTTTGTCAATCGGTACGTTACTTGCCCGAGATTTGATCGTCAGTATCCCAATACCTCGTTCAGTCTCGTTATGGGCAAGTCACTTTACTCGTTCCGTAATGTATGATCCCGTGACCAACTACTTAGTCACATTGAGCTCATTATGATGATGCATTACCGAGTGGTCCCAGAGATACCTCTCCGTCATACGGAGTGACAAATCCCAGTCTCGATTCGTGCCAACCCAACAGACACTTTCGGAGATACCTGTAGTGCACCTTTATAGCCACCCAATTACGTTGTGACATTTGGTACATCCAAAGCATTCCTATGGTATTCGGGAGTTGCACGATCTCATGGTCAAAGGAAATGATACTTGACATTAGAAAATCTTTAGCAAACGAATTACACGATCTTGTGCTATGCTTAGGATTGGGTCTTGTCCATCACATCATTCTCCTAATGATGTGATTGATGGGGAACGTAGTAATTTCAAAAAAATTCCTACGCACACGCAAGATCATGGTGATGCATAGCAACGAGAGAGGGAGTGTATCTTCATACCCTTGAAGATCGCTAAGCGGAAGCGTTTATCAACGCGGTTGATGTAGTCGTATGTCTTCACGATCCGACCGATCCAAGTACCGAACGCACGACACCTCCGAGTTCTGCACACGTTCAGCTCGATGACGTCCTCACCTTCTCAATCCAGCAAGACGGGCGAAGTAGTAGATGAGTTCCGGCAGCACGACAGCGTGGTGAAGGTGTCGGTGAAGAGCAATCTCCGCAGGGCTTCGCCTAAGCACTACGGAAACTATGACGGAGGATAAACTAGAGGGGACGGGGTTGCCGGCACACTGCTTGGTGTTTCTTGATCTGTCTTTGGTGCTAGCCCTGCCCCTCTATTTATATGTTGAGCCTTGGGGTCGAAACTTGGAGTAAAAGCCTCCACAAAGTCGGTTTCACCCTAAAGGCAAGAGTCCTTCTCGGACTCCAGGGCCAGACGCCAGGGTTCCCGGTGTCTGGACCCAGACGCCAGGGACCCTGGCGTCTGGCCCCTGGACTCCACAAAACTTCCTTTCGCGCTTTCCAAAAACCTTGTGGGCTTTCCCCTTTGGCCCAAATAACGTGTTCTCGTACCCAAACATTTCGGGAAACATCCGGAACCCCTTCCGGTGAATTCCGGAACCCTTCCGGAGATCAAACACTATTATCCCATATATCAAACTTTATCTCTGGACCATTCTGGAGTTCCTCGTCATGTCCATGATCTCATCCGGGACTCCGAACAACATTCGGTTACCAACATACATAACTCATATAATACTATATCGTCAACGAAACGTTAAGCGTGCGGACCCTACGGGTTCGAGAACTATGTAGACATGACTGAGACATGTTTCCGGTCAATAACCAATAGCGGGACCTGGATGCCCATATTGGCTCCCACATATTCTACGAAGATCTTTATCGGTCAAACCGCATAACAACATACGTTGTTCCCTTTGTCATCGGTATGTTACTTGCCCGAGATTCGATCGTCGGTATCTCAATACCTAGTTCAATCTCATTACCGGCAAGTCTCTTTACTCGTTACGTAATGCATCATTCCGGAACTAACTCTTTAGCTACATTGCTTGCAAGGCTTATAGTGATGTGCATTACCGAGAGGGCCCAGAGATACCTCTCCGACAATCGGAGTGACAAAACCTGATCTCGAAATACGCCAACTCAACATGTACCTTTGGAGACACCTATAGAGCTCCTTTATAATCACCCAGTTACGTTGTGACGTTTGGTAGCACACAAAGTGTTCCTCCGGTAAATGGGAGTTGCATAATCTCATAGTTGTAGGAACATGTATAAGTCATGAAGAAAGCAATAGCAACAAACTAAACGATCAAGTGCTAGGCTAACGGAATAGGCCAAGTCAATCACATCATTCTCCTAATGATGTGATCCCGTTAATCAAATGACAACTCATGTCTATGGTTAGGAAACATAACCATCTTTGATTAATGAGCTAGTCAAGTAGAGGCATACTAGTGACATTAAGTTTGTCTATGTATTCACACATGTATCATGTTTCTGGTTAATACAATTCTACCATGAATAATAAACATTTATCATGAAATAAGGAAATAAATAATAACTTTATTATTGCCTCTAGGGCATATTTCCTTCAGTCTCCCACTTGCACTAGAGTCAATAATCTAGTTCACTTCGCCATGTGATTTAACACCAATATTCATATCTGTATATGATTAACACCCATAGTGTTTACTAGAGTCAATAATCTAGTTCACGTCGCTATGTGATTAACACCCAAAGAGTACTAAGGTGTGATCATGTTTTGCTCGTGAGAGAAGCTTAGTCAATGGGTCTGTCATATTCAGAGCCGTATGTATTTTGCAACTATTCTATGTCTACAATGCTCTGCACGGAGCTACTCTAGCCAATTGCTCCCACTTTCAATATGTATCCAGATTGAGACTTAGAATCATCTGGATCGGTGTAAAAGCTTGCACCGATGTAACTCTTTACGACGGGCTATCACCTCCATAATCGAGAAATATTTCCTAAGTCCCCACTAAGGATATTCTTGACCAATGTCCAGTGATCTACTCCTAGATCACTATTGTACTCCCTTGCCAAATTCGGAGCAAGGTATACAATAGGTCTGGTACATAGCATAGCATACTTTATAGAACCTGTGACTGAGGCATAGGGAATGACTTTCATTGTCTTTTCTATTTTCTGCTGTGGTCGGGATTTGAGTTTTACTCAATTTCATACCTTTGCAACACATGCAAGAACTCTTTCTTTTACTGTTTCATTTTGAACTACTTCAAAATCTTGTCAAGGTATGTACTTATTGAAAAACTTATCAAGCATCTTGATCTATCTCAATAGATCTTGATGCTCAATATATAAGTAGCTTTACTGATGTCTTTATTTTAAAGAACTCCTTTCAAATACTCCTTTATGCTTTCCAAAAAAATTCTACATCTTTTCTGATCAACAATTTGTTAGTCACATATATTTATCAGAAAGGCGGTAGTGCTCCCACTCACTTTATTGTAAATACAGGCTTCACCGCATGTCTGTATAAAACTATATGCTTTGATCAACTTATCAAGGCATATATTCCAACTCTGAGATGCTTGCACCAGTCCATATATGGATCGCTGGAGCTTGCACATTTTGTTAGCATTTTTAGGATTGACAAAACCTTCTGGTTGCATCATATACAACTCTTATTTAAGAAAACCATTAAGGAATGCAGTTTTGACATCCATTTGCCTGATTTCATAAAATGTGGCAATTGCTAACATGATTCGGACAAACTTTAAGGATCGCTATAGTTGAGAAAATCTCATTGTAGTCAACACCTTGAACTTGTCGAAAACCTTTTGCGACAAGTCGAGCTTTGTAGATAGTAACACTACTATCAGCGTTTGTCTTCCTCTTGAAGATCCATTTATTTTCTATGGCTTGCCGATCATAGGGCAAGTCAACCAAAGTCCACACTTTGTTCTTATACATGGATCTCATCTCAGATTTTATGGCCTCAAGCCATTTCGCGGAATCTGGGCTCACCATCGCTTCTTCATAGTTCGTAGGTTCGTCATGGTCTAGTAACACAACTTCCAGAACAGGATTACCGTACCACTCTGGTGCGGATCTTACTCTGGTTGACCTACGAGGTCCAGTAACAACTTGATCTGAAGTTTCATGATCATCATCATTAACTTCCTCACTAATTGGTGTAGTAGTCACAGGAACATATTTCTGTGATGAACTACTTTCCAATAAGGGAGCAGGTACAGTTACCTCATCAAGTTCTACTTTCTCTCACTCACTTCTTTCAAGAGAAACTCCTTCTCTAGAAAGGATCCATTCTAAGCAACGAATATCTTTGCCTTCGGATCTGTGATAGAAGGTGTACCCAACTGTCTCCTTTGGGTATTATATGAAGACACACTTCTCCGATTTGGGTTCGAGCTTATCAGGCTGAAAACCTTTTTCACATAAGCATCGCAACTCCAAACTTTAAGAAACGACAGCTTAGGTTTACTGCTAAACCATAGTTCATACGGTGTCGTCTCATCGGATTTAGATGGTGCCCTATTTAAAGTGAATGCAGATATCTCTAATTCATAACCCCAAAACGATAGTGGTAAATCGGTAAGATACATCATAGATCGCACCATATCCAATAAAGTGCGGTTAGGACGTTCGGACACACCATTACGCTGTGGTGTTCCATGTGGCGTGAGCTGTGAAACTATTCCACATTGTTTAAAATGAAGGCCAAACTCGTATCTCAAATATTCATTCTACGACCAGATCATAGAAACTTTATTTTCTTGTTATGATGATTTTTCCACTTCACTCTGAAATTCTTTGAACCTTTTAACTATTTCAGACTTATGTTTCATCAAGTAGATATACCCATATCTGCTCAAATCATCTTGTGAAGTTCAGAAAATAACGATACTTGCCACGAGCATCAACACCCATTGGATCGCATACATCGGAATGTATTATTTCCAATAAGTTAGTAGCTCGTTCCATTGTTCCGGAGAATGGAGTTTTAGTCATCTTGCCCAAAAGGCACAGTTCGCAAGCATCAAATGATTCATAACCAAGTGATTCCAAAAATCCATCTTAATGGAGTTTCTTCATGCGCTTTACACCGATATGACCCAAACGGCAGTGCCACAAATAAGTTGCACTATCATTATTAACTTTGCATCTTTTGGCATCAATATTATGAATATGTGTATCACTACGATCGAGATCCAACAAACTATTTTCATTGGGTGTATGACCATTGAAGGTTTTATTCATGTAAACCAAACAACAATTATTCTCTGACTTTAAATGAATAACCGTATTGCAATAAACATGATCAAATCATATTCATGCTCAACGCAAACGCCAAATAACATTTATTTAGTTTTAACACTAATCCCAAAAGTATAGGGAGTGTGCGATGATGATCATATCAATCTTGGAACTACTTCCAACACTCATCGTCACTTCCCCTTCAACTAGTCTTTGTTTATTCTGTAACTCCTGTTTCGAGTTACTAATCTTAGCAATCGAACAAGTATCAAATACCCAGGGGTTACTATAAACACTAGTAAGGTACACATCAATAACCTGTATATCAAATATACCCTTGTTCACTTTGCCATCCTTCTTATTTACCAAATATTCAGGGCATTTCCGCTTCCAGTGACCATTTCCTTTGCAGTAGAAGCACTCAGTTTCAGGCTTTGGTCCAGCTTTGGGCTTCTTCGCGGGAGTGACAACTTGCTTGTCATTCTACTTGAAGTTTGCTTTCTTTCCCTTTGCCATTCTCTTGAAACTAGTGGTCTTGTCAATCATCAACACTTGATGCTCTTTCTTGATTTCTACCTTCGTCGATTTCATCATCACAAAGAGCTCGGGAATCGTTTTCGTCATCCCTTGCATACTATAATTCATCACGAAGTTCTAGTAACTTGGTGATGGTGACTAGAGAACTCTGTCAATCACTATCTTATCTGGAAGATTAACTCCCACTTGATTCAAGCGATTGTAGTACCCAGACAATCTGAGCACATGCTCACTAGTTGAGCGATTCTCCTCCATCTTTTAGCTATAGAACTTGTTGGAGACTTCTTATCTCTCAACTCGCGTATTTACTTGAAATATTAATTTCAATTTCTGGAACATCTCATATGGTCCATGACGTTCAAAACGTCTTTGAAGTCCCGATTCTAAGCCGTTAAGCATGGCGCACTAAACTATCAAGTAGTCATCATATTGAGCTAGCCAAACGTTCATAACGTCTGCATATGCTCCTGCAATAGGTCTGTCACCTACCGGTGCATTAAGGACATTATTCTTCTATGCAGCAATGAGGATAAACCTCAGATCACGGATCCAATCCGCATCATTGCTACTAACATCTTTCAACACAATTTTCTCTAGGAACATATCAAAATAAACATATGAAAGCAACATCGCGAGCTATTGATCTACAACATAATTAGCAAAATACTACCAGGACTAAGTTCATGATAAATTTAAGTTCAATTAATCATATTACTTAAGAACTCCCACTTAGACAGACATCTCTCTAGTCATCTAAGTGATCACGTGATCCAAATCAACTAAACCATGTCCGATCATCACGTGAGATGGAGTAGTTTTCAATGGTGAACATCACTATGTTGATCATATCTACTATATGATTCACGCTTGACTTTTCAGTCTCCGTGTTCTGAGGCCATATCTGTATATGCTAGGCTCGTCAAGTTTAACCTGAGTATTCCGCGTGTGCAACTATTTTGCACCCGTTGTATTTGAACGTAGAGCCTATCACACCCGACCATCACGTGGTGTCTCAGCACGAAGAACTTTCGCAATGGTGCATACTCAGGGAGAACACTTCTTGATAATTTAGTGAGAGAAATGCTACCGTCAATCAAAGCAAGATAAGATGCATAAAGGATAAACATCACATGCAATCAATATAAGTGATATGATATGGCCATCATCATCTTGTGCTTGTGATCTCCATCTCCGAAGCACCGTCGTGATCACCATCGTCACCGGCGCGACACCTTGATCTCCATCGTAGCATCTTTGTCGTTACGCCATCTATTGCTTCTACGACTATCGCTACCGCTTAGTGATAAAGTAAAGCAATTACAGGGCGTTTGCATTTCATACAATAAAGCGACAGCCATATGGCTCCTGCCAGTTGCCGATAACTCGGTTACAAAACATGATAATCTCATACAATAAAATATAGCATCACGTCTTGACCATATCACATCACAATATGCCCTGCAAAAACAAGTTAGACGTCCTCTACTTTGTTGTTGCAAATTTTACGTGGCTGCTACGGGCTTAGCAAGAACCGTTCTTACCTACGCATCAAACCACAACGATAGTTTGTCAAGTTGATGCTGTTTTAACCTTCGCAAGGACCGGGCGTAGCCACACTCGGTTCAACTAAACTGAGAGAGACAGACACCCGCCGGTCACCTTTAAGCAACGAGTGCTCATAGCGGTGAAACCAGTCTCGCGTAAGCGTACACGTAATGTCGGTCCGGGCCGCTTCATCTCACAATGCCGCTGAACCAAAGTATGACATGCTGGTAAGCAGTATGACTTATATCGCCCACAACTCACTTGTGTTCTACTCGTGCATATGACATCTACGCATAAAACCAGGCTCTGATACCACTGTTGGGGAACGTAGTAATTTCAAAAAAATTCCTACGCACACGCAAGATCATGGTGATGCATAGCAACGAGAGAGGGAGTGTATCTTCATACCCTTGAAGATCGCTAAGTGGAAGCGTTTATCAACGCGGTTTATGTAGTCGTACGTCTTCACGATCCGACCGATCCAAGTACCAAACGCATGGCACCTCCGAGTTCTGCACACGTCAGCTCGATGACGTCCTCGCCTTCTCGATCCAGCAAGACGGGCGAAGTAGTAGATGAGTTCCGGCAGCACGACGGCATGGTGATGGTGTCGGTGAAGAACAATCTCTGCAGGGCTTCACCTAAGCAGTACGGAAACTATGACGGAGGATAAACTAGAGGGGACGGGGTTGCCGGCACATGACTTGGTGTGTCTTGATCTATCTTTGGTGCTAGCCCTGCCCCTCTATTTATATGTTGAGCCTTGGAGTAAAAGCCTCCACAAAGTCGGTTTCACCCGAAAGGCAAGAGTCCTTCTCGGACTCCAGGTCCAGACACCAGGGTTCCCGGCGTCTGGACCCACACGCCAGGGACCCTCGCGTCTGGCCCCTGGACTCCGCAAAACTTCCTTTTGCGCTTTCCAAAAACCTTGTGGGCTTTCCCCTTTGGCCCAAATAACGTGTTCTCGTACCCAAACATTTCGGGAAACATTCGGAACCCCTTCCGGTGAATTCTGGAACCCTTCCGGAGATCAAACACTATTATCCCATATATCAAACTTTATCTCTGGACCATTCCGGAGTTCCTCGTCATGTCCATGATCTCATCCAGGACTCCGAACAACATTCGGTTACCAACATACATAACTCATATAATACTATATCGTCAACGAAACGTTAAGCGTGCGGACCCTACGGGTTCGAGAACTATGTAGACATGACCGAGACATGTTTCTGGTCAATAACCAATAGCGGGACCTGGATGCCCATATTGGCTCCCACATATTCTACGAAGATCTTTATCGGTCAAACCGCATAACAACATACGTTGTTCCCTTTGTCATCGGTATGTTACTTGCCCGAGATTCGATCGTCGGTATATCAATACCTAGTTCAATCTCGTTATCGGCAAGTCTCTTTTCTCGTTACATAATGCATCATTCCGTAACTAACTCTTTAGCTACATTGCTTGCAAGACTTATAGTGATGTGCATTGAGAGGGCCCAGAGATACCTCTCCGACAATCGGAGTGACAAAACCTAATCTCGAAATACGCCAACTCAACATGTACCTTTGGAGACACCTGTAGAGCTCCTTTATAATCACCCATTTACGTTGTGACGTTTGGTAGCACAAAAAGTGTTCCTCCAGTAAACGGGAGTTGCATAATCTCATAGTTGTAGGAACATGTATAAGTCATGAAGAAAGCAATAGCAACAAACTAAAAGTCAAGTGCTAGGCTAACAGAATGGGTCAAGTCAATCACATCATTCTCCTAATGATGTGATCCCGTTAATCAAATGACAACTCATGTCTATGGTTAGGAAACATAACCATCTTTGATTAATGAGCTAGTCAAGTAGAGGCATACTAGTGACATTAAGTTTGTCTATGTATTCACACATGTATCATGTTTCCGGTTAATATAATTGTAGCATGAATAATAAACATTTATCATGAAATAAGGAAATAAATAATAACTTTATTATTGCCTCTAGGGCATATTTCCTTCAGTGATCCCGTTATAAATGACATCCAATGTCCATAGTCAGGAAACCATGACCATCTGTTGATCAACGAGCTAGTCAACTAGAGGCTCACTAGGGACTTGTTGTGGTCTATGTATTCACACATGTATTACGGTTTCTGGTCAATACAATTATAGCATGAACAACAGACAATTATCATGAACAAGGAAATATAATAATAACCATTTTATTATTGCCTCTAGGGCATATTTCCAACAGTCTCCCACTTGCACTAGAGTCAATAATCTAGTTACATTGTGATGAATCAAACACCCATAGAGGTCTGGTGTTGATCATGTTTCGCTCGTGGAAGAGGTTTAGTCAACGGATCTGCGACATTCAGATCTGTATGCACTTTACAAATATCTATGTCTCCATCTTGAACATTTTCACGAATGGAGTTGAAGCGACGCTTGATGTGTCTGGTCTTCTTGTGAAACCTGGGCTCCTTAGCAAGGGCAATAGCTCCAGTGTTGTCACAGAAGAGAGTCATCGGGCCCGATGCATTGGGAATAACTCCTAGGTCGGTAATGAACTCCTTCATCCAGATTGCTTCACGTGCTGCCTCTGAGGCTGCCATGTACTCCGCTTCACATGTAGATCCCGCCACGACGCTTTGCTTGCAACTGCACCAGCTTACTGCCCCACCATTCAAAATATACACGTATCCGGTTTGTGACTTGGAGTCATCTAGATCTGTGTCGAAGCTAGCATCGATGTAACGCTTTACGATGAGCTCTTCATCACCTCCATAAACGAGAAACATATCCTTAGTCCTTTTCAGGTACTTTAGGATATTCTTGACCGCTGTCCAGTGTTCCATGCCGGGATTACTTTGGTACCTTCTTACCAAACTTACGACAAGGTTTACATCAGGTCTGGTACACAACATGTCGTACATAATAGACCCTATGGCTGAGGCATAGGGGATGACACTCATCTTTTCTCTATCTTCTGCCGTGGTCGGGCTTTGAGCCGAGCTCAATTTCACACCTTGCAATACAAGCAAGAACCCCTTCTTGGATTGATCCATATTGTACTTCTTCAATATCTTATCAAGGTATGTGCTTTGTGAAAGACCTATGAGGCATCTCGATCTATCTCTATAGATCTTGATGCCTAATATGTAAGCAGCTTCTCCATGGTCCTTCATTAAAAAACATTTATTCAAGTAGGCCTTTATGCTTTCCAAAAGTTCTATATCATTTCCCATCAATAGTATGTCATCCACATATAATATGAGAAATGCTACAGAGCTCCCGCTCACTTTCTTGTAAACGCAGGCTTCTCCATAAGTCTGCATAAACCCAAACGCTTTGATCATTTCATCAAAGCGAATGTTCCAACTCCGAGATGCTTGCACCAGCCCATAGATGGAGTGCTGGAGCTTGCATACCTTGTTAGCATTCTTAGGATCGACAAAACCTTCCGGCTGCATCATATACAATTCTTCCTTAAGGTAGCCATTAAGGAATGCCGTTTTGACGTCCATTTGCCATATTTCATAATCATAGAATGCGGCAATTGCTAACATGATTCGGATGGACTTCAGCTTCGCTGCGGGTGATAAGGTCTCATCGTAGTCAACCCCTTGAACTTGTCGATAACCCTTTACGACAAGCCGAGCCTTATAGATGGTAACATTACCATCCATGTCTGTCTTCTTCTTAAAGATCCATTTATTTTCTATTGCTCGCCGATCATCGGGCAAGTCTGTCAAAGTCCATACTTTGTTTTCATACATGGATCCTATCTCGGATTGCATGCCTTCAAGCCATTTGTTGGAATCTGGGCCCGCCATCGCTTCTTCATAGTTTGAAGGTTCACCATTGTCTAACAACATGATTTCCAGGACAGGGTTGCCATACCATTCTGGTGTGGAACGTGTCCTTGTGGACCTACGAAGTTCAGTAGCAACTTGATCCGAAGTACCTTGATCATCATCATTAACTTCCTCTCTAGTCGGTGCAGGCACCACAGAAACATCTTCCTGAGCTGCGCTACTTTCCACTTCAAGAGGCAGTACTTCATCAAGTTCTACTTTCCTCTCACTTACTTCTTTTGAGAGAAACTCTTTCTCCAGAAAGGACCCATTCTTGGCAACAAAGATCTTGCCTTCGGATCTGAGGTAGAAGGTATACCCCATGGTTTCCTTAGGGTATCCTATGAAGACGCATTTTTCTGACTTGGGTTCGAGCTTTTCAGGTTGAAGTTTCTTGACGTAAGCATCACATCCCCGAACTTTTAGAAACGACAGCTTAGGTTTCTTCCCAAACCATAATTCATACGGTGTCGTCTCAACGGATTTATACGGTGCCCTATTTAAAGTGAATGTAGCTGTCTCTAGAGCATATCCCCAAAATGATAGCGGTAAAACAGTAAGAGACATCATAGATCGCACCATATCCAATAGAGTGCGATTACGACGTTCAGACACACTGTTACGCTGAGGTGTTCCAGGCGGCGTGAGTTGTGAAACAATTCCACATTTCCTTAAATGCATACCAAATTCGTGACTCAAATATTCTCCCCCACGATCTGATCGTAAGAACTTTATTTTTCTGTCACGTTGATTCTCTACCTCATTCTGAAATTCCTTGAACTTTTCAAAGGTCTCAGACTTGTGTTTCATCAAGTAGACATACCCATTGTCGTGGAATTGTCACGGCAGATGTCCTAGTGAAAGGACTTAGTCGTGGAGCCATCGCAACTAGGACGCTTGAAGGGGTTAATCGAGACAAAGGACACGAGGTTTATACTAGTTCGGCCCCTTACGATGAGGGTAAAAGCCTACGGTCCAGTTTTGAGTGGGATTGCTTATGTGTCGATAACCAGGGAGCAAATCGCTTGACCTAGCTCTCGAGTTGATTTTACTTGCCCTGAACCGCTGCCGGGTCGTCCCTTTATATACAGAGACCGACGCCCAGCAGCTCTACAGAGTCCCGACCGGCTTATAAACAGTGTCCGGCTCAGTCTCTTAATATTTCTTGTCTTACAACACAAGTCACGTATACATGGCGGTTTATCACTACGGGCCTTAAGTCGCCTCTGGGCTTTGGGCCCTTACTGAACCGCCATCTTCAACCTTGGTCTTGGGCTTCAAAATACTCATAGGTATAACCCACCCTCTCCTGGGTGGGTCATACCTAATAGTTATATCCCCAACATTAGGCCCTAGATTGATTTGAACTGGTTCATGTCAATCTTTGATACTTAAGAAAAATCTTCTGCTCCTTGCTTATGAAGCCTTTTGTAACCCGCCATGACGTCATCCCTTGAATTTGTGCTAACCCGCCATGACGTCACCTGCCATAAATACGCTATTCTTCCAATGTATCTCAATGGATCTTTGTCTTAATGACCGTCCGAAAATCAAGGCGTCCTTATAGTTGGATAACTATGATTTTTCGGCCTCCTCGTTTTTCGCACCCACTTAACAGTCTTTCCCTTATAAATAGACACGACTAGGTCTCTTCTCATTCTCCCCGTTCCACATCTTCTTCCTCTCGCCCCATCTGTTACTGGAGCTTCGCCGTCGTCGCCACAAACACCTCGTCTCCGTCGAGCTTGGCCGCTGCATCGACCCGACGTTGACCAGAGAACGGTAGCACTCCTCCTCCGCAGTAAGTACTTCCCCTTTCCATGCCATAGATCTACACTAGGGCTATCGTGTTCCTCTATACCGGGCATAGTTCATCCAAGTTATTGTGTTCTTCTTGCCATGGCTTCGTTCGATCCAAAAAACCCCGTAGATCTTATGCGGTTCGTGTTCTGCATCCATTTTGGTTATTAGTAGATCTCCTTTCCATGTAGGAAACCCCATTATAGCACATGGACTCCTCTGCGCCCTGTTTTTAGGTCTAGTAATTTTTCTTTTCTGAACCTTTGTTTGATCCAAAATAACAGCTGCAAATTGTGAAACCTATTTGTACAACACTTAGGAAAAATCCATGCTTTGTTAGATTTATCTAGTCATGGCAACTCTGATCACCGGCTTTAAGGAAGTAATGCTCAATTAATAATCTGAACCACCCCTGTCGGTTTAAATAGTGCTGACGGCTTATAGAGCCTATGGCGGCTTAACTAACCAGGACATAATTATCCTTATACCATTAGGCCCCTTCATAAGCCGCCATTTTGAATATGCACAGTAATACTTTTGTCCTGCCTGGCTTAAATTTGAACTGGCACTTTTACTTTGTCTTAGGCTTTCAATCAGAATGACACCCAAGGCACCTACCTCTTGCAACTGGGTTAAATCCATTGTCACTGACAGCACTTTGGATGACTTTGTGAAGATCGTCTATCTGCCAAAAAAGAAGTCATGCCTTATCGTGCTCCTAACCCAGATGAGGAATTTCCTCAACCCAAAGACGGAGAGGTCATTGTTTTCACAGATCATATGAACCGGGGATTTACTCCTCCCGGCTCAAAATTCTTTAGAGATGTGATGAACTTCTTTGACCTTCACCCACAAGACATCGGACCCAATTCCGTGTCTAACATCTACAACTTCCAAGTGTTCAGCGAAGTTTACCTTGGTGAAGAACCCAATTTGCTTCTTTTCAGAGAACTGTTCTACTTAAACCGCCAGATAGAATGCACCAGCGGCCAGAGCTTGGAACTTGGCGGAGTTTCAATCCAGCATCGCAGGGATGTGATCTTTCCCTATGCTAACCCGCCAAGCCATCCCAAAGACTGGAATATGACATGGTTCTACTGCAAGGATATCTCTCCGAATAATGAGAATCCTCTGCCCGGCTTTCGTGCCCTTTGTCTGGAAACCAATCATCCTCTGCCTGACAAGATTACTGCCACGAAGCGTAAATCACTTGCTCCTACTTTGGCCAAGATCAAGGCTCTGCTGGGGAATGGGTTGACTGGTATTGACCTGGTCCGGGTTTGGCTCGCCTGGCGAGTTATTCTGTTGAGCCGCCGCACGGGCTTGATGTGCGAATACACTAGCGCCAAGAAGGATCCTCTGCGTCACAGCCCTAACGACTTACTCGCCCATGTTATTGATGAAATGACCAAGTCTCTTCTTAATGAGAGTCTGGCGGACTACGACAAGGTGGGCCTAGCCCCCTTCTCCAAAGATAACCCGGCTCCAAAGGTAAACCGCCCACACGAAATGATTATCTTAATTTCTTAATGTTTCACCCATACTCATGAATATGCTTAATCTTTGCAGGCGGGTGATAAATTTTGGAAAGTTAAATATGATCATGAAGCTGCCAAGAGAGCCAGAAAAGAAAAGAAAGCCGCCAGGAAAGAAGCTGTCAAAAGGAAGGGCAAGAAGACTATGCTTCTGACCTACTTCGGCTAGAGGACTCTTCTGAGTTGGGGTAGCCCTTGACTCCCTTGGCTTATTTTTTAACCATCTTATTGACACTAATCATCAGCAGGAGGACCCAGGAGCAAGCCATAACAAGGCTGATGAGGTAACTATCCTTTACTTCGACTCCGAGCCGTTGCCAAGATGGAAAATCCACGTGGTGACCCGAAAAGTAAGATTTTCTCATCCTTTAGCTCATCATGATCCTCAATTTCTTTTGAAGCAGCAAACTCATGAGAGCCGGAGGCAGACCCGGACCAGCAAGGACGCGGAGCTCTCCTCCGGCTTACCAAACACTCCAAGGAAACGCCGGAATGAGGTCACTTCTGTTTTAAATAAATTTTACCCCTTGGTGGGTCTCTTTCGTCAACCGCTCAATCCCTCTGACTCGGATTATCAGGATACTTCCCCTTCCTCCGGCGAGTCACTACAGTCTAATCTGCCAACTTTCAAGACTGCACCAGGGTATGATGACCCACTCATTTTGCACTTATTTTAATCCCTTGCATCTGTATTAATCTTTTATTTTGACACAGTGGTCAAGCCAAGCCCAAGAAAAGAGTTAGGAAAAATAAACCAGCTGAAGATAGAGTTGCTACTGAGCCAGTTCTTGAGACAGTCGTGCCGGAGTCAACCACTTGTGAGCCGCCATCTGAGCCAGCTCAAGATTTACCACCTCCTGCCACTGATC
Source organism: Triticum timopheevii (assembly GCA_963921465.1). Lineage (NCBI taxonomy): Eukaryota > Viridiplantae > Streptophyta > Magnoliopsida > Poales > Poaceae > Triticum > Triticum timopheevii. The sequence continues at coordinate 190,317,979 of OY997262.1, forward strand.
TGCCCACTGATCAAGCTGCTGATGAGTCAGAGAATCCCGAGGCTCCTAGCCCGGTCCGGACAGACGATCCTTCCAATGCTGATGTAGAGATCACCAGAACCGGCTATGTTGAGCCGGGAAGGCCAACTGTACTGGCCAAATGCCCCGCCAAGGAAGAACTTTTGGATCAGCGCCGAGTCAAGATGGATGTTGCCAACTATGCTCATATGAGCATTGGAGACATCTTTTCTGGCTACATGAGCCAAGTGCACAGCAGCCGGAACCTCAAGATTGACATGGTGAAGCAGATGCACCAAAAATTCGAGGTATAACCCGTTCTCTTTTGTTCATTCACCTTTAGTATGCCAGCCCCCAAGTCTACTGCTTATGACGCTTATGCTGTAGACTTTGAAACAAACTTTAGCAACATAAAGAAAAGAGAAAAATTTCGGCTTACCATGTAGTCCCCAAGGAGCGGCTTAACCAATATGGTTGAGCCGGTTCTTATATAAAATTCTTATGGGTCCTTGAACAGCAATACGCATTAGCCCCCAAGTGCTAAGTATTATTGCTTGCAAAGTGCTTGGGACTTACTCTTGTAAATCGCCACCTTATGAACCGCCATGGAAAAGAAAACTCTTTGGGACATTAGCCCCCAAGTGCCAAGTGTTATTACTGGCAAAAATGCTTGGGACTTTAACATTATATAAACAATTGACTTGACTCTTATTCTGTACTTGTATTGGCCACCACGAGCCAACTTGAATCCGAGGTGACTAATCTGAAGAGCCGCCTTGAAACCCAAGAGTCGGAAATTGAAAAAGCCAAGACCAAGTTCAAATTCAGCGTTTCTGAACAAGAAAAACTGAAGAAAGAATTTGAGGTTGAAAAGAAAGCCTGGGTTGATGAAAAGACATCACTGATTAACCGAGCTGAAAAAGCGGAGGCGGATCTGGAAGAAGTCACCGGTGAGCTAGCTGGTTTAAAACGCCACGTCTCGCAAATGGTCTCCGCAATCTTTGGTAAGTCGCCTTGCAAGTTTCTTTTCATTCCCGAGCCTTTCAATTTATCATAAGACTGGGATTAATTGGCCTGATCATGTTCATACAGGCCCCAGAAGTTCAAATTTGAACCAAAACATGCTGACCAAACTGAAGGCAGTATACACTTTGGTGGAACAGTTGTACACTGGGTCTCAACGTGCATTAGCCACGGTGGCTCTGTCAAATGAAGTGCCGACCCTCCTGGTGGAAGTCTTGAAGAAGCTGTCCGTTCTCCCTCAACGGTTCAATGAACTGAGGCGATCAGCTACAAGAGCCGGAGCGGTAAACGCTTTAAGCCGGGCCAAGGCTTGGCTACCTGAACTAGACCCGACCGACATTGCCACCGGCTATCCAAGCCTAAAGGAAGATGGACTCCTGTCGAAGACCCAGACTTTCTCGCCTGTGTCAAAGAGATACGCCCCGTGGCTATTCTGATAGCAGATGAAGTGGATCTTACCAAGTACCAGGCGGGTTACGATGGAGAGAACCAGAGAATTCCAACGCCTCACTATGAAGTGACCAGTCTGATTCCCCCACTCCGTAAGCACACCTTCACTCCTGAAGTTGACCCGGCCGACCTTGTTGATGCTGAAGCTGAATTTGAAGCTTTAAACAACATTGACTGGTCATCATCAACCTTCCAGGAAAGGGAGCAGGGCGAAAGCGCGGAGAGGGCTAACCCGGATCCTTCAGGTCAATCGTGAAGGTGAACTTGTCGTGGCGGCTCATACCTGAGATGTACTTAAAACAATGTGAATTATTTGGACTCAAGGAGTCCTGTAATAGGATAGAAATAACTTTATTTTTGCCGTGCCATCGTGCATGTTTTAATGCTTAACGCCATGAAACCACCGTGTTGAATCCATCCGTGTTACTTTTCATCTGCTTACCGTATGCTTGATCCGACATGATAAACTGTCCTGCATGTGAAAACAGACTGCAAAATCCATTGACAGTTTAACACGCGGCGGGTCAAAAGGACGTAAAAAGAATCATAGATTAGCTTGTTGTAAAAACACAACTATAATCCTATGCTTTATAACTTCTTAGATTTACACCACCGGCTTATATGACCCGGTCGATAAGGGTGATAACCCAGTCATTGGATACCCAAAAATTTCAAAGATACAATGACGCTTATGGATCAGCGACTCATCAGTCGATATTGAGCCGGGTTAAAGCAATCATTCTTAAACTTGTAAACCTCAGAAAAAGTCTCAAGTCAAAAGGGTGTTTCCAAAGACAACTTAAATCAAAAAGAACAAAACATTGCAAGGCCACTGATTCAAATACGATCAGTAAACCATTCCAGAGGGGTTTAAGCTAGGATTCTAATACGATCATGTAGCCCCCAATGGCTTTGGCGTTGCGCCGATCAAGAGGGTACCGACAACTATGTTCTCTTTGGTTCAAATACGACCTATGTTTGAACAGGAAGCCCCCTAATGACGACTCTCATTCGAATACGATCAAAGTCGGTTCCCAGAAGGGGTTAAGCTATGATTCGAATACGATCAAGAAGCCCCCTAATGAGCTCGGCAGTGTGCCAATCAAAAGGGTACCGACAGCTATGTTCTCTTTGGTTCGAATACGACCTATGTTTGAACAGGAAGCCCCCTAGTGATCATGATTTTTAACGGCTAGATACGAATGCGATCATAAGCCGGATCAAACGGGCTAAGCCGAATCAAATGTGATCAGCCCCCAAGTGATCATGTGAGAAAATAATGACAATGACAATGACAAATTTACCTTGAAGGAAGGAAAAAAGGACAGAGGTCCTGCTTTATTATTTATCATAATATATACACTGGCAATGTACATCAGGAGAGCCTATGGCTCAAGTGTAGTAGGGCCGAAGATGAGCTATATTCCACGGCCAGCGGGTCTCTTCCTCCGACTTACATGAGTCTTTGCGCTCACGAATATCGATAAGGTAATATGACCCGTTGTTCAAGTTCTTGCTAACCAAAAAGGGCCCTTCCTAAGGTGGGGATAGCTTGTGCGCATCATTTTGATCCTGGATGAGCCAGAGCACCAAGTCACCTTCCTGAAAGGCTCTGGACTTAACCCGGCGGCTGTGATATCGGCGCAACTCTTGCTGGTAAATCACCGAGTAGGCTGCTGCTAAGTCCCGCTGTTCATCTAATAGGTCAAGAGCATCCTGACGTGCTTGCTCATTGTTCGCCTCAACATAAGCCGCTACGCGAGGCGAGTCATGACAGATGTCGCTAGGGAGAACCGCCTCAGCTCCATAGACCATGAAGAAAGGTGTATAACCCGTAGATCTGTTAGGAGTAGTATTAATGCTCCATAACACAGAGGGTAACTCCTCAACCCAGCAACCCGGCATCCTCTGCAAGGGGACCAAGAGCCGGGGCTTGATGCCTTTTAGGATTTCCCGATTGGCTCTCTCAGCTTGACCATTGGATTGGGGCTGAGCCAGTGATGAAACATCAAGCCGAATATGCTCACGTTGGCAAAACTCCTCCATAGCGCCTTTAGATAGATTAGTGCCATTGTCAGTTATAATGCTGTGTGGAAAGCCGAAGCGAAATATCACCTTTTTCATGAATTGAACTGCCGTGGCTGCATCACACTTACTGACTGGCTCTGCCTCAACCCACTTTGTAAATTTATTAACCGCCACTAAGAGGTGGGTCTTTTTATCTTGGACCTTTTAAAAGGCCCAACCATGTCAAGCCCCCAGACTGCGAATGGCCATGTAATTGGGATCATCCTCAATTCTTGAGCCGGCACATGAGCTCGTCTTGAGAACTTCTGACAACCATCACATTAACTGACCAAGTCCTCTGCATCAGCATGAGCTGCCAGCCAATAGAATCCATGATGGAAAGCCTTAGCCACAAGGGATTTTGACCCGGCGTGATGACCATAATCTCCTTCATGAATTTCACGAAGAATTTCTTGGCCTTCTTCAGGAGAGACGCAACGCTGAAATGCCCCTGTACCACTGCGATGATGCAACTCGCCACTGACAATTGTCATAGACTTAGACCGCCGGGTTATCTGCCTGGCCAAGGTTTCATCCTCAGGCAATTCTCCCCGGGTCATATAAGCCAGATATGGCACCGTCCAATCTGGAATGATATGAAGAACCGCCACCAATTGTGCTTCTGGTCAGGAACAACTAAGTCTTCCTTTATGGGTAGCTTGACAGAAGGGTTATGCAGAATATCCAAAAAAGTATTAGGTGGCACCGGCTTACGCTGAGATCCCAGCCGGCTTAAAGCATCAGCCGCCTCATTCTTTCTGCGGTCAATGTGCTCCACTTGATAACCCTCGAAGTGTCCCGCAATTGCATCAACTTCCCGGTGATAAGCCGCCATGACAGGATCCTTAGAATCCCACTTGCCTGGTACCTACTGAGCTACCAGATCTGAGTCGCCGAAGCACCTTACCCGGCTTAAGCTCATCTCCTTAGCCATCCGGAGACCATGGAGTAAGGCTTCATACCCAACTGCGTTGTTAGGATAGGGAAACATCAACCAGAGCACATAACAAAATTTGTCACCTCGAGGGGAAGCCAAAACAACTCCAGCCCCGAGCCCTCCAATTGCATGGACCCGTCAAAATGAATTGTCCAATACGTGTTGTCCGGCTTTTCTTCAGGCATCTGCAGCTCTATCTAATCATTGATGAAATCCACCAGCGCTTGAGACTTGATAGCTGTGCACGGCACATACTTTAAGCCGTGAGGCCCAAGCTTAATGTCCTATTTGGCGACTCTTCCTGTGGCCTCTCTGTTTTGAATGATATCTCCCAAAGGGGCAGAACTAACCACAGTGATGGGGTGGCCCAAGAAGTATTGCTTAAGCTTCCAGCTTGCCATGAACACCCCATAGACGAGCTTCTGCCAATGCGGATATCGCTGCTTGGACTCAACCAACACCTCGCTGATGTAGTAAACTAGCCGTTGAACCGGGTGTTCCTTGCCAGCCTCCCCGCACTCCACTATGATGGCCACACTGACAGCATGCGTGTTAGCAGCCACATACAGTAACAAGGGCTCCTTGTCAATGGGAGCAGCAAGAACTAGCGGCTCAGCCAACTGTCTCTTCAGATCTTCAAAAGCAGCATTTGCAGCATCACGCCAGGTGAAGCTATCTGCCTTCTTCATCATTTGACATAGTGGCATGGCCTTCTCTCCTAACTGGCTTATGAACCGGCTTAGAGCAGCGATACGACCCGCCAAACGCTGAACGTCCTTGATACATGCTGGTTTGGCCAGAGAGGTGATGGCTTTGATCTTCTCCGGGTTAGCCTCGATGCCCCTGTTAGAAACCAGAAAACCCAAAAGCTTGCCTGCAGGTACACCAAAAACACACTTGGTCGGGTTAAGCATCATCTTGTAAACCCGAAGATTGTCAAAGGTTTCCTTGAGATCATCAATCAAGGTCTCCTTCTCCCTGGATTTTACCACTATGTCATCCACATAAGCATGAACATTGCGCCCAATTTGATTATGAAGACAATTCTGTACACATTGTTGGTAAGTCGCCTGGGCACTCTTGAGACCAAAAGGCATTGAGACATAGCAGAAGGCTCCAAACGGAGTAATGAATGTCGTCTTCTCCTGGTCCTTAACCACCATCTTGATCTAATGATAACCAAAGTAAGAATCCAAGAAACTCAAATGCTCACAACCCACCGTAGCATCAATGATTTTATCAATACGAGGGAGAGCAAAAGGATCAGCTGGACAAGCTTGTTTAAGTCCATATAATCCACACACATACGCCAAGTGCCATTTTTCTTAAGCACAAGCACCGGGTTAGCCAACCACTTTGGATGAAATACTTCAATGATGAACCCTGCTGCTAAGAGCTGGGCCACCTCCTCACCAATGGCCTTCCGCCTCTCCTCATTAAACCGCCAAAGAAACTGCTTGACTAGTTTAAACTTTGGATCAATATTGAGAGTGTGCTCAGCGAGTTCTCTCGGTACACCCGGCATGTCAGAAGGTTTCCATGCGAAGATGTCCCGGTTCTCACGGATGAACTCGATGAGCGCACTTTCCTATTTGGGATCCAAGTTAGCACTGATACTGAACTGTTTTGATGAGTCGCCCAGAATAAAATCAATGAGCTTAGTATCATCGGCCGACTTAAACTTCATCTCCGGCTCATGTTCTGTGGTTGGCTTCTTTAAGGATGTCATATCTGCCGGGTCAACATTGTCCTTGTAGAATTTTAACTCCTCTGTTGCATAGACAGACTCAGCATAAGCCGCGTCACCTTCTTCACATTCCAAGGCCACCTTCCGGCTCCCATGCACCGTAATGGTTCCCTTATGACCCGGCATCTTGAGCTGCAAGTACACATAACACGGTCGTGCCATGAATTTGGCATAAGCCGGCCGTCCGAACAGAGCATGATACGGGCTCTTGATCTTGACCACTTCAAACGTCAACTTCTCGGCTCTGGAGTCATATTCATCCCCAAAAGCTACCTCCAATTCGATCTTACCGACTGGATACGCCGATTTACCGGGTACGACTCAATGTGGACTGCCTAAGGCTCTTATCAGTTAGCCCCATGTGATGGAAGGTCTCATAATAGAGGATGTTGATGTTGCTGCCTCCATCCATGAGTACCTTGGGTAAATTTATATCCCCCCACCCGAGGGGCCACCACCAAGGATAAGTGACCCGGATTATCAACCCGGGGAGGGTGATCCTCCCTACTCCATATGATAGGCTGCTCAGACCATCTCAAGTAACGAGGAACTGCCGGCTCAACCGCATTTACAACCCTCTTATGAAGCTTCTGGTCTCGTTTACATAAGCTGGTGGTAAACACATGATATTTTCCACTATTCAGCTGCTTTGGATTGCTCTGGTATCCACCTTGCTGCTGTTGCTGACCGCCCTGGCCGGATTGTTGATTATACCGACCTTGATTGACCTGGGAATTTTGGAAATTTGGATTTGACCCGCCGCCCGGGCCATGAAAGCCGCCGCCACCTGAACCGCCGTCCTGCCCATTGTTACCATCAAACATGTTGGAATTTTTGAAGGCCATCGGATCGTACAGTCCTTCCATAAATGGGTAGCCGGTTTTTGCAGAGTCCCGTGTCTCGAACATGGCTCATTCAATAATTGCTCAAGTGTGGGACCTGACCCGCTGGACCGGGAAGGTGGTCTCCCTTGCGCCGTTGGTTGTTACCCTGTGTACTGGTGTTAGCCACAAAATCCAAACTACCATCAGCCTTACGTTTATTACCTCCTTGATTTGTCGGGTTGTGCTGAGGGCCCGTGCCATTGCCATTCTTCTTTCCCTTGCCTTGTCATCATCAGAATCGGGATCCTTGGTACTATCAGAGTCGGCGTACTTGACCAGAGCCACCATCAGCGTGCCCATATCATTACAATCGCGCTTGAGCCGCCCCAGTTTTTGTTTCAGAGGCAAAAAATGGCAATTTTTCTCCAACATCAAGACTGCAGAGCCGGCATCCATCTTATCAGATGAATGTATTATGGCTTTAACCCGGCGCACCCAATGGGTTGTAGACTCGCCCTCCTCTTGCTTGCAATTCGTCAGATCCACGATCGACATGGGCTGCTTGCACATGTCTTTGAAGTTCTGGATGAACCGGGCCTTTAGCTCCGCTCATGATCTGATTGAATTAGGTGGCAGGCCTTTCAACCAGGTGCGGGCGGTCCCATCCAACATCATGGTAAAGTACTTAGGCATTGCAGCATCACTAACCTCCAACAACTCCATAGCCATCTCATAACTCTCAATCCATGCCCCGGGCTGTAAGTCGGCCGTGTAATTCGGCACCTTCCTAGGTCCCTTAAAGTCTTTGGGCAAACGCTCGTTACGTAGAGCCGGCACCAGACATGGGACTCCTTCGATCCTGGTGGCCACACCTGCCTCGATAGAAGTCGTCGGATAAGCCGGATACGGCTGGTAAGCCCTCAACTGAGCCGCCTGCTCAGCCGCCTATTGAACCGCTCGCTCAGCCTCTTGACATATTCTTTCTTGATCTACCAAGTTAACGGCCTCACGACGCGCCGGGTTAAGCCCACTTGGCTGGTCACGACGCCTGACATTGCTTGAAACGGCCGCTGAATCCATGTGCCTGCTATAACTCGGGCTTCGGCTTGGACGAGGGGTCGAGTGGATCCTGTCCCGGCTGTATGAGTACGCCTCCTGCTGTGCCAAGGCCGTCTAAAGAAGTTCTCTGACCCGACGGGTTTCAACCGCCGCCGGAGAGTCACCATCAATTGGGAGAGCCGCCAATCATGCCGCTGCCGCTATCATGTTCTCCAACGGGTTAGAATAGTGACCCGGGGGTGTCGGTACATACTGAGGTGGCGCCATGTTTACGCCGGGAGGTCCCATCACCTGTGGTTGAACCGGCACGCCGTCCCCGGGTGTTGCAACATGGTCCGCTCCTGCGCGTGGAGAGAGCCACGACGGGTTGCCTGTACGCGGGGAAAGCCACGACGGGTTACTGGGCCCTGCCCCTGGCGTGTGAAAGAGGTTTCGAGCATCATAAACCGGGGGGAGTCAAGATTGAGTCTTATGATGCCTTCTCCTCATGACCTCATTAGACGTGTTCTGGTCTTGCGTGAGCCAGAAAGTCTGTGCCTGGATCTGCTGAGCCCGAACATCCAGAGCTGCCCGCTCTGCAGTTATTCTGACATCTTCCGCTGCTAGGTCTTCCTTGGCATGTGCCATATCCAATTTTAACTGTGCCACCTCCTCATCATGACGAGCTTGATCCGCAGGGTTGACCACGGCAGTTAACATAGTGGTCAGTTTATCTGTAAGATCCATCAGCACCTGAGCCGGCGAGCGCACAGGGCCTCCTGCCCCAGCTGCTGCTGCCCCAGAGGTCATGGCTGCCGGAGTTGTGGAGTCTTGGATAGGTTGTGTACTGGCCATGAAGATCCCAACCCAGCTCGGCGGCTCGAAGCAATCCAGAATACTGCTGCCATCGGAACAGCCCCCGAACCCGCCGTCTTGCAGTTGATACAATGAATCTGTCTCTCCTGTGGATGACCCGCCATCAGAATAGATGGCCATCTCAGCACCAGATGCCGATCCTTTGGAGCGCCCTTCATGGATGCATCCCACGAAGGCATGCTTCACAGCGGGCGGAGCCCGGGCGGGTTTCGCATGTTGAGCCGTTTCGACGAGGTCGGTGCAGATGTCCGGCTCAGGCCCCGGCTCACCACCTTGCCGATGAAGACGTGAATTCCGCCGAAGGGGACCTGGTACCCATACTCAATTGAGCCGACCTCAGGACCCCAGCCTGCGTCGTCGATGTAGAGCTTGCCGCAACGACTCTTGGTCATCCGGCCCACAGCGTATCCCTTGAGCCCTTCGAAGCTGGCCTTCAAGAACTCGAATCCACCGTGCGCTGGCCCCACGGTGGGCACCAACTGTCATGGAATTGTCATGGCAGATGTCCTAGTGAAAGGACTTAGTCGTGGAGCCATTGCAACTAGGAAGCTTGAAGGGGTTAATCTAGACAAAGGACACAAGGTTTATACTGGTTCGGCCCCTTACGATGAAGGTAAAAGCCTACGGTCCAGTTTTGAGTGGGATTTCTTATGTGTCGATAACCAGGGAGCAAATCGCTTGAGCTAGCTCTCGAGTTGATGTTACTTGCCCTGAACCACCGTCTGGTCGTCCCTTTATAAACAGAGACCGACGCCCAGCAGCTACGGGCCTTAAGTCGCCTCTGGGCTTTGGGCCCTTACTGAACCGCCATCTTCAACCTTGGTCTTGGGCTTCAAAATACTCATAGGTATAACCCGGCCTCTCCTGGACGGGTCATACCTAATAGTTATATCCCCAACACCCATATCTACTTAAGTCATCAGTGAGGGTGAGAACATAACGATAGCCTCCGCGAGCCTCAACGCTCATTGGACCGCACACATCAGTATGTATGATTTCCAATAAGTTGGTTGCTCGCTCCATTGTTCCGGAGAACGGAGTCTTGGTCATTTTGCCCATGAGGCATGGTTCGCATGTGTCAAATGATTCGTAATCAAGAGACTCCAAAAGTCCATCTGCATGGAGCTTCTTCATGCGTTTGACACCAATGTGACCAAGGCGGCAGTGCCACAAGTATGTGGGACTATCGTTATCAACCTTACATCTTTTGGTATTCACACTATGAATATGTGTAACATCACGTTCGAGATTCATTAAGAATAAACCATTGACCAGCGGGGCATGACCAGAAAACATATCTCTCATATAAATAGAACAACCATTATTCTCGGATTTAAATGAGTAGCCATCTCGCATTAAGCGAGATCCAGATACAATGTTCATGCTCAAAGCTGGCACTAAATAACAATTATTGATGTTTAAAACTAATCCCGTAGGTAAATGTAGAGGTAGCGTGCCGACGGCGATCACATCGACCTTGTAACCATTCCTGACGCGCATCATCACCTCGTCCTTCGCCAGTCTCCGCTTATTCCGCAACTCCTGCTTTGAGTTACAAATATGAGCAACCGCACCGGTATCAAATACCCAGGAGTATATCACATATACCTTTGGTGTTGCCGACCTTCTTGTCCGCTAAGTACTTGGGGCAGTTCCGCTTCCTGTGTCCGTTTCCCTTGCAATAAAAGCACTCAGTCTCAGGCTTGGGTCCATGCTTTGGCTTCTTCCCGACAACTGGCTTACCGGGCGCGGCAACTCCCTTGCCGTCCTTCTTGAAGTTCTTCTTATCCTTGCCTTTCTTGAAACTAGTGGTTTTATTGACCATCAACACTTGATGTTCCTTTTTGATCTCCACCTCCGCTGATTTCAGCATTGAATACCTCAGGAATGGTTTTCACCATCCCCTGCATATTGAAATTCATCACAAAGCTCTTGTAGCTAGGTGGGAGCGACTAGAGGATTCTGTCGACTACCGCGTCATCCGGGAGGTTAACTCCCAGCTGAGATAAGCGGTTGTGCAACCCAGACATTTTGAGTATGTGCTTGCTGACAGAACCATTCTCCTCCATCTTACAACTGTAGAACTTGTCGGAGAGTTCATATCTCTCGACCCGAGCATGAGCTTGGAAAACCATTTTCAGCTCTTGGAACATTTCATATGCTCCGTGCTGCTCAAAACGTTTTTGGAGCCCCGGTTCTAAGCTGTAAAGCATGCCGCACTGAACCAGGGAGTAATCATCACTACGCGACTGCCAGGCGTTCATAAATCTTGAGTTGCTGGGAAAACGGGTGCTTCACCTAGTGGTGCATCTAGGACATATGTTTTCTTGGCAGCTATGAGGATGATCCTCAAGTTCCGGAGCCAGTCCGTATAGTTGCTGCCATCGTCTTTCAGCTTGGTTTTCTCTAGGAACGCGTTGAAGTTGAGGGCAACATTAGCGTGGGCCATTTGATCTACAAGACATATTGCAAAGATTTTAGACTAAGTTCATGATAATTAAGTTCATCTAATCAAATTATTTAATGAACTCCCACTCAGATAGACATCCCTCTAGTAATCTAAGTGATACATGATCCGAGTGAACTAGGCCGTGTTCGATCATCACACGAGACGGACCAGTCATCATCGGTGAACATTTTCATGTTGATCGTATCTTCTATACGACTCATGTTCGACCTTTCGGTCTCTTGTGTTCCGAGGCCATGTCTGTGCATGCTAGGCTCGTCAAGTCAACCTAAGTTTTTTGCATGTGTAAATTTGGCTTACACCCATTGTATTCGAACGTTAGAATCTATCACACCCGATCATCACGTGGTGCTTCGAAACAATGAACCTTCGCAATGGTGCACAGTTAGGGGGAACACTTTCTTGAAATTTTATGAGGGATCATGTTATTTATGCTACCGCCATTCTAAGCAAATAAGATGCAAAAAACATGATAAACATCTCATGCAATCAAATAGTGACATGATATGGCCAATATCATTTTGCTCCTTTTGATCTCCATCTTCGGGGCGCGATGATCATCATCGTCACCGGCATGACACCATGATCTCCATCACCGTGTCTTCATGAAGTTGTCTCGCCAACTATTACTTCTACTACTATGGCTAATGGTTTAGCAATAAAGTAAAGTAATTACATGGCATTATTCAATGACATGCAGGTCATACAATAATTAAGACAACTCCTATGGCTCCTGCCGGTTGTCATACTCATTGACATGCAAGTCGTGATTCCTCTTACAAGAACATGATCAATCTCATACATCACATATATATATCATTCATCACATCCTTTTGGCCATATCACGTCACACGGCATATGCTGCAAGAACAAGTTAGACGTCCTCTAATTGTTGTTGCAAGTTTTTACATGGCTGCTATAGGTTTCTAGCAAGAACGTTTCTTACCTACGCCAAAACCACAACGTGATATGCCAATTGCTATTTACCCTTCATAAGGACCCTTTTCATCGAATCCGATCCGACTAAAGTGGGAGAGACAGACACCCGCTAGCCACCTTATGCAACTAGTGCATGTCAGTCGGTGGAACCTGTCTCACGTAAGCCTACGTGTAAGGTCGCTCTAGGCCGCTTCATCCCATGATGCCGCCAAATCAAGATAAGACTAGTAGTGGCAAGTAAATTGACAAAATTGACACCCACAACAACTTGTGTTCTACTCGTGCAAAGGAACTACACATATACCTAGCTCATGATGCCACTGTTGGGGATCGTTGCAGAAATTAAAAAAATTTCTACGCATCACCAAGATCAATCTATGGAGTAACTAGCAATGAGAGAGAGGGGAGTGCATTTTCATACCCTTGAAGATCGCGAGACGGAAGCGTTACAAGAACGCGGATGAAGGAGTCGTACTCGTAGCAATTCAGATCGTGGTGGATTCCGATCTAAGCGCCGAACAATGGCACCTCCGCGTTCAACAGACGTGCAGCCTGTTGACGTCTCCCGCGCCTTGATCCAGCAAGGAGGAGGGAGAGGTTGAGGAAGAAGGCTCCAGCGGCAGCACGACAGCATGGTGGTGATGGAGTGGCAGTTCTCCGGCAGGGCTTCGCCAAGCTCACGCGGAGGAGGAGAGGTGTTGGGGAGGGGAGGGGTTGCCCCTTGGATGTGGTGCTGCACCCCTCCCTCCACCCCTCTATTTATAGGGAGAAGGGAGAAGGGGGTCGGCCCCTCTAGATGAGATCTAGAGGGTGGGGGCGGCCAAGGGGGAGGGGGCTTGCCCCCCAAGCAAGGGGGCACCCCCTTTAGGGTCCCCCCCAACCCTAGGCGCATGGGCCCTAGGGGGGGTGGCGCCCAGCCCACCTAGGGACTGGTTCCCTTCCACATACAGCCCATAAGGCCCTCCGGGGCAGGTGGACCCTCCCGGTGGACCCCCGGAACCCCTCTGGTGGTCCCGGTACAATACCGGTATACCCCCGAATATTTCCGGTGACCGTATGATGACTTCCCATATATAAATCTTCACCTCCAAACCATTCCGGAACTCCTCGTGACGTCCGTGATTTCATCCGGGACTCCAAACAACATTCAGTAATCACATATAAATCTTCCTTATAACCCTAGCATCATCGAACCTTAAATGTGTAGACCCTACGGTTTGGGAATCATGCAGACATGACCGAGACAGCTCTCTGGCCAATAACCAACAGCGGCATCTGGATACCCATGTTGGCTCCCACATGTTCCACGATAATCTCATCGGATGAACCACGATGTCGAGGATTCAAGTAATCCCGTATGCAATTCCCTTTGTCAATCGGTACGTTACTTGCCCGAGATTCGATCGTCGGTATCCCAATACCTCGTTCAATCTCGTTACCGGCAAGTCACTTTACTCGTTCCGTAATGCATGATCCTGTGACCAACTACTTAGTCACATTGAGCTCATTATGATGATGCATTACCGAGTGGGCCCAGAGATACCTCTCCGTCATACGGAGTGACGAATCCCAGTCTTGATTCGTGCCAACCCAACAGACACTTTTGGAGATACCTATAGTGCACCTTTATAGCCACCCAGTTACGTTGTGAAGTTTGGTACACCCAAAGCATTCCTATGGTATCCGGGAGTTGCACGATCTCATGAGATGATACTTGACATTAGAAAAGCTTTAGCAATCGAATTACACGATCTTGTGCTATGCTTAGGATTGGGTCTTGTCCATCACATCATTCTCCTAATGATGTGATCCCGTTATCAATGACATCCAATGTCCATAGTCAGGAAACCATGACCATCTGTTCATCAACAAGCTAGTCAACTAGAGGCTCACTAGGGACTTGTTGTGGTCTATGTATTCACACATATATTACCGTTTCCGGTCAATATAATTATAGCATGAACAACAGACAATTATCATGAACAAGGAAATATAATAATAACCATTTTATTATTGCCTCTAGGGCATATTTCCAACACCTAGGTGTAACGAGAGAAGTCATGAACTTTGACGAAACCATATAGAGTTGCTACATTGGTTAGTGTGGCATAGTGAGTAGCACCCAAAAGACCCATATGAAGCCATTCAAAGGGACGAGTGATGGTCATGATTATCTTTGAGGGTTGCTAGGATCTCGTCATCTTTCCAGCCATAGAAGAACCACATAGATGGTCGTTGACAAATTTGACACCCTTGATACCAACAATATGTCTTTTCTTCATGAGAGTGCTCAAATTCCTCATGCGTGCATGTCCAAGTCGTCAATACCATAGCCAACGTTCTGAAGCTTTTGCGAGAAGACATGTGGCAGGCTATGGCCCTGCAGAGAAATCTACAATGTACAAGTCACCTCTTCGAAAACCTTCGAAGACTTTGAATTTGTCACAAACCATCAACACAATGCAATGATTTTTTGCCAAAGATGACAATCATATCAAGATCAGAATGCATTGAGACTGACATGAGGTTGTATTCGGGATTCGACAAGCATCACTTTAACCATGTGCCGATTGACGGGGTCCTGTACAGGGTATGGCTAACATGAAGGAGCCCAGCCTCGTCAACCACAAGGGCGCCCAACAGGCCCACGGAGTGATGCTATCACTAGGAGGCCAGAAGACCTTTTTGACACCCAAGACTAGAGGGTGGCAACACCTTGGATTGCATCGGACATGTAAACCCTAAACCTTTTATGTGTATATAAAAGGAGGTCCACGGTTCCCCTGATTCATCTATCCTCAGATAGGAGAAACTCTCAGTAACAACATCATACACCTTTGTAACCCCGCACTAGAGGGCGGCAGCAGGACATATGGTATTACTCTCCGGAGGCTCAAACCTGGACAAACCCGTCGTTTGACCTCTGATCCATGACTTCTAGCCACGCTTGGACCCCTACCGAGGGATCTGATGGAAATATGCTCTGTCAGTTGGCATGTCAGGCATGGGCCGCGCCGTCTGGAGAACAATCATGGGTCGGATCTTTTTCTACCTCCGGCGGCCTCTCATCAGGGGAAAGCCTAACCTTTGGCTCTCCGACATTCATCGTGAACAATGCAGGCCAGGTCGACATCAACCCACCGGTTTGCCCCACATGGGTGATCTACATCGGCAACGTCGCATTCATCACCGACACGCACGACAATGTCCGGGTATGCTTGCCACCTGTCCAACATGATGGCGCCCCGATCACGACGACCTTGGTTGCGGTCCATGTCGATCGTTTTCCATTCAGGCTTAAGAACATGGGGGCTGCCTACTAGAACGACCTCCACCAACACCTCCAGAAGAACGTGCAGCTCGTCGCCATGGTGCCTGATACGTATCCAACATATCTATAATTTATGATTGTTCCATGCTATTATAGTATCAATCTTGGATGTTGGGACTAACATATTAACTTAGTGCCAAGTGTCAGTTGCTCTTTTTGGCCTATTTTTGGTTTTCCAGCAAATCAGTATCAAACGAAGTCCAATTGCAACCAAACTTTTTGATGATTCTTTTCTGGACAAGAAAGACACTAGAAGCTTCGGGAGGAGACCACACGAGAAGCAAAGAGACGACAAGACACTTGGGCGCGACGAGGGGGGGGGTTAGGCGCGCCCAAGTACCTTGTGGGCCCCTCATCGCTCCGTCTTACCTAATTCCACCGCTATAAATTCTCTAAAATCAGCAAACCAACGGAGAGCCACCCAAAATACTTTTTCCGCCTCCACAAGTTCCTATTCTTCGGAGATGCCATTTGGAGGCCTTTTCCAGTACTCTGTCGGAGGGGGAATGAACCACAGAGGGCCTCTACATGAACCTTGATGCCCTTCTGATGATGTGTGAGTAGTTCACCATAGACCTACGGGTCCGTAGCTAGTAGCTAGATTGCTTCTTCTCTCTCTTTGATCTTCAATACAATGTTCTCCTCGATGTTCTTGGAGATCTATTCGATGTAATCTTCTTTTGCAGTGTATTTGTTGGGATGTGATGAATTGTGGGTTTATGATCAGATTATTTATCAATATTATTTGATTCTTGTCTGAACTCTTTTATGCATCATTATTACTGGTTTGTATATCTCTCCGATCTATCTGTTTCGTTTGGCCAACTAGATTGATTTACCTTGAAATGGGAGAGGTGCTTTGTAATGGGTTCAATCTTGCGGTGATCTATATCCCAGTGAAAGAAAGGGACAAGACACATATTCGCATTGTTGCCACTGAGGATAAAATGATGGTGTTTATCCATATTGAGTTTACCTTTTCTAAATCATGTCATCTTGCTTAAGGCGTTACTCCGTTCTTCATGACCTTAATACTCTAAATGCATACTGGGTAGCGATCGAGGTGTGGAGTAATAGTAGTAGATGCAGGCAGGAGTCGGTCTACTTGTCTCAGACATAATGCTTATATACATGATCATTGCCTTGAATATCGTCATAACTATGCGCTTTTCTATCAATTGCCCAACAATAATTTGTTTACCCACCGTATGCTTTTTTGTTCGAGAGAGAAGCCTCTAGTGAAAATTATGGCCCCGGGTCTATCTTTATCATATATTAAAATCCAAAAAATACCTTGCAGCAATTTATTTACCATTCTTTTTTGTGCTTTTTATCTTTCTACCATTATCAGACTTGATCCTTGCAATTAACCGCCGAGGGGATCGACAACCCCCTTGATCATGTTGGGTGCAAGTATTTGTTATTTTTTGTGTAGTTTGTGATGCCCTGACTTAATCAAGATCAGAGACTCATGGGAAGATATCACAACACAACTCTAGACACAAGCTTTATGTTACAGGCCAGGGCCCCGAGGGCTCGAATACATAAGCTTTAATACAAACATCAGCGGAAGCAACAATATCTGAGTACATACATAAGGTAAACAAGTCTATCTTAACAAGGCTAGTACAAACATGAACATGGGTCAAAATGAAAAGGCATGCTGCCTGGGAGCCTCCTAACTACTCCGGGTCGTTGTTGGCCTCCACATAGTGTAGGCACCCTCGGGGTAGTAGTAGTCGTCGGTGGTGGCATCTGGCTCTTGGGATCCGTCATCTGATTGCAACAATAGGGTATAGGGGAAAAGAGGTAGCAAAGTAACCGTGAGTACTCATCCAAAGTACTCGCAAGACTTACATCAGAACTATACTAAGTATACATCGGTATCAAAGGAATGGGACTATATCTTTCGATTGAACTGCAGAAATGCCAGAAGAGAAGGGAAAGCCTAGCCTACCGAAGACTAGCATCTTGCATCTTCTTGCAGCATTAGAAGAGTGCAGATTGGCATATTATAAAGTAGCAAGTATAATGTAGTAATGACCAGAGATCCTTCCTCGACTCCCTGCGAGAAAGCAATCTCCGAGCCATCATATCCAACTCATGTCTCAAGAATCCAGTTCTAGTTGTATAGATCGGGATACAACTCTGAGTGTCCGTTACCATGGGCATGACTATTCTAATAGATTAACTTCCCTCCAGGGGTGCATAAACTTACCCAATTCTTGATTAACTCCGGCCAAACACACTTTCCTGGGTCATGCCTGGCCTCGGTTGATCGACACACCCTAGTCTTACCTGGGCTCAACAGAGAGGCCAGCACGCCGGTCTACATCCTAAGCGCGCATGGGTCTTGGGCCCCTCGCCCTTTGCACTCCTACATGTTGCTTGGATGACCGGGATTAGTCCTGGTTACCTCTTTATACAAAGCATGTGCTTATGCAGACCACCCGAGCGCATGCTGCTCAATACCTGACGCCCCAAGAGCTTTCAGAGAATCGTACGACACTGAGTGCCCATACTTATTCCCGCTTGGTGGTTAGTGTGAAAAGGCTAGAGGCCTACTCGGATCACATATCAAAACCATTAGTTTCTTGGGAGCGCGCGGAGATGATCAATGATCCACGATCTGTGGTCCCGTCGCCCCGTCTCATAGACTTATGGCAAGTACTAAGAATGTCCGGCCGTGCCGCATAGTTATCTCGCGGGTACCCTCCAGGTCAACCCGACTCCACATCACTCATGGGTACCCTCACGGTCAACCCGACTCATAAGAGACTGTCGGGAACTCAGGTCCACCTCTACTGAGGTGGTACCTGATAACCCACAAGTATAGGGGATCGCAATTGTTTTCGAGGGTAGAATATTCAACCCAAATTTATTGATTCGACACAAGGGGAGCCAAAGAATATTTGCAAGTATTAGCAGCTGAGTTTTCAATTCAACCACACCTGGAGATTAATTATCTGCAGCAATATGATCAGTAGCACAGTAATATGATAATTTTTATAGTAGTGGTAACAATGATAGTAACGGTAACAGTGATAGCAATGATTTTGTAGCAAGTGTAACCGTAACAGTAGCAATGGTACCTTAGCAAGATCAACATATAGGAAAATTGTAGGCATTGGATCAGTGAATTCGTTGGATGATATTCATCATATAATAGTCATAACCTAGAGTGATACGAAACTAGCTCCAGTTCATAAATATAATGTAGGCATGTATTCCATAAATTGTCATACGTGCTTATGGAAAGAACTTGCATGACATCTTTTGTCCTACCTTCCCGTGCCAGCGGGGTCCATATGGAAACTAAGGGATATTAAGGCCTCCTTTTAATAGAGAACCGAACAAAGCATTAGCACATAGTGAATACATGAACTCCTCAAACTATGGTCATCATCGGAAAGTATCCCGAATACTGTCACTCCGGGGTTTACGGATCATAACACGTAATAGGTGACTATAACTTGCAAAGTCAGATCTAGAACATAGATATAATGGTGATAACATAAACGGTTCAGAACTGAAATCATGGCACCCGCTCACAGCAAAGCGAGTAGGGGGCTCAGGGGAGCTGGGGGAGGTCGAGGATGTCAGATCGGATGGCGTGGTGCGGCGGCCATGACGGTGGAGATGGTGACCGATGTGTGGTCTTGAGGCCTCCCGGTACAAGCGGAGTAGCTGGCGAGGACGAGGGCGACGCCATGGAGCCCCTGAACAGCATAGAACGGCGAATGGTGGCCGATGCTCGCGGGATCAAAGACAGCACGGTGATGTGGCATCGGGTAGGTGTGAGGGAGAGAGCAGAGGCGTGTGGAGGGAAAAAATCGGTGCTAGGGTTCGACATGGGGTAGAGGGGGTTCTTCTAGGGCATCGGGGGGTGGCGGATGGCCGACACGTGGTCATCCGCGGCTTCCCGGCGTCCACCTCCCCTGTGTGAACAGAGGAGCAAGGAGAGGGGTAGGTGGGCTGGGCCTCACTGTGGGCTAAGGCCCAGTCCACTAGTTTTTCTTTTTTTTATTTCCTTTTGTTTTTCTTTTATTTATTTATGTTTTCCAATTCCTTTTCATATTATTTTAGCTTTATAAAATATAAAACTTGTACCATTATTAGTATAGTAATTTAGGCCACTACCACAGATAGTTTGGGGTTTAAATAAAATAGTTTGGAAATTAAATAATTTGAAAAGTAATTAAAATATTGATTTGTCCCCTATTTTAATTGTTTTAGGGCTCTTAAATATTTTATTAAAAGTTGTTTCACCATGACAATTATCGGGATTATTTGCAACACTATGAACATTTGAGTTTTACTATTTTAAGAAATAATTTATTTGACTTTATTTTAAATTTGAAAATGGCTTTGATTTTTATCAAGTGGCAATTTGGTTTAGTAAACATGCTGATGTGGCACCATTAGTGTGAGGTCACTGTAGTATGACATTAGGGGTGTTACATAGGTGTTGTTCACGAGGTCTTGCTTGGTTCTCCTACTGGATTGATAACTTTGGTTCTTAATGGAGGGAAATACTTATCTCTACTGTACTACATCACCCTCTCCTCTTCGAGGAAATCCCAACGCAACTCACAATTAGCAAAAAGAATTTCTGGAGCTGTTGCCGAGGAGACATCACCAAAAACTCGCATAAACTTTCATCCCCTTGCATTTATTTTCATTTGCCATTTGCCTCTCGTTTTCATATCCCCCACTTCTAAAGTTTTCAAGTTTTAAGTGACATCGTGATGGATGAAGGAATAAGGAGTGGCAAGACCCTAAGCTTGGGGATGCTAAAGGAACCCCATGGTAATATTCAAGGACACCCAAGACTCTAAGCTTGGGGATGCCCCGGATGGCATCCCCTCTTTCTTCTACCAACCATCGGTAAATTACTTGGAGCTATATTTTTATTCATCACATGTTATGAGTTTTGCTTGGAGCGTCATGTATTGTATGAGTCTTTTCTTTATTTCTTTTTAGTTTGCCACAATCATCTTTGCTGGATACACATTTTTTTAGAGGGGCACACATTATTCGTGATTTGGTAGAATACTCTATGTGCTTCACTTATAACTTTTGAGCTAGGTTGTTGCTCTAGTACTTCACTTATATCTTTTAGAGCACAGCGGTGGTTATATTTTAAAGAAATAGTTGCGCTCTCCTGCTTTAGTTATATCATTTTAAGAGTTTGATAATACTAATGGCAATATGCACAAGTTATGAAATAGGTCCTAATATGTTAGGTATTGAAGAAGGATATAATAAAAACTTTCATGTAGATCACTGAATATGATAAGTTCGATTCCTTCCAATAGTTTTACGATATAAAGATGGTAATATGTGGGAGGTACTAGTGAATGATTGTAGTTTAGTAAGAATATTGGTGCTAAGGTTTGTGATTCCGAAGCATGCATGTGTAGTCTCTCGTTATGCTAAGAAGTTGGAGCACGATTTATTATTGAGTGTCTTCCTTTGCGTGAAGGCCGGAGGTGCGCGGTGGTTAACTCCTACCAACCTCCCCCCTAAGGGCATGCATAGTAGTAGTTGGTTTCGAGGGCTAATAAACTTTTGCAATAAGTGTGTGAATTCTTTATGATTAATGTGAGTCCATGAAATATACACACTCTCACCTTTCCGCCATTTGCTAGCCTCTTTGGTACCGTGCATTGCCCTTTCTCACTTTGGTGTGGTGCAACCTTCGCCGGTGCATCCAAACCCTGTGATATGATACACTCTATCACACATAAACCTCATTATATCTTCCTTAAAACAACCACCATACCTACCTATTATGGCATTTACATAGCCATTCCGAGATATATTGCCATGCAACTTCCACTATTCCGTTATTATGAGACACATCATCGTTGTCATATTGCTCACATGGCTCAACCACCATTCATCATTTTTTATACATGTTACGCAAGATCATTGCACATCCTGGTACACAGCCAGAGGCATTCATATAGAGTCA
This sequence comes from Triticum timopheevii, assembly GCA_963921465.1. Classification (NCBI taxonomy): domain Eukaryota; kingdom Viridiplantae; phylum Streptophyta; class Magnoliopsida; order Poales; family Poaceae; genus Triticum; species Triticum timopheevii. The sequence continues at coordinate 190,339,652 of OY997262.1, forward strand.
TATTTAGTTCTAGTTTCAAGTTGTAAGTAAATAGAAGTGTGATGATCATCATTATTCATTATTAGAGCATTGTCCCAAGTGAGGAAATAGAAAAAAAGAGCCCAACAAAAATGGAGAGAAAAAGAGAGAAGGGGCAATGTTACTATCTTTTTCCACACTTGTGCTTCAAAGTAGCACCATGTTTTTCATATAGTGAGTCTCCTATGTAGTCACTTTCATATAACTAGTGGAATTTTTTATTATAGAACTTTGCTTGTATATTCAAATGACAGGCTTCCTTAAACGCCCGAGGTCTTCTAGAGCAAGCAAGTTGGATGCACACCCACTTAGTTTTCATTTTGAGCTTTCATATACTTAGAGCTCTTAGTGCATCCGTAGCATGGCAATCCCTACTCCTTGGAGTGACATCAATTGATGGGCATCTCCATAGCCCATTGATTAGCCTCATCAATGATTTTGCATATAATATCTACCACCATATTCTATTCCTCCCATAGTGCTATATCCATGGCTTACTCTCATGTATTGCGTGGGGGTTGAAAAAGCTAAAGCACATTAAAAAGTATGAACCAAATGCTTGGCTCACACTGGGATAGTGCATGATTTATACTTTGTCTTATGAAGATGGAGCATGCCAAGGCTATATGATTTTGTAGGGTAGCGTTGTTTAGCATTGATATTTTGAAAGGCATGACTGTTTTTTGGTATGCCTGAGTATTGATATTTTTATGTCAAATTATAGACTATTGCTTTGAATCATTCGAATCTAAATATTCATGCCATAAAATAAAGATTACATGATGAACATGTTAGGTAGCATTCCACATAAAAAATTATATTTTTATCATTTACCTACTCGAGGAGGAGCAGTAATTAAGCTTGGAGATGCTTGATATGTCTCCAACATATATATAATTTTTTATTGCTCCATGCTATTATATTATAGTATCAATCTTGGATGTTTTATCTTCAATTATATATTATTTTTAGAACTAACCTATTAACTTAGTGCCAAGTGCCAGTTGTAGTTTTTAGTTGTTTTTGGTTTTGTAGGAAATCAGTACCAAACGAAGTCCAAATGCCACGAAACTTTTTGATAAAAAAATTCCGGACAAGAGAGACCCTAGAAGATTCGGGAGGAGACTAGACGAGAAGCAAAGAGACGGCAAGGCACTTGGGCGCGCCCGGGGGGTAGGCACCCAAGTACCTCGTCGGCCCCTCGTGGCTCCGTATGACCTGATTCCACCTCCATAAATTCTCTAAAATAGGGAAACCAATGAAGAGCCACCCGAAATACTTTTTACACTACTGCAAGTTTCTGTTCTTCAGAGATCCCATCTGGAGGCCTTTTCCGGTACTCTGTCGGAGGGGGAATCAATCATGGAGGGCCTATACATCAACCTTGTTGCCCTTCCGATGATGTGTGAGTAGTTTACCATAGACCTACTGGTCCATAGCTAGTAGCTAGATGGCTTCTTCTCTCTCATTTATCTTCAATACAATATTTTCCTCGATGTTCTTTGAGGTCTATTCAATGTAATCTTCTGTGTGTTTGTTGGGATCCAACGAATTGTGGGTTTATGATCGGATTATTCATGAATATTATTTGAGTCTTCTCTGAACTCTTTTATGCATGATTATTATAGCTTTGTATTTCTCGCTGATCTATCTGTTTGGTTTGGCCAACTAGATCGATTTATCTTGAAATGGGAGAGGTGCTTTGTAATGGATTCAATCTTGCAGTGATCTATATCCAAGTGACAGAAAGGGACAAGACACATATTCGTATTGTTGCCATTGAGGATAAAATGATGGGGTTCATTACCAAATTGAGTTTCAACATCAGAAATAGAAACATCATTGTTATTTTTAGAAGGTTATTCTATTTCAAGTTCAGTAGAGGCATGCAAAGTCCTATAATTTTTCTTTTTCTTTTTCTTTTTAGAAGGACTAGGTGCATCAGCATTAATTCTCTGAGAGTCTTGTTCAATTCTTTTAGGGTGTCCCTTAGGATAAAGTGGTTCCTGAGTCATTTTGCCTCCTCTAGTTGCTACTCTAACATCATAATCATCAATATTGTTGTTCATTTCACTAAGCAATTCTCTTTGGGATTTAGCAACTTGTTCTAACTGGGTTTGGACCATAAGGCATGTTTTACCACACTTCTAACATCATTAGTGATTCTAAATAACAAGACACTCAAGCGAGCAATCATATCAGAGTTTTATTTCAATTGTTTCATAACATTTGCATTGAAGTGATCTTGCTTCACAATGTAATTCTTGAATTCATATAAGCATTGGCTAGGATGATTATTATAAGGGATGGCACCTTCATCAAACTTTAATAAATAATTTACCTCTACAACTTGTGGGGATGGTGTGTCAAGACCATGTATTTCTTCAATAAGTGGTAAATTCTTAACATCCTCAACTTTAATACCTTTTTCCTTCAAACATTTATTTGCATGTTGCATATCTTCAGGACTGAGAAATAAAATACCCCTGTTCTTTGGAGTTGATTTAGGCGGCGGTTCAAGAAGAGTCCAATCTTCAAAATTCTTCAATATGTTATTCAATAATTCCTCAGCTTGTTCAATACTTCGTTCCCTGAAAACACAACCAGCACAACTATCTAGGAAGTCCCTCGAAGCATCAGTTAGTTCATTATAGAAGATATCAAGTATTTCATTTTTCTTAAGAGGATGATTAGGCAAAGCATTAATCAATTGGAGAAGCCTCCCCCAAGCTTGGGGGAGACTCTCTTCTTCAATTTGCACAAAGTTAAATATTTCCTGTAAGGCAGCTTGTTTCTTATGAGCAGGAAAATATTTTTCAAAGTAAATCATATCCTGGGGACTACACACACAACCAGGAGCAAAAGTATTGTACCAAATCTTAGCACCACCCTTTAATGAGAACAGAAATAACTTGATAGCGAATTTTCTCGTCATGAGCAAATAGGGTGGCTATATCATTTAATTTAGTAAGATGTGCCATTACAGTTTCAGTTTCATAGCCATGCGAATGATCAGATTCAACCAAAGTAATTAACTCTGGATCGATAGAGAATTCATAATCCTTATCAATAACAAAGATAGGTGAAGTAGCAAACTTAGGATCACATTTCATTCTAGCATTCAAGGATTTTTCTTTCAACTTGCATAATAATTTCTTAAGATCATCTCTATGTTTACAAGCAAGAGAGCCTCTAGCTACCTCTCCATCCATAACATAACCCTCGGGTATCTTAGGCAATTCAAATATAGGAGAGCTAGGTCTAATAGGTGTTTCATAGTTTTTAGTTTCAAAGACTTCATCAGTTTCAGCATTCTCAATATCTTTAGCTCTAGCAAGTTGTTCATCAAGAAATTCACCTAGTGGCACATTATCATCAAGCAAGGTACTAGAATCATGATAAGAATCATTCATAGCAGAAGTAGCATCATCAATAACTTGCTACATATCAAGATTAATAGCATGTGGTGGTGTTGCAAGTCTATTGAAAACAGAAGGTGAATCAAGTACAGAGCTAGATGGCAGTTCCTTACCTCCCCTCATCTTAGGGGAAACAATCTTGGTTCTAGTATCTTTCATATTCTTCATAGTGATAAATAGATATAAATCCCAAGTGACTCAACAAATATAGCTATACTCCCCGGCAATGGCGCCAGAAAAAGGTCTTGATAACCCACAAGTATAGGGAATCACCACAATTTTCAAGGTTAGAGTATTCAAACCAAATTATAGATTCGACACAAGGGGAGCCAAAGAATATATGCAAGTACTAGTAGTTGAGTTTTCAATTCAACCACACCTGAAGATTAAATATCTGCAGCAAAGTGATCAGTAGCACAATAATATGATAGTTTGATAGTAGTAGTGACGTTAGCAGTGGTAACGGTAACAACAGTAATAGTTTTGTAGCAGTTGTAACAGTAGCAACAGCAATAGTAACTTAGCAAGATCATTATTGAAAGCTCGTAGGCATTGGATTGGTGAATTCATTGGATGATATTCATCATATATCAGTCATAACCTAGGGCGACACGGAACTAGCTCCACTTCGTAAATATAATATCGGAATGTATTCCGTAAATAGACATACGTGTTTATGGAAAAGAACTTGCATGCCATCTTTTGTCCTACCCTCCCGTTGCAGCGGGGTGCATTAGGAAACTAAGGGATATTAAGGCCTCCTTTTAATAGAGAACCGAAACAAAGCATTAACACATAGTGAATACATGAACTCCTCAAACTATGATCATCACCAGAAAGTGCCCCAATTACTTTCACCCTGGGATTTACGGATCATAACACGTAATAGGTGCATATGACTTCCAAGATCGGATCAAGAACATAGATATAATGGTGAAAACATAAATGGTTCAGATATGAAATGATGGGACTCCGGCCCAAGTGACAAGCATTAATCATAACAAAGTCATAGCAACATCAATCTCAAAACATAGTGGATACTAGGGATCAAGCCCTAACAGAACTAACTCGATTAACTACTGCAGGATGCTGCTAACGCGACACTACCATCAGAGACCCTTCGACAAAACTGTGTGCAATGAAATAATCACAAACGGTCATGTAAAAAACCGTCAAAAAAGGTGCAAAGCATTTGCGATGACGGATGCATCAAACATGGTTCAGATTTTGGCTGCTTGTGCGATGCAGGGCATACGGTTGATCCGTACAAACTGTTTGTGATGAGATAGAAGAATGGAAACATGCAGCCATATCAAGGTGTGTGCAATATACGGCATACAATTCGCTCTGATGAATCGTTTGCGTTGATTGAGGTGAACACAAACGATTCGACGTAACAAGATGTGTGTGATACCCGACAAACAGGTCGGTAATCAGAATTGTGTGCGATCATTATAGACAGCTCATGCAGTATTTTTTTGTGAATTGTGTGCTCTTCAGGGCACACAGTTCAACAAACCAACCCGTGGGCGATAATGTAGAAGATCTCTGTCGAGTACATATTACTAACCATCTGTGATAAGATTGACAGGATAAACAGTGATATATACAGTCTACTTAATTTAGTCCTTCTTCTTTGTTCTTGGCCCCGCGACATCATCTTGGCGAGGACACTACTTGCCACTGACCGTTGGCTTTTGATCGCCGCCATCGACGTCATCATTGTCTCGTCCTCCTCGTTTGACCATTCCTCCTCCTCATCATCGTCATCCTCATCTTCGTCCTCCGACGGCTCCTCGTCCGTCTGGTTGTCGTCTGACTACACCGGAGGCAGCGTCCCTTCCATGAACCGGATATAATCGAGGTCTGGGCTCGACGCCATACTCATGGAAGACGAGCAGGATGATTCCGATGTTGACCTATCATCGGGCGCCAGACTGCTGGCCGAACTGTTGTCCTTGCTATCGCTCGACATGGCTACAGAGTGTGTGCCAGTGTGTAGTGTGGCCTGCCGGGGACGATGAAGGTGGTGGACACTTAAGCGGGGTATGCAGAGAAGAGGAACTGCCAATCTAGCCACTGATATAATCAACCGCAACCAGTGGCTCCAAATTCCTGGGGTTGCACAGGACTCCTATTGGCTATTTGGCTGGTTTACTTTTTCATGACAAAAACAAGGAACAAGTTTGGGAATTATGCACCGGTAATGTGTAACGCCCCGGATACAACTTTCCATATTCGTAACTCCAACTCTTGCCTTTTCCGGAGATGCCATATGTTATTTTCCTCCATGGTTGGGTTTTTGTTTTTTTGTTTTGCATTTTGTTCATGTCTTGCATTTCATCATCGCATCATTCACATTGCATCGGCACTTCGTTGCCGTCATGTTTTAAAACTTGCATTCGTTCGTCGTTGTCGTTTCTCCCTTTGCCTTCATCACCTTCCCTCGGATCGCCTTGCCCGCGCTGACCGTTCCAGACCAACCGGGTTTTGCTTCCCTCTTGATCGTGACCACCTAACCTCTCTTGCCAGCTCGCAGCCCCCTCGCGTGCGTGTCCGAAACTCCCCCGAACATGACCCGTTCTGTCGTGACCATTGGATTCGGATCATCCCCAAACATCTACAAAATATCTCTGTTTTCTTTGTTTGGTCTCCCTAGCATATTTATCAAGAACCGTCCGATTTAATCGGAGGGACCAAATACCCCTTCCAAAGTGGCCCAAAACCCACCAAAGTCCCCTTCATGCTCTCGGTCATTCGATCACGATCGCGTGTCCGAAAACCGCTCCTCATTTGGACTCTCCTAGCTCCCTCTACCTATAAATATGTCTTCCTCCCCGAAATCCCGGTCTAAACCCTAATTTCTCCTCCGGGCCGCGCCGGACATGTCCGGACCGGGCCGGACACGTCCGCCGCCGCCGCCCCGGCCAATCCGCGAGTGCCACGTGGCCGCCGCCGCGGCCCGCGGAGCCCATCCGGGGCCCGCGCGGGCCCGATCCCGCCGCTCGCCGCCCGCGCCCTCCGCCTCCCGCGCCGCCGCGTCTCGCCGCCGAATCTTGCCGCCTCCGCCCGCCGGCGACGACCCCGCCCCGCCGCCCTGCCGCCGACGCGCCGCCCGCGCTCGCCGGCCGCTGCCTCGGCCTCCTCGCCGGTCGAGCTCCGGGCCTGAGCCGCCGCCCGCCGCCTCCCGCGCGTCCCCGCGCCCTCGCGACGGATCCCGTCGCCGGCCTCCTCCGCGCCGCCGGTCCCCACCGCCTCGGGCGCCGCCGGCGCGCCGCCGCGCCTCGCCTCCCGCGCCCGGCCTCCGCCGCCTCTGCCGGCCGGTGTCACGCCGCCTCCGCCGCTCCGGCCGCGCGCCACCGCGGCCGAGCTGCGCCGCCGCCCCGCGCCGGCCCTCCGCCCCGCTCCTCCGCCGTCGCCGTCTCCGGCCACCTCTCCGGCCAACTCCGGCGAGGTCCTCCGGATCGGGATGAGATCCACCCATCCCCGCAACCAAACGCGCCTCCAACCTCCCCGTATCCCTCCGTCCCGCACCGCGCCGTCCCGGGTTGACTTTTTCCCGGAGGTATAAATTCCTCTAAGTCCCAGATTTCATATATTATCATGCCATGTTCATGCCATCACATCTCTGCACCCGTAGCTCCGTTTCGTGCGTATAATATGTCAAATTGTTCGTCTCAACGAGTAATTCATTTCATTCCATTGCATCATTTTCATTTGAGCTCATCTTGATGCCCGAAATGCTGTTGGAAGAGTGCATGTTGCTGTTAATCTACTGAAACTGTTATAACTTGCTCATTTATCATTTTTGCCATGTTTGATGTGTGCATCCTATGAGGTTGATGTCTACATGAATGTTGATCTATGCCATGCCATCTTTCCAGTGGTGCCAACCATGTATTTTTGTGAGTTGTGTGCTGAGTGTATCAAGCTTGTTAAGTAGGGTAGTTGTTGTTGCTGTTTTCCTGACAGATTCTGTTATATTTTGTTGCTATGTAAACATGCTTCTACTAATCATTCTATGCATAATTGGAGATGTTCTATAAACATGTTTTGATCTACATGTCATGCTCTATCCATTCATGCCCTTGGTTGCAATTATAGCCTGCTGGAACATGTTGTTATCTTGCTTCAAAGTTGCTTGAAAATGTTGCTGTCAGCCTGTTAACATTAAGTTCTCTTGTTCCCATGTGTTTTGCTAGTGTTCCATGCACCCTATGACCTTGCTCTTGACATGCTTAGCTTCATAAACATGCCTTCTTACTGTTGGTTGCCTTGCCATGCCATGTATTGCTCTGTAGTGAGTGGTTCAAGCTCACCAACATGCCTACTTATTGTTGTTCCTGCCATGTTTGAATCTGTAATATAACTTGCCATGTTTATATGGGTGCCATCATATTTTCTATGCCTTTTTGGCTTATGGTCAGTAAGGGACTTTTGATCTATGCAATTAGTAGATTCATGCCATGTCTTTGTTTGCCATGATATATTCCTGTAGCATGTTGTTTGATAGCTCTAAACATTGCAACCTGATGTTATTTCCTGATAAGTCTGAAACTGTTATTATTTGCAATCTTTCCATGTGTTTTTGAGCATGTTCTAGTTGTTTTTGGAGATAGCTCAGTGTTCATGTTTTGTTATGCTTTACCTGTGCTTCATGCCCATGACTTTTGTTATTATGTTGGGGTGCTGTAGCTTGTTGTTTTGATGCTTGCAATATGCCTAGTTGCTGTTATGGACAGATTGTTGCTATGACTTGTATAGTGTGTGTGTGTTGAACCATTGCTCCGTTTTGAGTGTGCTCTATATGAAACTTACTTGTTTTTGCATGTAGTTCCATATTACCATGTTGCATCCTTGTTTTGGTGTGTTCTTGATGTTTGGGTGCATTTTGCATCAATGCCATGCTTAATTTGTTTTGCTCATATCTTCTAGGCCGTAGCTTCGAATCTAATGAACTTTATATGTAACTTGACTAGAATTTCGTGTAGATCAACTTGGTGCATCTTAACTTGCTGTTTAACAACTTGAACATAAGGTTTATTCAGTTCTGGACCAATTTCGAAATTTGCATATGAGGACTTACCGGAATTGTTATATGTTGTTCCCGGCCTCATTTAAACTTGCCTTGATGTGTTGTTCTTGTTTGCATCGTCTCTTGCCATGAGTAGCTTCATCTAGCTTTCTCATGCATCATGCTCATTGTGCATCACGTCTTGTCATGTGTGGTGTGTTTACCATGTTGTGTGCTTCTTTTCGATAGTTCCTGTTTCGTTGCGACCGTGAGGATGCGTTCGTCTACGTGTGGTTCGTCTTCGTGGCTTCATCTTCTTCATGGACTCGTTCTTCTTCCTAGCAGAATTTGAGGCAAGATGACTGCTACCCTGGATCTCATTACTATCATTGCTATGCTAGTTGCTTCGTTCTGTCGCTTTGCTGCGCTACCTATCATTTGCTCTTCAAGCCTCCCAAATTGCCATGAACCTCTAACCTTTGACACCATTCCTAGCAAACCATTGTTTGGCTATGTTACCGCTTTGCTCAGCCCCTCTTATAGCGTTGCTAGTTGCAGGTGAAGTTGAAGATTGCTCCATGGTGGACAGGGTTTATGTTGGGATATCACAATATCTCTTATATTATTAATGCATCTATATATTTGGTAAAGGGTGGAAGGCTCGGCCTTATGCCTGGTGTTTTGTTCCACTCTTGCCGCCCTAGTTTCCGTCATACCGGTGTTATGTTCCCGGATTTTGCGTTCCTAACGCGGTCGGGTGATTTATGGGACCCCCCCTGACAGTTCGCTTTGAATAAAACTTGTCCAGCAAGGCCCAACATTGGTTTTACCATTTGCCTCACCACCACCTATATTTCCCTTGGGAGTAATTAACCCAAGGGTCATCTTTATTCAGCCCCCCCGGGCCAATACTTGTCTAAGTGTTGGTCCAAACTAGAGCGCTTTGCAGCGCCCCCTCAGGGAAACTTGAGGTATGGTTTTAGTTGTACGGACTGCTCATCCGGTCGTGGCCTGAGACGAGATATGCGCGGCTACTATCAGGATGTCGGCACGCCGGGAGGTCTTGCTGGTCTTGTTTTACCATTGTCGAAATGTCTTGTAAACCGGGATTCCGAGACTGACCGGGTCTTCCTGGGAGAAGGTCTATTCCTTCGTTGATCGCGAGAGCTTGTCATGGGCTAAGTTGGGACACCCCTGCAGGGTTTAAACTTTCGAGAGCCGTGCCCGCGGTTATGTGGCAGATGGGAATTTGTAATGTCCGGTTGTGGATAACTTGACACCAGATCCGAATTAAAACGCATCAACCGCGTGTGTAGCCGTGATGGTCTCTTCTCGGCGGAGTCCGGGAAGTGAACACGGTTTCTGGGTTATGTTTGACGTAAGTAGGTGTTCAGGATCACCTCTTGATCATTGCTAGCTTCATGACCGTTCCTTTGTTTCTCTTCTCGCTCTCATTTGCGTATGTTAGCCACCATATCATGCTTAGCCGCTGCTGCAACCTCACCACTTTACCCCTTCCTTACCCATTAAGCTTTGCTAGTCTTGATACCCATGGTAATGGGATTGCTGAGTCCTCGTGGCTCACAGATACTTCCAAAACCAGTTTGCAGGTGCCGATGAAACCGTGCAGGTGACGCATCCGAGCTCAAGGAGGAGCTCGATGAAGATCTTGTTCTTTGTGTTGTTTCGTTTCAGTTGATCAGTAGTGGAGCCCAGTTGGGACGATCGGGGATCTGTGTAGCATTTGGGGTAGTCTTCTTTTATTTTGGTTTCGTAGTCGGACCTTGATTGTATCTGTATGATGTAATGCTTTACTCATGTATTGAGTGAAGTGGCGATTGTAAGCCAACTATGTATCTCTTTCCCTTATGTATTACATGGGTTGTGTGAAGATTACCTCACTTGCGACATTGCTTTCAATGCGGTTATGCCTCTAAGTCGTGCTTCGACACGTGGAAGATATAGCCGCATCGAGGGCGTTACATAATGGTACGAATGGAGTAGGACAGTTGGCAAGCAATACATTGAGCTTTTCTTATTGGTAAAGCCAGTAATAATCAAACTAGAAAGGAAAAGAAAAAAGACAAAGAAAAATATCCACACGAATCTTCGCGTAACATCAATAGCATAGAACCTAGATGTGCATTACTTAGAGCACATCTAGATGTGCTTTAGCAATACTATCAAACAAAACCCCTAATCATCATTGCAAACAGCGCATAGAACATGGCTAATGCGGCAACCACAACTACACATGCTAGTTCCTTCTTGTCTCTTGCTTTCATATATTGCGTGTGATTGATTCTTTCTTGCTTCATCGTACCGATTGTACATTCTAGATCAGCCAGTTTCTTCTTCAGCTTTACATTATCTTCTGCGAGCTTGGTGATAACACTCCGAGCCCTGCCATGCCATTCTTCATCTAGCCAGTTAACAAAGGCACAAGCCTCATATCCCTGCCAATGTTAAATAGCATTCAGGATGAGCGGTGGCATTAACTCAAGTAAAATGATGAACTTAGCACTAACCTCTAAGGGGCAACTGAGAAACCGCCTGCCAATTTTGAATCCCTCCATGCATAAACGTCGAGGGGAGTGTGCCCGTGCACACAACTTAGCTCTTGGTACTTCTCAGTGGTGCAAAAATGAAAGTCGGCTCGTGTTGCGGGTCTGGAGTCATGCTCCGGATTCAGTGGTAGATCGCTTTCCTGGGGGGGGGGGGGTCATTCAGGACGGATTCAGCAAGTTGCTACTTTGGACATGCTAAAAAGATCGGGATAGATTGGAATCTGATAGGATGATTCGGATTCGTAGTACACCTGCCTTCTGATGACCTTAGGCAAGCACTCAGCGGTGACCGCCGTCGTGGCGGCGATACGAACAGGAGCACCGCACTAAAACCATCAGCACCACTCGTCCGCATTCCCCCAATGCCAGCTCCATGTGAGGAAATTTGGAGGCTATGTAGGGATTTGGGGGAAATGGGGAAACTATGGGGATAAGCTAACGGTCGGTAACTACTAAAGGCACTATATGTTGGAGTATACGGCACACTGTTTATACATGTCATTTATGTTAGATATTACAACGTCACACACGATTTCCACACCAAACCATGTGAGAAGACAATGTAGGTGAGACACGGTTGTCTTTACATAACAATATGTGATGTACTACCCTATACATATAATTGAGTTACAGTGATGCCGTGTAAAGAGCTGCTCTGCGGATATCCATAAAAAAACAGCCAGTCTGCATAAAGAGATGGCGGCGGCGGCCTATGCAGCGGCTACCGAAGAAGAGGTCAATCCTCGGTCGGTGGGAGGTGGCGGCGTCATAGGAGGTCCATGCTCGGTCTGTAGCAGGAGATAGGAGGAGCTCAACCATTGAGGTCGGCAGTGGTGTGATTCGAGCACATCCATCACGGTCGATGGTAGGATAGTGGAGATCAAACATCAGGCAGCAGCCGGAGTAAGCTTTGCTCCTCGACCCTGCTGTCTCGGCGTGCCTTCGCATCACGCTTCTCTGTCTGCTGGGTGGAGGTCGCCGTGCGGCTAATTAATTAAGGTATTCTTTTCGTGAGTGGCTTAATTAAGGTATTCAATACCTAAGGGTAGTGTTATACTAGTACTCTGCGTGTAAATTGACTGGCCATTAATTTTTGTCATTGCACGTCTGGATAACAATATGGAGTGCCCTCAGTAATTATGAAAATAAAGCCTTGTGATTTATGCATGCATCATTGGGCAGCAGTTAACCCGTGTATTAATGTTGTTCTTTTTTTTTAATTACCATTCATGTGGTGCAGATGGAATGATCTCAATGGATGAAGGATCAGAAAACCGCAGATTTTATCAATGGCGTGACAGAGTTAATGAATTTGGCTGAAAGTACAAAGACGAGAATTGGTGATGCGGATTACATCCTGTGTCCATGCACTGATGGTGCCAATACAGAGTCGCATGAAGTTGCAGATGTCCAGTGGCACTTAGTCTCTCGGGAATTCATGGATGGATATACACGTTGGACCAGACACGATGAAGAGAAGGTCATGGATGAAGATACCCAGGGCTGCGAGATGCCAAACCCCAACCAGTGTCACATGGATATTGAATCTAACATCAGGGCAGATGTGTCAAGCTACCAATGGAACACTGGAAAGCCGAAACACCCACAGGAACAAGACGTCGACGCAGATGACGACGATCTTGATATGCCAGATTTTGCTACTATGATTGCAGATTTCGAGGGCCCAAAAAAGGATATGATTGGGTACAAGGATCTGCCAACCATTGATGCAGACTCTGTTGGTGTCAAAACCGGCAGATCTCGGGTAGGGGGGCCCAAGCTGTATGTCTGAGGACCGATGGTAACTATGGAGAAAGGACACAATGTTTACCCAGGTTCGGGCCCTCTTAATGGAGGTAAAACCCTACTCCTGCTTGATTATTTTCGAAGGTATGGGGGTTACAAGAGTTGATCTACCACGAGATCGAGTTGGCTAACCCTAGATAGCTAGCCTAGCAATGTTGTGATCCTGCCTCCTATTTACCCTCCAGTTTATATAGAAACTGGAGGGGCTTAGGGTTGTACAAAGTCGGTTTTACAGAAAGGAATAACATATCCGGACGCCTATGCTTGCCATCCACGCATACGGGAGTCCCTTCCGGACACGAGAGGTGATCTTCTGTCTTGTATCTCGACAGCCCATTAGTCCAGCCCATATCCAATAGACCGAACGCCCGAGGACCCCCTAGTCTAGGACTCCCACAGTAACCCCTGAACCAGTCTTCAATGATGATTTATTCAGCGTTCAGATTGTCTTCGGTATTGCAAGGCAGGTTCCTTAAAGAATATACATCGGCTTTCCTCTGCAAAAGAATTGTATCCGCATTTTCATAATGAACACAACCCTTAGCCACGAAGGAAGGATATATAAAAAATGAGAACAGTGTCTTTTACTGACAACTTTTTCGGCGAAGCGTCAGACTTGACCCTCGACATTTTGAACCGTTTTCTCACCCCGCGTTCAGTGTTTCGAGGCCACGCCTCATTGGCACGTCATGTCAAAATAGAGATCGTGCCCACTTAATACGGCATTGCACATCAATGATATTTGGGTAAGCCAACCATTTGCGGCGCACGCTTTCAACGGGAATAGGCGAGATTCAAGGCATGAGTGGGGGGCAGTTGGCATTTTTACTGCCTATAAGAGGGAAATGGATTTTTACTTTCTCCCCATGCCTTCACATCCCCTCGGCCTTCCAATCTCCCAAGCTCTCTGCGCCTGCAAAGTTTCCGTCTTTGTCACCACCACCACCTCCTCCTCTGACCATGGACGTATCTGGCTCCAAAGGCAAGTGGGAGGCCTCCTCCGTGACGGAGAAGGAGATCAAAGATCTCCGGAGTGCGGGGTACGTCGCCACCAATATCAAGCATAGGCTTCCCCCCGAAGGTCAAGTAATTCCCAATCCGAAGCCTGGCGAACGGGTCGCATTCCTTCCCCACTTCCTTAGAGGGTTAGGTTTTCCACTCCACCCGTTCGTCCGTGGACTCATGTACTACTACGGGCTAGGTTTTCGCGATCTAGCCCCGAACTCCTTCTTCCACATCTTGGCGTTCATCGTCTTGTGTGAGGCTCTCCTCCGCGTCCACCCACTCTTCGGCCTATGGCTCAAGGTCTTTTATGTGAAGCCGAAGGTGGTCGATGGGCAGCACGCGGACTGCGGTAGAGCTATGATTAGCAAGCTGCCGAACACCACATGGCCCAAGGAGGCCTTCATGGAGATCGTGAAGATCCGGCAACATGAGTGGTTCTACATCACTGAGCCGCGCCGCACTAAGTGGGCGGCGATTCTGGAGTTCAAATCCGGACCCCCCATGAGGCTCACCTCCTAGAACGTGAAGGGCCACGCCTGGGGGTCCCAGACGGAGGTGCAGATGCGCATCACCAACGTGCTGGGGAAGAACGTTGGTCTAACCAACATGGTTCAGATTATGCTCTTCCGCCGCATTCTCCCCTGCCAACGTCGGGCTTCCCCCATGTGGGAATTCAAGCTGGAGGAGCCGCGGACTCTACAATTTCCTCAGCACCATGCACGAGGGAATGTGGAAGCTTCTCTTTAAGGCGTAGAAGAGCTGGCCCATGGAGATCGAAGGCGTTGGCCGCAACACCACGAATCCGTCCTCTCGGGTAAGTACTCGATATCTTCGAAGACATACCTAGTTCATATATATATATATATATATATATATATATATATATATATATATATATGTGTGTGTGTGTGTGTGTGTGTGTGTGTGTGTGTGTGTGTGTGTGTGTGTGTGTTCGATCTATGTCGAACTCATCAACCCATCCTTTTGTTACAGGGCTGAACCAAGAAGTCGAAGCGGATCAAGAGTCCGGCTCCATTGCCTAAAGACCCAGTCACTCCCGAGCTGGAGTAGATGCTGGTCCCAACGCATTATAAGGCATCGGAGAAGAAGGCCAAGAATAAGAGCAAGGGGCCCAAGGACGGGCCCCGCCGCAAAGGTCCTCCGGAAGCTGTGTCTGGAGAGACCGAGCCCGTCTCCTCCCGTGAGGAAGTCGAGGACGAAGAGGAGGAGGATGAGGGGGAAGAGGAGGAAGTGGAGAGCGACTCACCCCTCAAGACGAGGAAAGGAAAAAGAACCGCCTCTAAGAACCTGGAGGGCGCGATGCTGGAGAAGGGGCGGGTGGCCCTCTCGGACAGTTTGGACTCAGAGTCCGAACATAGCCTGGAGAGGGTCCAAAGGGAGAAGCCCCTGGTCGAGACATAAGTATCAAAGACTAAGCCATTCAATTATCACTTTACCCGCCTCTGTCATATCAAGTCTTTCTCTACTTTTCCGCCCTCCACGCGAGATCCCGATTCCTTCCACTTCGGAAGGGAACTCTCTAGCCCCTGGAGAGGCAGAGAGTAACGGGCCATCCCGCGCCTTCTCCCCCCTACCATGGAGGACACCGAGGTGTCATCACAAAGGCCATCTCCTAGCCAGGGAGAGGTGGACGAGACCGTCCAGAAGGCGCCCGAGGGCAACACCTCGGACGCCGTAGAGCGGGGCGCGATGACCCCCATGACCATCGAGGGTGGGGGGCTTCAACAGTCCGGGCCTCCACTGAACACCGTCCTGGAGTCCAGTACGGCTCCGGGTTCGTACCAACGCCCCCCTTTGAAAGAGGGGGGAGGAGCAGGAGCTCCGTCGGTGGCCTTTGTCAATCCGGAGGTTGCTGAAACTCTGCAGGAAGCGCTGCAACGCACTTCCATTGTCGAGGAACACCGCACTCTGATGGGTGCGGTTATGGAGAAGGTTCGGTCCGCGAAGAGCGGACTGGCCAAAGCTTTCAACAGCCTACTAACAGGCTTTGAGGTAAGCAACGTAATATTCTTCACAAGTTTTTTCGTGTATATGTATATATGTGTGTGAAGCGAAACCCATGTGTAGACAGTAGCCCCTGAGACTCTGTCCGGATCAGAACAATCCAAACAGAGGACCACAAACAAGTATATAATGCACTATTTATGTTTTTTGACAGGCTTCTATGCTCGCGGCTACTGCTCAGGCCGCAAAGATTGCCGAGCTCAATCGGAAGCTTCGGCTATCCAATGAGGAACTCGACCGCATCAACAAGCGGTTCAGTGAAACCCAAGGTATGCGGTACTACGGCATATCCGAAAATTATATGCATGTTAGTCGTTTGAAACTGACTAAATTTTTTATAAATATTCTCGCAGTTGGCGCAGGCGAGGTCGAGTCCCTCAAGAGCGCCCTCGCCAAAGCCAAGAAGGAGGCGGAGGCGAGCAAGGCGGTCGCAGACAAAGTGGCCGAGGAGCTGTAGGTGGAGCAAACCGCCCTCCGCACACATGAGGAACGGGTGGAGGAGGTCGAACCGGAGCTCAAGGACGCCATCGCCAAGTGCAAGTCCTTGGAGCAAAAGAGTTTGGAGAAGGCCTCCGAGCTCACCAAAGCTCTTGAGAGCATGAAGGAAGCCCGCGTTGATGCCCAGGGCGCTCGCCAGGAGGTTCAAGAGGCGAGGCAGATTGCAACTGGTAAGGCCTTTATCATGCAGAGTAGATTTACTAGCAAGAGATATATTTTAGTGACCTGACTTTGGATTTCTCCAAAAGCCTTTGTGGATCTGCCGAGGAGTATTGCAGATGCTCTCACATTCTTCCGAGCCGAAGAGGGGAGCTCGACAGAGAAGTTGTTCTGGTCGCAGTACCTTGCGCCAGAACTTCTAGTGCCCCTGAGTGACCTGCTGAAGCAGCTGTCCGAGCTGCACAGGGTGGCTGGACTGGCCATGAAGGATGTAATAGTCCGCCTGTGGCCGGCCAAGGCCATACTTAGCAGCCACTTCGGCCTCGTGAAGCGGCTGGTGGATGTGCTTCCTCGGATCGACACCCTCAAGCGGTCGTCCTACATAGAAGGTGCCCAGATGGCCTTCGCTCGCGTCAAGGTGCAGTGGGCGAATATGAAGGCCACTGAGATTGCCACCGCAGGGCCACCTGAAGGCAAGGAGCACCGGTGGCCGGAGAGGTACTTTGACGAGGTCCTCGAAGGAGCCCGCATTGTAGAGGGCCAGTGCTCAAAGGACGTCATATTTGAGTAGTTGAGTCCGGTTTGTAAGATTCGTGTAATGAACTCATGATGTATAGTAGTTATGCTTACGCTTTATGATTAGTTTATCCTCCTATTCTACTATTTATATGTCTGAAAGTTTACCAGTCGTTGGCTTCAGCCCCCACGTAAATATTACAGGGGTGTTCAGAAATGCATGACCGCACTTTATCCAACGTCTTTGTCCGATGTAGGAGGCAGCCTGCGAGGTGAACTAGGCAATCAGACTATGCGGCTTTAGTACTTTCACTTAGCCATAAGAGTCCATTGGTGGCGCTAAGTACTAGGCCCTTGTTGCGTGAGCGGCAATCCGGAGTACGACACCTTCGCAACGTGGCTGGTCGAGAGCCCAGCCCCATAGGTGAGAGCGGGCCACGCACCTACACAAACAAACAAGAACTTGCAACCAACGCATAAAGGGGTTGTCAATCCCTTCACGGTCACTCGCAAAAGTGAGATCTGATAGAGATAATAAAGTAAATATTTTTGGTATTTTTGATGTATAGATTGGAAAGTAAAGATTGCAAAATAGTAAACGAGATACAACAATATGGAAAAGAAACTTTAATATAATGGAAAAGAGACCCGGGGGCCATAGGTTTCATTAGTGGCTTCTCTCGAGATAGCATGTATTACGGTGGGTGAACAAATTACTGTTGAGCAATTGATAGAAAAGCGCATAATTATGAAGACATCTAAGGCAATAATCATGAACATAGGCATCACGTCAGTGTCAAGTAGACCAAAACGATTCTGCATCTACGACTATTACTCCACATATCGACCGCTATCCAGCATGCATCTAGAGTATTAAGTTCATAAGAACGGAGTAACGCATTAAGCAAGATGACATGATGTAGAGGGATAAACTCAAGCAATATGATATAAACCCCATCCTTTTATCCTCGATGGCAACAATACAATGCGTGCCTTGCTACCCCTACTGTCACTAGGAAAGGACACCGCAAGATTGAACCCAAAGCTAAGAACTTCTCCCATGGCAAGAAAGATCAATCTAGTAGGCCAAACTAAGCCGATAATTCGAAGAGACTTGCAAAGATATCAAATCATGCATATAAGAATTCAGAGAAGAACCAAATAATATTCATAGATAATCTTGTTCATAAATCCACAATTCATCAGATCTCGGCAAACACACCGCAAAAGAGTATTACATAGAATAGATCTCCAAAAACATCGAGGAGAACTTTGTATTGAGAATCAAAGTGAGAGAAGAAGCCATCTAGCTAATAATATGGACCCGAAGGTCTGTGGTAAACTGCTCACACTTCATCGGAGAGACAATGGTGTTGATGTAGAAGCCCTCCATGATCGATTCCCTCTCCAGCAGATCTCCAAAAAAGGCCCCAAGATGGGATCTCACGGGTACAGAAGGTTGCGGTGGTGGAAAAGTGGTTTCGTGGCTCCCCCTGATGTTTTTAGGGTATAAGGGTATATAAAGGCGAAAGAACTAGGTCGGTGGAGCTACGAGGGGCCCATGAGGGTGGGGCGGGCACCTACCCCCTGGGTGCGCTCTCCTGCCTTGTGGAAGCCTCGTTGCGTCTCTGACTTGAGGTCCAAGTCTTCTGGTTTGCTTTTGGTCCAAGAAAGATCACCGCGAAGGTTTCATTCCGTTTGGACTCTGTTTGGTATTCCTTTTCTGCAAAACTCTAAAATTGGCAAAAAAAAAACAGAAACTGGCACTGGGCCTCCAATTATTAGGTTAGTCCCAAAAATAGTATAAAATAGCATATTAAAGCCCATTAAACATCCAAACCGGATAATATAATAGCATGGAACAATCAAAAATTATAGATAGGTTGGAGATGTATCAAGCATCCCCAAGCTTAATTCCTGCTCGTCCGCGAGTAGGTAAATGATAATACCAGAATTTTTGATGTGGAATCTACCTAGCATATTTATCAATGTATTTTTCTGTATTGTGGCATGAATATTCAGATCCGAAAGATTCAATACAAAGTTTAATATTGACATAAAAATAATAATACTTCAAGCATACTAACAAAGCAATCATGTCTTCTCAAAATAACATGGCCAAAGAAAGTTATCCCTACAAAATCATATAGTCTGGTTATGTTCTATCTTCAACACACAAAGTATTTAATCATGCACAACCCCGATGACAAGCCAAGCAATTGTTTCATACTTTTGATGTTCTCAAACTTTTTCAATCTTCACACAATACATGAGCGTGAGCCATGGACATAGCACTATAAGTGGAATAGAATGGTGGTTGTGGAGAAGACAAAAAAAGGAGAAGATAGTCTCACATCAACTAGGCGTATCAACGGGCCATGGAGATGCCCATCAATAGATATCAATGTGAGTGAATAGGGATTGCCATGCAACGGATGCACTAGAGCTATAAGTGTATGAAAGCTCAAAAAAAGAAACTAAGTGGGTGTGCATCCAACTTTCTTGCTCACGAAGACCTAGGGCACTTTTGAGGAAGCCCATCATTGGAATATACAAGCCAAGTTCTATAATGAAAAATCCCCACTAGTATATGAAAGTGACAACATAGGAGACTCTCTATCATGAAGGTCATGGTGCTATTTTGAAGCACAAGTGTGGAAAAATGGATAGTAGCATTGCCCCTTCTATCTTTTTCTCTCATTTTTTTATTTGGGCCTTTTCTCTTTTTTTATGGCCTCTTTTTTTTATTTAGTCCGGAGTCTCATCCCGATTTGTGGGGGAATCATAGTCTCCATCATCCTTTCCTCACATGGGACAATGCTCTAATAATGAAGATCATCACACTTTTATTTACGTACAACTCAACAATTACAACTTAATACTTAGAACAAAATATGACTCTATGTGAATGCCTCCGGCGGTGTACCGGGATGTGCAATGATTCAAGAGTGACATGTATGAAAAATTATGAATGGTGGCTTTGCCACAAGTATGATGTCAACTACATGATCATGCAAGGCAATATGACAATGATGGAGCGTGTCATAATAAACGGAACGGTGGAAAGTTGCATGGAAATATATCTCGGAATGGCTCTAGAAATGCCATAATAGGTAGGTATGGTGGCTGTTTTGAGGAAGTTATATGGTGGGTGTATGGTACCGGCAAAAGTTGCACAGTACTAGAGAGGCTAGCAATGGTGGAAGGGTGAGAGTGCGTATAATCCATGGACTCAACATTAGTCATAAAGAACTCACATACTTATTGCAAAAATATATTAGTTATCGAAACAAAGTACTACGTGCATGCTCCTAGGGGGATATATTGGTAGGAAAATACCATCGCTCGACTGCCACTCATAAGGAAGACAATAAATAAATAAATCATGCTCCAACTTCATCACATAACGGTTCACCATACGTGCATGCTACGGGAATCACAAACTTTAACATAAGTATATCTTAAATTCACAACTACTCTACATTCATGACTCTAATATCACAATCTTCATATCTCAAAACAATCATAAAGAATCAAACTTCTCATAGTGTTCAACGCACTTTATATGAAAGTTTTTATTATACCCATCTTGGATGCCCATCATACTAGGACTTATTTTATAACTAAAGGAAATTACCATGCTGTACTAAAAGACTCTCAAAATAATATAAATGAAGCATGAGAGGTTAACAATTTCTATAAAATAAAGCCACCGCCGTGCTCTAAAAAGATATAAGTGAAGCACTAGAGCAATATTGTCTAGCTCAAAAGATATAAGTGAAGCACATAGAGTATTCTAATAAATTCCAATTCATGCGTGTCTCTCCCAAAAGGTGTGTACAGCAAGGATGATTGTGGTAAACTAATAACCAAAGACTCAAATCATACAAGACGCTCCAAGCAAAACACACATCATGTGGTGAATAAAAATATAGCCTCAAGTAAAGTTATAGATAGACGAAGACGAAAGAGGGGATGCCTTCCGAGGCATCCCAAAGCTTAGGCTTTTGGTTGTCCTTGAATTTTAACTTGTGGTTCCTTGGTCATCCCCAAGGTTAGGCTCTTGCCACTACTTATTCCAAAATCCATCAAAGCTTTACCCAAAACTTGAAAACTTCACAACACAAAACTTCAACAGAAAATCTCGTGAGCTCCGTTAGTATAAGAAAATAAACCACCACTTTAAGGTACTGTAATGAACTCATTACTTATTTATATTGGTGTTAAACCTTCTGTATTCCAACTTTTCTATGGTTCATACCCCCCGATACTACTCATAGATTCATCAAAACAAGCAAACAACAAACGAAAAACAGACTCTGTCAAAAACAGATCAGTCTGTAGCAATCTGTAACTTTTGAATATTATGTAAGTCCAAAAATTCTTAAATAAATTGGTGGACGTGAGGAATTTGTCTATTAATCATCTGCAAGAAGAATCAGCCTAAAATCACTCTTCTGTATAAAATTACAGCTATTCCCGTGAGTGCAAAAGTTTCTGTTTTTTTACAGCAAGATCGCAAAAACTTCACCCAAGTCTTCCCAAAGGTTCTACTTGGCACAAACACTAATTAAAACATAAAACCACATCTAAAAAGAGGGTAGATGAATTATTTATTAGTAAACAGGAGCAAAAATTAAATAACAAAAATAAAATTGGGTTGCCTCCCAACAAGCGCTATCGTTTAACGCCCCTAGCTAGGCATAAAAACATGAATAGATCTAGATATTGCCCTAATATTGATAAGACAAATCGCGAAAACTCATCTCATACTCCCTACGTTCAGCAGCAAGTTTTCTTTGTGGCAAGCAAAATTAATCAAAAGGGCTAAATTTAATGGGACAAAAGTCCCCAAGATCAAGCTCGGGAGGAGTTGGTTCCTCCTTTGGCCCTTCATATTGCACAACCAATTCATCATTATAAGCATTCTTTTGGAAAAAAGTCATGAGCCTTTGTTCAAGACGAAAACCTAACCCGTTGTTCTGAATAGCAAAATTATCATTAAGTTTAGAAATCCTATCAACTAGAACATCGGCAGGAACCCTCTTTCTAAGATTTTCATTATAAGCAACATGGTCTAAAGATCATAAACGCATTATGTCTTGTTGATTAGAAAGAATCGCTTCTATGGGAGGACGACCAGCGTCCACCCTATAATGTGCAAAAATTTCATTGGCCTCTTTCAATATAAATCTGAACTCATGTGCTAGAAAGATGGTAGCCACTTGCTTAACAGAAGAATGCTCAATATTAGAAAACTCTAGAAAAATCCTTTGTATGCAAGGATGCATGTGGATAAATTGTCTTTCAAGACCAACTACGAGCAAAGATATAGCATCGGCAAGACTACTAGTTCTATGAAGAATAGACCCACCCATAGTGGGTAAAGCATCGACGCAAGTAAAGAAATCTTGAATAACTACTTTACCACTTCCAATCCAGAACTTTTTAGTGTGCAAAATAGTAGGTTCTTCATGAGGATTATCAAAAGCATCAAAGTTTCCCCTGTTGTTACTACCATCTTTTTCAACGACAACCTCCCCAGTTTCAGACATGATGGCAACAAACCGCGCTTAAAAAACAAGCACACGAAAAGCAAGCAACAAGAGACGAACGGAAAAGGGGCGAAGAAAAGGGCCAAGGTTTTCGAAAATCGTTTTAGAAGTGGGGGAGAGGAAAGTGAGAGGCGAATGGCAAATAATGTAATGCAGAAGAGTTTATGATGGGTACTTGGTATGCTTGACTTGGCGAAGATCTTCCCGGCAACGGCGCCAGAAATCCTTCTTGCTACCTCTTGAGCTTGCGTTGGTTTTGGCCTGAATAGGAAAGGGTGATGCAACAAAGTAGCGTAAGTATTTCCCTCAGTTTTGAGAACCAATGTATCAATCCAGTAGGAGACGATGCACAAGTCACCGAATACCTGCACAAACAATCAAGAACTTGCAACCAACGCGATAAAGGGGTTGTCAATTCCCTTCACGGCCATTCGCCAAAGTGAGATCTGATAGAGATAATAAAGTAAATATTTTTTGGTATTTTTGATGTATAGATTGGAAAGTAAAGATTGCAAAATAGTAAACGAGATTCAACAATATGGAAAAGAAACTTTAATATAATGGAAAAGAGACCCGGGGCCATGGGTTTCACTAGTGGCTTCTCTCGAGATAGCATGTATTATGGTGGGTGAACAAATACCTGCCAAGCAATTGATAGAAAAGCACATAATTATGAAGACATCTAAGGCAATGATCATGAACATAGGCATCACGTCCGTGTCAAGTAGACTGAATCGATTCTGCATCTACTATTATTACTCCACACATCGACCGCTATCCAGCATGCATCTAGAGTATTAAGTTCATAAGAACGTAGTAACGCATTAAGCAAGATGACATGATGTAGAGGGATAAACTCAAGCAATATGATATAAACCCCATCTTTTTGTCCTCGATGGCACCAATACCATACGTGCCTTGCTGCCCCTACTATCGCTGGGAAAGGACACCGCAAGATTGAACCCAAAGCTAAGCACTTTTCCCATGGCAAGAAAGATCAATCTAGTAGGCCAAACTGAACCAATAATTCAAAGAGATTTGCAAAGATATCAAATCATGCATATAAGAATTCAGAGAAGAACCAAATAATATTCACACATAATCTTATTCATAAATCCACAATTCATCAGATCTCGGCAAACACACCGCAAAAGAGTATTACATCAAATAGATCTCCAAGAACATCGAGGAGAACTTTGTGTTGAGAATCAAAGAGAGAGAAGAAGCCATCAAGCTAATAACTATGGACCCGAAGGTCTGTGGTAAACTACCCACGCTTCATCGGAGAGGCAATGGTGTTGATGTAGAAGCCCTCCGTGATCGATTCCCCCTCCGCCAGATCGCCGGAAAAGGCCCCAAGATGGGATCTCACGGGTACAGAAGGTTGTGGCGGTGGAAAAGTGGTTTAGTGGCTTCCCCTGATGTTTTTAGGGTATAAGAATGTATATAGGTGAAAGAACTAGGTCGGTGGAGCTACGAGGGGCCCACGAGGGTGGGGGCGTGCCTACCCCCGTGGGCGTGCCCTCCTGCCTCGTGGATGCCTCATTGCGTCTCTGACTTCAACTCCAAGTCTTCTAGTTTGCTTTCGGTCCAAGAAAGATCATCGCGAAGGTTTTATTCCGGTTGGACTCTGTTTGGTATTCTTTTCTGCAAAACTCTAAAATAGGCACACAAAAAACAGAAACTGGCACTGGGCCTCCGGTTAATAGGTTAGTCCCAAAAATAATATAAAAGAGCATATTAAAGCCCATTAAACATCCAAAACAGATAGTATAATAGCATGGAACTATAAAAATTTATAGATACATTGGAGACGTATCAAACCTCTTATGCAGTGTGCCTCCGGCGCCACCCAAGGTATTTTTAGTGCGTAATTATGTACGCGCGGTACACAAGCCGCAACCTGGTAGGGCGATGTGCGGAGGCCGAACTGCTAATCAAGGTCCGGATCCGTTGATTTATCGCTATTGTGCACGGACCGGACTCGCTTGGACGCGTCGTTGGCTTTATTGGTTGGTGAACTATTCGGCTTGATAAGGCCGCCGTATAATTCGGCTGCAAGGGCTGTTGTATCCTCTTCAGTACGGAGGCAACGCTCCATGTTACTATTGCCTGTAATAACGCCACGAGGTCCAGGCAACTTAAGATTCAAGTAATCATAGTGTGGGACTACATTAAAGCGGGCAAAAGCAGTCCGTCCGAGCAGTGCATGGTAGCCACTGCAGAAAGGGACGATGTCGAAGATTAACTCTTCGCTGCGAAAATTGTCCGGGGAGCCGAATACTACCACCAGTGTAAGTGTTCCCGTACAACGGGCCTCCACTCCTGGTATCACACCTTTAAAGGTAGTGTTACTAAGCTTGATTCATGATGGGTCAATGCCCATCTTACGGACAGTGTCTTGATAAATCAAGTTGAGACTACTCCCTCCGTCCATGAGGACTCTGATGAGGTGGTATCCGTCAATAATTGGATCAAGTACCAGAGCGACCAAGCCCCCATGACGGATACTGGTTAGGTGATATCTGCGATCAAAGGTGATCAGACAGGTTGACCATGGGTTGAACTTGGGGGCGACAGGCTCTACAGTGTAGACGTCCTGAAGTGCGCGCTTGCTCTCCCTTTTGGGAATGTGAGTGACATAGATCATGTCCACTGTTTTCACCTCGGGGGGAAACTGCTTCTAACCCCCGGTGTTCGGCTGACGGGGCTCGTCCTCCGTCTTCGATATTTATTTTATCAGCCTGCTTGAAAACCAAAAATTCCTGTTGGTGTGGTTTGCAGGCTTATCGGGCATGCCATGAATCTGACAGAGCCTCTCGAGGATTTTATCCAAGCTGGATGGCCCGTCCTTGTTGCCTTTTGAAAGGTTTCTTCCGCTGACCGAACTTAGGACCGCTGAATCCGGCAGTGACGGCCGTATCATTTGTGTCATCATTGTTGTGTTTCTAATGTTTGTTTTTATTGTGGTGAGGTTTACCATTGCTGTCCCGCACCTCAGAAGTGTCGGGGTCAGCGGAGCTGTTGCTTCTACGAGCCAACCAGTTGTCTTTGTCTTCGCCCGCACAGAAGTGGGTCATGAGTGCCGTTAAAGCTGCCATAGTCTTTGGCTTTTCCTGCCCAAAGTGTCGGGCGAGCCATTCGTCACGGATGCTATGTTTAAATGCCGCTAATGCTTCGGTGTGCGGACAGTCTATGATATTGTTCTTTTTAGTTAAGAACCAATTCCAAACCTTGCGGGCTGATTTGCCTGGCTGCTGAATTATGTGACTCAAGTCGTTAGGATCCGGTGGACGGACATAAGTGCCCTAAAAGTTATCCCAAAAGCATCTTCCAAGTCTTCCCAGGTTCCAATGGAGTTTTCTCAGAGGCTGTTTAGCTAGTGCCATGTTGGTCCTTTTAGCTTTAGAGGAAGATATTTGATGGCGTGAAGGTCATCTCCTCGAGCCATGTGGATGTGGAGAAGGAAATCTTCAATCCAGACGGCCGGATTTGTCGTTCCATCGTACTGTTCGATGTTTACAGGTTTAAACCCTTCTAGAAATTGGTGTTCCATGACCTAATCGGTGAAGCATAAAGGGTGTGCGACCCCTCTATATCGTGCAATATTGCGGTGGTGATCGACTGACATTTGAGTTCAGTTCTGATCCTAATTATAGTAATGGCCGTCACGCCGGGATTCATAGCCATTGTCTCGCGCCGGGGCACGGCCCCTTGATCCATAGATTGACCTAGTCTAACCAGCTTTATTGGCTAGGTCACGTTGTAAGTCATATGTGTATCCCACAACTGTTGTCTCCCTGCCTCTTCGGCAAGGAGGTGCGGATTGGTGTTCGGCTTGATATGTCGTTTTATCCCGTCCACGTGCTGGTCGATCTGGTTGGTCTGTCTGATTGTCTTTTTACGGTATTGGCTTAAGGGCTTCATTGTCGAACTGTGGCAGCAACTTGCGCTTAGGGTAAGTTTTAACAGGTCGCTCGTGGTCGTATTCCTCAGCAGCCAGGACCTTAGTCCACCTTTCATTAAGCGTATCTTGTTCGGCTTTGAGCTGTTGCTGCTTCTTTTTCAGGATCCGGGCTGTAGCAATAAGTTGTCGCTTAATGCATTCTTGATCGAGGGGTTCCTCTAGGACGATAAAATCTTCATCGCCGAGGCTGACATCCTCTTAGGATTCTGGCATATAGTTGTTGTCCTCTGAATCTTCGTGATCAGCATGTTCGGGACTATGTTCACCCTCTTCCCTCTCGTCTTGTTCAGACATGGGCTCGACGGGGTATTCGGGATCTTCGGCATCATCTGGAGTCTCATTGTCTCTGGTGCCGGTGTTACTGTCCTTCGCCCGACGTGATCGTGAGCGGCGCCGCTGATGTCGGCGCTTTGGTGGTTTATCGACGGGTTTATCCTCATCAGGGTTTTGATCGTCCTCGTCATCCTTTTTATCCAGAGTGTCCACCATGTACACATCATAGGTTGAGGTGGCCGTCTAGCGCCCCGTGACAAGTGGGACTTGGCTTGGTTCGACGTCGACATCGTCGTCCATGCCGTCGATGTCTTCGGACACATAGTCTAGCATGTCGGTTAAATCCTCGACAGTGAATATTAAGTGGGTGGTGGGTGGGGCGTAAAATTCCCCGCTCTCAGCCCCCAGCCCGAGCTTGGTATAGTTCCGAGGCTAAGCCTCCGTGATGGCGAGAGACTGCATTAAGTCCAATGCTTCATCTAGGAGAAAAAGTGGGACCGGAAACTGCGGATCTACTGGGCTGAGTTCGCCATGGGACACCAGATCGGACCCACTGACTGCAGACCTCGGCAGTTCGGAATGGTTTCCCAGAGCCAAGTCTAATATTGCGTCTGGATTTTCGGTCGGGAGTTCCATAAGGGGAAGAAGTCCGGCAGGGCTCACACTCCCGTCTTCGGACAATGAGACCTGTCCTGGATCTAAGGCCGAGGTGGGTATGTGTTGACCCCTGGATGACATCTAACAGGGATCCAAAGGGTCTCCTTGGCGGGAACACAGAGTGGTGGCCGAGGCTGTGAACCCGTCGAAGACTAGGTCTTCTCGGATGTCAACGACATAGTTCAGGTTTCCAAACCTGATCTGGTGGCCAGGGGAATAACTGTCGACCTGCTCGAGGCGGCCGATCGAGTTGGCATGAAGCACAAAGCCACCAAACACAAAGACCTGCCCAGGTAGAAAAGTCTCCATGGACACAGCATCATTGTTGATGAAGAGGTGAGCCATTGATCCTTCTGTCGATGATACAATGGAGCTCTCAATGAAAGCACCAATGTCTGTGTCAAAACCGGCAGATCTCGGGTAGGGGGGCCCAAGCTGTATGTCTGAGGACCGATGGTAACTATGGACAAAGGACACAGTGTTTACCCAGGTTCGGGCCCTCTTAATGGAGGTAAAACCCTACTCCTGCTTCATTATATTCGAAGTTATGGGGGTTACAAGAGTTGATCTACCATGAGATAGAGTTGTCTAACCCTAGATTAGCTAGCCTAGCAATGTTGTGATCCTACCTCCGATTTACCCTCCGGTTTATGTAGACACCGGAGGGGCTTAGTGTTGTACAAAGTCAGTTTTACAGAAAGGAATAACATATCCGGACGCCTATGCTTGCCATCCATGCATACGGGAGCACCTTCCGGATAAGGAAGGTGATCTACTGTCTTGTATCTCGATGACCCATCAGTCCGGCCCATATTGAATAGACCAGACGCCCGAGGACCCCCAAGTCCAGGACTCCCACCGACTCCAAGAAAGAATTGTATCCAGATTGCAAAAAGAAATATTCCAGTTTGAGTGCCACCATGGTGCTTCTCATATTTAAAGCAGCAAACGGTCTATCAAACAAGGGCTTCACAGAGATGTTAGGTCTTTTCAAAGAAATTCTTCCAGAAGATAATGTGCTCCCCAGAAGTACGAATGAAGCGAAGAAAATTGTTTGCCCATTGGAACTTGAAGTACAGAAGATACACGCTTGTGTGAATGATTGTATATTGTAAAGTGGGGAGTACAATGATTTGTGTGCATGTCCCAAATGCAAGCATGCACGATACAAGCACAAGAGATCAAAGGACAAGTACAAATTGGATGACGAGATCAAGACATGAATCCCGTTAAGGGTTGTTTGGTACTTGCCTTTAATTCCAAGGTTGAGGCGTTTGTTTGCAAACCCTAGAGAGGCAAAGAGGTTGCGGTGGCATCATGATGAGCGAATTGTGGACAATTATATGAGGCATCCAAAAGATGGGGCTCAGTTGGAATTAATAGACAACAAGTTTGAAGACTTTGCCAAGGATCCTAGAAGTATAAGGCTCGGGGAGTGTACTGATGGGATGAATCCTTTTGGCAATATGAGCACCAATCACAGCACATGGCCGGTGCTTCTGTGCATATATAACCTAGCTCCTTGGTTGTGTATGAAGAAAAAATACATTATGATGTCAATGATTAGCCAAGGCTCGAAGCAACCTAGAAATTACATCGACATTTACTTTCAGCTACCAGTAGAAGAACTGCTGATAGTGTGGATAGATGCACCTGCTGTAAAATGTTATGATGCTTACAGGAAGGAGATTTTTGATCTACATGCAATGCTAGTGCACACCATTCAAGATATGCCGGCATTGGGCAACACATCGAGGCAGAAAACAAAGGGAGATGTAGGGTGTGTCACATGCATGGATAGGACAGCTAACAGAAGACTTCCCAAATCACACAAAACCATGTATTTGCGTCATCGTAGGTTCTTACGGAAAAATCACCCTTACCGAAAGATGAAAGCTGAATTTGATGGTACGACAGAGGTAGGTGTGGGCCCAAGACCCTATGATGGGGAGATGGTCCACAACATGTCTAAAAGAATTAATGTTGTGCTTGGCAATAATCACGCTTTGACGGTGAAACAAACACCCAAGGGTCAAGTGTTTAGGAAGAAATCAGTGTTCTGCAAATTACCACACTGGGAGATCCTTGGTACTCTGCTCAAGATTAAAGGTCAAAGAAAGGATGGTGAGGGTTAACGGCTTGATATGCTTGCTGATCAATCAAAAGGCAAGAGTGAAGCAGAAGATGATGACAAATTCATCAAAGCTCACCAGAGTTACAATTTTAGTACAAAAGAAGCAACACAGTTCTTCACCTATTTGTTGTCAGTTAAGACACCCTCTTCCTACTCCATAAACATCAGAAGTCTCGTGGATGTGAGCTCAGGTAAAATGAAGTTGGGACACATGAAGTCACATGATTGCCACGTAATGTTGACACAAATCCTCCCAGTGGCCATTAGGAATCTGATGGACAAAGATATAAGGAACACACTCATTGAGCTCTGTGATTTCTTCAACCAACTATGGCAGAAAGTTGTAGATCCTAAAGAGTTGGATCATATGCAAGATGATATTGCAAGAATATTGTCCAACCTAGAGATGTTTTGTTGGGGAACGTAGTAGAAATTCAAAAATTTCTACTCATCACCAAGATCAATCTATGGAGTAACTAGCAACGAGAGAGAGGGGAGTGCATCTTCATACCCTTGAAGATCGTGATGCAGAAGCGTTGCAAGAACGCGGTCGGTGGAGTCGTTCACTAAGCGATTCAGATCGCGGCCGAATCCGATCTAAGCACCGAACAACGGTGCCTCCGCGTTCAACACACGTACAACCTGGGGATGTCTCCTCCTTCTTGATCCAGCAAGGGGAGAGGAGAAGTTGAGGGAAAGCTCTAGCAGCACGACGGCGTGGTGGTGGAGCTTGCAGTTCTCCGGCAGAGCTTCGCCAAGCACTACTACTACTACGGAGGTGTTGGGGAGGGAGAGGGCTGCACCAGGGGAAGGGTGAAGCTCCCATGCGCCTCCCCACTATATATAGGGGTGGAGGGGGCTGGTTTCTTGCCCTCCAAGTCCATTGGGGCGTTGGCAAAGGTGGGAGGAAATAAATCCCATTATTTCCTTCCCAACCGATTGTTATCCCCCTTTTTTAGGGATCTTGATCTTATCCCTTCGGGATATGATCTTATTCCTTCTAAGGGGGGATCTTGGTGAGCCTTGACCAGGGGTGTGGGGCCTTGCCCCCACTACCCACGTTCTTGTGGGTCCCCCCATGCAGGTGGGCCCCACTCCGGAACCTTCTAGAACCTTCCCGGTACAATACCGAAAAATCCTGAACATTTTCCTGTGGCCAAAATAGGACTTCCCATATATAAATATTTACCTCCGGACCATTCCGGAACTCCTCGTGACGTCCGGGATCTCATCCGGGACTGTGAACAACATTTGTTAACTGCACACTAATTCCCGTAACAACTCTAGCATCACCGAACGTTGAGTGTGTAGACCCTACGGGTTCGGGAATCATGTAGACATAACCGAGACAGCTCTCTGGCCAATAACCAACAGCGGGGTCTGGATACCCATGTTGGCTCCCACATGTTCCACGATGATCTCATCGAATGAACCACCATGTCAAGGATTCAAGCAATCCCGTATACAATTCCCTTTGTCAATCGGTATGTTACTTGCCCGAGATTCGATCGTCGGTATCCCAATACCTCGTTCAATCTCGTTACTGGCAAGTCACTTTACTCGTTTCGTAATGCATGATCCCATGACTAACTACTTAGTCACATTGAGCTCATTATGATGATGCATTACCGAGTGGGCCCAGAGATACCTCTCCGTCACACGAAGTGACAAATCCCAGTCTCGATTCGTGCCAACCCAACAGACACTTTCAGAGATACCCATAGTGCACCTTTATAGCCACCCAGTTATGTTGTAGCGTTCGGCACCCCCGAAGCATTCCTATGGTATCCGGGAGTTGCACAATCTCATGGTCTAAGGAAATGATGCTTGACATTAGAAAAGCTTTTATCAAACGAACTACACGATCTTGTGCTATGCTTAGGATTGGGTCTTGTCCATCACATCATTCTCCTAATTATGTGATCCCGTTATCAATGACATCCAATGTCCATGGTCAGGAAACCATAACCATCTATTGATCAACGAGCTAGTCAACTAGAGGCTCACTAGGGACATGTTGTGGTCTATGTATTCACACATGTATTATGGTTTCCAGTTAATACAATTATAGCATGAACAATAGACAATTATCATGAACAAGGAAATATAATAATAACCATTATATTATTGCCTCTAGGGCATATTTCCAACAGTCTCCCACTTGCACTAGAGTCAATAATCTAGTTCACATCACTATGTGATCGTAATGAATCCAACACCCATCGGGTTTGATCATATCTCGCTTGTGAGAGAGGTTATTAGTCAATGGGTCTGAACCTTTCAGATCCATGTGTGCTTTACAAATTTCTACGTCATCTTATAGATGCAGCTACCACACACTATTTGGAACTATTCCAAATAACTGTTCTACTATATGAATTCGGTTTACTATTCAGAGTCATCCAGATTAGTGTCAAAGTTTGCATCGATGTAACCCTTTACAACGAACTATTTTACCACCTCCATAATCGAGAAAAATTCCTTAGTCCACTAGTCACTAAGGATAACTTTGACCGTTGTCCTGTGATCCATTTCTGGATCACTCATGTACCCCTTGACTGACTCATGGCAAGGCACACTTCAGGTACAGTACACAGCATAGCATACTGTAGAGCCTACGTCTAAAACATAGGGGACGACCTTCGTCCTTTCTCTCTCTTCAGCTGTGGTAAGGTCTTGAGTCTTACTCAATACTCACACCTTATAACACAGCCAAGAACTCCTTTGCCGACCTATTTTGAACTCCTTCAAAATCTTGTCACGGTGCGTATTCATTTGAAAGTACTATCAAGCGATTTTTGATCTATCCTTATAGATCTTGATGCTCAATGTTCAAGTATCTTAATCCAGGTTTCCATTGAAAAACTCTTTCAAATAACCCTATATGCTTTCCAGAAATTCTACATCATTTCCGATCAACAATATGTCAACAACATATACTCATCAGAAATGCTATAGTGCTCCCACTCACTTCTTTGGAAATTCAAGTTTCCAATAAACTTCGTATAAACCCAAAATCTTTGATCATCTCATCAAAGCATATATTCCAACTCCGAGATGCTTACTCCAGTCCTTAGAAGGATTGCTGGAGCTTTGCAGACTTTTTAGCATCTTTTAGGATTGACAAAACCTTCTGGTTGTATCACATACAACCTTTCCTCAAGAAAATCGTTGAGGAAACAATGTTTTGACATCCTATCTGCAGGATTTCATAAATAATGCAGGAACTGCTAATATAATTCCAACAGACTCTTAGCATTACTACGAGTGAGAAAGTCTCATCATAGTCAACTCCTTGAACTTGTCAGAAAACATCTTAATGACAAGTCGAGCTTTCTTAATGGTGATACTTACCATCATTGTCCGTCTTCCTTTTAAAATCCATCTGTACCCAACAGCCTTACGACCATCAAGTAGTTCTTCCAAAGTCTATACTTTAGTTTCATACATGGATCCTCTCTCGGATTTTATGGCCTCGAGCCATTTGTCAGAATCCGGGCCCACCATCGCTTCTCCATAGCTCGTAGGTTCATTGTTGTCTAGCAACATGACCTTCAAGACAGGATTACCGCACCACTCTGAAGCAGTACGCGTCCTTGTCGACCTACGAGGTTTGGTAGTGACTTGATCTGAAGTTTCATGATCACTATCATCAGCTTCCACTCAATTGGTGTAGGCGCCACAAGAACAACTTCATGTGCCTTGCTACACACTAGTTGAAGTGACGGTTCA